>OZ038503.1:20225472-20247972 GCA_964036315.1 Acanthosepion esculentum | reverse complement strand
ATATATAATATATATATATTGTATATATGTGTGTGTATTTAAGATATAAACTGAGTTATTCCCTAGCCAAAATTGTGACCTTTTTGTTAATGATTTTATTACTGGCCATATCCAGGTCATGTTCTATTACCTTCTAGCATATTAACTGATCATGATATCACAAATTATGAAAAGCAATTGACAACCAAATTGTCTAGATTCAATTTGTATGTTTATTCGTATAAAATAATAAATCTACAATTTCTGTCCCATAATAGGTGTTACATTTGCATTTGAAAGAACTCTCTCTCATTTAGATAATATAAGCGATCTAGCTGTGTCTCCCTATTCAAGCTCAATAAATTGCAATAACTCGGAGGTGTGATAAGCTTTGAGCTTGAATGGCGAGGCACAGCTAGACCGCTTATTTATAGTATCTAAAGGAGTTATTCTTTCAAGGGAGGCAATCGGCATCAAGAAAGGTAACTTCTGTTGGTCTATACCATATGTGGCAGGTAAAAAATATAAAGATTTTAGGTAATTTGAAATTATGAAATTTAATTTCCATTTTTTTCTGATATTTTAATATTCATGTACAATTTATTTTTACACAGTATTTAATGATGAAAGTTAACGATAAAATGCACTTTTCATGATGAAATATATATTTCAGCTTAGCATGCTCGAAGAACTCACTTTTGCTTTCTGTTTTGCAAATGTTTAAGGGCCCAAAAGTTTGATTAAGGAAAATTGTCTTTAGTATGATGCTGTGTTTAGTAAAAACAAATATGGTTTCTTCCATTTCTGGGTGCTATTATTAACTGTTATTACAAAGGATTTTTCAGATTTTTTGTATACTTAAATTTCATTATATTGAATTTTATTGTACAAATTTTTTTCTTTTATATAACTAAAAAATGTTTTTGTTAAAAAATTTTGTCTTATTTCTCAAGTGATATAAACTTTGGTGAGGATTTTATTTTATCATTCTCTTCAAATCATAAAAAAAAAATTTGCACTGATTTTGGAGTATATATGCAGAATTTTATCTGTGATAAAATATTAAAGAATCCAACTCTTCAAATTTTACAAATATGACTGCCAAAACAAAATCTGTATTTTTGACATGTTTTAGTTTATTGTAGCAAATGCATTCAAATTCTCTTCATTCAATGAAGTCATTTTTTATTTATTCTTTTTTTTAAGGCTTTTTTGGCTTCTATTTGCTTTATCATATCCCATTAACTGTAATATAATACAACACAGTTACTTAAATATTAATATTTACTCTAAGTTAGTATAAAAAATACACCATTGTGTTAAAAAAAAATTTAACTTTAAAACTTTTTAAGATTGACATGTAAATTTGTCATATTTTAAAAAAAAATTTATGCTAGGTTTTTCATTTTTTTTTTTTTTTTTTTTTTTTTTTTTTTTTTTAATTAAAATTTTTTAAATTAAAATTCTGACACTTGTAAATAGTGTAATGGTTAGAAACCCGGAAAGAGGAATCTGACCAGAATTTCACTTTTGCACAAAGGTCCTTGGGAAGGGTATGACTCCATCTTTTCTCCCACAGCTATGGGTTAAATAGAAGGGCTGACTGGGTTCGCTTCAGTCTAGGAGTAAGAAAACTCCAAATTCAAAACCATCCTGGAGCGGGATGGGCTATTTTACCCTAGACACACCAGTATTGTTATGGTTGCAGTACATGTTGACCCTACAATCCTAATGTATTATGGGACTTGTGAAAAATGTGTGGGTTGTTTTTGAATTTTTACAGCCAATAAATAAGCAATTTGAAATCAAAATTATCTGAATATATATATATATATATATATATATATATAAAAGGCTCAAACACTAATATTCCATGGTTATAATTTATTACATTGGAATCGTAATCACAATCCAATTCATCAGACCTACAACTGGGCATTGAGTTCTACCTGGATTCTATCCTTTTGGGAATATATATATATATATATTGACCACTATTTTTTATATATATATATATATATATATATAGGAAAAATTTATAAGTGACACATTTTGCTGATGTCTAATAGGCTCAGCTTCTTCAGGTCAATCTGACTTGAAGAAGCCAAGCATAACAAATGTTAGTGAAACTTGTCGTTTATAATCTTCACTTTTTTTTTTCCCCCCTTCGGATACTGTTATACATTTCTATCTCTCTCTCTCTTTCACACACACACACACACACACTCTCTCTCTATTTTATCATAAATATATAATTTAATTTTTCAAGTGAAATAAATTAATTGGGACATCTGGATTTATTTTGCTTTTTCTCTTCTAGTTTTCAGTTTTATCTTGTAATATGTATGGACTTCTTTTCTAATGATTAAAAAAGATATGAGAGAAGAATAGAGTAATCATTCATATTTATGAGAAATTAACTAAGAATTTTATTTTTTAAAAACTTTTATAACACTGTCAAATTCTGTTTGCTCTAACACTTGAAAAGGACAATTGTAAGATGGAATAAAGTGGATCACAAAATAATGGCTAGGCATGTTTTTTAACTTTAACTTAACCCATTAATGCCCATTGTCCATTCAGAGATGACGAGCATTAATAGGTTGTAAGTTGAAAATTATAATTAATACTGGATTTTATGATGGATATTGATGGTTTAACGTTTAAAGTAGAAATGCAACATGATTTTTGTATGACTTAATTACAAATACTGTATCAATAATAAACATAGCCAGTTTTTAATAAACTGAAGCATGAATTCTTATTTCTGTCTAAATTTGTAGGATGAGGAGTTATTATTTATACTATTAGACTGGCCAGAAACTCCTGACTCATTTTGGAAGCTGAAATAAAAAAAAAATTTTCTGGAGTAACACCAAAATTTATTCTTCAAAATAAAGTCCATTATTCTTGATGATCCTTCTGCCAGTGATTAGCCAGAATCTGGCTTTGAAGAAAAGAAAACTGTAAACAAGTTTCCTTCAAAAGTGTTGAATTGCTGGTCATGGAGGAAGTCTGCAATTGAGTGATATAGGCCATAGTCACTCAGAGCAGCATCAGGACTGAATGGTGGATCTGGAAGAATCTCAACAGTGTTCATCTGTTTGAACTTCTCCTTAGTTAACCTGGCAGTGTGTGGCATCGTATTGTCTTACTGAAACAAAGCCCAACCTTGATTGACCAAAGTAGGATATTCCTTTAGTTTGTCATAGATGCGGTCTAACTGCTGGCAATACAGTTTAGTGTTGATAGCACAGCTGTGTGGAACAAGCCCGAAGTGCAGTACTCTTTGGAAATTCTACTAGACAGATAAAGTTTGTTGTCCTCTTTCTGCTTCCTAAGTGAATCAGGACTTTCTGGCTAACCCAGTATTTACATTTGGATTGTCTCCATCTTTGTTATCACAACATTTCAACCATTGTCCTTTCTAGCCTTCATCAGGTGTATATTGATTCAGGTAACACAGGGAATTTCAAACTGACACCTTTATTTAATCTATGGTGGTAGACAGTTCTTATTCCACTGCCCATACTTAGGAATATCTCAGATCTTATTTTTCATACTGTAGGTTACTTGGTTCAGTATATACCTGATGAAGACCAGAGTACACAATGGCCAAAGCATTGGGATAACAATAAAAATGAAGAAAATAGTTTGAATGTAAATAGTGTAAATCATTTTTAAATGCACAGAATGACAGTAGGAAGCATCTGTGTGTGCGTGCACACACAATTACATCTTATATATGGTGATATTATAACTGAAGGAAGAATTGATGTTTGAAGAAAACATTAACCATATAAGGCAGAAACCTTCAAAAGTGGTTGGCTGATGGTTGGTAGATTTTGTTTAGCGGCATATCAACCTCTATAGGTTATTTAATGCCGAAATCTAAATATTTTGTATGCAATATTTATTAAATTTTTTAGATGGTTTTGATACACTAATTAACCCATAGTTGGGGGGAGAAGAGATGGATTCATACCTTTCCAAGGGTATTTGTGTGTAAGTGAATATAACAAACTTAGCTGGAATTGGAACTTGACTCTTCGATTAATAATTCTGAGCCATTATCCATTACACCACCTGTACACCCAAGCTTTCAGCACCTCTTATTCTCAAGTGGTCTCCCATTTAGGTACTCACCAAGCTCAAAATTGCTTTACTTTGGTGATTGTATGGCTACCTGTGTTTTAACGTGATGTAGCCGTAAGCCTGATTGGTTGATGACTTGATAGTAAAGTTCACATGTATTTCCTTGTTATATTATTTTTGACTTCTCTGCATCTTATTGTGACCATTTTATTACAAAGATCACCCCATTTATTATAATAATAATTATAATTATTATTATAATTTTAATTTTTTCTTTGTCACAAAGCCTATAGTTTTGATAACCAATTTAGACATGGAAATCTATGCTAAATTGGTCAAAATGTTGTCTGATGAAGGTTGAATTCCTGTGATATAGAACGAAAGTTCAATTCTTGCTGGAAACTAATTATTTATTCCTGTTTCTTTGGTGGTTGGATGTTTGACTGATTTTTGTGATAAAAAGCTACAATAAGATGTAGAAAAGACTAACCAAAAATTAATGTTTTCTCTTGAATTACTTGAAATCAGTGAATAAATGTATATGCTGTTAATGGATGGTGTGATTTCTCTGTGCATAAATAACCTTTAAGTAGACTGTTCCTTTTAGTGACAAATTAAAGTGTTAAATTTTAATGTTCTATTATTGAATTGAATATTGTCTATCTTAATGTTTTTTATGGTTGTATTAAGGCATTTTTAGTGAATTTGGGATGAAAGTGTTAAAATGTTTAGTTATTTTACATTATCCACAAGACTTGAATATGTATAATCATAATTTTTTGAGATAATTATATTTATTTTTTAGGTACCATATATTTCTGTGTATAAGGTGACCTTTAGATAAGACAAAGAAAAAAAAAAAAAAAATTCTCATGAATTTATCCTATACCTGTAGTATAAATCGGCTGCTTATTGATTATATAAAGATGATGTTACTTACCGTATCCTTAAAAATTTAAAATAAATGAATAACAAAACAGATTCTATATCATGTTTTTCCTACACCTGTCCTCTAAAAGGGGAAACCATTGTTTTGTTCATATTTCATCACGTGATCTCTTGTGAATGCCGATTCTTCTCCAAACAGTTACAAACACCCTGGTGTACTAAAGGCCATTTACTTATACTTCATCAACAATCACAAAACACTGGTATTAACAGTACGATAATAGTACATTCCATTGCTGTGAATACATTCATAACTTGATGTTTACATTTTCTCAGCTGAGCTTGCATACATACCAGTTGATTTCATTGATATGGAATTATTCTTTGAATAGGCAATTTATTATGAAGTTATGCCAGTAATATATAAGGTAGAAAAGGTTTTTTTTTACTTTTATCAGTTTATTTGATAATGTGAATCTTTTCATGTATGTTATTAGTTATTGCACCAAGGCTGAGGTTAGGTTACTGACAAACATTACTCAGAATTTAAGTTTTTTTATTTTTATTTTTTTTTTTTTTTAGAATTTTTATTTTATTTTTTAAATTTATTTTATTTATTTATTTTTTTTTTTAGAATTTAGTATAAGACAATCCCTAATTTTTAAGAGTGATTTTTTTTTTTTTTTTTTTTTTTTTTTTTTTTTTTTAGGATTTAAAGGTTGTTGTATACACAGAAATATACGGTAATTATATTTCTTTTAGGATAATCATGTTTCCTTGAGAAATTATTTAATTCACTTTTCTCTCTCTCTCATTTATTCTTACATTTGGAATGTGCGGACATCACATAATTTAAGATCTGGGCTAATATTCTAAAAAAGATTTGCTTCCACAAATGTTTGTTATACAGGGTGTGGCAGAAATATCTCTCGTATGTCTCACCAATATACCGTCCCGTTAATGGTAAGACATTAGCTAGATTAAAACACCATTGCCACTAGTGTCTTACAATAATGTGGGAGGTATTTCTGCCACACCTTGTATATTAAATTGGTTAAAATGAATTAGTCACTATAATAGAATGTCAATTACATATTATATAAATTAGCCAAAAGCCACTCATGTCAAATATTTTTTTAATATTAAACCAAAGGCTAAAGGTGAGGTTTAATCCTTTATTTGCAGTATTTGATTGCACTTTATCCTTTCAATGAGATTCAAATGTATTTCAAAACGGAACCGACAAAAGCTGAACTAATTATTAAATTTGAGATATATACACAGTGCAGTAGAAATACCTCCCACATAATAGCAAGGCATTAATGGCAGTGGTGTCATCACCTAATGTCTTATGTGGGATTGTATTTCTGTTGCACATTGTGTATATAATCTTCATCATGTGCCCATTGTTAGGATTTTGTCTTTGGAGAAATTTTTTTTTTTTTTTTTTTCTCTAAAAAGGCTTCATAAAATAGTTTTCTTACCTGGAGAATTCAAGTTCTGATTCTATTCTTGGAAGAAACTGATACATTGCGCCAATATTTTTGTTTTGTTTTGTTTTAACTGAAATTTCAATTTTTGTATAATATCTTGTTGATGCAAAGATACAATTACTTTATTTTTGTGTCTTTGATTTTTAGGGGAAAAGGAAAAAGAAAGGTTAGGTTGATTAATTTAATGATATATCAACAGTTTTTAAGTTATTGGATGTTGATAAATCTTGTATGACAACAATCATGGTGAATAATGCTGGCCCTAAAAGGTAAACATTGGTCAGATCAATAATTCAGTCAAAATGAGTTTGGTTTATATGTGAGTATGCAAATATCTTCCCTTGGTTGGAGTGTCTCACCCCTCTGTAAGAGATGCAGTTGTTCTATTCTAAGCCTCTTCCCTGACAGAGCCAAAGCAAGAGAAGAAAAATGGGAAAAGAAAAAAAATATATCTTGTAGGATTCTTTTCTGTTACAATTTTCTTAACTAAAGAATTGAGATATATATATATATATAAAAATTTTTTAATTGAAGAGATATTTGCAATGATTGCAGTTATGTACTTAATCATCTTAATTGCTTTATTTTATTTTTTGTCATATATAATTTGTAGAAGTGAGGATTTCAGAATCTGTGAAACTCCAAGTACAGATAAACATTTATTAATAATAATGATAATAATAATTAATGATTTATTAATAATAATAATAATGATTTATTAATAATAATAATAATTAATGATAATAATAATGCTCACTTCCTTGATATTGAGAACTATAATTTACAAATACTACTTGCCTAAAAAAAAAATCTTCCACAATTACCCTGGTCAATACTTTGGCAAAACCTGAATTGTGTGTGTGTTGGTGTTGCAGCATTTAATGGAAATCTGACTGAATATTTTGATGCATTGAGAAATAGTAAGAATTTTACTTATTAGTTTTGTAAAATGTAAACTTCTCTAGCTATTCCTATTGTGTTCTAACACTTACTGCAACACACATACACACACATTCTTCTTTAAAATTGGAATTAAGATACCTTTAGTTAATGACCATTTTCACCTAGGTAAAAATGGTCATTAACTAAAAGTATCTTAATTCCAGTTGTAAAGAAAATTTTGCTGTTTAATGAAAATAAACATTGAGCATTCTTTGTAAGTCGGTTTTAACATATTTTAAATTCTATATGGTGTTAATAGGACTTGCCTGGATTATACCAATGGATTACTACCTGTGTGTGTGTGTATTATATATTTCAGTGATTTCTTCCAACTTGAAGTTTTGTAGACACAGATGTACTTGTCAGGTTAAGGTAAATCTATTATTATTAGTGAATTAATTTTATTGAATTTATTATTACCACACACAATATAAAAATCTACTGAAACGCAGATAAATTTGCAATTATAAAGATAGATGTGCCATTTTTGATAGTTTATTCTTGAAGAGACTTAAAAGGTTTAATTCCTTATTTTTTGAGTGTATGGCATTAAATTTCTCAAGTGATTAAATCTGATTGAATTTTTTTAATTTTTTTTTTTTAAATTTAAAAAAAAGTTTTTTTTAATATTTTTATTATTTTTTTATCCTAAAATTTGAAGTTTATAGAAGAAAATGCTGTGTTCTTTTCATTTGGTGCTTTCAATCAGAAATTGTCAAATTTGAATTTTAGGCAATGCAAGTGAATCTATAACAAATTATGTGAATGAAATCTTAAAAAAAATATTGTAATCAGATTCCAAATGGTAACATTCAGGCTAAAATAAAGCACAACTAAAAAAAATACAATTGGAAAATTTAAAGATGAACTTTTTTTTTATAGTGTATCATGTATAATTAGTAAAATTACTAAATTGTCTAGTTTTGTTTTGTTTTTTTTTTTTTGTTTTTTTTTTACAAAAGAAATTATACATTTGGTAATTTAGCAAATAAAAAAATAAAAAAAAAATTTGTTTCTTTTGTAAATTATTGTCTCCAAAAGAGAATCTCAATGTATTTGAGAAATGTTACTATTTCAAATCTCATTGGATTTGTATTCTGTGCTTGAAAAAAAAAAAAAGATTTGAGGTTCTCTATTTTTTGTTCTGAAAACAAACAAAACTGATTTTGTCTTATGAGTTGAAAATGTGGATTAAATAAACAGAATCCTTAACTAAGGAACATGTAAGAAAATCTTTATAAATTTAACTTTTTTATTTATTTAATTTTTTTTTTCTGATAAATAGTAGAACATTAAATTTCTCAATTTTTCTGCTTGTTATTTAATCATATCTGACTTGTTTGGTCTTGAATATTACTTGAGCACCTTAGAGAAATAAACTGAATGAGTCTAAACTATTAACTGAGTTTTATTTCTGAGTGAATTTTAGTGAATCTCTTTACTCGAGTGCATTTCAACCTTTTTGTCCATACTCAGCTGGTCAGTGTAGGTGGTTGCTATGTTATGACACAGAATCCCACCATAATGACCTTTCGACCTTGGTGCAGATCCATGATAGATGATGATAGCTCAACCAAAGAATAATAAAAAGCAAACCATTTTCATAATGTCATTCCCTCCTTCTTCCCAAGATTGTCTGACTCAAAAGGTGCATTCCAAATAATATGCATATATTATTGAAAATCTTCATTCTTTTTTTATATTAGTACAAATACAGTTATATAGATTATTTTGATAGGGGAGTTTTAACAAATTTAATAGCAATAAAAAAATATTGATGGATTTTTGAAAACTTGAATACATGTAAAGTAATTTGTTTTAATACCCAACTAATTATTAAATAAACTGAAGCATACTTCAATAGATAAAATGTTCATTAGAATGCCAGTGTATTTAATTAGATTTTGTTTCAATGCTGATTAGTCAATGAGAAACTTAAAAAAAAAAAAAATCCTTCATAGACGTCTGACCTACCCCACCCCTACTGAAGGACCTGAGGGATCATTGCTTTTCACAATTTTTAGTACTTTGTAACTCTTAGTGAAGTTTGTCTTTTTGCTATTTGTTCTAATTTCTGTTTTGCCAACCATTGCAGTTGAGAAATCCTGCTCTACTTTTCGTTTTAGAAAAATACCTTTCTATCAAAGTATGGTAGCCCAACCTGGCCATTTAAATAAGGATGCTACTCTCTTCTTATTCTGTTGGTACTTTCCTGGCAGCCTTTCAGATGAGCTACCTGTCTTAGTTCCACTAGTCCAGACCTTTTTGGCTAGAATTCGCCATGCTACATACAGAGTTGACTCCTCTTCATTTCATTGGTAAAGAGGAAATTCCACTCGGACAGCATCTTTTCCAGAACTGTTACTTTGTGGAACAGACTTCCAAAATGATGCTTCCCTGATCTCTACAATCTTAACCTCTTCAAGTCTGAGGTCAATTATCTATCTTCCGCATCTGCATAATATGCACCTTTTACTCTTTCCCTTATAACAATCTCATTTTGTAACCCTCTACTTTGAGTGGCTATTGGGCCTTGCATGGAACACAAATGAACTGTGAAGAAAGGATCTATGTACACACCTATGCAAATTAATAAATCATATTGCAATCTCACTTGTTAGATGCAGATGGTGTGGCTATTTGCAAATATATTAAAAACAATAATTTAAAAGAAAAAGGAAACTAATCCTGTTCCTCATTTGAAATTACTGAAGGCATGTGTAGTTTCTGTTCAAGAATTTATCTTTGTCCAGAACAGGGAAGTAAAGTACCTTTATCTAATTCTTACTAAACCTGTCAGATTAGTTGTAACTATCTTTCTCTCCCACTTTCCTCTGGTTCAAAAGTGTCTTCTCTGTAACAGAACATTTTTTTTTTTTAAACAGGTTCCTCTCTTTGATTCTGGCTTTTTATGCTTACCCACAATTTGTAATACCACCTTCCATTAAGGAAGGGTATATAAACTAATAATGTTCATATTATTCAGACTATTGTCCTCATCTTTGTCACCATATTTATTACAACAGGTGGTTGTAAGGTCAAACTGAACCCTTTATTTCACTTACTGCCATGTTTAATGGATATCAGTTAAATCCTGTTAATTTCCCTCTGAAGGTTCTCCACTGCCTTAGCACAGTATTGAACTTACACTCTTTGGGTCCTGTCACTGGATCTAATTAACACCTTTATCCACTGTGCCATGTGTCCTTGTATGAATTTCTGGGTATTAGAAACCCAATGTCTTCCGCAACCATTTTTTACCAGTGTGCTTATTGCAATTTTTGCTGTTATCAAATCATGTTTTTACCAGAGCTCATATTGCAATTTTTGTTGTTGTTATCGTAAACTTAAGGAATCAGCACATATGCTAGGCCACAAAAATCTCCTGAGCCGACCAAGCATAGAAATGAATACTATATGGGAGCCAGTAATAAGGAGTGCCAGAGAAAAGCGATAACAGCAAAAATTGCAATATGAGCACTGGTAAAAATGGTTGCTGAAGACATTAGGTTTATAATACCCAGAAATTCAGACACGGATGTCCTCAAGGACACATGGCACAGTGGATAAAGGTGTTAGTTAGATCCAGTGACAGGACTCGGTGTGCGAGTTCAATACTCGGCTAAGGCAGTGAAAAATTTCAGAGGGAAATTAACAGGAGATAACTGATAACTGACATCCATTAGTCATGGCACGTGGAACTAGAACAGTCTATCCCAGCAAGCAAAATAAAGAGTTCAGTTTGACATTCCAATCACCTGAAGAAGGCTGTATTGATATTGTTCAGTTAACCCTTTTCTATATGCTTTCTCTGGGTCAGTAATAAAAGATCATTTCTCTCATCTTTTTTTTTCTTTCACTTTTCTTTCACTTTTCTTCCTCTTTGGATACTCTTTCATACTGTAGTTAATCACCAAAATTGATTTCTATATCCACTCTCTATATCTATTATCACTCTAAACCTGATATTGAACAGTCTTCCTCCATAAATATAGCAAATTTTCATTGATTCTGATTTTTGATTTAAATTGGATGTAATGACTCAAAAATGAGGATTCTTTTTTGTTTATATGCCATGGCCCTTCTGGACGTGGGTGATCGTGGCTCTCCACAATTTCTTGTCCTTTGTAACTCTTAGTAAATTTTGTCTTTTCGCTATCTCGCCTAATCCCTCTTCTGTCAACCATTTACATGAACTTGTTAGGTAATGTTTTTTCCTCTTGCCTTCAATATGTTCTTTGAGTAACACCATAAAACTAGTGTAAATAAACCATGAAAAAATATAGCTACCACTAAATTTTGAACACTAAAAACACACTTTAGTAATCTTTGAAAGAATAACACGAGTAAGAAAACGGCATACAAAGGACTATAACTGTGATTCATTAATAAGAAGCAGGAGTTGCATCCCCTTGCTTTGTTACGTTATAGTAAAAGGGAGGGAGGTAGAATTCCCATAAAGCACTAGAAAGACAGTTTTGGCACAAAAATACAAGGTCTCTCTGACAAGCAACTGTTGGACCTGAAAGATGTGTTTTTTTTTAAAAAAATAAGCTCACAAGAGGTCTCTTTATATAGATAAGCCTAAAACCATTTCTTTCTTTGCATTTTATATATAATATATATATATATATACACACCCAAGTGTGGAATTGGTATATACGGAGTAAATTCCAATAACCAACTATTATTCTTTAAAGAGTGCTCAATACAGAGTAGCGCAGATATAATCATTTATTTAAATATTATAACATAAATATGTTATAAAATCACTACAAAAATAGCCATTTTGTTTCAACACTTCTGGTGTCTTATCAAGTGATAATACATTCAACATCACTTGATAAGACACCAGAAGTGTTGAAACAAAATGGCTATTTTTGTAGTGATTTTATAACATATTTATGTTATATTTAAATAAATGATATATATATATATATATATATATATATATGTGTGTGTGTTCTGTGAATATGAATCAGTTATGTAAGTAATTGTATGTTTAATCAAAAATTAATTATTTAATAAATGTTATATCTTGTCACATGCACTCCAAAAATTGTTCATATTTTATTTCATGTAATATTGGCCCACTGATATTAATTTAACATGACACATCAGATAATCCATTTCAGATAAAAATAAAACCAAGAACAAAGCCTCATTTGCACCCCCCAATATAATTCACGTTAAGGCATTAGAGAATTTAAAGTATAGCTTTTTATTTTTAATTTATAATTTTGTGTAGCAATTTACTAAGCATAGTTAGATGTGGCACAAGGCTGCAAATATGGAGCATCTGGTGATGATCAAACGCCATACTCAGTTGTAATTTATTTTGCAAGATAAGCTTGCTAACCATTGCATCGTGTGGAGATGTCTAGGCTTTACAATAGCGATTTTCTAAGAGTAGCTTAGATGTGGCACAAACCCACGTATATAGAGCACCCAGTGAAGATTGAACACACTTTTCAGTCATAATTGACCTAGTGAGTCAAGCTTGTTAACCATTACATCACGTCAGTGCTCAATTATTAATTTTTATGCATCTTATTTATAATAAATAGATTAAGGAAAATTTATTTAATGTCTTTTTATTATGGTGTCGGTGACATTGCCGAGTGATGTCCATTGACCATAATAATGTTTGCTCTCTCTCTCTCTCTTTTTTTTATCATTATGTCCCAAGCAAGGCAATAAAGCCACTAAGATGCAAGGGATTACTGAGTATGAAAGAATATAAGAAAAAGGCAAACTTTATTTAGGTGACAGAGCAATAAAAGAGCAGAAATTAAGAATATAGAAAATAACGATTGACATTGCATTTACATTTTTGAAGATCAAAGTTGTGTGGGAAGCAAGAAGTGTGAAAGAAACTGTTAGCATAGAACTTACGGTTATATCTACCCATTTCAACTGTAAAATTGCTGCCAATCTAGTACTGCACGTAAATTTGTAAAGTGTAGTTATCAAAGTAGGAAAGCAATATTTATTTTGATAATACAAAAATGTAGTAGAAAGCTTAGAGGGGAAGGCTGGTCTTCAATCTATCTTAAACTTAGCTAGCCACGATTACTGCCCCAAACATACCACAGTATTCCTTATGCTAAAGCAACTCATTCTTACCATAGCCACCATAATACCTCAAGTCTCTATGTAGTCCTAACTAGTTTCCATATGTACCATAGAGGGAAGAAACATTTATTTTGAGTAATTCAGAAATGTGGCACAAGGCCAAAAGGGGCAATTGGTGGAGGCTGGTCTTCAATCTGTCTTAAACTTAGCCACGATGACTGACCCCAAAATACCACAGTATTCCTTACACCAAAACAACACATTCTTACTTACCGCTCTTACTACAGCCACCGTAATACCTCAGTCTCTATGAAGTCCTAGCTAGTTCCCATATGTATCCGAGGAAAGCTTATCAGAACAATTACCAGGAAAATATTTATAGAAAGGGCAAAGGGAAGCTACGTTACGGCAGTAGGAAGGTGATTGAAGCAGAGATGGCAGATTAGTCCATTTTTGATTTTTTATCAAAAATCTCTAAATACATAGTAGAAACACCAGGCCAGATATGACAGCAATATTCAGTGCATGTACGAATGGTAGAGATGTGTTAGATTCGGCTATGAAAATTACTGAAATCTACTCTAAATCTAGTGGCAAGAAGGCGACTTTGACATGGTCCGAAATAACGTAAAAATCACTTTTGTCATGTTTGGATTGATGTGTACTAGTGACCAATATTATCGATAGACATGTCATTAACTAAAGTAAACAAGCAACACGATTCATTTGAGACGGGAAGAACCCTTTATTTCTACTGCGCATGTCCGTTCTCGACTACAATCAAGTGTTCTTTCCCTTGCTACAATGACCGAATACAACACCCCTCCCTATTTTTAGTCAAATACAATAGGAACGCAACTTAGTGGACACAAATAATACTAACAGTCAACTTTTTAAACTTATTAACGAAGTTTTTTTTTCATTTAACTTTTCCGCTAGCCCGGATTCAGAAGAACGTCTATGAAAGTTGGAATGGATATTAATTCCACCAGGCAACAAGGTCCTCAACAAAATCCAGAGACAGATATGCAATGTGATTGGCCCTGATCTGGCATCTCGTTCACAGTCGCTCTCTCACAGACGTTCCGTCGCCTCCCTCTGTTTTTCTACAAATACATTACTGCTCCGACGAGCAACTTTCGCTAGTTCCCAACTGCATGAATTCAAACGTGCCACTAGTTTGGCATCTCACTCCCACCCTTTCACTGTCGAAACGGTTAAATATAGCCGTCTCTTCTACTCCAATAGCTTCATGTCTTGCACTTTCCGTCTGTGGAACACCTTATCTCTTACTGGTTTCCCTGACAGCTATAATCTCCAAATATGCAAATGCAATATCAATTGACATCTCCATATGCTTTGATCTATTCTCCGTCCTTCTCTTCATCATTTCTTCTATCACGTTTCTTTACTCTTGCTTCCACTCTCTGTAAGCCCTTTTGTGCTAGTGGCACCTCCACCTTGCTGGGGGTGAAAAGCTTACCCCCCACAAAAAAAACAACAACAAAAAACCCCAAAAGTTTATAACTTTGCAAGGCTGTCATATTTTGGCAGGAGCTGCTCAGTCCTCACTTTCTAGTCTCGATAGAATCTGAAATCTCTGTGCCCTTGTGGGTGACAAATTATTTTCCATCCCACAACCCCTCTCTCACAATTTGGGATGTGGCAATCCTCTCACTGCTCTGCTGTTACTTCCATGGAAAGCACTTGGACGAACTGCATTCCTTCGTTCCGTCTGTACGAACCTTTACGGCTAAGACCCCCTATGTCACTAAAATTGTGGCAAACCACCGTCATTTCCTCCGTATTCCTATGGTCAGAAGTAAGTTCCATTCAAGCAGCTTCTTTCCGCGAACTCCTGCTCTGTGGAACCGATGACGAACCCGTTTACCCAGGTTTTTGTTGTTATCTGAGTGTTGGGATTCCAAACATTCAACAACAAAAACACATCTTTTAAATGAAACATAAAAAGCATTATTTTCTGAAGGAATAGTAGAAGCCGAACACCAGTTGAAATAACATATATTCTTTTCAGAAATATACAATAACAAAAAAATGTTCACTTTTCCTTGCAGTGAAGTTTGTCTTATAAAGTAATTAAGTTTTCTTAGGTCGGTGTAAGATGTGTGGACAACTTACTTGATGATGGTCAGCCTAATGTGTTTTGTACAGGATGTAAAAAACAATGTAAATAATGTAAAAAAAAGATAATAGCGGAGCAGGTGGCTGTGGTGTAACCTGGCTGAGGATTTTAGTGGCTGAAGCGCTGGAGCACTTGGCAACTGCAGTTGAAGGTTTGGTGTCAGTTAAAGCATGGGGCCCTCAGACTTGGTTAGTGGCCGTTAACCTGCTTGGAAAAGGACCGTCAGATGTATGTAACTTCACATACCTGTGTTTACGTCTCATCTCCCCCTTCAGCAGTTTGGATAACGTACGATCTGGGTGCACAGTGGTTCCAGCACTTTTCCACGACCATCACAAGGATGGGATCTTCAGGTCTTAACTCCAGAAGGGTATGTACATACTGATCGTAATATTGCTTCTGTGACGCCTTGGTCGACTCATCACGACTTTCACTGTGCGAGGAATGCTTATTTTGGTCAGAACATGTAGATTTGTTATGTGTCTTCACCCGTTGGCAGGTTCTGCTGGGCTCATCTCTAATGAAGGTAGTGATGTGACTTGGTAGGTCAACAAGGCAAGGTAATGGGCTTTTTGTGTGACACTATAAAGTGTCACTGATTGTAATTGAAAGGTTTAAATGAGACACTATTGTGACAATGGTAGTATGAAAAGGATTAAAAGGTTTCATGTTAAAAACGTTAAGGTGAAAACACGAGTTGATATATGGAGCAAGGAAAAAAATAAATGCTTTTTTCTTCCTGATATACATAAACGCAGAATGTAATGTCGAGTCCAAAATATGATTTGAGAAATGTGGAATGTAGATTGCTTGTCGACAGGGAGGCAGGTGGAATTGCTAGAATTCGCAAAGTCGGTAATGTAAACAATGTAGTGTGTCGTTTTGTAACATGCAAAATCGGCAGAAAATTATATGGGTCATATTGGAAAATCGACAACAAAGAAAATTCTTTGACGTCAAGGACAGAAATAATCTATAAGCACAGCTTATTATCAGAAAATAATATTCTTTTCTTTTATGAGCCCTGAGGTGTGGTGAATGTCGGGTGAATTATATATAAACAGAGCGTTTAAGCGATCCAGCTGCTGGGGAGAGAGACATAGAAGAGACGAGACAGCAGCGGACTAAGGAGCTGCTGAACCCCACGTAACCTGCTGTCAAGAACATTCCCGACCGACCTCTTTCTTTGTTGATTGAACCTGCTCCAAGTTTTAGAAGAAAAAGACAGTGTCACGACAGTTTAACTGGAAGGGTTAATTTTGTTGTATCAAAACTATATAAACCAAATGAAAATCAAATCGGCGACCGTCTTCGTTATTTTGTTATGTTTATTTTCACCAGCCGAAACGTTCTTTGTCCTTTTGTAGCACGGCTCCGTCGCGGTTTGACCTAGCACTCAAGTACGGACGAAATTCGATTGTTCATGCTCTGTGATCAAGGAACACAACGTGGGACAGAATCTGATGAAGGAACGAAGCGGAAAGCAGATAACCATTAGTTGACTGGCGGCACTACTGACCAGCGTGAGAACAACCTAGGATTGAGCCGGGATGGCCGTGTTATATTTGTAGCAGGATTTATTTGGCTAATTTTCTCTCTCTTCCTCACTGTTTGACTGCGAGTAGTGAGCGCTATTTGTCATGTGGCAAAAGTTCCTGTCTTTTGCAAACTTCTGGAACTCCCGAGAAGTAAACTATCTTCTGTTGTCTAACACAATAGTTTCTGCAATGCCATGTTTTGAAAAAAATGACCTCATTTTGTTGATGACAGAGTTGGAGATAAGTTGGTTGATCATGTTGATGTCTATATACCTAGTCTACGGAGACAAAATAGTTATGTCCTTTCAGCTCACAACTATCAATAGCGATGTTCTGGAATAGTTTATTAGATAGTGTTGATGGCAGCATAGTTTCGCTTGGTAGCACTGAACCCTTCTCAAGGAAGTGTTAGCATGCTGTGACGCTATCTTGTATATCCTTTGATATTCCGGGCCAACAAAATCCCTTGGTTTTCCCGTTTTCGACATTTCGTAATGCCCTATGACCATCGTAGAAGTGTTCGAGGATTTCTTTCCTCACGGTGGAGGGAATGACAGTCTGGTATCTCTTTAGTGGCAGTCCATCAACAGCGCTCAGCTCGCTCTGGGATCCGTCAAGGGTATGACGATAAACCATAACTGGCAGCAAAGACTTTGATCAGGAGATTGGAGATTTTGATGAGCTTGGAACCACATCTTAACTGCTGTTGTACCCAGGTTCATCCTAACCCGGGGTGGTAGCACTTGTTAGGGTCCCATCTATGGGCAAATAGCAAATCCCCCAAAACAAAAATTAAGAGTACAGTTTTATAGTAAAATTACCAACAATGCATGTGAAAGTACTAGCAATACATAAAAAATGCAAAGTTTTTCGTCTATAAACCTAAAAACATACATTAACCCTGAAAGTATTAAATTATGTAGAAAATATATGTATCTGAGGGCATAAAATTGCGCACAAAATATTTAGATTTCAGCATTAAATAACTCATAGAGGTGTTGATATGCTGCTAAACAAAAACAACCAACCAACCATCGTTCTAGGCTTCTAAGCTGACAGCTTGTCTGTAGATAGAACAACCCTTGTGTAATCTAGCACTGCCTTCAAGCTCGCGATTGTTCTGGTCTCTTGCCTGGTTTGGTTCAACTTATCGGCCGAGACTGGCCTAGAGGAAGGCCCAGTATTGACATGAAAGTCGATTGCTCTTCATATCTCTGCAGGCAGTATGACTTTGTGACAAGGTATCTAAAGTGATCATCCTCTTTCGTGGTCGATGTTTGGCCATCAGCTTGTAGCGCATCAGTCGTATGAGCATGCGCTGACATTTCAGCGTTGTTCGGGATATATCTTTGGAGTTGTTGAGTAGGACGAGTGGTTTGTGGTCACTGCACAGATTAAAGTTCTCTAGTACTATCAGGTATCTCCCAAAACGTTCGCAAGCCCACACTGATGCGAGGCATTTTTTGACGAGGGTGGTGGCCGGTGGGTGTATATATATTCTGTGATTGACAGTTTTCTTGAACAGAAAGCTGCCGGTTTCAGTCCTTCCATGTGCTCTTGAAGGAGACATCCAACCAAACCATACGACGAACTGTCAGCTTCGATTATGGTTTTCTTGACAGGATCCAAGTAGGCAGGTACCGGTGCTGTTGTAAGCACTTTTCCCTTTAGGAAACGTTGTGACTTGCTGCCAATGTTCATGCTGACTCATTGCCCAAGTATCGTCCGTTCGGCGACATCAGATGGTTCAGGTAGGTTTTTGGGCTGCTTCAATTTCGATCTGTGTAGGTGGAGGGCACGCGAGTCGATATCATGTCCCAGAACAGTGATTTTGGACTTCCGGTACTCGCTCTTGCTGTTGTTTAGGTCGAGGTCTGCTTCTCTCAGTCGCTGATGAAATTGATTCAGGGATGTTTCGTGCTGGGCTGGCGTCTTGGTGTGACACAGAATATCGTCAAAGTAACAAACAACTTTTGAGGATCTTAGATGCTCTCTCTATGAAGATTTCTGGTGTTGAATTGATCTCGATAGAGACTCTCTTTGTTTAGAACCTGTTGCAGGCCAGAGTAGTAGGTGTATGTGTTGAGAGCTAAAGACGTATGTCTCCTGATATACCCACAACAAACATGGCAGACTCGGAATATGAGTCCACGTAAAGAAATATAAAGAAACAACAAGAACCGATATATATGGACAAACAAATGATAATGTATTAACAACAAAGGTTTACAAGGGATAAAGACAAAGATGTATGTGTTTCAAATGAATGTGAAAGCCTAATAGTCCAGAGTATGTGAAGTGAGGGAATGTGCGTACGTACGTATGTGAGTATGTATTGTTCATGCGTTTCCCAAAAGGGAACGCGTTATAATCGCGTTCTTCCGCGAGAAATTTACATGTTGACGTAAAAAGTAAGAAGAGGTTGCGAATAATTATTGCGGAGTATTTATAGTGCTGGAAAGCGTCCCCTGGTAACAGTTTCGAAAATTAGGAGGAGGTAACTCGACAAACCTTCCAAAAGGCGTTTTGAACGTTTGGCAGTCTCTGGAATCTGTCAGAAAACAGACCGAGCGTCCAGTTTTGGAAATACTGTAAAACCTCGGATCTGATGAATGATGTCCGTCAAATGTTGAAATGACATCTCTCTTTCTCTCAATGACACATGGTACAGGGGATAAAGACGTTGGTTAGATCCAGTGACAGGACCCAAAGAGTGTGAGTTCAATACCTGGTTAAGGCGGTGGAGAACTTGGAGAGGGGAATTAACAGGAGATAACTGATAACTGGCATCCGTTAGACATGGCACGTGGAACTAGAACAGACTACCCCAGCAAGCGAAATAAAGGGTTCAGTTCGACATTCCAACCACATGAAGAAGGCCGAAGCGTACAACGGCCAAAACGTTGTAATAAATATGACGACAAAGTTGAGGACAATAGTCCGAATAATGTAAATAGTGTACATAATACCTCATCTCAGAAATATAGACAGATACTCTTTCTCTCTCTTTCTCCCCTCTCTCTACAGGGCTTGATTTAGCTTCTTGAGGTTCACAGAGATAAAGGGCATTTCCGTCTGGCTTCAAAATTAGAACCATGGTTGATACTCACTTAAGTTTGGCTCTGTAATTTCTTCAATGATGTCATAGTCCTTCATATGCTGGAGTTCTTTCATTACCTTTTCTTGGAGAGGTATGGGCACGCATCTCACTGTAGCAACACTGAATGAAGTTGTCCCCTCTTTTGCTTTTAATGGCTAGCACTTGATGGCCCTGAAGGCGAGGCTTTTCCTGTTTTTTTACCAGCCATGTTAAACAGATTATAGACCACACGATTGATGGCATAGATGGTAACATCTATCTTCGAGTATGTTTCGATCCTAAACTGTCGCAAGATATCTAGGTTTTCCCCAGGGCTTGACAGAATAATGTTCTTAACTGGAGAAAGCTTTCGCTTCTCAAGGGATATACAGGTTGACTTACTGATGATGGGGACATCAGCCTCCGTGTTCATTTTGAAATTGACTCTTGAACCTTCATGATTAAGTTCTACTTGCCATAGAAGTATGGTGGTGGCAGCTGTGTCGATGTAGAAAATTTCTCATCTCTTATTACTTTTCCTTGGGAATCGACCCGGCCCACATCAACAACCGACACGTCGTCTGTTTTTACCTTTGTTCTTTTTTCTTCTGTTCTTTTTCTACACGCTCTTACAACATACAGAGACGTGCACGAAAATACACACGCACGAAAATTTGGGGTAGGATATCGTATAGGCAGTAAAGTGCTGATATGCAAACAATAAATGAAAAGTTTATAAATGAATTACAAAACTTTAAATTTGAATGCCGTCTAACAAACTACTATTGCATAAATATTATTCACAAGAAGCGATTTTTAAGATTTTTGACAGTAAAATCATGAGTGGATTTAAGATGCTTCTATTGAAATTGTAGTAAATAATTACGTTTTTAAAAATTATAAATACGTCAGTCATTATCCAATAGGAATAAAAACAAAATTTATTATCAAATATTTAATAACTTATTTCAAAATCAAATTTAATCATGCAATGTTGCAAGGGAGATTAATCAGAAAAAAATATTGTAGTAATTTCCCCTGAAGAAAACTGATTTGTGAAAAATTTGCTAATACATTATTTATCTGTATCTAAAATACAATTATATATATATATAATGTAAATAGTGTACATAATACATAGTGTACATAATATATATATATATATATAGCTTAAATGTTACTTTTAATTGATACCCATATTTCAGTAGATGCTCTTTTTATTTACAAAACATTATATTTATTTATTCATGTCTAATAAGATTTTTCGAATATTCAGGTCGGTAGATGAAAATAAATATACTGTTTAATAAATAAACAGAGTATCCATCTAAATATTGGTATACATTAAAAATAACATTTAAGCAATAAATTAAAATATGTCGGATTAATAAATGAAATATATATATATATATATATATATATATATATATATATATATATATATATATATATGTATATATATATATATATATATATGTATATATATATATATATATATATGTATATATATATATATATATATATGTATATATATATATATATATATATGTATATATATATATATATATATATATATATATATATATATGTATATATATATATATATATATATGTATATATATATATATATATGTATATATATATATATATATATATGTATATATATATATATATGTATATATATATATATATATATATATATATATATATATATATAAAAATATATATATATATAAACTGAAAAATTTACGAAATCTCAAAGTAAAGGAAAAAAAAAACAACGCCTATTCCAATAGAAGTTAATGACACTTTTTTACAACTTCTTTCTCTTTTTTCTCTCTTTTTCTTTTTTTCTTCTTTTTCTTTTTTCTTTATATACTACTTTGTCCATCCCACTTCCTAATCAAAATATAACTTCCGTTAACAGATTTAAAGTGTCAATGTCTAGATTTCAGCGAAAATTAAATTTGAAACAATAGAAATGTTACATCTAACTCAATGCTATCTCTCTACCCCCCTACACTGCCCCCACTTCGTGAGTTTCCTTATTATTGCCCGTCATAAATGTGTAAATTCATTTTCATTTTTTCATTTCAACATTTGGAAATAAATCTGATGATCCACTGTCCTTTAAAAGGGCTGTGGTGAAATAATTTATTATATGGAACCTTAAAGCAATCTGTTTTTATTTAAATTATATATATATATATATATATATATATATATATATCTTCATTCAAACATGTTTCATTGTTGTCCTGGGTATGG
>OZ038503.1:20165472-20220472 GCA_964036315.1 Acanthosepion esculentum | reverse complement strand
TATTGTATGGTTGACTGTCAGTTCAGGCTTCATTGCGATTACCAAACTTGGAAATGTCGAAGCGTGAAACTGACAGTCACCATGCAATGTTGATTTCGATATCAAAACTGTCTATATCTATAAACACACTATCTCCAATATTTATCTCTCTTCCTCTGTAAACATAACAAATTTTAAACAATATATATATATATATATATATATATATATATATATATATATATATATATACACGACGAGCTCACTATATATATATATATATATATATATATATGTTGAGCTCTTTTAATATATATATATATATATATATATATATATATATATATATATATATATATATATATATATATATATATATATGGGGCGTGTGCGTGCGCGATCGCGTGTGTGTATGTGTCTGTGTCTGTCTTGCTCTGGGCGGCACTTATAAGAGTATGATCTGAGAATCACACGCACATACACACACACACACATACATACGCACACAAAGACATGTGTATACATGTCTGTGAAAGAGAAGGACAGAGATAAAAAGAGACAGAAAGATAGAAATGGTATGAGAGAGAGAGAGAGAGCAAGAGAGAGAGAGAGAGAGAAAGAGAGAGAGAGAACAGGTGTGTGTGGATGTGTGCGTGCGCGCCCGCCTGTGTGTGCGCGGGTGAGAGAGAGAGAGAGAAAAAGAGAGAGAGGGGAAATAAAGAGAGCGCGCGCGCGAGAGAGAGAGAGAAAGAGAGAGAAATATGAAAGCATCTTATGCAAAACGGCGATCATTGTTCTAACAATAGAAAATGTCGAAACTGGTTATCTTACGCATCGTTATTACAACTGACATTTTCAATTAAATCGTATTACCTGTCTATTCTAATCAGTTTCTGTGTGCCGAGCGTTCTTTGCTTAGCCATTTGATCCGGACCGTTACCTAAAGTGAGTTTGACACTCGACCATACTAACTGATTAAAGATCAGCGGAAAAGGAGAAGGAATGACCGCGAAGTACGGACAACGTGCGACACTGGATCTTAAAGTGTCTGTAGATTGAAGAGCATAAATCTTCAACAGAGAAACCAATGTGTGTGAATATTTTGATTTATTCAATTCTTGCTATTTCAATGTTCCAGTTCATAACGTTTTAATTATAAATTTCAACATTTTCTATTTTTGGAAGTTATCATGATACCAAATATACAGTCCTTCAGTTTCACCTATCTAGTTTGGTTTTGTTTCGTTTGTTTTACGACATATCAACCTCAATTGGTTATTTACTGTCGACAATTTTTATTGCTAGTAATTTTTTATTTTTTTCAAAAATATATTTCTGGTAATATTTTTTCCTTCAAAAATCTATTTTCCGGTAATATTTTCCTTCAAAAATGTATTGCTGGTAATTTTTTTCCAAAATGTATTGCTGGTAATATTTTTTTTAAAAAATGTATTTCTGGTAATAATTTTTCTTCAAAAATTTATTTCTGGTAATAATTTTTTTACAAAGTATTTCTGGTATTAAAACCTATTTTTAAACTTTCCTAGTGTTTTGACCCCAGTTTAGGGGTTAACTATTTTCCCATAGCTGGGACCCTAACAGGGTAGACCTGGAAACACAAGCAATTAAGAGATGGTTTCACGCTCTGCAAAACCTCCTGATCAGAGGCTTTGGTGTTGGACGTAGTTTATCGTCTTACCCAGGACGCGGACGTAGTTTATCGTCATACCCAATACGTCACCTATCTAGATAACTGTCAGAATTATTAAAGGTGACAATGGGTCAGTATACTTCGATTATTATACTTCGATTATTATTTCGAACTATTTTTCCCATCTTGATTATTATCGATGTTATTATAGACACAACGTTTCAACTAAGTACCTTCTGGTCATCATCCGGTGTCTAGTGTTTCGGCTCATATGGGATATTTATTTATTATTGTTTATTTTTTGTCTCTGTGATGCTAGTTACTCACAGTATATTGACAATTACTTATCGTAAAATGAAATGCAGAATTATCGAAAACCGGTTGGAATATGATAACTAATCGTTGAAGGCTTCTGGCAAAATTAATATTAAATATAAAGGCATAAGAAATACATTTTCGGTCACGTAGTGATTATAGGAGAGTTGGTTAAACATGTGTTACTGTCATCTAATAGTCATGAGTTCCATCCACAGATCACTGATTCAGATGAAACGAACAATAACTGGAAATCGCAGGAACACAATAATCAACAGATATCCTATAGAAGCTAAATCAATGGGCATCTGATGGTGGCCAGATGGCATCTACTGATGGGATAGAGTACAGCGTTTGTGGATTCATGTCTTTTCTAAGGAAATTTAAAAGGGAATAGGTGTAGGTTCAGCAGAAATTATAATATGGTTTTCCAGTTTCACCAATATTCTTAAATTTCTTCAGGACAAAGGTGATCATAGTTCTCCATAGATTCCATTGTGCGTTATTGCCATGACTTCTTGGGAAAATCGTACCGACGGTTTGGAATTCAATTAATACAGATTTTGTGAATCTGCGTGTCTGTGTACGTTTGCTGTATGATCCGTAAGAGTAAGATGCAAGAAGCGCAGGTTACGAGGATATGTGCGAAAAGTTAACGATTAACCCTAGACTTGAAGATGTTAAGATTGTAGATTGTGAAAGTATCCTCATGGGAGTCTGTTCCACAAAGTATTGGGTCGTGAGAAGCTTGCCCTGAAGGTCTATTGGAACACAAGTTCCCTCTAGACCTCAAATGGAACTCATATTTACAATCCATTGCTAAAGAGGCTGGAAAAATTGTCGGCTCACTATTTTGCTCAAGGAAGTATCTGATTCTTTACAACAGATCAGGCCAAAGATGGAGTGTTGCTGCCATATTAGGGCTGGGTTGGTACTGCTCAATCAGTGATGATATTGGTTTGGCTTTCAAGTTATTGAAAGTAATAAGCTTGTTATCTCAGACGAACTACATTTCTTAGTTCCACCATTTCTGACTTTCACGGCAAGGACCCGCCAGGCGGCGTGCATTGCAGCGAATAGCCTCGTCACCTACCTCAGTATTTCATTTCTTAGTGGGTTCTCTGCCAAAGTTTTGCTATCAATATTTTCTCTGCGATTCGCTTTTTGAATCTTCCCCCAAAACCTTCTAAATGTTTCGAACAATTTTCGCCGACAAATGATCAAAAGTAAAACTTGATGTATATTCCTTGCGAATGAGACGATTTTAAAATACACAGACTTGCAGCAGACTCAATAATCCCACCAGAGATAATTTTTTTATACTTGTTGGGTAAGGTGCTTAGTTCGTGCTTTGGTTTGTTGTCTCTCCCCCCGCTTTATCCCATCCCTCCACACCCTTCCCTTTCTTCTGTCCCACTTATCTATGTATATATACATGGACACTGAAGTCAACACCCAGAGGCAACAGTTTGTTTCATGCTCAAACGAAATCGTCAGGCATGACGATTGCTTTTAAAGATGACATGAGACAGTCGCTTCTGAGTGTTGATATCGGTGTCCACTTTTACGCACATACGCGCACGCACACACGCGCGCGCACACACACACACACACACACACACACACACACACACATGTATGTCCACTTTTATATTTACATACTCTCTATCCCTGATATTGAGCAATTTAACCCATAAATATAGCATGCTGTAAAACTTTATTTTATCATATATATATATATATATATATATATATATATATATATATATATATATATATATATACAATGAACGAAGGATAGCTCGAGTCATTACGCAAGTGTCAGACTCTCTAGATTTTCAGGTGACTAGAACGCCCGGTCTAGTCGCCTGAAGATCGAGAGAACGTGAAACTTGAATAGCGATTCAAATTGTCCTTCGTTGAGTGTTGACACTGTGAAGTGTTTTGGCCTCTGTCTAGATGCTCTAGGCGTTAAACACTTTAATTGACTTTTTAATTGACTGCGGAGGTCGGTCTTTCATTTTTTTCAGGATTTTTGCTTTGTCTAAGGTATTAGGTCCTTTACCAAGTTTTCTGTTGGTCACTTCAATATTGTTCGGTTTTTGAGTGTATGTACACACACACACACACACACACACACACACACACACACACACACACACATATATATATATATATAGATATATATATATGTTTAAAAAATTAGGAGATTAGCCAATCACGCTACCTTGGTTTCAACCTTTCGGTATCCTCAGGTAATATAGGCCAAATGATTTCCTGACGCTTTATTATTTATATATAAACGCACAATGTGAATATAATAGAAGTGGAGGAGTAAAGCAATATTATAGAGGTTGTATTGGCGGGGAAGTAAATAAAATGTACATACTTTCATCCTGGTTCGTACGATCTCAAAAAGTACTTTTTAGTGGGTATGAATCGTGACATTATTTCAGATCTAGCATTCAGTAGATGTTATTGACCTGGAAATGTTATTGTTAAGTTTTCCTCCTGACCCAGTTTGCAGATATTACTGCGATTGCTGTAAGGTTTGGCTCTTCTTAATATTTTCCAGTTTACAATCGGATCTTTGTTATTTTTTATTTTAATTCCCACACATGGCTGGCTAGTTTGGTACAATTCTTAAGGCTTTCTAGTTTGAATGATGACTTGTGATTATACCATTTCTTCTTGAATCTGCCTTCACTACACACCACGTATATTTTGCTCTGGCCATATATATCTTTTACTTCGGATTTGTAAATGACAACTTCCGTTTTGTAAACTCCATTTAGTGGACATTTTCCTTTATCTCTACAGTTACATGTTTTACTGTTAAAATATGTTGTCGCGCGTTAGCTATGAAATTCCTGGCAGTTTATCTTTTTATTGTAGTTTTCAAATTACTAGTACAGCTGTAGATTAATTTAACTGTATTTTGATTAAAGAACGTGTGTAATTCGGAGTTTTTAGGGAAGTGTTTATTAAGCAATTTGAAAAAGCAGGCAGAAAATCCAATAAGACACAAGGGGTTACTGGGTGTGGAACAATTAGAAAACAATAGGGTTCACAGGGCAGGCCATGTGATTCTACTTGACGATAGCAGAATAGCCAAGCAAATGCTCTACAGCGAGATGCTCTGTGGCACTCTATACCAGTATAAAGTGCTTCAACGAATATTTTTAATCGGGGTCGTTACAAGCAAGATAGGAATGCCACTAAGACACAAAGGGTTACTTGGTGTGGATTAATTAGAAAACAGAAACATTACTAAGGAGCAAGAACAAAAGAAGAGTAATCAGGACGACAGTAGATAGCGTTTGACATTGCATTTAAATTTTTGAAGATTAAAGTTGGCCGGAAAGTACGGAGCCAGAATGGAGTTCTGCAAACGAGAAGTGCGAGAAAAGAGACTGTTAGCATAGAATTTACGGTTACATCTAGTCAGCCCAACTGTAAATTGATGAGATTTCGACGCCAGTCTAGTACTGCGCTTAAATTAAAATAAGTCTAGGTATCATCGTGAAGAGCTTATCCGAACAATTACCGTGAAAGTATTTATAGAGAAAGCACAGGGAGACAACCTTACGACGGTGGGAAAGTGGCTGAAGTCGAGATGCCAGATCAGGACCAATAATATTGGCGATTCTTCTTTGGAGAGTCTCTTGCAGCTATGGAATATCCCGAGTGGGAAACTGTTGCTTGTGGTCGAAATAAATGGAGGCATACAATTCTCTGAATGCAATGAGTTGGGTAAATCAAGTTTGCAGCTCGGAAAAGCAAATCATTGATCTAGCAATCTATCAATTTGCCTGTGATGGATATGACAGAGTATGTCATTCCAATACGGGTTTGTTAGTCACAAGAAGACGCATATTGGTAGACCTTAATTAAATTACGATCAGTAATACATTGGAAACATGTAGGGTACGCTCGAAAACTTGCAGAAATCGCCTCGGTCTCACCCGTCACATGAAAACTCATGAGCAAGCTGAACAGAGTTTACAAAAGAGGCCAGGCATTGTACAAAACAAATTAGTTTGCAATAAACTTCGTAAGGCACTTGTTGGCTTCAAGCTTCACTGTCGTTGTCACGAGAAATTAAAACATTGATAAACTTGTCAGCGATGATCATACTCGTACAACTTAGTCGACAGCCATCATATATCTATATATTATTTAATCTAGTGCGTAGATTGTTCTCATTCCGTTGTCCATGTCTGTGTCTTGTTCTTAGTTAATACTGCTCATTTATTAATTGAGTCTAAGTGTGCACTACCCGAGCCAAGGATTGAACTCACAATTACTATTTCATAAATTTCCCGAACAAACACTTTATTAAATAAAGGGTTCAATTCGACATTTCTTGAACCGATAAGCACTTGATGAAGGTAGGAAAAGTTGAAATGTTATGAGAATAACAATAATGATGGAGATAATAGTCCGAGTGTAAATAACGACAACGCTTCGTTCCAGAAATTCAGGCAGAAAGAAAAGATTTTAATTGGAGAACCGGATTAAAAGGATTAATATTAGAAATGAATTTGTAAGTTTCAAAAATGAAAATATGCAAAAATAAATTTAATTTTCAGTAATCAGATAAAGATATAAAATTATAATTCACACATATATTGAGTAAACCAGAAGTCTTTTGTACTTAATAGACATAGGTATTCAGAAGTTACTTGATTAATAATGAAAATTTGATTTGCTACTTGCTAAATGTTAAGGCAAACCATTTTTTAAGTTGTTCAAACACTTCACGGTACTAACAAAGGGTTAATAAACCGAATTAAATTCTTTTTCGCTGGGCTTATCTAATCAATGTACAGATTTATTACAATGACACGAATCGATCAATATTTAGTTGTGTTCCCAGGTTAATTGATAATCACAGGCAACGTTCATTTTGACATCCTGTACTTTTCCTTCCATTTAATGGTTGTCCTTATTGAATCAGTCTCCTGTAATGAAATATATTTGGTATTGCGAAAAACCAAGCAGGCGCAAAATGCACGAGATAAAAATAAAATGAAATAAAATCAGGAAAATATACAAGAATCCTAAATGACGTAAGAAGGAAATGAATATAGAATGGATAAAAAAAAAGAAGAAAGAGTATAAATTCGGAACGAAAAGCAAACTTTGAAAGCCAACGTTTATTGCCTTGAATTAATTCGCACTCCTTACGCGATGAGTCATCATCACTTTTGCTTTGGACTAATTTCAGTCAAAACCGAGTAATGTCAAACCCAGTGAGAAATAAACGTAGGACATGGCTAATATCCGGTGATTTGTCAAGGACATCTCTTTTGCTCTCAAGCCATCATTCTGTCTGATTTGGTTTCAATCGATTTGTTGTTAGGGACGATAGTACCATTGCCTCCAGCGGAAGAATTTCATTAGAGCATTTTGAGGGACGATGGATAAAAATTTACGATATTTTTTTTCACTAAAGTTCATCCAATACAGAGCTTAAGAGCCACTCAAATAGAGGGTTGCTGAATTAGGTGTGTGATATAAACGTAAGAGTAAGAAATAGAAAGTGAAGATTACGTAGTTATGGTGGATAGATAACAACAGACTCTTGGGTCGATTTAATTAAGATTGTAGTGTTTGAGGAAGCATTCACACGGGAGTTTGTTTCACAAAGTAGCGGTTGTTGGGAAGAAATCTTCCGAGTGGAATGCCGTTCTTACCAAAGGGAATACATGGGGAACGAGGGTAATTAAATTCTGTGGATGTAGCAAGGTGGGTCTTGGCTGCAAAGATCTGAGCTGGTGGGACCAAATAATGGAACTCATCGGAACATTTGCCATGGAAGTAGTGATAGCAGCAAAAGGCTTGCGATATTGCGACTGTGAGGAAAGGGGATGTGGGGGTGAAAAATAATTAATCCCTCACAAGGCTGTACTAACGTTTTTGAAATTTTTCAGTGCTGGAAAATCAGGAATGGGTAGCTCCTGCCTCGGTATGTCAGCAATACTTAATTTTTAGTGATCTCACTCTTGCAACGATAAGAAAAGCATAGTAGAAAGGGTCAACATTTTCCGATAACGTTATTTCAGTGCAATACATGCAACTTATACAGTTAATAAAATGCATGAAGAGTCCTGCTTGGCAAAAAGCTAAAGGGATAATTCCCCTCAGAAAGATTTACATTTTTAACTTTCAAATCGAGAATTGCGCCAATGAGGTTTTCTCTTGGGTCAAAACCAGTATGGATGATTTTATTCCTACGCGGAAATACCTGGTGAAACCTCAATCTTCTCCATGGTTCATACCAATATTCTCTGCCTCTATATCCTGAAGGAACCACTATTTTAGTCTATACTAGAGTGACAGCTCTCGTCACAACAGGGGTCTAGTCGTTGCAGCTCGTAATAAATGTATACGATTCTTCGAAGGAGCTAAATCTCTTTTTGCTGAGAGAATGAGGTACCGTATTGTATCTAAAAACTTTGGATCTCGTGATTACTGGCGGCTCTGTAATACTGTATTAAATAAGTGTGAATTCTCTATTCCTCTTCTCTTTAATAAATTTGAGGTGTTAATATCTTCTGTTGATAAAGCTGAATGTTTCGCCCGTAAATTCTCTTTAAACTCTTCCCTTGACTCATCTAGAGTATCCCTGCCCAACTTCCCAACTAGAAGGGAGTCTCGATTGAGGGATATGCATATAAATTCTTCTATGCTTTCTGCTATCAGCTCTAACCTGGACACCCACAAAGCACGTGGACCTGATGGTATCATTAAGAACTGGCTCCTGTCCTCTCGAAACTGCGTAAGTTCCTCGCCGCCTCTTGTGTTCTTGCATGATGGTAGTCCTCATCTGTCGTTCCAGTTTTAAAGAAAACTGGTGAACCGTCGGACCCTTCCACTATCGGTCCATTAGCCATCTACTCCTTTTTGGGAAACTCTTAGAGGCCCTAATAAATGCTGGATCAGTTAAACATCTCAAATCGTAGTGTCTTTTTCAGACAAGCAATATGGTTATGGTGGATAAATAACAACTGACTCTTGGCTCGAAGTAATTAAGATTGTAGTGTTTGAGGAAGCATTTCTCCAGGTTAATTGCTGATGTACTGACGCTAATTGTGGAAAGAGTCTATCAAGCTCTAGATAAGAATGGTGAAGCCCGGGCTGTAGCTTTGAACATCTCCAAAGCTTTGGACAGAGTTTAGCATTCAGGACTTCTCCACAAGCTAAAAAAACTGTGGACAAATTTTTGAACTGATCCATTCTTTCCTATCGCACCGTGAAATGAAAGAAATCCTGAACGGTTACATTTCCAGTTCCTTTCGTACTGACGCAGGTGTCCCCTCCAGGTCTCTATCCTACTTTGTTTTTGATTTTCATTAATGACCTTCCGGATGACAGCAGCTCTCAACTTGCTATTTACGCTGATGACACAACAATTTACTCCAATCTCGATACTAAGTCTGATCAATTTGATATGGTCAAAATGGCAGCTGATATCCAAAACGACTTTTAGTCTATTGTTAACTGGGGCAAAGAATGGCTTGATAATTTTAACGCCCCCAAAACTAAACTGCTCACTGTTAATCATCTGAGAGACCCTTTCTGCCTTTCATCAGTTTGCCTGATGCTAACCTCCAAGATAGTGACTCGCTGCGACTTCTTTAGCTAAAGTTCTCGGCTGACATGAAGTGGAATGACGGGTTATAATCTCTTTGCAGGTTATTTAAAGCCAGAAAATATTTTTAGATCGTAAGAATTGTTTTTGGGAGATAATAATGATTTAGTGATACAAGTATTAGTAATTAACCCATAGCTGGAGGTGAAGAAGAGGTTGATTCATACTTTCCCAATGGTATTTACGTGTAAGTAAATATAACAAAGCCAATGGGAATTGGAACTCGGCTCTCTGATTGACAAATCCGACCATTATAAATTGCACCACCCGCACATCCAAGCTTACAACATTCGGTATTCTCAAACGGTCACTTATCTCGGTACAGACCAGTCTTGACGTTGCTTAACTTCAGTAATCGTACAGGAACAGATGTCTCAACTTGAGTGAAAAGATAGACATAGAAACGGTTTACACTAGAGTCAAAAGGTAGACAAATGTCCAGTTTATATTATAGCCAAAAGTAGACAGTTTGCTAAAGTCAAAAGGTAGACAAAGGTTAAGTTCAGTTTATATTACAGCCAAAAGGTAGACATAGTTTGTTAATGTCAAAAGGTAGACACAGGTCCAGTTTATATTACAGTCAAAAGGCAGACATAGTTTGTTAAAGTCAAAAGGTAGACATAGGTTCAGTTTACCCCAAATTCAAAAGGTAGACATAGGTCCAGTTTACCCCAAATTCAAAAGGTAGACATAATTCCTGGTTACATTTACTGACTGAATAATTATACGAAGAAGGTTTATGAATAAAACATTTTGTCGGAATAATGTTTGAAATTTTTCTATCAACATAATAATAATAATAATAATAATGATAATAATAATAATATTCGTTATTCAAAGTGGGGGCAATATATTCATATAATGGTGCGGGCACCTTAAGCTTTTCGGAAGAGAAAAATATTAGTGATTTGAATCAATCCAGCCGATGGTAATTTCTTGCGTCTTGTGAGTTTTTGTCATTGAGTAATGAGTTATCAAATACGCACCTTTTGAGAGCACGATCTTTGTGTGATTCACTCTTGAACCTATCGAAACATGCATTAATCAGAGGCAAGACTTTAGTTTGTTGATTGGTTCGGATGGTGGTAGTGGAAGCGGGTTGGCTTAAAGCCGCAGCATCATTGCTCGACAAAGTTAACTCCTTACTCTTTTTTTGCAACCCCCCCACTTTCTTTATTTGCGCGTCAATCTGATCGAGTTTTGCAGTATTGTGTTGTTTGCATTTCGGAAAATAATAAGTAAAAGTAAAAATAAATAAAGAAAGCAAGACAAGAAGAAATAACGGCGTGAATTGGTCCTATGATTCATCATCAACAAGAAAAGAAAAAAGAGTGCTAGTCAACAAAATGAACACACACACTCAAGATACGTACGCACAAACAAGTACACACTTTTATTTATCTTGGTAGATATATAATATACTTGCAGGCTGCTCGTTTCCGAATATGCCTTGTCCTGGATATGACAATAAACTACATACGGCAGCAAGGCCTCTGATTGGGAGGTTTTGAAGAGCATGACACCACCTCTTTATTGCTGTTGTTCCCAGATCCGCTCTAACCCCGGGTAGTAGCACCTGTTAGGATCCCAGCTATGGGAAAATAGTTAACCCGCAAACAGTGGTCAAAACACTATGAAAGTATAAAAATAAATTTTTATAGTAAAAATACCAGCAATACAATTTTGGAAAAAATATAGTACAAGCAATACATTTTTAGAAAAAAAATATTACCCGCAATGCATTTTTGAAAAAAAATAAAATTACCAGCAATACATTTTTGATAAAAAATATTACCAGAAATACATTTTTGAAAAAAAAAATTACCAGCAATACATTTGACGCTCGACAAAACCCCTCTTTACAAAGATACGTTAATGAAACTTGATCTACAAACTGATTTCTTACAAAGAATACATATTCTATTCATACGAACCTATCCTAACAATCTTGTTGGCATTAAATAAACCATTGAGGATGATATGCCGTAAAACAAAATAAACGCAAATCCTGATGTACAAACTGATTTCTTACAAAGAATACATATTCTATTCATAGGAACCTATCCTAAAAATGTAGTCAGCATTAAATAACCCATTGAGGCTGATATGCCGTAAAACAAAATAATCTAAACCGAATATGCTTGTCTGCTAAAGTGGATAGTTAATCCATGCTGTAGACGACTGCTCAGGCACATTGAAAGAGCTAACCTGTGTTTTAAACTGCATCCATTCTGCGAGGACCTTAACTATAGTTTTTAGGATTTTTGAGTAATTGATTTGTTTTTTACAGTTTTTGCAGATTATTTAAAGCCAGAAAATATTTTTTAGATTGTAAGACAATTTTTTTGAGACAATACTGATTCACTGACACAAATCCTACTAATTAACCCATAGCTGGGGAGAGAATAGGTGGATGCATACTTTTCCCAAGGGTATTTGCGCCTGAGTGAATATAACGAACCCGACTGGAATTCTAACTCGGCTTTCCGATTTCCAATTCCGAGCCGTTATCCGTGACACCAGCCGCACATCCAAGCTTACAGCACTTAGTATTCCCAAACGATCACCCATCTCGGTACTGACCAGGATCGACGTTGCTTAACTTCGGTGATCATACGAGAACCAGTGTTTCGAAGAGCTGCTTGATAAGTGGCCACAAATCATTGTAAAGAATGGTGAATATATAATTGAATAAAATAATAATTGTGTTTAATTTTTTGAAGAATGAAATTGGTAGACAATGATGAATCAACCCAATATTTGTTTTAGACGAATCATGGGCAAACTGCGGACCGTTTGGTCTATCTCAATGGCACCCTTAATTTTTTTAAGGAAAATAACATTTCTTAAAATTTTGCTTTGTTTCGTTCTCACTTGTTCACTCACACACTCTCTCATACATAAACAATGATTACGTTCAATGTTGCTTGAATTTTGTAAACTTTCGGTGAAAATAACGTTTTCATCATTTTAAACCATTGGTGATTTTCACTAAGGAAGATCATGCGTGTAAATATATTTTACTTTTGAAAGAGGAAACATTCATACTTAATTTTTTCTCTGGAGAAGAAATATAATTTTTAAAAGAATTTCAAATTAATAGATTAGAATTAAATCACACGCGGCGACATGTGTTAATCACACGGTCATCACTGATAATATAGACCTCTATACTAAACATGGACAGAAGATTAACTGCTAATTTTGTAGGATTTTATGATGAAGTACCTGGTGGGGTAACGTTTATACGTTCAGAAAACGTTATCGGTGAAACGAATTCGAATTTTTGTTGAAGTTACGTCTGCCATTTTGTCAACGTTGCTTTTGCATAATTCTCAAATTTCCGTCACTCTGTTCCCTTACTTATCAACTCAATTATTGCTTTTTGACAAAGACAAAGAACAAAACAAACAAACACAAACACTGATAATGCTATTTGATAGAAATGATAGAAATACGACCTATACCTAAGTTTCATAGACTACACAAAAGCATTTGATAAAGTACGAAACAATGATCTATCTGAACTGCTAGGAAAACTAGATTTTTTTCAATGCTGTTCACATTAGAAAAAGCCTAAGTGCCACCCGTGGTAGTGTGTTACAGAGTAATGTGAGGAAGATAAGAGTTAAGCCTAGACATGAACAGGTTATGATTATAGTCGGAGCGGATGTAATCTCTTGGGAGTCGGTTTTCAAAAATAGCGGTTCGTAGGAGGAAGCAAATTTGTTCGGGAAAGATATTAAGATAATTCAGAACACTTTCAGAGAACAAACCGCCTGCATACGGATCGAAAATGTATTGAGTAAGTACTCAAAAATAGAAAATGGCGTAAGACAAGGGTGCATCTTCTCGTCAGATTTATTTAACCTACACAACAAAATGATTTTAAAAGAACTCGAAGTTTTACCGGTATTTATTATTCACCACAACAACAAATCTTTTTTTTTTAATTTCTTCAATCCAAGCAATGCGATAATGCCACTAGGACGCGGTGAGTTACAGAGAATGAAAGAGAATGGAGAAGGAAGGAAAGGACAATAAATGAACAGGGTTCAGGAAGACAGAAGATGGCTATTGACATTGCATTTAAATTTTTGAAGATTGTAGTTATCAGGGAAGCGTGAAATCGGAAGGGGGTTCCACAGACATGACGTGTGAGAAAAGAAGAGCAAGTTCAACAGTAAAACGGTGAGACCTAGTTGCCAATCTAGTAGCACACTTCAATTTATCCATTCGAGGTACTAAAGGAAAAAGCTCCCCAGAACGGTTGCCATGAAAATACTTATAGAAAAGACTGAGAGGAGCCACGTCACGACGGTGAGAAAGTGATTCAATGCACGGTCGGCACAGAAAAAGAACATTGCAGATACTTCTAGACAAAGAAAAGCGAAAAGAAAGAAATAGCCATCAATTGTAAGAAAAAGGAATTTTGACAGGAGTTTCGTTTAATCTGGAACAGGATCACATTGTCGGCTAAGTAGATTGTACGTCTTCATTATGTTAAATAGGACAGACTTGCCCGTATTGAAAGTTATCTGCGCAGTACTAAAAATAAGATCTAGACGAGATATTTCTAGACATGGGTAGGGGAACGAGAACAGTCTGCTCCCGTAGATTATATAAAGGGTTCAGTTCAGGATTCCCTGATATTCGTCTGATGAAGGTCTTTTCACGATGGATGAAATATGATTTTGGTAGTTACGTTCAGCTTTATACGATCTCAACTTAGGTTTAAAAAAATATTTTAGCCAACACAGATGCACAAACTCCGCGCCATTCTGAAAACAAACGAAGAAAAGACAGATCTGTCACACCCTGTCGGAACTCCAATACATTGACTCAAACAGAAATGCTCATTATGACATCCACAGTTCATATGATAAAAAACAGACGTTTATTTCATCCAACTCTGCACACCCACTTCCAGGAAAGACCAGCAACCATTTCTGAGTCTGTCACTGACTATAAAGCCAATATTTAGCAGGTATCTATTTATGGATCTGTAAAATGTATGATAACAGCTTAGAATTTACTAATACCTACTATATCTACTAACTGAATCAAAATTACCAAAGTTTTTATGAATTTATGCTGTTATAATAGACACCTATATGAGAAATTGGTGTTACAGTCAAAGAACACAAAAACTACATTTGAAATGTTCACAAGTCATAAACCTAACCTTAATAATATGCATATTTTGCAAGAGTCTATTATGACTGTGTCGTACCGCTGTTGGGACACCAATTCTTTAACTCAAACAGAAGAGCTCACTTCAACATCTAGAGCTCAACTTGGGTTTTGCAAAATATTTTAACTAACACAAATGCGCAAACTCAGCGCCATTCTTAAAATAAACGAAGAAAAGACAGATCTGTGATATTGTCACATCCTGTCAGAACTTCAATACATTGACTCAAACAGAAATGTTCACTTCAACATCTACAGCTCAACTCAAATAAAAATAAGATGTACATCATATCCCTAGACATGAATAATGGTATGAGAACAGTCTCCTCCCGTAGATTAAATAAAGGGTTCAGTTCAGAATTCCCTGTAGGTTACTCAGATCGTTATAAAACTGAGGAAGACCGGAGAGTACAACGACCGTGTTGTTATGCTCATATAAGCAAGTAGTTTCTGGTTAATGATACAGTAAGGAAACACTGGAAAAAAAGATTAGTGAAGAAAAGGTTTTAGTCTCATGAGGCACATTGATTAATAATACAATAACAGCGAGTACCGGCAATGCGCGCGATTCAACGATATGTCCTGCGACCCCCTTTGCGACGACCATTCCTATAAGCAGACGTTCTACTCATAGCGGATGGAAGAGTCTATGTTCAACAATTAGTGTAGAGAAGGTTGGTCGTCATTCTACACGGCAGACCGTAACCATGTGAATACAGCAAGGAAGACGAGGACAGTAGTCCAAATATAAATAGTGTAGAAATTCAGATAGAAATTAAGTAAATCATGTGAGGCAAAATATGGTTTATCTATTTTATTTATGGTTTAAAATGATGAAAACGTTATTTTCACCGAAAGTTTACAAAATTCAAGCAACATCGAAAGTAATCATATATATATATATATATATATATATATATATATATATATATATATATATATATATAGTACAGGTAATCTCTATGTTGTAGTGATTTTTGTTTTTTTGCTGAAATATATATATATATATATATATATATATATATATATATATATATATATATATATATATATAAACCGAAAGCGCACGTATTTAAAATGCTTATAACTTGCTTCACATACAATTTGGCTTCACATAATTTTACATCACATAACTTTATCTTACGTATATTTTACTTCATATAAGTTGGCTTCACATATATTTTGTGCACATAATTTTGCTTTACGTGTATTTTGCATCTTATAAGATTGCTTCACATAATTTTGCTTCGCCTAATTCATAGATATTTTGCTTCTTGTTATTTGGTTTCAAATATATTGTACTTCGCATAATTTTAATTCATATTCACATATATCTTGCTTCATATAGTTTTGCTTTACATATATTTTGCTTCATGTAATTTGGCTTCACACGATTTTACTTTACATATTTGCAAGAATCTTCGGTAAAGCGAATCGAGTTCTCTCATTAATTTTGTGTTTATCTAAAAATAAATACACTTAAATTCACCTTCATCCTTAGGGGTAGAATCTCCAACTGACGCCAATTCAGCCGAGTTTCGATGCTAGCTAGAGGCAACCGGACGTCTAGCCACAACGATGAGCTGTGATACAGCGAAACAGCCTGTCTGTGGATGGCAATATATATGATCCTGAAAAATTTATTTCGATTGAGTTCTCTAGGGTGAGAGTGTGGAAGTGTGAGTTTTTAAACAGGTGACTATTACTGCTCATAATGCAAGACTCTTCGGTAAAGCGAATCGAGTTCTCGCAGTCACTGTGTGTTTATCTAAAAATAAATACGCTTAAATTCACCTTAATTCCTGCCGTGCGCCAATGGCTTACGGGGAGAATCTCTGACTGACGCCAATTCAGTCGGGTTTTGATCCTAGCTAGAGGCAACCGGACACTGTGATACAGCGAAACAGTCTGTCTGTGGATGACAATATATATATATATATATCTTTCCTTGAAAACAGTCGACAAGGAAGATTTAATTAATCGTTTATTGAGTTTTTCCATAAAGCTAGCATTTTTTGCGTTTTTCAGGGGTTAAAGAATATAGGAATTGTCCACAGTTTATAATTGCTCCGAGCGGTTTCGGCTACTTCTCTAGCCATTCTCAAGGATGTGTTTTTGGATGGTGAAATTCTGTGTGTCGCTGTTACATAGTAATTTTACGGTGTGGAGTTCGAGCGTTTTGTGTGCTTCTTGGGGGTCACGTGCTATGCTATTTTTACAACACTTTTAACACGCCGACTCCCTCTGCTAGTATGAGCTTGATAGTGGAGAAATGTAGTTCAATAAGCATATCCTGCCTAATTACAAGCTGTGTACGACTACATAACCTGAAAAGGATCCTTGTATTATTAATTAGAATTTTCTTTAAAGGTTCTTGGAAATTTGGTAAACTATATTGGTCACTGCTAGTTTAGATTTGATGGGGTTATTTCGATTTGTGACAACGAGGTTTGCGGTCTTCCATTTTCTATATTATGAACTTTATATGTTTTCCGGGAGTTATGGCAGAAATATGCCGTTTAATGATTTATCTTATAGCAAAATCATCTTGCTTATAGTTATTGTGCATCTGGTTGCAATAAAATATATTGATGTTTTGCGGTGTTGTATTTTTTTACGGGCGTCGAGTATATATATATATATATATATTAATGAATTATATATATAATTATATATATACATATATATATATATATATATATATATATATATATATATATATATATATATATATATATATATATATATATATATTAATGAACACTTAAAATACCATAGGTAATAATCTTTATTTCATGACATCTAGAAAAATAGCCTTCAATCTTTCAGACCTGCAAACCAAATACAGGGTGTCCATAAAGTTTGTGTGCACTTTAAAAAAAATTATAACTTTATTTGTATTTGCAATAGAAGTAATCTGTAAAAATGTTATAAAGTTTAATGTACCTAGTTTTAAGTATAGCTAAAATAACTAATGTGATTTCAGGCATTACTGTAAATCAATTGGCAAATGTTTTCCGTGAAATGCAAAATCGTATTACTCTTTGTATTGCTAATGATGGAGGACATGTGGAAACTTAAATAAAATTTCTATAAAACCTTAAAAAATATGGATTTACTACTTTCTAATCCTTTTTACAAATTATTTCTATCGCAAATACAAATAAAGTTATAATTTTTTAAAGTGCACACGGACTTTATGGACACCCTGTATAAACGGAAAAATTACTACAGGTTAAATTCAAGATATACAGATAACGTATTGAGGGAGAGAAAAAAGAAAAGGAAAAAATTTCCCGACGTTTTCAGTGGAGGACTAGGAAAATGCACAAAAATGTCTGCTAAGTTTGAGTTAAAGCCAGACGTAAACCCAGTTTTTAAGAAAATGTTCCATTTGCTTCGTTAAATTAAATTGACGAGGAGTTGAATCGACTTGAAGAAATGGGAGTTCTGGCAAAGGTTGAATATATAGTGAATGGGCGCACACTTTATATTAAAAAAAGAGCAAAGAAATTCGTGTATGTGCTGACTTCTCTTCGGGGCTGAACAGCGCCCTAAAGAATCACCATTATCCCCTTCCTAGTCCAGAGGAGATATTCGCTAACCTCAGTGAAATAAAATATTTTTCTAAGATTGACTTAAGCGACGCATATCTCCAAATACCCGTGGACGAGAAATGTTCGAAGCTCCTTTGCATAAACACCCACAAAGGTTTATACAAATTTTTAAGGTCGCCCCTTCCATTTTTCAATAGGTCATGGACACGATGTTAAATGGTCTGGATTTTGCGGTGGCTTATCTCGATAACGTCCCAATGAAAAGTGAATCGAGGAACACAAATTGCACGTCTGGCAGGTATTCATGGGAATCCAGGATTACGGATTCAAATTAAAAGAAGGGAAGTGTAAGTTTTTCTTAGAGAGGGTTAAGTACTTGGGGTAAATAATTGACAAAGACAGAAGACGTCCCGACCCAGAGAGGGCAACGGCAATAAAGAATATGCCAGAACCAGAAAATGTGTCGGCTCGTCAAAGTTTTTTTTAGGTCTTGCCAATTATTACAACGTTTTTGTCCCAAGAATGTTCGCGAACGACACTTAATGAATTATTGAGAAAAGATAAAGAGTGGGAATGGACAACCAAATGCCTGGAAGCGTTTGAGAAAATAAAGGAGGTCCTTACATCAGATCTGTTCCTGACTCATTACGATCTAAACCTAGCTCCTACGGCATCGGGGCGTGCATTTTACAAGATGGATCGGTAAAGCCAATCGCCCATGCATCTATGACGCTATTACCAGCTGGAAGGGGTTAATCGCAAATAGAAAAGGAGGCCTTAGGAATCATTTTTGCGGTGACTAAATTTCATAGATTTATTCATGGAAGGTACTTTTGGTTGCAGACAGACCATCATCCATTATTTACTATCGTTGGATCAAACACATACTGCTAATAGACTGCAAAGATGGGGAACCATTCTCCTCAATTATAACTACAAAATGGAATTTCTCCCATCCATTAAAATCTGTCATGCAGACGGGTTGTCTAGATTGATACCTAAGTATGCTGAACCCCTGGAAGACACAGTCATTGCTGCCATTAGAACAGAGGTTGAAATAAAAAGTACCTTGTGCAATACTGTCAGGGTGCTTCCTATAACAATTGACGAGATAATAGACAAAGCATCCGATGATGAGTTCCTAAAAGAAGTAAAAGACAAACTAAATAATATAGACCAGAATATCTCAGAGGTTTACTCACTCTGTAATGACATACTAATGTAAGGAGACAGAGCAGTAATCCCATCTACACCGCAGAAAAGAACATTAAAGGAATTCCATGTTGGCCATCCGGGAACTTCAAGGATGAAGAGTCTGATGAGAAGTTACGTCTGCTGGACAAACATGGATACTGAAAACACTGTAAGATCGTGCAAAGGGTGTGCTTTGGCTGCTAAAGCACCCCTGATAAAATTTAATCCCTGGCCTAAAACCGACCGTCCGTGGTCGCGGATACACGTTGATTTTGCTGTCCCATTTGATGGTTTTTACTACGTTGTAGCAGAAATATTGAAATGTAAGCAGCCGACCGCGGAAGTGACAGTAAAGTTTTTGCACGAGCTATTTTCCCGTTTCGGAGTTATTGAATGTATCGTAACAGACAATGTCACACAGTTCACATCCTGTGAATTTAAGGATTTTTGTCAGTCATTCCTGATTGAACATGTTAACACGGCGCCATATCACCCAAGAAGTAATGGACAGGCATAGCGTTTTGTGGACACTTTCAAGAGAGCACTGAGGTACTCCCACCGATACAGCTATATAGCTAGAGGTACTCCCACCGATACAGCTATATAGCTAGAGGTACTCCCACCGATACAGCTATATAGCAGTTTTTGCAGGTCTATGGTGTAGCCCCTAATAGCAGTACTCTATCTGCCAAGGCGCCAGCGGAGGTCATGTTTGCCAGGAAAATACAATCGGCATTTGACAAATTCCTTCCGAGTGAAACGAAAGCGGGAAATAGGAATAAAGTGCTTAAAAAGCGCTTTAAGATCGGCGAAAAGGATGTTTTCGTGTATTTGGGAATAATAAAGCTCACTTAATCCGAAAAGAAAAAGATATTGAACATCTTTCTTTTCATACCATGTCTACAGAAAAAGCAAAAGAATGAGTAAAAAAGCGCCCATCTCCTCTCTTATGAACTTTGAATTACCCTAAAAGCACAATACGCATTGGATTATTGGAAATTATTAACATTATAATTTACCATTAAACTTATCCAATTTTTCATTATTTAGGAATAATGAATAGAGACCTTAATAAAAAGGGACTGTTGTTAACACGTAAAATGTTTGCCGTAAAACTAAAAAAAAAAAAAATTGTGAACGTAATTCTTGTATATAGCTTTTTCTAAGTGGTTGTTTCTGATTTTTTGTTTTGGGAAGAAGGGTTTATTTAGTTGAATAAAAAGTATTGTGTGGTAATTATAGAAAGAAAGACTGCATAAGGAGTCAGGCTGAAAAAGGGGGTAATGTGGTGTCCTCTCTCTAAAGAGTCTATGTTGGACTCTTCCAACTACTATAAGATTAGTAGGAGAGAAGGCCTTGAGGGAACATTCGACCAGATTGTTCAACTGTCGAACTCTCTGCCTTGAGCAGAACTCGGACGAGGCTTTGCCGCAGAGCAAAGTTTCGACCGGGGAAGTAGACAAGCCCTGAACCCTTTCATGCGGGTTCTAAGGGAATATTTTTGGCCAGGCCTACGGGCTCGGAAAACCCACGGTAAACTCGGCCTTGTGCTACATACATCCCTCGTGGGGGTGGGGGCTGTTAAATATAACAGTCGAATAGATTGAACACTGGTCAATCGATACACACTCACTAGTCGTGTAATACTTTTTTGTTGTACTTACTGTTAATATGTGATATATCTGCAACACTTGTGTTGTCATTTCTTTAACCATTTACTTGGTCACAACGATAACAAACACCCCCACTTTTATCAAAACAGAGATCCCTGGATAATTAAAAACTAACCCCTGATAACACCTCTATTTCAAAACTATAAATGAGTAGAACATTTCGTTGTTTAGTTATTCCACACATCGCTTGTGGATGAAACAGTCATCGAACAATTTAAGGTTTGAGTCGCGATGGAATCATATATATATATATATATATATATATATATATATATATATATATATATACTGTTAGTTCACATAATAGTCCTGGATATGAGTATGACGATAAAATACATCCGTCAGCAATGCCTCTGGTCGGGAGATTGGTAGTTTTGAGAAGCATGGAACCACCACTTAAATTGCTCTTGATCCCAGGCCCACCCTGATCCGAAGAGGTAGCATCTGTTAGGATCCTGGTTATGGCAAAATAGTGAACCCCCAAACAAAAACTAATAAAGTATAAAAATACGTTTTTAAATTAAAAATACCATCAATACACATTTATGTAAAAAGAAAATGACCAACAATGCATTGTGTTTGGAATTGAGGGCATACAATTACGTTCAAAATATATTTTGTTGAAGCCATAAATTTGAGTTAAAAATATGTAGATTTTGGCATTAAATAACCCATAGAGGTTGGTATGCTACTAAAGAAAATCGACCAACCAAACAAACAACCAATATGAAAAACTATTTGAAAAAAAAAATATAACCAGCAATACATTTTTGAAAAAATATTACCAGGAATACATTTAAAAAAAAATATTACCAGCAATATATTTTTGAAAAAAAAAAAAAATTACCAGCAATACATTTTGAAAAAAAAATATTACCAGAAATACATTTTTGAAAAACAAATATTACCAGCAATGCGTTTTTTGAAAAAAAAAATATAACCAGAAATACATTTTTGAAAAAATTTTTTTACCAGCAATACATTTTTGAAAAAAATATTGCCAGAAATACATTTTTGTAAAAAAATATTACAATCAATACATTTTTGACGAAAAAAATATTACCAGAAATACATTTTTGAAAAAAAAGTATTACCAGCAATACTTTTGACTTTCGATAAAAATCCTCTTTACAAAAATATGTAAAAAAGTCTTGAGTATTACACGCTTACTTTTTGCCAGACATTGAATTATGACATTGTGTCCACCACATGTTTTGATTGACTTTTCAACCACCTGATGAACATTTATGAACGCTCTCAAATTTAAATGCCTTGATAAATCAATGAAATCCTCGCTTTAGTATCTAAACACGTGCAACAAAATACACCCTACATTGCCTTGATGAAATCGCCAAGAGGACGAAAGAGTAGTTTTTCCTCCTGTCTCTTTTTATTCACACACACACACACAAACACACACACACGCGCGCGCATATGTATAATTAGTATATTTCTGTAAATTTCATATTTGGTGGATACACATGTTTGAGTAAACATTCCTGTGTAATTCAAAGTCTACCGCCTGGGCACCCGAGAGTCTTAATAAACGAAATCAGTTATAATAAAGAAAGATATCTGTCTATATTTCTGAGATGAGGTATTATGTACGTTATTAAACGTTGTAATAAATATGGCGACAAAGATGAGGATAATAGTCCGAATAATGTAAATAGTGTAAATAAAGAAAGAGTATAGTAAGAACCTCGAATGCCCAAGCCGGTAGACGTTGAATTACACCGTTTAAAAACAGTGGTGACTATTCAAACACGTGTAAATATAACGTTTATAGTAATCATAATACTAATAACAATAGTAATGATAACACACACACACACACACACACACACACACGTATATATATATACACAAAATCTAAATAATATATAAAATATACCTATATTTCGCTGTTTTCTGTTTTCTCATCTTTTCATGTGTACGTATGGCTTATTTGTGGGTGGTCGCAAAATCATCAGGTAGTTGGAAAGGACAAGAAACACAATTGTGAATGAGGAGGCCATTATGTGGCCTATATTATATATTGTGGAACGTGGGGAACAGGCAGAGGTAGTTGGAAAAGAGAGCTTGTTTCCATCGTGGTCATAATACCAATAGGTGTGCTGTCCAGGAATCCAGGATGTATACATCGAGGAAGAAGAGCAGGTGAATAAAGGCTTCAAGATTATCCCACACCAATGTTCTCAAATCAAAAAATTACTTTTATGCCTTCAGGCGGACATGGGTTTTTGCTCCCTGTTTAGCGTTTTCTCATTACCCATGCATGCCCTGCAAGATTACCATTTTTTCGGGCATACACGATTTACATTTATTGCCCTTACCGCTAAAAACGCATGCTCGTTACTCAAAGTTTCCCACTAAATTGTGGGATCTGGCCTGCCCGCTTGCTTTATCTGTCAATAGTATATAGACAAGGTTGTGTCATTTTTGTATTTTTCATTGTCCATACTTTGCTTATGCTTGTAAAATGTCTTTTCGCATTCCTCCTCCTCTGCAACTTATATATAGGTACGGTGGAGTAATGGATAGCGGCTTGGATTGAGGAATCGGAGAGCCGAGTTCGAATTCCAGTTGAATCCATTACATTCACTTACGTGCTAATACCCTTGGGAAATGTATGAATCCTCTTGTTCTCCCTCCAGCTAAATATCAGGACAGACTGGGTTCTATAACATTTGATGAAAACTGGTCTAGCATAAGGACAACTCCGAATTCAAAACCTGCGGAGGGTCGTTTGGGGAACCTGTGGTACTTAGTGCAGCATGTCTCTGTATACGGCCCTTCAAAAAGTGTGGTTGGTTCTGCACAAAACCTTCGCCACTGTAATCAAATCTCATGTGCTGGTGTCAGTTTCCTAGGAACTGATCTGCTTGACCCTCATACGTCGAATTCGACGGGAGAGTCGAGTATGTATATATATATATATATATATATATATAAAAGTGAACATTGAAATCACTCAGAGGCGACAGGTTGTTTCATGCTAGACGCAATCGTCAGGCCTGACCATTGCGTCTAGCATGAAACAGCCTGTCGCCTCTGAGTGTTGATTTCAATGTTCACTTTTATATTTATATTTACATACGCTCTATCTCTGATACTGAGCACTTTATCCCATAAATATAGCACATTTTAAATTTATATTTCGTCATAAACATATATATATATCTATATCTATATCTATATATATATATATTAAAGTCATGATATAATAATCATTATAACATGCAATTCAAGATGACAAAATTTAATTCAGTTAACGTAAGAGATGAATTGATTCATGTTTTTTCAATCATTTCACCCCAAGCAAAGCAACGAAGCCACTAAGGGGCCAATGGTTACCGAGTGTGAAAGAATAAAAGAAAAAGAGAAGCGTTACTGAATAGGGAGAACAATAAACGAACGGACATTCAAAAGGCAGACGATAACAATTGGAATTGTATTTAACTTTTGAAGATCAAAGTTAAATAGAAAGCAAGAAGTTGGAAGAGAGTCCCACAAGCGAGAAGTGCTGGAGAAGAAACTGTTAGCATAGAACTTACGGTTACATCTAGCTATTCCAACTGGGAAATGATGAAACCTTATCACCAATGTAGCACTGCGTTAAAATTTATAAAGTCTAGGCTCCTTAGAGGAAAGTTCAATTACCATAAACATATTTATAGAAAAGGTACAGGAAAGCTAAGTTACAGTGGTGGGGAAGCTACTGAAGCCGAGATACCAGGCCAGGACCAATAATATTGCAGATTCTTCCATGGATTTAAACGAAAATGTCTGAATGCATAACAGAAGTACCAGACTAGATGTGGCGGTAATATTCAATGCATGGACGATTGGTTCTAAAATATAAAAGTTCTGGAATGTTTTTAATAAAATCAAATAATATTGTCTGTGTGTGTGTGTGTGTATATATATATATATATATATATATATATATATATATATATATATATATATATATATATATATTATTGTAACCAGCAACACTCTCAGGTCGTAGGGACACCACATGTTTTCTGGACAAGATAGCCTGACAAAGCCCAACCCTCCACAAGCTTGTTTTGAATTCAGTTTTTTCTTCTCCTAGACTGGTTCCCACCCAAGGTTATAGGATCTAGTCTCTCCTACTATTTACCCATAGTTGGAAGAGGGGAATAGATTCATACATTTCCCAGGTGTATTAGCACATAAGTGAATGTAATGAACTCAACTGGAATTCGAACTCAGCTCTTCCGATTACGTGCTTGTTTATTGTATGTTTAGCAAAATCTTACAAAACAAAATTTATTTTACAAATGATTTCGCAATTAATATGATAACAAATGGAACTCAATGTTTGCGTGTTACAAGTCTAAATACAAATAGGATTTGTAATTACAAATGATTATGTTTTTACCTTCGGTTCATGATTATTATCATTTTTATCCCTCGTAATTAGTAACTCTATCATTCATGCCACAATAAACCTTTCCCGTATCATCGAATCATATCCCATTCTGCATGGCTACGTACTCACACTCTTGCATTAAGGCCACAGCTCATCGACTGATCCGTGTTTAAGCTCTTGTATAACCATGGCAACCTTGCATTGAACTTCGACCAGGAAACTTGACCCTCACTAATGAAAGCATATTTTATATGCATATAATGCTAATCCAATGGGCGAGTGTTTAGTTTCTCTTTTTCTCTAACTCTCTCATGAATAAGGTCTCGTCTAGCTATATTAATTCTGACTCTACCAAACATACGCTAGCCTGCCTACCGACATACTGAAACAAGTAAATGACCGAAAAATGATTTCCAGTCGTTGTAGTAATCCTTTCATCTTTTGACTCAATTCATTAAAGCTATTTCAAAACACGAAATGATATATTAGCTTTTATCGCTGATAATCAACACTTTAAATTTAGTTTTAAATGAAAAAATAAAGCAGAAATTTAGCTGTAAGTAAATAAAAAGACTTATCTCTAAGTGTTTAAAGTTCTAGAATGTTTTAATACATATTGTTACATTCAGAATTAACTTTGATTATGCAAGTGTAAACAATTAAACTCCGTAAACAAATATATTAAAAAAGTCGCCGTTATAAGCATTTATAATTCGACAAGAATTTGGTAATTGAATTAAGAAATGTTACTTGTTTGTACTTAAAATATCGTAAAAAATATAATTATTCCCAGGCGGTGTCTGTCAATAGTTAACTTAATTCAAAATCAAGTGGATACCGTGTCAGCTTTCTTTATCAATGTAGTGAAAATATGGATGACCAAAGGTGAAAAGACTGATATTGCAGTAGCAAAATTATTTCCAAAATTAAAGCATCATCATATGATGAGCAACGTTCTAGCCATAAAATAATTTGCAATTCATTTTTATAAAATTGTTTGCCATAATTTTTATATTAAAATCATGAGGAACGCACTGATATTATGCAATGTATGATAAAGGGCATTCGTTTGTGTGTATGTGTGTCTGGTTATAACTCAAAAACTAAAATATTTACACCCATAAAACCACGTAGAATCAGCCATATTCCGGCATATTCCAAGGAATATTTTCATACACAAACTATTTCTGTACGTTTTATATAAGCGAATTTATTTGTAAATTAAAACATGTAATAGTTAGTATTAGAAAACGTAGCAAAAATACACTGTTACTATAGGATTTCCAATTTAAACACGGCATCATTCAGTAATTTTTTATTTAAGCAATGGAATGAATAAATTATAGAATATTTCATATTCTTGTAAATAAAGAACGATTCTTCACATACATAAGCCCTAATTCATTCAATTATTTTTTGAATAAGCTGTGACAAAAAGAAAAATATTGGAATAATACACGAGCAATCATCTTATTTAATAAAGTGTTTATTTGTACTAAAATTATAAACATTTTTCATGAAAGACTATAGGCTTTCCTGACAAAAAAATCCATTTTTATTCGTTAGAACAAATTCAAACGTAAAAATATCCAACCACAGAAGTCTTTGCTTTGTGTGTAGTAGAATATGTAAAGTATCGTCCATTATAAGCAAATAGAACATGGAAGGACCATCACGAGGCTGGCATCCCGTTCCCACCCCTTCACCGTTGAAACTGTTAGATACAGACGTCTCTTCTACTCCAATAGCTTCATGTCCCGCACATCTCGCCTGTGGAACTCCCTTCCTTATTCCTGTTTCCCTGACAAATACAATCTCCAACTATTTAAGTGTAACGTCAATCGACATCTCCAGTTGCCTTGATCTATCCACTTCCCTTCTCCACATCCTTTCACCTTTCATTCCTATCTGCTCTCGCTCCAAATCTTCTGTAACCCCCTTGCCTTGATCGATCCACTATCTTTCTCCACATCCTCTCCTTTACCACTACTATCTGCTCTCCCTCCAAATCTTCTGTAACCCCTTGCGTGCTAGTGGCTTCCAGCCTTGCCTGGGGTGATAAGCTTAAAAAAAAAAAAACTACAGACTTTCATTTCCAGCAATTTGATGGGGTAAACGAAGCATTATATCGAAAGTCTCCTGCTTTGATAAGTAGAAATGGTGTTATTCTCTAGCCGGATAAAGGCAAGGTTAGGGTTAGGGTTACTTTCATTCCCGGACTAACAGGCGAGCTTAAAATGAGAGATCTTCCAGCCCGAATACGCAGGCGTTCACAGAGAATCTGTAAAGAGCCTGGACACCTAAGAGATTTTCTCCCTTATGAATAAAATACATAGGGGAGAATGTACTGATAAATCATCAGTTACCTCCCCTTAAGATCTAGGAGCACCCTGGCATATGCTTCAGTATACGAGTAGTCAGAGTAAAGTGCAATAAAGCTTTGGTATAAGTTTATTCATTGGTTCTGTTTTTACTACAGTGTTATTCTCTAGCCGGATAATGGCACACACTGCAAAACAATTCACTATACTAATCAGGTTTAGTACCTATCGATTTTAATTTGTTTCGACCACTAGAACATTTAATAAATAGCAGAACGTTCAGAAACAAAGAAGTTGAAAACAGTTTTTCAAACTTTTTTCGACGAAAGCCACAGATTTCTGTAAACGTGGTATCGAAGATTTACCTTCCTGTATTTCGTTAGTCATTGAAAATGAAGGTAATTACATTTTTGCTAATTAATATTAAAACAAATGAATTACATTTGTTTTTATATCCATTCTGGTAAAAAGCAATTACTTTCCGAACGCTCCAATCTATACATTGTCTTCTTGTGAGTTTGTAAGTTTTAAATCATACATTTTTGTCATCTTTTTGTCTGCCAATATATTTCTAATATATATATATATATATATATATATATATATATATATATATATATATATATTCAACTCTCTAACTAAATTTTAAAGATGCATTAATTCACTCGATGAATGTTATGATCCTTGTTTTTTAAAATTATAAACTGTATTAGGTCTTCCTTAAATATGCAAGTACTTTCGGCGGGCTCTCCGGTCATCATCATATAATTTACTTTTTGTATGAATGATTTGTTGTAATATAAATTAAACTGCACCACATATTTGATTTACAAGAACTGATCCGACGTGCAAATTTTCGGGATAACAACTGAGACATTACTCTACTTATTGAACTATTTAGTTCATGCCACATCGACCATTCTTAAATTGCCATATTAGCAAAAAACGCTATCACTCAAATTTTAAAAAATTCAACCTTAGCGTTGCGACTGCATTATCCACAAGTTTGTATCTGTTATCAATAACACACTTAAAAAAAACTTATTTCGATTTCTATTATATTTTTTCGTCTCGGATACTACCTGAATTTTAACAAAAAGAAAATAGTTTATATGCCTGATGATGACCGGAGAACCCGTCGAAAGTACTTGCATATTTAAGGAAGACCTAATACAGTTTATAATTTTAAAAAACAAGGATCATAACATTCATCGAGTGGTCAGTGGGTTAACACATCTTTAAAATTTAGTTAGCGAAGTGAATTCGCCATTTTATATCATTAACTTTACTAATTTACTTTTTGTATGAATGATTTGTTGTAATATAATTTAGACTGCATCACATAATTGATATATATATATATATATATATATATATATATATATATATATATATATATATATATATATATATAATCAATACGAGATTTATTTCCAAAGAAAAAATTTATTGCTTCGCTGACTGGGGTTACCTTCAGCATCCCGACTCCAGAGTTTTGTAGACGGATCCGTCAGTATACTTCTCAGGGACAGCTTATACTTGTAGATTTTTCTTTTTTTTATATGAACTTATCATTGGTGCAAGGTTTTTTACATAGTGTATGTGTGCGTTTGCGAGCATGCGCTCGTCTGCGCGGATGTGCGTGCTTGTAGAATGCCGTGATTATTTTTCCTTTTCGCTGTTTTTTTCACTGTACACTTATATATATATATATATATATATATATATATATATATAATAATTGCTATACATTACTCAGATGTGAACCGGCCCCTAACCCCTCGCATAGTTTATATAAATATATATGTATGATAAGTTAAATAACACATAGGAAACGTTTATCAATACAGCAGTTTTCATTTTTACTAAAGTGTCGTCGGAGAGAAAACAGGCAAAAAGATAGAATTATAGTATTTTCAATTTTGTTTGGATTGATTGCCATTGGTCAGTCATGTATCCTGTGTATTAAAACGATAGATAATTTTATATGTAGGTAAGTTTGTAAAAGTTCTAATATGTCTAAGCGGGAATCGAATGGTAATGTGTATTCGTAATTGTGTATGTGTGTATATTTAGTAGGAGGAGTTCTAATCTTTTCATTTTAGTGTGGTCAGTCGGTGTAGTGCAGTGGTTTGTGAATCTGTGACTGTTTTCGTGGAAAGGTATGGAGGTATTAGTTTTAATAAAAACTAATACATCCACCACAGATCCCAGTAAAAAGAATAATTATATACTAGACTAAATCCACTATATCTAATAAAATCATTCTCCATCCACTAACGTGATGCCGAAAACCAACATTGCTTATAAATTTAAATACACTCTCGGAGATTGTATCTCCAACGGTAAAAATAATATCTATGATGAACATACGACAACAACGCTTTCACGTAGGCTAAGTCTTCATTTGAATAACACATCTAATATTTCCAAACATTAACAACAACATACCTGTCCACATTCGCAATTCCGGAAAATCCTCATCGAAAATACGTCTATACTTTTACGCGAAAAGAATAAACACAAATTAAATATTCTCGAAGCTATTTATATAAAAAAATTGAAACCAAACCTTAATAAGATTAATTATGAATACTCCACAAATATTTTAAAATGTGTAACATAGATAGTTTTTAAATGTCAATGCTCTTATAGTTCTTCCTTTATTTTTCGACTACTCATGTGGGAAAATCTTCCCAACATATACCTAGTTACCTCCTCGTAAACGGTGATTGGCAGCCATTGTATGACACCGTGTTCCTGACTCCACATATAAGAAAGTCAATTTTCAGACGATCACAATAATTTTTGTCTTTCACATCCATGAACAGCACAACACTTACCTAACTAACAATACCCTGATGATGACATTATGCTATGTCGAAAGTACTCGGAATAAAATATGAATAATCACACAAAAAAACCCACCCGTGAATATAAATGATCTTATACGCATATATATATATATATATATATATATGACAAAATGGAAAAAAGTTTCGTGTGGGGCGTTTCGTACCTTAGGACATCATCGGGACGAAATGGGTCACACGAAAACCTTTTCCAAGTTTTTCCCCATCCTCCCTCCGTAACTGTTCTAGATATATAAAAATTTATACATCGTTATCCTATTTATATATATATATATATATATATATATATATATATATATATATATATATATATATATGCTTTAGGTTTTAGTTACAGCCTTTAGTTTATTTATTTTCAATTATTTATTTTATTTTTATGCATGTATTTTAGCAAATACATACGTACCCCCGCACGCACGCACGCACGCACGCGCGCGCGCGCACACACACACACACACACACACACACACACACACACACACACACACACACACACACATATTAATGAAAATAAACAAACTATAAGTTATGACTAAAATCTAAAGCATTAGTCCTAAAATAAAATAAAACTGAGAAGCGTTTGTTTTCTTTTTCACCTAATTAATCCTTCAGTGGATTATATAGAAAACTTGCCAAAGGAGTATTATCCCTTGCTCTCAAAGCCGCTTGAGTTATGAAACTGACAGTCATCATTCAGTATTGTCTCCTATGTTCACACTATCGGTATCTATCTATCTATCTATCTATCTATCTATCTATCTATCTATCTATCTATCTATCTATCGTGAGAGTGGGAAGAGAAAGAAAGACAAAAATGTGTTCCGAAAAAATTGGCACATTTTGGCTGGTACTCCTAAAGTAAAATTCAATAATAATAATAATAATAATAATAATAATAATAATAATAAAATTAGATATAAGACAAAATACTATGATCCATCACTCAAACTGTAATGAGATGAATGTAGATATAAGTAGTGTGACAGAGGATGAGGTAAAAACTAAAACAAATGAAATACGAAATAACCTACCAGGAAATAAAATCAAAGACTCTATCTTAAACATAACCTGCAGTTCTCCAGACAATGTTTCTGAACATGACTCCAGGTACATTATGTTAGAATTCCTTGAAAACCACAAAGCGGAAATCACCGAAGCGAAAAACCACGTAATCCAAGTACTCAGCAAAGTAACTTTCATACAGTTGTCAGAAAGAGACCAGCTACCCAAAATCCATATGACGAATTCCAACAAGCATATTGTGAAAATATACAACGCTGCTCTGGAAATACTGTTAACAGATAAACCACCGGGAAACATCACAGAAGTTAACAACGTAATATACGCAACAGCTTTAGCAGCGAATCTGAAGCTTGGGATCAAGACAACAAATAAAGTTAACAGACATAGAGAGCCAGCTTGGAAAGCAAAACTGTTACGAGAAATAAAACAAATCAGATGTGAGCTTTCTATATTAGATGAACTCACCAGAAACCCTAATATTTCCATGCGCAAGTGCAAAAAGATCAAGAAGAAACACAAAATTAAATCACTACTTGACATTCCACCAACCACGGAAATGCTGAAGCAGAAACTTCAGCTAAAAGCACAGAGAACAAGACGATACGAAAAACGTTGTAGGTTCTATCGCCAAAATAAAATATTCCAGACGGACCTTAAGAAATTTTACAGGGAAATTGGAAAAAAACCTATACATGTCGAAAGGCCACCATCGATTGATACTGTACAGACATTTTGGGAAAATATTTGGAGCAGCCCGAAGGAATATAACCCAAATGCTGAATGGATCCGGCGTGAAGAAAAACGAATGTTGGATACACCTCTGCAAGAATGGGAAAATATATCCACAGATGATGTTAGGCAAGCTCTAACGAAATCGCAAAGGAAATGACAAGGTTCCCAATTTCTGGCTTTATCATCTCTCGTCTATCCACAAAATACTTGCGGAAACATTATCAACGCTTGTAAATAATCCCAATAAAATCCCGGAATGGATTACTGAAGGTATTACATACCTCATACCAAAAACAAATGAAACAGATGACCCGAAAAATTATCGACCGATAACATGTCTCTCCACAACGTATAAGTTGATCACGTCTGTCCTGACGAACCGTGCTTACTCCTTTTTCGAAACAAACAGCATTCTTCCACTGGAACAGAAGGGATGCAGGACGGGTTCATATGGCCGCAAAGATCAATTACTGATAAATAAAATGATTCTGGAAAATTGCAGGAGCAGACGTAGAAATCTCAGTGCAGCGTGGATTGATTATCGTAAAGCCTTTGACAGTGTTCCACATTCTTGGATCCTTAAGACTTTGGAAATGTACAAAGTCTCCCCTGTGGTATTAAATCATCCCAAAGCTGATATTGATCGCCTGTATGTGCCCAGATCCGAAGGAGGCAGAGGACTAGTTCAACTAGAACTATCCTACAAAAGTACAACAATTGGCCTCCAAAGATACTTGGAAAATACAGAAGACTGGATGATGGTATGTGTCAAGGAATATGAAAGTAGTAAGTGTCTTTACTCTGTAGTAAAGGAAGCCGTCAAATTCTAAATGGAGTTTCAAATGGGCACAGAAATTCAAATACATCACTGTACACCGGCTGAAGCTGCAAAATACTTAAAAAAGAATGCAAAGACAAATGCGACCGACCAGATAAAGAAACAATGGCAAGATAAACCGCTCCATGGCCAATACTCTGCCCGTACCAAACAAGCTGACGTAGACAAAAACCGCACCCATCAGTGGCTACGTAGTGCAGGGTTGAAAGGTGAAACTGAAGGTTTTATCATTGCTGCACAAGACCAATGCTTGTTAACTAGGAATTATCAAGCACATATACTAAAATACTGTGTTAGCCCAAGGTGCAGATTCTGTGACAAATATCCAGAAACCATTGATCATCTTATATCAGGTTGCACGATATTGGCACCCACTGAATATAAAACCCGGCATGACAGAGTGGGCCAATATCTGCACTGGAAAATGTGCAACTCCTATGGGAAGGAAACTGAAAGAAACTGGTACGAACACCACCCTGACCCGGTTACGGAGATAGGACCTGTTACAATTCTATGGGACTACACAATACACACTGACAGAACAATCAAAGCCAACCGCCCAGACATTGTTATTAAAGACCACAAACAAAATAAGTGCTTCATTATTGATATGGCAGTCCCTGCAGACTGCAATGTATCTTTGAAGATATTCGAAAAACTGTCAAAATACAAGGACCTTGAAATAGAAATCTCAAAAATGTGGCACATGGGAGCATCAACAATTCCTGTTGTAGTTGGAGCCCTTGGACTGGTTGGAAAAGATTCCAGTAGGCTGATTGAAGGGATCCCTGGAAGTCCATGCCTCAAAGAGATACAAAAAATTGTTCTGACAAGTACAGCCCACACTTTACGAAGGGCTTTATCTATGTAATTATTTTTTTTTCTTTGCAGTGGAAAGTGTCATGATGCCATTTCTAACCTTAGGTCCCTGGGCGGGACCCGGAAAGAAATGTGTAAACGCCAGATATCAAAGGAAATAAAAATAATAATAATAGTTAATGTAAATATAATAATGGTAAACTATTCCATATTTTACTGAGTTTTAATCGTAGCCGTTTTTGATTGGTGGCATTTGAACACATGATTTTCATTAGTACGTAATTGAAATTTACGACATATTGTGAAAGGTGCCATTTCGATGCGTAATTTTATACGATTTGTGAGTGGATTGTGAATTTTAATTCTTTTTACGTTAAAAGCGAAAAATGGAGGAAAATGAGATGCAATTTCGTCATGTTATGCTCTTTTATTACCGGAAAGGACAAAAAAGCTATAGTAACAGTCAAAAAAGATAAGCGTGTCGTTTATGAAGACATTGCCATAGTTGAATTGAGAGTTTTGTTCGTGTTGGGGCGCACCCACCTTCACAACCACAATAGACTGATCCTATTATTATAAATAGAACAGTAGTTCTAGAGACTGGGAGTAGTGTAGCAGTGTAGTGCAGTGCAGAGTGAGACTTCTGTAGTGATCAGTTACACTTCCGTTTCTCGACCGGAAGATACCGTTGGACTTTATTACTATTACTTATTGTTACTACTAACCTACGTTCGTTCTACTACTAATCTCTCTGATGTAAATACCTCTCTGAATATACCAGTATTTTTCCCTACGACTGTGTTTGTTCGTTATTACCATATACTCACGTGGAAACACTCAACATCTCAACAGTGGCGACGAAGGATGTTTTATTGATTTCAACAGTTCGTAAGTGGTTTCGTAGGTTTAGAAGTGGAACTTTTAATCTGGAAGATCGAGAAAGTTCCGGCAGATGATGATGACCAAAGGAAACGTTGATTAAAAATAGTTCAGCTCACACGGCATGGAGCATCATCGAGATACTCCAGACATCACAGAGATATACCAGACATCATTTATATACCCAGTTACCATAGTGATTGTCTATAGAGATACACCAGGCATCATAGAGATATCCCATACATCATAGAGATACCCAGACACCATAGAGATACTGCAGATATCATAGAGATACTCCAGACATCACTGTTATATCCAGACATCATAGAGATACCCAGACACCATAGTGATACTCTATAGAGATACGCCAGGTATCATAGCGATATCCCATACATCATAGAGATACCCAGACACCATAGAGATACTCCAGAAATAATAGAGATACTACAAATATCATAGAGATATTAAAGACACTATGGAGACACCCCAAATATTATAGATACTTAGAGGTATCATAGAAATACCCCAGACATAATAAAGATACCCTGGTCGTCATAGAGATACTCCAGACATCACAGAGATAACCCAGACATCATAGAGATATCCAGACACCATAGAGATACTCCCGACAGCATAGAGATACTACAGACATCATGCAGATACTTCAGATATCATAGATACCCCAGATATCATAGAGACACTCCATACATCTCATTGTAAGGCATTAGAAAATACTTGGACACTCGAATCGCTGCGGTATTTAGATGTCTAACGATTTAATCCAAAAATATAATGGACTGCATTTTCATCAGTGATTCTCTGCTATAATGTAACAAAATCATCATCATCATGAGAGCTGATTGACTTGAAGGCAAACTGCAAATTAGTGTGATTTCTCATCTTCAGCAGCTTTGCTGAATACATCTTATCAGTCCTTTCTAAACCACCGTATCCTGTGTTAATTTGTAATGATAGATTAATCAATAAATAAATAAAAATACATAAATAATAATAAGGAGACCAACATTTCACCATCTTTAAAAATAGATGTATGTTTAAAATCTCCAGGCCACAAAGCCATACCAACCAATCAGAACGCTTTCACAGCCATGATATAAGAACGCGACCCAATCGGAAGCAGAGCGGCATTATATATTGAGAATCGGCAATCATCGAAGAAAAGGTTTTTAGCATCAAAATGCAATTTCAGACATTTTATATATTTTTAAAATGTTTACTACTGATTAAAAAATAGCGTCTCCGAATCAAATCTCACAATCCACTCTAGTTGGTAATTAATAAAATAATCGGAAAGGATATGTAAAATCTCACCTTCTTTCTTTACGTTTCGTGTCTCTTCAGACCGTGGACGATTATGACTACAAATTTTTTGATCACTTGTCTATTCCTTCAAATCACTTGTGAGGTGATTGTACAGCATTGGTCTATCGGAGGACCGATATTATATAACAGTCCAATACTTTGTTATTCGGTTAGTAATGCTTGCATTAAAACTTGATATATCCGTTTTCTTCTTTATTTTCAGCGCAGAACACACAGATTAAGTGACGAAACTTGTTAAATCTTAAGTATAAATTTCTATTTCTCATCAATTCAACAAGTTTCCAGTGTCTCACTCATGTGTCTCCATTGACTAACTATTACACAAGTGGCTTCTGATTTTAATTTTATAATAACTGCAACGATGTGTTGTTTAATAATAGCAGCTTTCAAAAATAATACATGTTCTAATTTAATTTTAAAAATGATGGTCAGAATTCACATTTTTTTATAAACTGTCTAGAATCCTAGATTAGAAAATGTGAAATAACCTTTTTTCCACCCATAATCTTCTTCCAAAATAGCTGTCCTTCTGAACGCACTTAGAAAGTTTAGTGTTATCATAGAATTTCTATTTTTTAATGAGACAGTTCTGAAAGCATTCAAAATCAGCTAATGAATGAAGGCCACACTTAATGTAAACACTATAAAGAGATGCATCAGTAGAATTAATGGTGATCTCCGAAATGAAGGAGAAACTGAACTTAGAGACAGGCTCCTTAGTGGCAAATCTGCTGCTGCTGTAAATTGAGTGACAACCATAGGCATTGCGAAAATCTAATAAAGTCCACATCGTCATAAAGTGTCATCTTGAGTCAAGCGCTGCACACAATGAATGACGCCTTCAAAGAATAAATCACTTGCAGAATTAACATGAAGGGAGAACCAAGTGCTGACGCGCTTGAACTTATGACCCTGAATTAGCGAAAACCCCTCACTGTTCTTGTGAGTGACGATTTATACTCCACCCTCCAACCTCTCTCTCACAGGCGGAATGTAACTCACTGCTCTGTCGTTACTTTCATGGAACTACATTCTCTGGTTCTGCCAGTGGAAACCTTCATGGTAGGAACACGCCATATCACTTTCATAGTAGTGATTTTCCAAGCATAGCTTAGATGTGGCACAAGGCCTAAAGTGTGGGGCACCCAGTGAGGATCGAACTCACTACTAGCGAGACAAGCTTTCTAACCATTGCACCACTTCGAGATCCACCACCCACATCCCCTCCGTATTCCATCGGTGAGAAGTAAGTTAAACTCGAACAGCTTCTTCCTGCGAACCACTGCTCTGTGGAACCGACTCCCAAGAGGATGTTTCCCCGATCACTACAATCTTAGCCTGTTCAAGTCTCGGGTTAGCCATTATCTTCAGCTTTTATCAACACAAATTGCTCCTTAACGTAAGCCTCTACCTCGAGTAGCCTCCAGGCCTTGTACAAGGTGAACCTTACTGCAAAATGAACCTTAAAGCAGAAAAATATGACACACCATGAGATTCTATGAGTATGAATCCCAACCAAATAGAAGCAATCTATCTTTTTATCCTTGCAAAATCTCGGTAGTGGATACAAAAGTTGTAATCTTACCCTATTAAACTTGTCACCAGAAAATGGGGTAATTTTCAATGATAGCCTTAAAGAAGCACTTTCCTGTCAGTGTTACTCAAAGTGTGGTACGCGAGCCATCATCTGTCGGTACGCGGATAGTTTCCAGAAAGCAAAAAAAAAAAAAAAAACAGTAGTCACATTCCTGGGCACGAGAGACTGCCGGGATATCGTTTTTTTCAATATTTATTATGGGGTTACATTTATCAATTACTCACTCATGCCAAAAGTCATTGGTATACAACTAACGAATGCGATATAATGAACAGCAAAAGAGTGAAATGAAATACGTATGACAACATCATGATGATGATGTGGTGTGTGACTGTGTGGGAACCACACCTTCTTATTCTTTCTATGTGCCATGTCCTTTCTGGACGTAGGCGATCATGACTCTCCACCTCCCTCTATCCCTTGCAGCTCTCAACAAATTCCTTCCCTCTGCTATCTCCGCTAGACCACGTTCTTTCATCCACCTGGTCAAGCCCGCTAGGAATGTCACGCGCTGTTTTTCTTTGTCTCTCTTTCTCTCTATTCGACCCGTGTGTATCAGATTCTCCAGGCCCTGCTTCCTCATTATGTGTCACAGAAACTTCAGCTACCTCTTCCTGATGTTAAGCCTGAACCTCCACCTTGCCTGCATCCTCTCCAAGACCTCATCGTTGCTCACATAACCAAAAGGCAATTTCCATTGACATTTATTTCTGATGTGGCCTTTAAAAAAATTCCTGTCACCGGACTGTAGAAAACAAGAATAATGATGTGGATTTTGACCAAAATTTTAAAAATTAGCATTTAATTCCTTACATTCTTAATCTAGCAGATTTTCAAATTTCATTGTTGGTCTCTAACGACACAGTTGCATGTTTGGCTAGTGTGTAGGGTCAGAAAAAGTTGCACTTTGTGTTGCAAGAATTACGATGAAAGCAAAGATAGCAAGAAATCAAGGTTATAAGGATAAGGAGGACAGATAATAATTGACCCTTCACTTGAAGATTGTAATCTTCATGAAAGCACTCACGTGGAAGCCCGGTTCACAAAGTAGGCGTTCTTGGAAAAAAATCTTAGTGGAACTTTATCCTTATACTTGTAATGTGGGGGGGATGATTCATCTCCGTGTAAGTACCATAGCATGTCATAGTTGTAAAGGTTTGAACTTGTGGAACTAAAGAATAGAGCTCATCTGAACATTTACCTTGGCAATATCGACAGAGTAGCGATATGCTTGCGACGTTGGGTCTGTGGAAAAGAGGCTGCAAAGTGTCGAATAAGCACCACACCAAAAAAAAAAAAGAAAGAAAAAAACAGTGTAAATGATTTTGAACTTTTTCAAAGCTGCAAAGTGAGGAATGAGCAGAAATGGGAGCAATACTCCTTTTTTGTCTAACTTGACTCTTGTAAAGATAAAGAACGGTAGAATTGTAATGGTAACATTATCGTTTGTCTACAAGGAAACATTTGGCATTCATTAGCCGGGCAGCCAGTACTGCTGTCGGTTCAAATTTATAAAATCTTTCTCTTAAAACAATTTTTCAGGAAAACAGGTTTCTTAAGTTCAGTTACTGTTATCGTTCTTTCCAGTATTGATGGGTGTTTTCTTCCTAAACTTCAAGCTGCAATGGTTTGGGACGTCAGCATCTTGATTATGTCATTATTTTCTCTTTGAGTTACACGTGCTATCAATTTTGCTGGTGTTGAATAGTTTTCAAGTGATGTGGTTCCTGTTACATGCTACAGTTTTTGTGATCCTGTAGCGCCAGTCCACAATATTCAAAGGATGGTCATTGCCAAGCAGATAACAAGACCTATGGAAAAAAAACAGACCTAACAACTATAAATAAAGATATAGAAATATTTAAAAAAAAAATCACTAAAAATGAATTGTATAAGTCTCAATAACGGGACACCATGTTAGAAATGAACCCGCAATCTCCTCATACTCCTCCTCGTCCTCGTTGTCCTCCACCTTCTTCTTTTTTTTCTTCTTCTTCTTTGTATCGTGTTCCTTCAGGACGTAGGCGATCATAGCTCTCCACAATTTCCTGTCCTTTGTAGCTCTTAATATATTTTGTCTTTTTGTTATTTCTCCTAAACCTTGTTCCGCCAACCATTTACTCAAACTCGTTCTTCTTCTATGTTCCGTGTCCCTTCAGGACGTTGACAGTCATGGTTCTCCACAATTTTCTGTTCTTCGTAGCTTTTAATAAATTTTGTCTATTTCATATTTCTCCTAAACCTTGTTCTGCCATCGATTTATTCAAAATCACTAGGTAGCTTATACTTTGTTTTCTTCTGTCCTTCTTGCCTTCAATCTGTCCCGTGTGTATCAAATTTTCCAAGCCCTCTTTCCTTATTATATGGCTTAGAAATTTCAACTGTCTCTTCCTGATGTCAAGTATAAATTTCCTTTTTTGTTTCCATTTTCAATAAAACTTCGTTGTTGCTTATATGTTCGATCCATGGTATCCTCAGCTTCTTGAAGTCTTGTCTTCATCTGTGAGCGACTGTCCAGCATTCACTGACATATAGGGGGACTGATATCACTTAACAGTTCAGTACTCTTTTCAAACGAAAATTTTGTGTTTCTTAATAATTTGCTTAGGTCTTGGAAAACATCTTTCGTTATCCCAATGCGTCTTTGGATCTCAATGTTGCAGTGTTGTTCAGGACTTCGATATTTATTGCCGTTGTTTTTAGTGCTTTCCATTTTGATTACATCCCTTTCATGAAATATTTTCTGTTGGCCAATGATATCACATTGACTATATATATATATATATATATATATATATATATATATATATATATATATATATATATATATATATATTTAAAGACATTTATGATATTTTTAACGTTCTTTTTATAGATACAAGTACAAGAACGTTAAACATCATAAATGTCTTTAAATAAATTGTCGGACTATGTCCAATTCAAATATATATATATATATATATATATATATATATATATATATATATATATATATATATATATATATATATATGTTCACCCTGTAAGGAAAATTACGGAGAATAGTATTACAAGGGCGACGATAAACGTGTTCAGCTTGCAATAGATTCGTTGTTGGAAATCATCCACCACTTTCTGACGATTTTTTTTTTTAAGCGTATCACCCCAAGCAAGGCTGGAAGCCACTATCACGCAAGGGGTTAAAGAAGGGTTGGAGGAAGAGCAGATAGGAGTGGTAAAGGAGAGGAGGTGGAGAAAGAGAAAGACAGTGGGTATGCAAGTGAGTATGTATGATTCATTTCTGTTCCTCCTCTCCTCTATCTCTCTCCTCCCCGTCTCTCTCCTCTTTCTCTTCTCTCTCTCTCCTCTCTCCCCTCTCTCTCTCTCTCTCTCTCTATATATATATATATATATATAGAGAGAGAGAGAGAGAGAGAGAGAGGAGAGAGAGTTGGAGACAAGGTGGAATAATGGATAGTGACTTGGATTGAGGAATCTGAGTGACAAGTTCGAATTCCAGTCGGGTTCATTGCATTCACTTACGTAGTATTACCCTTCGGAAAAGTATGAATCCATCTCCAAGCAACTGTGGACAGACTTGGCCTTATAGCCTTGGTTGGCAACCAGTCTAGGAGAAGAAAAGGTGAATTCAAACCACCCGCTGTCATGCATGTCCTGTAACGTTAACTTCTGGGATGAAAGACGGAATAGACTCAATATCTCCGGTGCAAAAAGAATCGGGAAACCATTGCACTATTCTGCCTTGAATGTCACCATGAACCACAATCGGATAGGAGTGATGTCCACAGCAGTGAAAAATGTGCTAACGGAATAAATGATGAATGATATATATATATATATATATATATATATATATATATATATATATATATATATATATATATAAAGAAATATAGTTTTAAGGTGTGCTACATTTTTATGGGATAAAGTGCTCAATATCAGGGATAGAGCGTATGTAAATATAAATATAAAAATGAACATTGAAGTCAACACTCAGAGGCGACAGGCTGTTTCATGCTAGACGCAATCATCAGGTCGCCTAGTCGACGGGTAACCTCGAATACGTGTGGGTAGCTATTATATTATATATATATATATATATATATATATATAATGAAACAGACTGTCGCCTCTGAGTGTTGACTTCAATATTCACTTTTATATATATATATATATATATATATATATATATATATATATATATAGAGAGAGAGAGAGAGAGAGAGAGAGAGAGAGTCGTTAGAACGATGGCTTTCTGACCATGAGACCCTGGTTCGAATCTCACTATTATTTGTCAGGAAGAAGACTTCCTGATATTATCGATCTCGAGAGGGCGATCCCATGATGCGGCACCTTTGGAAAGTGTCTGAAAATCCATACCACGGATTGAATCAAGCCTTCTGAGTGAAATTGTGTAGACGGAACACTTGTGCTAGCACGAAGTCACAAGTAATCGTCGCCTTGGTTTTGAGTGTATTGGCCTGGTTCGGATTGTTGATCACGTTAGATGACACACATCTCACCCAGAAACTGTTACTAAGTTGCGGGATGAACAACAGGTGAAGGTGTGGGTGTTGTAAAAGCACAAAACGTGCCTGACCAATAGGGATTGGGTAGCCGCCCTAGCCGACGGGTATCCTCGAATACGAGTGGGCAGCTATTATATATATATATATATATATATATATATATATATATATATATATATATATATATATAGGGAGGGAGAGAGAGAGAGACAGAGAGAGAGACAGAGAGACAGAGAGGAGAATATTAGCATTCTGGCCACGACACCTGTTGTATCTCGTATTTTCGAGGTAATAGAGTGAAATAAATAAGGAATACAAAGTAGTAGGTACTACTATTACTTACTACACTAAGGTACAGAGCGGGATGTGGCACAAGGCCGGTTTTAACGTGGGTTTTCCGAGCCCGTAGGCCCGGTTAAAAATTCCCCGTAGACCCCATATACACGTTCTGAGTAAAATCACGAAGGTTTTGATATAAAATAGCTTTTGTCGAATTCTTGAATCTGATTTTTATTAGAGAAAAGGATCTCTATCAAAGTGTTTTGCAGCGATCCCAAAAGGTAACAAGCGGTAGGTGCAAGGTAATAATAGGTTGATGCAAAATAATAATCGGTTTGTGCAAAGTAATAATCCGTTGATGCAATGTAATAATCCGTTGATGCAATGTAATAATCCGTTGATGCAAGGTCAGGTGAATATGGGGAGTGGAGTAGAACAGACAAACCAAGTTCCTATTGATTTATTCTTGTTGTATGCATCTTTGTTTTGTCATGTTTCCTTTAATTCACGGTGTACGCTGCCATGAAAATCTTGTGGTACTCCAAATTTGTTCTTAACTGCAACGTATGATTAGCAGTTAAGGTGATTCATTTATCATTAAAACTTGTCCCCAAAAACAGATATTACTTATTATTCAACTCAATATACTTTACATTATTTACATTATTCGGACTATTTTCCTCATATTTGTCGCCATATTTATTGCAACGTTTCGGTCGTTGTACGCTCCGGCCTTCTTCAGGTGGTTGGAATGTCGAACTGAACCCTTTATTTCGCTCACTGGGGTAGACTGTTCTAGTTCCACGTGCCATGTTTAATGGATGCCAGTTGTCAGTTATCTCCGAATAATGTAAATAATGTACATAATACCTCATCTCAGAAATATAGACAGATATCAATATGCTTTAAAGTTTAATCCCACCAGTGAGTTAAAACCAATTTTCTTGTGAAAGCATTAACTTGCATGATATCATCTTTTATCATTTAAGCTGGCTCCTTCAACATCCGTCCTGGGTAAGACGTTAAACTACATCCGCGTCCTGGGTGAGACGATAAACTACGTCCAGCAGCAAGGCCTTTGATCAGGAGGTTTTGAGGAGCGGGGAACCACCTCTTAATTGCTGGTGTTCCAAGGTCCACCCTGACCCGGGGTGGTAGAACCTGTTAGGGTCCCAGCTATGGGCAAATAGTTAACTATTACCAGCAATACTTTTTTGAAAAAATTATTACCAGCAATACAATTTTGAAGGAAAAATATTGCCAGAAACACATTTTTGACGAAACAAAATATTAACAGCAATAAAAATTTTTGTCGGCATTAAATAACCCATTGAGGTTGATATGCCGTAAAACAAAATAAACCAAACCATCCTTCAACGACATATCAACCGTTGTTTGGTTATTTAATATCAGATATAAGTTTAATAGGACAAAAAATCACTGTGAATCAGTTTAGACTTGAGTCAAAAGGTAGACGTTGATCTGGTTTCTACTAGAATCCTCAAGCATTAACCCGGAAAGTGTCCTCTTTTGGGAGGTGATCTTATAGCCTCACTGGCAGGGCATAGGATATTGTGTATATGTAAACAGTTTTATATAGGCATCGTTATGGCCTTTCTTATCACTACTCCCCTTCCTCAATTTACCAGTGCCGCTGAAACTTATATTATTGTAAGAAACTAAATATTTCTGGGAAGGGAAACATGATAATTTCACTCCGATTTAAAAAATTTTCATTGAAATTTTTTGTTTAGCAAGTCTCGATACTAAATTGTGTTGTATATTTAAGACTGAAAAATAATTATATTTATACATCTATACCTACGTAAAATTTAAATATTTTTAATAATATAAAAATATATTTTAAATAATTTTAAAATGAGTATGTGCTTTTTGGAATTAAATTTTTAATGTTTATTCTTTCTTTCTTTCTCACACTACATGAATTCATTCATAGCTTTCACGTCCAAAATTCCTTCCTTTGTTTCATTTCTTTTGTTTGTTTGTTTGTTTCTATTTTTGTTTTTTTCTTTTGTTTGTTTTTTCTTTCTATTTCTGTTTCATTGTTTGTTTGTTTATTTGTTTGTTTCTTTTTCTTTTTGTTTCTTTTTTGTTTTTCTTTCTGTTTCTGTTTGTTTGTTTCTTTCTATTTTTGTTTCTTTTCTTTTGTTTGTTTGTTTCTTTCTTTCTATTTTTCTTTTGTTTTTTATTTCTGTTTTTGTTTCTTTTCCTATCTTTATTTGTTTTCGTTTTTGTTCCTTGCCTACGTTGGTTTGTTTCTATTCTCTCTTTTTATTTGTTTCTTTTACTTTCTATCTGTCTATCTATCTATCTATCTATCTATCTATCTATCTATCTATCTATCTATCTATCTATCTATCTATGCCATTCTTTTCATATCTATCTATCAATTACTTTTATCTATCTATTCCGGTCTACCTGTCTGTCTGAGGACAGGACAAAAATGGAACAGGGTTCAAGAAGACAGAAGATTTGATGTCTCTTCTAACTTTAAAATTCGATGCTTCTTTCTTTTTTCTTATTTTACAATCTCTTTCTCGTTTTCTCCGAATCTATCTATCTATCTATCTATCTATCTATCTATCTATCTATCTATCTATCTATCTATCTATCAATCTATCTTTTACGTTTGTTTGTTTCTTTCTTGTTAAAACAACGATATTGCTTTCCACTTTTGAAGTGCAATCAATTCATAAGTTTCAATTAAATACAATTTGAAGAAATCTATATCTTCATTGTCTGATTTATCCTTCCTTGATATTATGAAAGTCGTTTTCACACTGGATTTTACGTTTTTTCTTCTTCTTCAAACTGAAAGTGGTAGAGAGTTGAACTGAAAGCCTGTTGGGATGACATATTAAGTAATGTCGAATCAGGTGTTACCCTAAACTGATCGTCACTTAAAGAATAAATAAATAAAACTATCCACAAAGAATCAAGAACTAAAGATATAAAGTGCGGTTTTAAAATTCTGAAGGTGTCTCCACCCCTTCCCCCTAAAAAGAAAGAGAAACAAAAAAGAAGAAGAAGAAGAAGAAGAAGAAGGAGGAGGAGGAGGAGGAGAAGAAGAAGAAGAAGAAGAAGAAGAAGAAGAAGAAGAAGAAGAAGAAGAAGAAGAAGAAGAAGAAGAAGACTTTTCCAATGTTCTGTTTTTGGCCGCTTTATGACCAGATTGCTGCCTTTCCTTTTATTCTTACATCTATCGACTACTTTGTAAATTACTTGTCTTCTTTTCTCTGTTCTTTCTTTCTTTCTTTTGATGTTTCTTTTTATTTCCTGAAATATTGATTTTTTTATTTCCAACTATTATTTATTGTTTCGCATACATTTTCTCATTTTTCCTATTTTTCTTTTATTTCACTGATTTCTTATCTTTTTTATTACACTTTTCTCTTTGTTGGTTTGTGTCTTCCTTTCTTTCTTACTTTGTAGTCATTCATTCTATCTTTTTCTTATTTTTTTTGTTTCTTTGTTTGTTTGTTTGTTTGTTTGTTTCTTTCTTGCTTTCTTTCTTCATAATTGTTGTTTGATCCCATTCTTTCTTTATTCAGTTACTGTTTCTTTACAGTTACCCTTTGTTTGTTTGTTTGTTTCTTTCTTTCTTTCTTTCTTTCTTTCACAGTTATTTACATTATTCACATGCGGATTCTTGTTTTCATCTTTGTCGTTGTTATCACAACATTTCGGCTGTTTTATTCTCCTGACTTCATCAGCTATATGAAATATATCATGTAAATAATAAGCCCGCATCCCAGAAATTCATATGTCATAGAGTATGTCATATTGTATGTCATTCTATCTATCTATCTATCTATCTATCTATCTATCTATCTATCTATTTTTAAAGTTCTCATCTCTTTCTTTTTTTTCTTTCTTTCTTTCTTTCTTTCTTTCTTTCTTTCTTCAAAATTCTCTTTTTTGTCACATCTTGTCTGTCTGCACGTTGAGATAAAATTTGCTCGATCGCTAAGCCGCTTTTCCCCGCGCAAGGGAAAAGGTAAATTGGGAGGCGGTTTTATTGATCGCAAAGGATTATGGGTAATCCTTCTTCTTTTAGGGTCGAGAGTTTCCAGTGTAAGTGAACCGTGACCTTATAATCCATTGAGACACACACAGATACACTGATAAATACGCATACACATTGGAGAAGCAGGCTTTCTGATTACATTCACAACTTCTATCATTCTTGCTTCTGTCCGTCTGTCCACCTGTCTTTTACCCATATCCACTACCTTAAATTACAACGCAACATAAATTTAGCATGACAAAAAAGACAGTGCAGCGCCATAAATACTTTGATTTAGAGAAAGGTATGGAAAACATTCTTACATTCATACACATTCGTGTGAGACTTACTAGATGCTTGAGACAGTTACATATGTTCCCCATTGTTATTGGTCGGTGTTCGAACCCATATGAAAACCTAGATTTTGAATGCCGATTTTCAGAGTAGCAAAAACACCTCCAGTTTAACTGAAAAACTAGCGCAACACAATCTTATTTTTCCATTTCTCTTTGCCCCAGACTAAGCGAAGTATATTTGCTGAGGTATTCGCGTAATTCTCTCAGTTGCCAATGTTAAGGTTTCAAGCCCATAGAGATACCTCTTGTCCCTTTAGGACGTTGGCGATCATGGCTCTCCACAATTGAAGTTCTTAGTAAATGTTGTATTTTTGCTATATCTCCTAAACCCCATTCGCCCAGCCATTTACACAATCACGTTTGGTTGGTTATGCGCTGTTTTCCCTTTCTTCTGTCGCGTTTGCCTTCGGTATGTCCTGTTGGTGTTAGATTTTCCAAGCCGTCTTTTGTCATTATGCGACCTAGAAATTTCAGCGGTTTATTTCCCATGTTAAGTTTGTTTTCAAGGGAGATGCTAACTTTTCGAAAATTGATTTCCAATACGAACAGTTCTCAATTGATAGATTATCGTTACATTATCGTATTTCATTTCTGTTTAGTCTATAACATACAATATGACATACTCTATGACATACAATATGACATACTCTATGACATACAATATGACATATTCTATGACATACAATATGGCATACAATATGACATACTCTGTGACATACAATATGACATACTCTATGACATACAATAAGACATACTCTCTGACATACAATATGGCATACAATATGACATACAATATGGCATACAATATGACATACTCTATGACATACAATATGACATACTCTATGACATACAATATGACATACTCTATGACATACAATATGACATACTCTATGACATACACTATGACATACAATATGACATACTCTATGACATACAATATGGCATACAATATGACATACTCTATGACATACAATATGACATACAATATGACATACTCTATGACATACAATATGACATACAATATGATATACTCTATGACATACAATATGACATACTCTATGACATACAATATGGCATACTCTATGACATACAATATGACATACTCTATGACATACAATATGGCATACAATATCACATACTCTATGACATACAATATGACATACAATATGACATAAATTATGACATAATCTATGACATACAATATGACTTACAATATGATATACTCTTTGACATACAATGCTATGAATACAAGCATCTCTGTTATCCAGAACATAGGGTACCTTAACGTTGGGCATTAGTTAGAAATCTTAACGAGTTACAACGTATCAGACTAGTAAACTCGTGCGAAGGGTAACATTGTTGTAATTGTTAGGAAACGATTTTCACAGAATATTATGCGTAAAGTAAGCTCGATCTTTAATGGATGCTATACTAGCAGATTTGCACCAGGTGGAACTAAACGTAATGAATACCTATTATAAGAAAAATAGGCGTGAACGCATCGATAAATCTGGAAAGAAGCAGACGTGTAGAACATATCGGTAAAATGGACCACAAACCAAATCTTTTGAAAGCATCAATAATATGAACCAGTTATACGTATTGAAAACATCAATAAAATGGTCCAGGAACTAAATCTGTTGAAAACATCAATAAAATGGACCACGAATCAGGGGTGTTAAATACATCGATAAAATGGACCAAAAGCCAGACGTGTTAAGCTCATCGGTAAAATGGAGCAGACGGTAGACGTGACGAACACACCGGAAAAATGGACCAGCAGCCAGACGTGTTTTTAATCGGTTCAAAATGGCTCTAACACTAATTTTTGTATTTTGTTCTTGAATCTTGTGTAATAAATTGATATTTCTTCGCCATTATGTCTATCTTGTCAAAACATAATTTTATCTCTCGTACAAGAAAAGTCAGGCAAGTGCTAAACATCGACCAATTTTTATCCTCATGTAGAGATACAGAAGGTGAGCATTTCCCTTTCTTGGAGATAAATCACGTTGGTCACGTGACGGTAGCTTAGTGACGTCAGGTCATAGAGTGACGGAAGCGCCAGTCATTCAGTTTGTTTACAGCAGCAAAATCAGGCGGTTGCTTTTTTTAGACTGGGTCAAGGTGTACGTGCTGAGGCTAAATCTGACTCCTTCAGCAAATGATATAGTATACATGTCCATGGCACAGTTTCTTTTTGGGAATATATCTTCCCCAGGTATCGATAGAAACTCCGGCTCGCAGTCCTCAATTTGGGGAAATCCAAGACTCGCCATTTCCCCTTCGTGTACTCACCTGGGACATAATAGATGAATCCAGCCCATTTGAATCTGCAGTCCTAAACATGGCTTCTCCAGACACAGAAATCTTGGTTTCTTTGCTGCATTCAAAAACTGACCCTTGGTTATACGGAAAAATATACAACAATTAACTGAAGGTATTTGATCATATCGGTCAAGCTTGGTTGATATATTTGTTCCTGTTGGCCAAGCTTGGCTGAAATATTTGTTGATATTGGCCAAGTTTCGTTTAAATATTTGTTGATATTGGCCAAGCTTGGCTGAGTTGAATACAAGAAATGAAATGAATGTTATTAATATTAAACACTGAATTAAATGCGTTGTCAAAGAAGGAGATTGTGTTAGAAGCTGAATATGTGTCATCATTAGACTGCGTAATTAGTTATGTATCTACATATTCTAAAATATATATTCGCATGTGTATGTGGCCCCTTTTAAAATCATTTGACCTCAAGCACGGCGTTAATGTCACTAAGACGAAAGAGGTTACTGGGAGTGGAAGATTATGAGTAAACTTTAGTGAAGAGCAAGGACAATAAAAGAACAGGTTTCAGAATATGGCGGTTGACGTTGCATTAAAACTTTTGAAGATTGTAGGTAGCGAGGAAGCAAGAATCCAAAAAAAGAAAGAGTTCCATAGGCGAGAAAAGAAACTGTTGGAATCGGAAGCGCGTATATGAACCATCCGGGGACTTAAGAGACAATTCCCTTGCCACTGGGAGATTTTCACGAACGCAGACACCGAGCTCATGCATGTGGATGCTAGAAGAATTTCGATAGCGAGGAAGACGGCCGGGAACAGGGAATTCAGTCGCAAAGAAGAGATTGAATATTTTAGGGTAATTTCAAAGGCTTGTTTGTTTATCTATCTATCTATCTATCTATCTATCTATCTATCTATCTATCTATCTATCTATGTCAGTCTGCATCTATCTATCTATCTATCTATCTATCTATCTATCTATCTATCTATCTATCTATATATCTATGTCAGTCTGCATCTATCTATCTATCTATCTATCTATCTATCTATCTATCTATCTTTCTATGTCAGTCTGCATCTATCTATCTATCTATCTATCTATCTATCTATCTATCTATCTATCTATCTATCTATCTATCTATCTATGTCAGTCTGCATCTATCTATCTATCTATCTATCTATCTATCTATCTATCTATCCCAGTCTGCATCTATCTATCTATCTATCTATCTATCTATCTATCTATCTTAATTTGTTCTTACAGTTTACATTTGTTCTTACACACACACACACACACACACACACACACACACACACACATATATATATATATATATATATATATATACACACACACACACACATATATATATATATATATATACACACACACACACACTCACACACACACACACACACATATATATATATAAATATAAAAGTGAACATTGAAGTCAACACTTAGAGGCGACTGGCTGTTTCATGCTAGACACAATCGTCAGGCCACGAGACTCGTGGCCTGACGATTGTGTCTACACACGCTCTATCTCTGATATTGAGCACTTTATTCCATAAATATAGCACACCTTAAGAGTATATTTATTCACACACACACACACACACACACACACACACACACACACACACACATATATATATATGCATAAACATATGCACACGCAGACACACACACACACACACAGAGGAGCGTGTACATTTTTGTGTATGTGACTATCAAAGAATAAAGGCGAGAGTTTCTTCTAGTCTGTTCCTGCCTGGGTTTCTGTTAATCTAAGAAGTAATGAAATTCCTGCAGGAGAACGCGTGCCATGTGGCATCGTCTAATCCCTCGACCTCTTCATCTTTTCTAAGATTAGTCTCGAGACCGCCGCGTTATATTCAAATCTGAAAACTCAGCGATGTCTCCATTGATTGTCCAGACGAAGCTCCATGTGCTTCGTTGCTGGTGGCAGTGTCCGTTGTCCTCATCGCAATTATTATAATATTATACGCTACTGGAAAATCCGGATACATTAATCTTCGGATCGGCTAATCCCCAAACAATGGATATATAATAAAGGATATTAACAAGATATGCTTGTGCTTGGTGCGTACTTGCATACATTTAGAATCGTGTGTATTCGTGTGCGCCTTTAGCAGGGTTTCCTCCCCATATATATATATATATATATATATATATATATATATATATATATATATATATATATATATATATAAACCCAGTGTGTCTGAAGATTTTAATTTTTTTAATATTTTTTATTGTTCAATATATATATATATATATATATGTATATATATATATATATATATATATATATATATATATATATATATATATATATATTATAGACGTAGAAATCATTACTGGATGGTGACTGACAGTTTCACGTCTTAAACGATCATCAGGACATTTGCTTACAAACGCTCAGTTCTCGATGTTGAGACATCTCTCCCTATAATTACACACACACACACACACACACACACACACACACACACACACACACATATATATATATATATATATATATATATATATATATATATATATATATATATATATATACAGTAATTCATTAAGCGTCGCTTAGATGTGGCATAAGGCCGGAAGTATAGAGCACCCAGTATTGATCGATCGAATTCACTACTCGTACACACACACATATATATTGTGCATTTGAGATGCAATCCCTCTTTTATGCAAGTTTCGTTAAAAAATCACTGACGAGGTTCTGTGGTTCAGATTGTATATCATTTTGAATGTGTTCTTACAGTGATTTTCGTTTCAAAACATAAATTATATAAACTTATCCGAATGTTTTATATATCCAAGCGCTTTCGGTTATACTTTAACCGTTATCAAGGGTGAATTTTATTTTACCTCTTAACTGTCTATATGGATTGTTTTATGTATTTATCTAGAGTTATAGGAATGTTTTATTTTCCAAACAAGGTCAGCACATTGTGGCCGTGTTCATAGTTGATATTGAGTGTTGGCTTTTTATTTTGTTACTTTTTATTAATAATGGTTCCATTATTTCTAGCCGTTTTGGATGTGGACGAGGCTATTATATTTGTATTATCAACGAGCATGTTAAGGGTAGAGTTTGGCAGGTCTCCATGTATATTTGAAAGAGACCTAATTGAGCTATGACCAGAGAAATGTAACGTGAGTCTTCTTGTTAAGTATGTTGTGGTATATCAATATAATTATTTACGAATTTGGAATGGTCAGAAACACATTTTCTTAACCCTAGAACACTAACCATGGGTATATAGTACCCAGCGCAAATAAACATAAAAATAAAAATACCCGAATTTCTTTCTACTTTTTCCCCATATCTGATTCACTGACGAAGCTTTAATAAAAGTGAAACATGTTAGATTGATAAACATTTCTTATTCTGTCAGATTCTGATCTATACTTGATCTGTATTTGATCCCAATTTATATATATATATATATATATATATATATATATATATATATATATATATATATATATATATATATATATATAATTGTATATATTTAGGTGGAAATCCCTCTTTTATACAAGTTTCATTAAAAACGTCTGAGAGGGTAATGTGATTAAGCTTTTTATTCAGTTTTTCTTGTGTTCGTATAAGTGATTCTTTTCTGGACATAAAGTGCGTAAAAACTGTCCTAATTTTCTATATATCCGAGCGCTTTCGGCTATTCTGTTATTCATTATCTTGGATATATTTTATTTTTTTTTATTTTTAACTGAATGTGTAGATTTTTATATATGTTTTCTAGAGTGATGGGAATGTTTTTTTTTCTATCATCTACATACTTGACATATATTTGAGGTTGAGTAACATTTATACCTTATTTTAGATATGGGACATGTAGTACTTAGAGAAGCACGGTCCGATATTGGACATACCACTATATGTGTATCAAGCAGACTCACATTATACCTTTTCTGACCATAGTTCAATTAGGACGAATTTAAACCCACAAAAACCTACGAAACTCCATCCTCAACATACTTGAAGAAAATACAAATATTATAGCCTCATCCACATTTAAAAAAGACTAAAATAATGGAAGCACTAATAATAAAAAAGAAAAAGCCAATACTCAATAACATCAACTAAGAACACGGTCATAGTATGCTGACCATGTTTGGAAAAAAACATAAACATATATTTTTATAGTAGGCAATTTAATTTTCTTGTCCAGCCGACAAAAACAATAAAATTAAATTATCTACTATAAAAAAATTCAAACTGCTAACCTCATTGTCAACAATAATAACTCATCTGCAAGATCTAAATTGCAGATAACCAATATTATTTACGAATTTACATGTTCCTTAAGGAGCCGTGTTCATGATTAATTCAAATTCATAAATAATTATATAGGATATACTACAACATGCCTAACAAGGAGACTCACGTTACATCTCTCTGACCATAGCTCAATTAGGTCTCATTTACATACGCACAGAGACCTAACAAACTCTATCCGTAACATACTTGTTGATAATACAAATATAATAGCCTCATCCACATGTAAAAAAGAATAAAAATAATGGAAGCATTATTAGTAAGAAAGAAAAACCAACATTCAATAATATTAACTATGAACACGGCCGAAATGTACTGGCCGTGTTTTGAAGATAAAACATTCCTATAGCTCTAGACACATACATCAAACAATACATAGATCTAGTTAAAAGTAAAATAAAATTCATCTCTGATAATGGATAAAAGTATAGCCAAAAGCGCTCGGAAATACAGACCTTTGGAGCAATTGCTACATAATTTATGTCCCAAAAGGAATATTATAAGAAAACAAGAAAGATTAAATTAATAAACTAACTGCATCACCTCGTCAGTCAGTTTTTAATGAAACCTGTATATATATATATATATTTAAAGACATTTTTATGTTTATCATTCTTTTTCTTTTTTTTTTATAGATACAAATATTTAAGTAAATGCTCTGTTTATAATAAACAGTATTAAATAACATTTACCGGCCTGAATGTCCGAGAAATTTTCATAGAAAATATTCGTCCTCGACAAGATTCGAACCTGTATCCTATACGGAACCGTCATATAGCCTGACGTGCCTTAACCGATTCGGCCACAGAGGATCGTTCGGTTGGCAAGGTCGAATTTACTGCTTATAAACATCAATCTTCCATGAATCTCTCACGTACATTCATAACTGCTCATGGCGTATCAAATGTAAACAAATGACGTCACACATTATGAAATGGACAAAGTCCGACAATTATTTAAAGACATTTATATATATATATATATATATATATATATGTGTGTGTGTGTGTGTGTGTGTGTGTGTGTGTGTGTGTGTGTATTTAGCGCCATAAGAAAGGCCTGAAAGACTGAAAGAGTCATTGAACCTTGCAAATATCAGTATATATGATTGCGTGTTCCACGCACATGGTAGTACTACT
>OZ038503.1:20120472-20160472 GCA_964036315.1 Acanthosepion esculentum | reverse complement strand
TAAAAAGTAAACAGATGTGGAAAATAAAGATGAAAAAAATAAGAAGAAAAAAAAAAGATAGAACAGATGAAAATAGCTTTTAAAAGAGAAATAAAAACGACGAGAAGAAATTCGTATAAAGATCGTATAATTAAGAAGAAGAAAATGTTATGATATGAGGCAAGGAAACAAAACAGTCAAACAAAAATGGGAAGAATAAAACGGAAAGCGAAAGAAAGAAAATAAAAGACAGAAAATTGCGAAGGCAAAGTAAGAAAAGAAAAAAAAAAACTGAGACGAAAGGCGGAAAGAAACATCAAGGAGGATTAAAAAAATGAAAAAAAATTATTTAATTTGAATCGTACAAGAACGTTGACTGATATTGAGGAAAGAAAAATAACTCTTCCGTTTGCAAGAATAAAATGCTAAAAAATTACAAATTTGGCAGTTTATAACGAAAACAGAACCATTTGCTGCCAGTAGGGAAAGGCGTGCAGTGCATGAAGGGATTTTTCTTTTGGTTTTAAATCTTCATCGGTTTTCGTACAGAAATTTCGGCCAATTGCGTGTTTAGTTAAGTGTTTGGAGTAGAAGAAGGAAGAGTATGTATAGTTTCATGAGGAAAAAAGAAAGAAGGCAGTATGTATTTTTAAGTTAGCAGATACAGCCGCAAAAACACATTTGCCAATAAAAGCAACCCCCCCCCCAAAAAAAAACAAAACAAAAAAACAAAACAAAATTCTGAAAACTGCAAAGGTTTCAAATTCCATGTAGATATGGCTGAAAAAAAACTCGTCGAAGCAAAATATCACAAGATCCGTGTAAGCATAAGCTATGTGTAAAAACCTAGAATACAAAATACGGGACTTGATGGCAGAAAAAAAGAGAGAGTATAAAGGAGAGAGTGGGAGAAGAAGAAAGAGGGAGAGAGAGAGAGAGCGAAAAGTGAAACGTAGAAAGAGAGAGAGAGAGAGAGAGAGGGGCAAGAAAGAGAAAAACAAATAGAGAGAAAGTGTCATGGGAGAAACAGAGAGCTAGATAGTGAGTGAAGAAGAGGGAGAAAGAGCAAGAGAGAGAAAAACATAAAGAAAAGGAATAAGAAAAAAGTAGGAGAGGAAGGGTGAGAGAAATAGTGAGAGGAGAGAAGAGGGATAAAGAGGGAAAGAGAAATAAAGAGGCGAGAGAGAAAAAAAGAGAGAAAGAAACAGAAGGATTGAAAAAGAGAGAGAGATAAATGGGAAAGAGTAAATAGAAAGAGAGGAGAAATAGAGAGAGCAAAGAGAGAGAGAGAGAGAGAGAGAAACATAAAGAAAGATAGGGAATGAGAAAGAAAGTTGGCGATGAAAGGAGAAAGAGAAATAGTGAGACCAGAGAGAACGAGAGCGGGAAGAGAGAAAGAGAAGTGAGAGAAATTGAGAGGGGACAAAAAGAGAGAAAGAAAGAGGGGAAAGAGTTGATAGAAAGAGAGAGAGAGAGAGAGTAATAGATAAAGAGAGAGCGGGAGAGAAGGGGAGAAAGCGAGAGAGAAAATGAGAGAAATGAAGAGAAAAACGTCGAGAGAGAAAAGAAAGAGATTCAGATAAACATTGAAAGAAAAATGAAGATAGAAAGAGAGATGTGTGGTGACTATGATGAGATTGATTAAAAGTCGACAATCTGGGAGAAAAAGTGTTACGATTGACACGTTGAGTCAGTCCGATTGCCAACGAAACGACATTGATGTATGCAGCAATCGTGACACTGATGAATGAAGACGATATGACATTGCCGTATGCGGATGATGTACGAACCTTCGATCCGATAATAGGCGGAGGTGGCCAAACAGGGTAACTGTCAAGAGAAGCGGACATAGGCGACGATTTCAACAGGAATAAAATAAAACAATCAAAAGCGAGACCATTTCGAAGCCGATAGATTGGATGTTCAGATAAACGATTTATCAAGGAGGCGTTCTTTTCTACTTTGTTGTTTGTCCAGTCGGAATCGAGATTTGAAACTGACAGCGTCTCTTCTACACCCGCTGCGTCTGCTTGGAAGACGTGATATTATCAAGGGTCTTCAGTAATAATTAATTTTACCACATAATTTGCTATCATTTTATTTTTATCAAACATTTTTCTCCTGCTTTCCTTCTTTCTTTATCCTATCTATCTATCTATCTATCTATCTATCTATCTATCTATCTATCTATCTATCTATCTATCTATCTATCTATCTAAATAGCTCACACGGATCTATCTAAGTCTGATCTATCTATCTATCTATCTATCTATCTATCTATCTATCTATCTATCTATCTATCTATCTATCTATCTATCTAGCTCAGACGGATCTATCTAAGTCTGATCTATCTATCTATCTATCTATCTATCTATCTATCTATCTATCTAGCTCACACGGATCTATCTAAGTCTGATCTATCTATCTATCTATATATCTATCTATCTATACTTCATGTATAAATTTTTATAAAATCTTTAATGTTTTTTGTTTTTTATCCTTCTTTCTTCCTCTTTGTTTTTCTTTTACCTTTCTCATTTATTTTATTATAAATAATCTGATTTTTTCTTAATATATTTCCTTCATACATTATTTTCCTTTGTACAGCTTCCATTCCTTCCACTATTTCTTCCTTTCCTCTGTCCTTGTCTTATTTTTTGTGTACTATTTTCTCTTACATGAAATCCATTAATGATGTTAACGATTTTAGTTATTTTATCCACTAAGAGGTTTCATTCATTTTATTATTGATTTCAAATGGATTATTTTTACTTATAAAATGTATACATATTTCTCTGATTTGAAACCCGCTTTATAAGAAAAGGTTAACAGTAGACCTTTATCAACGTTACTTACAAACCAACACCATGTCCTACGGGTCTTGGCAGAATTTTATTTTAAGAATTTTGAAGAAATATAGGTATGATTTACATAAGAGAAAAGTAAATGTTAAATGACTTCAGTGCTTATCTATCTCAGTCAGTTTTGATCGATCTATCTATCTATCTATCTATCTATCTATCTATCTATCTATCTATCTATCTATCTATCTATCTATCTCAATATAATCATATCTATCTCAATATTATCATATCTATCTATCTATCTATCTATCTATCTATCTCAATATAATCATATCTATCTGTCTATCTATCTATCTCAATATAATCATATCTATCTATCTATCTATCTATCTATTTATCCATCTATCTCAATATAATCATATCTATCTATCTATCTATCTCAATATAATCATATCTATCTATCTATCTATCTATCTATCTATCTATCTATCTATCTATCTATCTATCTATCTATCTCAATATAATCATATCTATCTCAATATTATCATATCTATCTATCTATCTATCTATCTATCTATCTATCTATCTATCTCAATCAGATCTTTTTTTTTAACCATAATAAAAGTTAATGAAAATATTAACAAAATCGTAACAAAATAAAGGAAAGAAGCTTGACCAGAAAGAAAATCTTGAAGAAGAATCTGAACTTGCGCATATAAAGAAAAAAGAAAAGAGTAAGAATACTGGCAAAAGAAAAGAAACTAATTCCTTTGAGTAAAGATCACTAAACAAATGCGTAGGTTTGGCAAAGAAGTAAGTGAAATCTCATTTCTCAACAGTAATTTTTAGTGATGAATATAGGGTTACATTGCTTGGATCTCGTGATTAGGATACAGGTTGGGCCCTTCATGCAAAATAGCCAACTAGGTTTATAAAACAACTGACGAAATTACAGAATTGTTCTTGTATCCATAATTCTTTTTGATCGTTAAATGATTTCTATTTAACTTTTTTACAATGTCCAATTTCTAACTGCCGAACTGTGTTGAATTTCCTGATTTTTTCCCCCGCCATTTGTTCTAGATCTTATTTTACTAAGCCCGTATGTCTTTGTTCATCTTTTGTCTTCAATTTTTGTCGATCAAATATTTCTTATAAGGAAAAGAATGCAAGTGATGTATTAGTTCACCTTCTTCATTAGGAGTTAAGAAAACTGATACACATTAAGACTTAATCTGTTACTGGAAGGTGGCGTAATGGATAGCGGCTTGGAATGAGGAGTCGGAGAGCCGAGATCGAATTCCAATCGAATGCATTACATTCACTAACGTGCTAACAGCCTCGGGAAAGGTATGAATCCTCGTATTCTTCCCCAGCTATAGGTAAATAGCAGGACAGACCTGGTCTTATAGCCTTGGATGGCAACTGGCCTACCGCAGAAAGAAATGGCAACCTACTGCGGGAAAAGATACATGATGGCCTAAGCGTGTATCATGCATGGCACATAACTGACTCGCTGAATCTGTCACTGTTACGCAAATAATAACTTAGAATCATGTATTCTTCACTAGTGCAATCTACAGTTAAATCCCTGATATTTTCACCCCCTTTTCTTACCCTCAAAGAGGTTTCACACAACCCGCCTTGAAGCGGCCTTTTTCTTACCAAAATGGAAACTTTCTCGAATGGTTGGCGACTAAAGTCTACTCCCTTCACTTTCTCTGGTGCCATGATGGTTGTTTGCAACCTTGTAGGATTAAAAAATAAGACCTATTAAGGTCGGAAGAACTCTCGACGAGTCAGCGGGCAGCTAACTAGAGTTGGTGTCTCAATGAAAATACCGTGGAGAAGGCAACGGGAGACCACTCCAATATCTATCCTAAGAATAAGCAGCTTGGCGATAAGCAACGTAAATGTTAGAGATAACGGCATGAAGTGGGTAAAGTCCACTGGAAATAACTTTTTGCCCAGCAAGGGAAGACATGTACGACAGGCGTTACCTGACCGTCATCCAGCGACTAGTGACTGTTCCAAAATGAATATAAAATGATAAGACAGGTAAAATAGCTAACAGAAATAACTATGATGTCAAGTATAAAGATGCATTTATGTTCTTTTCTGAATCAGGACTTTTGCGTTCAATTCCACCAAAACCTATGTCTTTGGATGCTGATTTTCAAGGCAGAAGGTCAGCTCTTTTCCCGTTCTAAAGTTTAGTACAGCAAAGTTGTAGGATCCGATTCATGTATCTATCCCCGTATCAACATTTACTCTCTTTTCTATGCCTTTCTTTCTTTCTTTCTTTCTTTCTTTCTTTCTTTCTTTCTTTCTTTTTTTCTTTCTTTCTTTCTTCAAAGACATTAGTAGATTTTGGTATGATGCCAACCACAGCTGAAAGCAATCAACCCTCACCCCTCAGATACTTCTAAAATTTCTCTAAAATCCCTAACCGCCCATCTACTTTTCATTCTGAAGACATTCTCCCTTCTAACTCTGATTTCTTCATCTTGATTACGCCTCATGTCTCCCTGACCTTGCCAATCAAGGATGTAGGTCAGTCGATCGTCCAATTGCCAACCAATTAGAAACACAATTAGTCACGTGCAAGAATCTTTCTTAATTGCGCATTTCTTTTTTTTTTCTTCTTGCCGGAAATGAGTCTGTATCTCTTTCGGCAATCATTCTTCTTTTCAGATGCCCGAAATCCATTTGTCTCGATCGTTAGTTTCTTGTAGATATGTATGCATCGTTATTACACTCTCATTTTCTATTTTACTTTCAACAAGCTTCTTTCTTTCTTTCTTTCTTTCTTTCTTTCTTTCTTTCTATCTATCTATCCTCTTCATTTCCATTTCTTTCTTTTCTATCTATCTATCTATCTATCTATCTATCTATCTATCTATCTATCTATCTATCACCACTCCTCTTCATTTCCATTTCTTTCTTTTCTTTTCTTTTCTATCTATCTATCTATCTATCTATCTATCTATCTATCTATCTATCTATCTATCTATCTATCTATCACCACTCCTCTTCATTTCCATTTCTTTCTTTTCTTTTCTTTTCTTTTCTATCTATCTATCTATCTATCTATCTATCTATCTATCTATCTATCTATCTATCTATCTATCTATCACCACTCTTCTTCATTTCCATTTCTTTCTTTTCTATCTATCTATCTATCTATCTATCTATCTATCTATCTATCTATCTATCTATCTATCTATCTATCTATCACCACTCCTCTTCATTGCCATTTCTTTCTTTTCTTTTCTATCTATCTATCTATCTATCTATCTATCTATCTATCTATCTATCTATCTATCTATCTATCTATCTATCCACTTCTACTATTTCTTTTATTGGATTTCTTCTTTTTTCTTCCTCTCTCCATTTTATTACCTCTCATCCATCTTTTTCTTCGTTTCCTCCTCTTCTTTCATACGTTTCTTTAATTCACCGCTCAATCGATTCATATAGGTAATCGTAATTATTATGACGCCAACCAACCTCCTTCATCTCCAATATAATGAAGATAATCATCATCGTTGTTCATCGTCTGTCTCTGGCCTGATTTGACTTCGGCCATCAACTGACCTATTTATTTACCTCGGCCAACACAATTCATTTTGCTGAGTAAACAAATGTCTCCAGTCAATTTTAGATTGGTTCATCGAGAATATAAACATACTCATTATGCCCGGACCAAACTATTCTACGCATTCCAAATTTTATATAATAATAATAATAATAATAATAATAATAATAATGATAATAATAATAATAATAATGATAATAATGATAATAATAATAATAATGATAATAATAATGATAATAATAATAATAATGATAATAATGATAATAATAATAATGATAATAATAATAATAATAATGATAATAATAATAATAATAATGATAATAATAATAATAATGATAATAATAATGATAATAATAATAATAATAATGATAATAATAATAATAATAATAATAATAATGATAATAATAATGATAATAATAATAATAATAATAATAATGATAATAATAATAATAATAATAATGATAATAATAATAATAATAATAATAATAATAATAATAATAATGATAATAATAATAATAAAAACAATTGATCATCTTGTATCAGGATGCACGGTATTGGCACCCACTGAATATAAAACCCGGTATGACAGAGTTGGCCAATATCTGCACTGGAAAATCTGCAACTTCTACGGAAAGGAAACTGAAAAAAAATGATATGAACACCACTCAGATCTGGTTACGGGGATAGGATCCGTGACAATATTATGGGACTACACAATACACACAGATTTAACAATCAAAGCTAATCGCCCTGACATCATTATTAGAGACCGCAAACAAAAAAAATCCTCCTTATTGATATGGCAGTCCCTGCAGACTGCAATGTATCTTCAAAAACTATCAAAATACAAGGACCTTGAAATCGAAATCTCAAAAAAAAATTTTGGCACACGAGAACATCAACAACCCCTGTTGTAGTTGGAGCCCTCGGATTGGTTGGAAAAGATTCCAGGAGATTCATTGAAGGGATTCCTGGAAGCCCATGCCTTCAAGAAATACAAAAGAGTACAGCCCACACCTTACGAAGGGCTTTATCTATGTAAAATATGTTTGTGTTTTGCTCAGTGAAAATGTCATGATACCATTTCTGACCTTAGGTCTCTGGACGGCACCTGGAAAGAAATGAGTACACACCATAAATCAAAGGAAATAAAAGAACAATAATAATAGTGTTGGATTATTGATAGAGCGGTATCAGGTGAAGTAAGAATGGAGAAGGAGGAGGAAAGGTATCAAGCTTTAAAACATGTGACAACAAGTTTAAGGACGCTGAAGAAAGTAGTTGTGTTTTTGTAGGCACCCTTGGAACTGTGATGGACAAAATCCGAAAATGGGTTTGGAAAACTGGAGCTGTGATTCGAAGTGAGATTCTTCAGAAAACAGCATTGCTTGGGACAGTTGGAATTCTGGGAAAAGCTTTGATGTTGAAGAGGGATGACGCAATTACAGGATTCATGACCACAGGGCCGGTGCACAGAGCCCCGTGAATTTATGATACCCCCAATCTATGATACGGGGCTCCCCACTTTATTACATCTATTTTTTTTTCATGAAGTAGTATTCATATAAAATACAGATTTTATTGTGACCTAATTATAATGATAATGGATTATATGCAATATAGGTGAATAATTCAACTTGAAAAAAATGAAAATAAATACAATGTATCTAAATACAAATTAGAGACATGTCATAATAGATCATTCCATTTTAAATAAACCCAAAATGTTTTGGGGCAATTTTTAGCCTCAACTTGAGATTTTTCTTTTTAAAAAGTTGAATAATTTTAGCACATTCAACATTATGGATAAAAAATACTGAATTTTATATTCCGTGTTTTTTGAGACTGACCATGAACAAAACAAATTCAGATTTAGACAAAAAAGACACTAAAATGAGGTCAAAATCCGTAAAAGATTTTGTAGTGATATGCAAATTAGTATAATTTGCATATGAGCAGGTAGCTCATATTTATAAACTGACACCATCTAGAACAAGGCAATAACGCTTACTTAATTATACACAACACAACAATGGCGTCGCCGATAGGATCCTCTTTGGTCCTTGAAGACCCAGAATACGTAGATACGTGGATTCGTTGCTTCGCTGCTAATGCGAGATGTAAAAAGTTGAAAGACCACAAAAACAGAGGAGGGGAAAATGAAATCACCGACTTGTTCATGGCTACCGCTGGTTGTGAAGCGATTATAAAGGTTGCTACAATGGTGTACCCTCGAGAACTAGAAGAAATGACTTTCGAAGAAATAAGTCAGGTTATTAAGAGAAACATGAGGCCAAAGAAAAGACTGGTGATTGCAGAAAGGACCAAGTTTATGGCAATGAAGCAGGAAGTGGATGAACCGATAGTAAAATATTTACACCGGTTAAGAAGTGCGAGTAAATACTGTGAATTCGAAAAACTAGGAACAGGAGAGCAGACAACGGAAGAAGAATTAATCCAACTAAGATTAATTGAAGGTATGCATAATTCAGCACATAGATATAAGTTAATGGAACAGTTACAACTTACAAACATGCCCTTGAATATGTGTCTAGAATTTATACAACAGCAGGAATTAATACATACCTACAACCAAAATAAAAATAAATCCTACGAAGAAATAATGGCCCAAACATATACGGTACAAACAAAAAGAAAAAATTATACGTACTGTGGAAAAATTCATGAAATGAAAAAAGAAAAATGCCCAGCCTATGGAAAAACATGTTCAAAGTGTTTAAAAAAAATCACTTCAAAAAAGTATGTAAAACGAAAAATGTGGAAAGAATAGAGGATGAAAATAGACAGATTTTTAATGTAAAAAATGATAATATACAAAATAATGGATCTAAGAACGGAGATACAAAAATAAAAATGAAAATCAACGACTGTGTTGTTGAAATGCAAATCGACACAGGTAGTGAAGTCACGATAGTACCCAGAAATTTGTGGGAAAAAATGGGAAAACCGTTTTAAAAAAAAAAGCAACATACGATTACGTCAGTTTGATGGCTCGATTATACCAATTATGGGTTACTTTGAAGGTTCAATAGAACTAAAAGAAAAATATGAAATAGTACCCATTATAGTTACAAATTGCCGAAAAACGCATGGACTACTGGGGAATGACGTATTAAAAATAAATTCAACGAAGTTGATTAATGAGATAGAAATTGAAAAAACAGGAAAATTAAAAAATTATGAAGCTAGCCTGAAATTAAAAGAAAATGTTTCCCCCTCCTACTACGAAGTGAGAAAAATACCAGTGCATTTGTTACCGTTGGTAATAACTAAATTGCGAAAGTTAATAAAGGAAGACTTAGTAGAACCGGCCCCTCCAAGAGAAAGTAAATGGGCATCACCCATTGTGGTATTGAAAAAAAAAAGATGGTGACTTGAGAATTTGTGGAGATTATAAAATGGGGGTGAACCATAAAGTCTGCGCCGACTCGTACCCTATTCCGAATGTGGAAGTAGCTTTACATAAACTTGCTGGAATTAAAGTATTTTCGAAGATAGACCTAAAATCAGCTTACCACCAAATACCGATAGATGAAAATTTTAAAGAAGTGACGACCATAAACACACCTATAGGCCTGTTAAGGTGGAAAAGGATGCCGTATGGCATAAAAACGGCAAGTGCAATTTTTCAAAAAGCTATTGAAAAAGTAATAGGAAATGTTGAAAATACCATCAGTTATCAAGATGATATATGTGTTGGAGATTTAAATGAAGATGATTTAAAGAAAAAAACTGAAAATATACTGAACCGGCTAAGAGACGCTGGTACGACAATAAATACAAAAAAGTGTGTAACCAACAGTAATGAAATATCATTTTTGGGTTACTCAATATCAAAGGAAGGGATCTCTCCAGATAAAGTACTAATAGAGAAAATTCTAATAGTGGCTACACCGAAAAATAAAAAAGAGTTGGAGTCCTTGTTAGGTTTGGTAAATTTTTATAGAAAATACGTACCAAAATATAATGAGTTGACAGAACCATTTGCGAAGTTAAGAAAAGAAAATGTGGAATTCATTTGGTTAGAACATCAACAGAAAGCCTTTGAAATTCTGGCAAAAAAGCCAATAGTACAAATTTTTGACCCTAAGAAGAACATAACTCTAACTACTGACGCTAGTGAGCAGTCCATATCTGGCATTTTGTCACAAGAGGGGCATCCCATAATGTACTTATCAAGGAGATTAACAATGACTGAACACAATTATTCAAATATAGAAAGAGAGGCACTAGCCATAGTGTGGACAACGGATAGAGCAAGACAGTTTTTGATGGGAAAAAAATTCTTGTTGAAAAGTGATCACAGACCACTGGAATTTATTTTCAACCCAAGAAAAGAACTACCGAAAGTTACAACGTCCAGAATATTACGTTGGGCGATTAGACTGATGGCGTTTGACGTTGACATTGAATATGTTAAAGGGAATACGATACCGCACGTTGATGCCTTATCTAGATTGAGGTTTTATAGAGAGGAGAAGGACAAAAACGACGAGGAATTTGAAGACACATTCTTGCACCTTGTAGAAACCGATGTAATATCTGTAGATAAAATGGCTACTGAAACTACAAATGACCCAGTGTTAAATAGAATAATGTCGAGGATAAAACAGAATCGTTGGGGAAATTGTTCAATGGCTGAAAGACCATTCAAAGAAATCAGACATAAAATGACGATAGAAAACGGGGTAATATGTAATGGAGACTTGGTAGTTCCCCCAGAAACACAGAGGAGACAGGTTATAAAAAGTGTACACGATGACGTACATTGTGGAGTGACAGCTACGCAAAGAAGATTAAAATTGGAAGCGTGGTGGCCGGGGTACTCAAGAGACGTAGAAGACTACGTAAAAAGATGCAAAAAATGCACAGAACTCCGGAGTTTCAAGCAAAAGAAAATACATGTGTGGCCCCGAGAAGTAGAACAATAGAGCAGAGTACACATGGATCATGCCTATGTCAATGGGATAGGTTTATTATTAATATTAGTAGACGCATATTCAGGTTGGCCTGAAGTGGTGAGAGTACCTGATAAAAAAGTGCCACCGTAAAACAAATATTAAGAGTAATATTTTCGAGAAATGGGATACCGAGAACATTGGTGACCGATAATGCACCAGAATTTGCGGATGTTGATTTGCATAAATGGCTAAGAAAAATAGGATGTAGACCTTACAAGACCCCTCCCTACCACCCTCAAAGTAACGGGACAGCGGAAAGGATGGTCCAGACGGTAAAGAAGGGCATAAAAGCATGCTTGCAACAGAAGGAGAAAATCGATGCTTTCCTACCAAAACTATTATTAAGTTACAGATCAATTCCGCATGCGGGCAGGTCGGAATGTCCATCTGCCTTAATGGGCAGACAATTAAGATCCCCTTTGACTATGTCATATGCCACAAATCAAAAGATGTGGTACAAAAGAAATAGGAATATGCAACCCGAGTCATCCGAATTTATTATGCAGAAAGGACATAATACTGCAATATTAAATAAAGAAAATGGGAACAGTGTTCTAGTTCATGCTGACCAAATAAGATCCCAAGGAGAAGAATCGGATGAGGAAATGCCTTCAGAGATGCCCATTATTGATGTAACAGAAGAGTTAATGCAGAGTGAAACTGCGGAGGAAGAAGTAGAATGGGACGAGTTAGAAGAAGATCAGAGCATGCAAGAGGAACAGTTTGATCATAGACGTGATAGATCTAGATCTCCAAGGGAAAGGAGAGGGATAGGGGAAGATGTTCAGGAGGGCACAAGAAGAAGTACAAGAAGTACTCGCGGCATAAGGCCCCTCCGTTATAGGGAGATGTAGTGATATGCAAATTAGTATAATTTGCATATGAGCAGGTAGCTCATATTTATAAACTGACACCATCTAGAACAAGGCAATAACGCTTACTTAGCATTATACACAACACAACAGATTTTTCATCCATTAATAGTCAGGGTTGTGCTTAGTTTAATTTGTAACATATATTAATGGAGGTAGAAAAAGAAAATGTTGTTAAGATGGCGATGGTTACAAAACACTGCCCGGGGCCCCCAATTAGACTTGATCATTTCCTATGACACGCCACTGATTGTTAAATTACGGTTTTCTTTTCGTTTCAGTGCAGTTTTGGGCTGCTGCATGCATTCTTCACTTATTCTGTCTGTATTTACATTATTTACACGCGGACTATTGTCCTCATCTTTGTTGTTATTATCGCAACATTTCGGCAGTTGTGCCCTCCAGACTTCATCAGGTGCTTGTCGATCAGAGTAACCTGCAAGAAATTTTGAACTGAACCCTTTATTTAATCTACGGGGTAGATTGTTCTCGTTCTACTGCCCACGTCTTATTTAGTGTTACTCAGTTATTGCTTGATCCGTTTTCACTGGGTCTGAATACGCACTGCCTGGTTCAGGGATTGAACTCACAATTACTATGCCACCAAATTTATGAATCAACGCTTTAATCCATGAGGCTATTGTCCCGTGGGCCTAGTGGAAATGCGGCGAGTAATAACTAACGAGAAAATGTTTGGTAAAAAGTCGATTAGTAAAAAGGCACCGATTGTCGGAGAACTTAAAAAGATTTCTTGGTTACTTATTTTAGAATACCATTTTACTTAAAATTAATTTCCACATGATGAAAACACTAGTCAGTACCTTCTTCTTTGTATCACGTCCATTCCGAATGTTGACGATCATAGCTCTCCACAATCTCCTGTCCTTTGTAGCACTTTTTTTTGTTATCACTCCTAAACCCTGTGCTGCCAAACACCTATTTAAACAAATTGGCCATAAATAATCAACAGTACTTTTTATAGCCATCTCTCATTTTTATTATGTCAACTGAAGACCGTTTTTTTGTTGTTTGTTTACATTTATATAAGTAGCGAAGTAATCGTTTTAAGTAACACGGCAATCGAAATAAGTGCTGCATATTTTTTACAATGATGCTTACACAGCACAAGGCTCAAGAGCCATTCGAGGTAGAGGATTATAGAGTAAGAAGCACAGTTTTGGGGGATATGTGGGGAAAATAACGGTTAACCCTAGACCTGAACAGGTGAAGATTGTAGCGATCGGTGAAGCGTCCTCTTGGGAGTCGGTTCCACAAATATCTGGATAAGTTCCCCTGACGTCTGGTTCGTAGGGAATATGTCTAAATCGCAAAATGATTTAAGCGCTTTTCACCCATATTTTTGTATTTCACATAATAAAAGAAAAATGAAAAACAACAACACCCAAACAAAACAATTGACAATACTAGGCACCTAGCCTATCACTTTTAGCATATCAATGTATCTGTATGTATAGCTGGCCACTCGTATTCGAGGATACCTGTCTACTAGGGCTAGCCAATCCCTATTTCAGACGCTTGCTCAGGCGCATTTGTGTTTATTCAACACCCACAGAGCGCACCTGTGGTTTATACTGCAACTATTCTGAGCAGACCTTAGTTACAGTTTCTGGAAAAGAGCGCGTTATCTAGCGTGATCAACAATTTGAAAAAGGCCAGCACACTCAAAACCATCGGCCACGATGACTTGCGACTTCGCGCTAGCACAGCTAGCGACGGCACCCAAGGGTTCCTTTTACCCAATTTCCCTCACAAGGTCAACTAGTGGTATGGTTTTCAGGCGCTTTCCAAGGTCGCCGCACGCCGGGATCGTCCCCTCCCTTCCGATAACATCAGGAAGTCTCCTTCCTGACAAATCGACCATGGTTTCATGGTTAGAATGCAGACGTTCTAACCACTCGGCCACTAGGCACCTAACTTATCGCTTTTGGCACATCAGTTGTTTACGTAGGTAATGTCTAGACTAATTCTGTAGCATCTTATTTCTAATCTTAGGTTTCTTCGCAGTAATTATGCTGTTAATATCCAAGATTCACAGACTGACTGAACAAGTGAAAGCATGCAACAGTCTGATCCTCGAATTTAGGTAGATATTCTTGTCTTTCCAAATAGTTTTGCGACAGCTGCTATTGTTAATGCTACTTTTGAAATTATTTCTATTCTGGAGTAATTTTCGCTGATAATCGAGCCAAAATATTTGAATTGGCTATTTTAAGTTACTGACCATCGACTTTCATCTTGGTTGAAGGCCTTTTCTCATTAAAAAATTATTAAATCCTCAACTAAACAAAATAGAATTGATTTAAAAAAAAGATCTGAATCAAGTTCTTTTAAAAGAAATAGTCTGGATGTAGAACTTTACAAGAATTCTAGCTTTACAAGAGCCACATCAGACCGAAAACGGAGTGCTGCTGCCATACATGGAAAGGAGCTGAAAAATATCACCGCATCTTTATGAGGGGGGGGGGTTAAATTATTTTCTACCCTACAACCCCTTTCCCACAGACGAAACGTTGCAAGCCACTCGCTTTTCTATCGCTATTTCCATGGAAAGTATTCAGTCCCACCAGTCCTAATCTTCACGGCTAGGACCCACCATGCCACGCGCATTGTAGCGAACTACTCTCATTCTCTTCGTATTCTATTGGTAAGTTGCAACTTTTTATCTATTATTGATTGATTTGTTTTTTTTTTACGCCTTATCAACCTTTTGCAGGTTACTTAAAGACCAAAAATATTTTTGGATTGTAAGAATTTTTGGGAGATAATAATGATTTTCTGATACAAGTCTTACTGTTTAACCCACAGCTGGGATGAGAGGAGCTGGAGTCATACCTTTCTCAATGGTATTTGCACATAAGTGAATAAAAAGAATTTAACTGGAATTCGAACCTAGCTCTGTTATTTCTCATCGCAATCATTTATCTACCACACCATCCGCACATCCAACCTTACAGCACATGGTTTTCCCTAGCGGTCACCCATCTAGGTTCAACATTGCTTAACATCGGTGATCAGACGAGAATAGGTGTCTCAACGGGGTATGACCGTAAGCCAAGTTCAATTTGAGAAGCTTTTTCCTCCCGAACAACTCTTCTGTGAAATCGACTCCCAAGAGGATGCTTCCCCGATTACTACAATTTTAATCTGTTCAAATATAAATTTAACCGTTATCTTCCCCACACATACCCAAAAAACCGTGCCTCTTACTCTGTAACAGTCTACCTCAAGTGGCTCTTGGGCTTTGTACCGTGTGAAAATCATTGTTAAAAAAGAACTACAAAAAAATACCAAAACACTTTAAAAACTAATACAAAAACAAGAACTACAAAACGTTTTACCTTCCATCAGTATGGAAGGTAAAACATGACATGAAAGAGAATATTGAAAAAATTGCTATGTCTGCGTCTAGGAAAGCTGATTTCAAAGAAAAATCTGCAATGTTTTTGGTCTTGAACTGGCATCTTGCCTTCAGTCCTTTTCCCACCGCCCTAACCTAGCTTTCCAGTGCCTTTCTATAAATAATTGTTTTGATGAGCTTTCCTTTTTGGCAGTTAAACTTTATGAATTTAAGTGCAGTACTAGATTGGCGGCAAGGTCTCATCATTTTACACTTGAAATAGCTATATGTAACCGTAAGTTCTATGTTAACAGTTTCTTCTATTGCACTTCATGCTTCTGGAACTCTCTCCTGGCTTCTTGCTTCCCAGTCAGCTTTGATCTTCAAAAATTTAAATGCAATGTCACCTGTTATCTTCTTTCTTCTTAAACCTTGTTCTTTTATTGTCCTTTCTCCTTAATAGTATATTTCTCAGTAGCCTTTTACGTCTTAGTGGCTTTATTACCTTGCTTGGGGTGAAAAAAAAACTAACAAATTTTTGCTTTTCGTACATGAAATAAACCTGCTTTGACAACGAACGCCTACCACCCATTTTTGATTTTATCTTAAGAAGCAATCGTGATTAAAATGTTTCGCTAGAGGACATAGAAATGTATATTCGGGATTCTCTTAAATAACACAGAATAATTATAAGTTGCCGCAACTGTCATTAACATTTTTAATTAATTCTGGTGATAATATTTGATAGAATTGTTCAAATGAAAGATTCTGAAACGAACCTTAACACTGGACATCAATGAGAATCGCCTACGAGAATATGAATAGATGAATCTTTTGTTTTGTAGCCTCATCATCTTTGTTTAATTAATATACGCATATAAACACACGTTCATAATGAAAGTGGAATTTCGCATTCTTTCAAGATGAGGTGATGTGCTTGAACACAATATTCAGGCATGAAGATTGCGATTAAGCAAAAAACAGACTGTCACCGCCTTGTTGATGATCTCTCTCTTTCTGTCTCTATCTCGCACACACACATATACACACATATATATGTATGTATGTATATTATATCATAAAGAAACAATTTATACAAATAATTAAATAGCTATGTTAATGTAATTAATCACATTACCATTGCTAATTAATTCTTTGTATAAATTGTTTCTTTATGATATAAAATATAAGCTACACACTCTTTTTTGTTAAACAAAAAGTTTATTGTTGCAAGAAGTAAAAAGAAATAAGAATTAAAAGGTAATTTAAGAGTTCTTGCACGCATAATGAAGCAAGAAGGCTTGGAGAATCTAGCCGCTTGAAGATCGAGCGAACGTAAAACATAAATAGTAATTCAAATTGTCCTTCGTTGAGTGTGAAGCGTTTTGGGGTCTGTCTATATATTCTAGACGTTAAACATTTTAATTGACTTTAATTGACTGCGGAGGTAGGTCTTTCATTTTCTTCCAAGATTTTTGCTTTGCCTAAGGTATTAGGTCCTTTGCCAAGTTTTCTGTTGGTCACATCAATATTGTTCGTTTTTTTATAATTTCTTCTTCTTCTTCTTCTTCTTCTTCTTCTTCTTCTTCTTCTTCTTGAAAGCAATCATGATTTTTCATAATTTCCTGTTCATCGTAGCCCTTAATAAATTTTGTCTCAGTCTGTTCATTATCTATCTATCTATCTATCTATCTATCTATCTATCTATCTATCTATCTATCTATCTATCTATCTATCTCAGTCTGTTCACGACATTGGCAAAAAAAAAAAAGCCCAAACTCACGGAATATTAGAACGTTTTTAGTTTAAATCAGGGTGATTGAATCCGTAAATGTACTTAATTCTGTTGATTTGTCTCTACTTTTCAAGATGTTGAGCATCAATTCATTTCAATTAATTAATTTTCTCCGGACATGCTAGATTTGCTCCCTCTACTCGTCGCGTTGTTTATGTTAAGGGAGATAACTCTACCTAAGAAAGAGAATTGTTCACTTTAAGTAGAGAAAATTACTTTCGGAGATAATATTTTCGGATAGGGAGAGAAACAAGATGTCTGCCTTTTAAGCACACGCACATGCATTGATTTTAATCCTTTTCCAGCCATTTGCATCAAGTAAGGCGAGACAAAAAATAAATATTTATTGTATTTAAAATACAATTATTCTTTTATTTTATATTCTTTGTTTATTCTATCACCCTGCGATATAACAGATTACATTCCTTAAAATTGTATAATTGTTTAGATATTAAGGAAAAACTTTTAATACTATTGTTCTTGTTACAGATACGAATGAGAGTATAGAGACCAGAGAGTTCCAGCCTATCTGCTGCTACCAGTCTTACAGGCAGGATTTGTATATCAAGTTCTGCCAGTGACCAAGTGTCTCTCTATTTCACATATACAAAATTTTAATCATTAACTGTGTCATTCTGTGTTACATATGTGGTGAATATATGGTAAAAGGGCATCAGTTCAATGTTTGAGACTTCACTGGAAGAGCATATCAAGCTTACTTTGATGTGAAGAATGGGGATCAAGATAAGTCATGGGATCCTCACAAGGTTTGTAAGAAATATACTGAAACCATTTGCTTGTGGATCCAAGATAAAGTCAAGTCAATGAAGTTTTGGGGTACCAATGGTGTGGTGAGAGCCCCCAAATCATTACGACAATTGCTAGATCTGTATCGTGAACATGTCAGGAGGTAACTGTCACAAAAAGTTGACACTATCCTGATATTGAATCTGCAAGACAGCCAGTTCAACATTGTAATGGTGTTCCCATTCTAGTTTTTACTTCCTTGCCTGATTTTGAGCCAGATCATGACACTATGAATATTGCAAAAGCAATGGATAAAGCTAGCAACAGCAGTAGTATTTATCATTTGCATTTGGGAGATTTTCAGGCTGCAAAAGTGAAGCCTTTCACACAATGTGAACTGAATGACTTGGTTAGGGATCTAGCTTTGTCAAAAGAGGCATCTGAGATTTTAGGCTCCCATCTCAGTGAGCATTGTGTTCGAGAGTCTGAAGTGAAGATAACATTTTGCTCTAACAGAGACAAGGAATGTGTTCGTTATTTTGCAATAACATCCAAGGCCTTTTAGCAATGGGACTGCGTAAGTACAATCCAGCTGAATGGCGTTTATTTATTGACAGCTTTAAACAAAATTTGAAGTGTATTTTTTGCACAATGGTGGCAAGTTTGCTTATATCCCAACTGGCCATTCAGTGACCTTGAAGGAGCACTACACGAATGTAAAGATTGTTCTACAAAAATTGTGTTATGATGAATATAAGTGGATTATAAAATGGTTAAACTTTTGTTAGGGAAGCAAGGTGGTTTTACCAAGTACCCATGTCTATAGGACAGCAGAACCAACGCTCAACACTGGGAAAAGAATAATTGGCCTATTTGTGAAGAGCTTGTTGTAGGGAGGAAAATGTTATAAATGAACCTCTGGCTTATCGTGATCGCATCATCCTACCTCCACTACGTGGGCTTAATGAAACAATTTGTCAAGGTATTAGATTAAGATGGCACATACTTCAGTTATATCTGCTCAGAATTTACTGATCTGACTAATGAGAAACTGAAGGCAGGAATTTTTGATGGGACAGAATTAAGAAAACTGATTAACAATGAAAATTGTGTCTCCCATATGACTGAGATTGAGGCTGCCATGTGGCTTCTTTTGTTGTAGTTGTAAAAGGCTTCCTGGGTAAAAAGAAAGTGAGGAACTAGTCAAAGTGATGCTAAAAAACTTCCAAGCTCTTGGAACAAGAATGAGTAAAAAAATCCACTACCTGTTTAGCCATTTAGACAGATTTCCTGAAAATCTTGGTGATGTAAATGAAGAACAGGGAAAACATTTCCACGAAGACATTAAAATTATGGAGGAGCAGTACTAAGGCCAATGGAATACCAACATGATGTCTGATTACTGCCTCACCAAAAAGATTCGTTGGTCAATGCTATCTATCTATCTATCTATCTATCTATCTATCTATCTATCTATCTATCTATCTATCTATCTATCTATCTATCTCAGTCTGTTCTTATCTATCTATCTATCTATCTATCTATCTATCTATCTATCTATCTATCTATCTATCTCAGTCTGTTCTTATCTATCTATCTATCTATCTATCTATCTCAGTCTGTTCTTATCTATCTATCTATCTATCTATCTATCTATCTCAGTCTGTTCTTATCTATCTATCTATCTATCTATCTATCTATCTATCTCAGTCTGTTCTTATCTATCTATCTATCTATCTATCTCAGTCTGTTCTTATCTATCTATCTATCTATCTATCTATCTATCTATCTATCTATCTATCTATCTATCAGTCTGTTCTTATCTATCTATCTATCTATCTATCTATCTATCTATCTCAGTCTGTTCTTATCTATCTATCTCAATTTAGATCCTTTAAGTTTGTATATATTTGCTATTAACTTATTTCAAACAACTTTTATATTAACACTAACGTATGAGTATGTGTTACTGAATTTTATATGTTTTGTAAACATAACACGTATTTATACGTGCATATGTATGTGCGTATATTTCCATAGCTAATTGAACAGAAACAACTTTGACCTGCATATAATGTCATCTATTTTCTCCTCTCGCTTTACAAAAATCGTGTCTATTTATTGGCTTTTAGTATTTTCAATGACTGGGAGAAGGCAGTGTTCTGTTCAGCAATAAAGCTGCCAAAGATTGAATTCAAATGTGACTCTGTTAACTTGTGAACTTGCTCTGTAAACTTTAGAATGATGACCCAAAATATAAGAATTATTGGGGGCGGGGTGTGGTGGTTTTGGAAGATCACTTTTTCTCCTTCTCGAAGGTCACTTGTAAGATAATGGAAAATAGCCTGGCAGGCAGGGTTCCAAAACAAAAAGAAAAAAAAGAAAAGAAATAAGTTTCTTCTCATCGAAGACTAAATATAACCAGATTTTCGCGTAAAAGTACTTAATAATTTTAGATATAAGTGAAACCAACGTCTTACTGAGAAATGTAATTTCTTAAGTGAAAATGAGCGCTTTTATCGCAGATGATTGTTGAGAGGATTTGCCGTAGAGTGATTGTTAGCAAACACGTCTCATTAGAATATTTTTTAATTGAATTTACCCTAGGCAAAGCAGTAAAGCCACTAAGACATAGGGTGTTACTGGGTGTGAAAGAAAACAAAAACATTATTAAGGATCGCGAACAATAGAAGAATAATCAGAAACATAGTAATTATTTCAAACGTTATTTTTAGTAGATATCCGTATTTGCCTAGGCGTTCTGTTTATGTTAAACAGTAAACTTCACCAACGAAAATGTTCCCTTCGGGATTTTTCACGAGTACGCAGGCCGGCAGACAAAATAAATACTGTTTGAAATAAACAGAGCGTCTACTCAGACTTAGTTATCTACTAAAATAATGTTTGAAGCAATAAAAATATGGAGGATTAAGAAACCAAATACATTAATTCTTTAGATAATGAAAAAAATTATAGTAAAGGCAAAGGAAAGCTACGTTACGGCGGTGGAAAAAATGACTGAAGCCGAGATGCCAAGTCAGGGCTTTAACAAGAACACGTGCTATAAGCAGTTTTTTTTTTGATAACACTAAAATATAATAATAATATTTTCTTGCTTCTTTGTAGAATCACCAAAATATCTTTAGTCCAGGGGGTAAATTTCACGTTTTACTTAGTATTTTTTTTTTTGATAAGAGATTTTGACTGGTTGTATGCAAATGGGGAGTTGTCTTTCATTTCAAAATTTCAAAATTTTAATTCATTTTATTTCGGTCCAATATGCGTTCACACATATTGCTGTTATAACCGATATAACTTTACTATTAGTGATACCATGCAGCAGGAGACCTTACTTCTTTTTTATAATAATTTCTTCCAAAACAAGGTAATAAAGCCACTAAGACGCAAGAGGTTACTACGCGTGAGAGAATATGAGAAAAAGAAAATCTTATTAAGGAGAAAGAACAATAAAATGAATTGGATTTATGAAGACAGAAGATAACGATTGGCATTACATTTAAATTTTTGGATATAAAGCATGGAGCAGGAAGAAAAGCCCACAAAAAAGAAGTGCGAGAAAGTGTTAACATAGAACTTAAATTTACATCTAGCCAATTCAAATGCAAATTGATGAGACCTTCTGGCCAATCTAGTCAGTCAGTCATGTGCTATGAGTGATACACGCTTAGGTGATCATGTATCTTTCGATACATGACTGACGAGGCAGATTTTTCCCCTCAGCCGTTTCTTTCTGTGGTAGACCAGTTGCCATCCAAGGCTATAGAACCCGGTCTGTTCTGCTATTTACCCATAGCTGAGGGGAGAAGAAGAGGATTCATACCTTTCCCAAGGGTATTAGCACGTAATGGATTGGACTGGATTTCGAACTTGGCTTTCCGATTCTGCAATCCGAGCCGCTATCTATTACTCCACCGTGCCAATCTACTAGCACGCTTAAATTCATAAAGTCTAGGTACGATAGCAAAGAGCTGAAACGAACAATTAGCATGAAAGTATTTATAGAAAAGGCACAGAGAATTAACTTTACGGCGGCGAGAAGATGACTAAAGCCGAGATGTCAGGTGAGGACCATTAATATTGCTGATTCTTCTTTGGATTTTATCAAGAATCCCTAAATATATAGCAGGAGTCGAGAATATTAGCCCGAGAAGACGCAACGGGTCAGCCCCCTGGAAGTTAGCATTAGCCATGCTAATAGGAGGCAGAAAGGGGTTTGCTTAAGATCAATGAAGTTAAGCAACGTCGAGCCTGGTCAGTAATTACTTGGATGACCAGGTGCTGTAAGCGTAGATGTGCGTGTAATATAATGGATATCGGCTCGGAATTGGAAATCGGAGAGACTAGTTCCATTTTCAGTAGAGTTCGTTATATTTACTTACGTGCAAATACTCTGGAGGAAGGTATGAGTCAGCTTCGTTTCCCCCAGCTATGGGTTAATTAGTAGGATTTTTATCAGCAGATTATTATTATTTCACAAATATTCTTACAATCTAAATTGTTTTACTGCCTTTAAATAACCTGCAAAAGGTCGATAAGCCGTAAAAACAAATCAATCTGCTATTCTTTTCGCGGGTCCTTGGTTTATTTTTATCGTCTCATTTGTTTATAAGTCGGTGGCGAATGTTTGCATTTTACACTCGTGAAATTAAAATATATAGTTTCTGATTTTTGGAGTTCTATCTTCGTCCATCATTATTTTATACATCCTTCATTTCTATCTGCTATCATCACAATTGTAGCCGCCATCACCATTACGAATACTAAACCAAACCCAAAATATCAATAGAAAATCCTCTATATGATGATGCACATTGGGGGACAATTGCTACACAAAACTGGTTAAAACTAGAAGCGTGGTGGCCGGGACACACCCGAGATGTAGAGAATTATGTACACAAATGTCCGAAATGTGCTGAAATAAAGAATTTTCGTCACAATAAGTTACACTCTTGAACTAAGGAAACAGAACCATGGTCTAAAGTTCATATGGATCATGCACATGTTAATGGGTTAGGTTTATGTCTAATACTAGTTGATGCTTTTTCCACCTGGCCTGAAGTTTTCCGAATTCGGGATAAAAAAATCTATTACTGTAAAACAAGTATTACGCATAATATTTACTAGAAATGGAGTACCAAAAACATTAGTAACTGATAATGCTCCCGAATTCTGTGATAACAGTCTATGCTCATGGTTAAGAAAGATTGGCTGTGTTCCATATAAAACACTTCCTTACCATCCTCAATCAAATGGGATTGCTGTACGAATGATCCAAACAATAAAGATGGGATTGAAAGCATTTTCTTTTCAGCAAGAAAAGATTGAAAATTTCCTACCAAGATTATTGTTCAGTTACAGAACCATACCACATGCTGACAGATTAGAGAGCCCATCTGCATTAATGGACAGACAGAGCTCCATTAACCATGTCTTAATATATTCATAAAAACATATCGTACAAAAGAAATAAAGAAAATGAGCCAGAAAAGGTGAATTTCATAATGCAAAAAGGATACAACACAGCATTAATATTCAAGAATGGTAAAAATATTGTTGCACTTGCAGACCCGTTAAGAGCTAATCAAAATTATGCGGAAGTACAAAGTGAAGCTCGTTTGAATGACTACGTAGATGAACAAGAAAGTAGAGCAGAGGAATCAATGGATGATCAAAGTTCTTCGGAAGACTCGGAATACGAAACATGGGGGATATTGTGAATAAAAGAGCTTGATCAAGGTCCCCCATAACGAGAAATACTTGTAAAACCAGTGAGAGTGGGGAGGGAATGTAGGAGAGGCCATAGATCTACGCAGGGCGTAAAACTACAAAAGATTCAGGGAGATGTAATGGGATTGGTTTAGCGAATATGTAATTATCATAAAGAGAGCTATAACTATAGTGCAGTGGAAACTTTGAGCCAGTGTACGTGGAACATCATGTTGAGTCGTAGTGGGAGTTCACAACCATTTTGACCAGTGCTTAGTGCCTGACTTTATTTTTGCTGCTCCAATCTTGAAATATTTGTTCTGGACTCTGACGTTTACGTTAAGTTTTAAAAAGATGGGATCTTGACAAATCCCAAAGAACTAAATAAAGTTGAAAGAAGAATTCTGTCAGCTTTTGTGGTTGACAAACGTTCGCGCAAAATTTGTCACTCCACAAAAAACACCGTCAGAAAATTGTTGACGTCGCTGGGGGTTGAACCGCAGAGAGTCATAAAAAGAAAAGGGTTTTTCACGTGGGACGTACTGCTACCCACGCCTATCAACTTCAAGGCCGCTAGCAGTCAAGACCTTATAACCAAAGACCTTATTCTGAAGACAGAAAATCAAGGCAGGCGTAGGACCAAGTTTCAGTATATGAGCTCCCTCCTCAGATCTTCGGGGAGCACTTGGCCGCTTATCTATACCAATTCGGACAGATACTCAGAGCTTCCTCTGACGAACTGACCGAGGAATGGCGCTTCGTGATAATGATTGATCGTAAGGCCTTCGTCTCCATCCCCAACTGCTTAGATGTAAAGGGCCACAAAATACCTATCGTCACAAGCTGTAGAATAACTTGTTGGAAGTGCGGAGAGACTGGTCACCTTTCCTCTTCCTGCCCAGATAAGAAGATCTCTAGAGTTCTCCCCACCCCCGCAGACATAACCCCTCCCCCTTCAGGCTATTTCTGTTGTTTCCATCTCGTCTGTAATGGGCATGCTAGCGACCGGGACTGGTGTGGTGAAACACCTGGTTGGGTCCGTTTCACGGCCCCCATCCCCCGAAAAGCGTTTGACTGCCGCTTGTGCGTTTGCGGAGAAGGAAAAGGGAGAATGGCAGATCGTTGGCAGTGTTAGAGCGAAGCTCGAGACGGCGGGACTCTGGGTGGATGTTTGTTGTATGCAGACCCGTTTTTAAACTCGTGATTATGAGGACATTCTGTTTAAGGGTTTTTTTCTTCTATTCAGCATGTTTTGATGGTCGCTCGAAAGGAGTTTCCTGGCTGGTAAGCAAGTCTTTGAACGCGGTGTGTGCTGATGTCTTCGCAGATCCGGTGGGCAGGCTTTGCGTGCTCTTCATCTCATAGGGGTTTATGCGCCCAATGACCATTCTGAGCGTCCTGATTTATTTCGGTAGATCGGGCCGTTTTTGACGACATCTCATCGGTTAGTTTTAGCGGGTGATTGGAATGCCGTCCTTGACTTCCATGTAGATCGTATAGGGCCAAGATCGGGTAAAGCAACCACGACGTGAAACAATTTCGGGACTTTATCGATAAGTTTGATCTTGTCGATAAATACCGTAATGAACACCTTCAAAATGTGTCTGAACTTGGACAAATAGCGGGGGCTCGGCTACGAATGTGCGTTCTAGCTACATCGAGTCTTAGGAGAGTCGATGTATGACTCTTAGGGTATCCAAGCGTCCATCATATAGTTTATTCGGATCATAGGCTCGTCCAGGTTCGTGTAAACAAGCGTAAGGTTAAGCTGGCTGGCTACTGGAAACTGAACTCATTATTTGATGTGTAAGATTTCCGGAACCACTACTATTCAGGAACTGACGGGAGCTTTGGTTGGGAATATGTGGTGAGATAAATTGAAATCCAAGATTAGATCGTTTGTTGCTGAATATAGTCATCGACTTTATCTTAGATAGATCAGCGTCGCAAACAGCATGTGAGCAAAAATTGATCGGCAGTAAAATCCCGTAATAACGGGGACGTAGATTTAGCTACGACAGAGTTGGCCTCCTTACTTATCAAGAATGAACAAGCTCTGGTAGTTAGGGATAGGTTAAAAAGAATGTCTTTCGAGGTAACGAATATGGCCGCTGAATTGTGTGCAAAGGAGGTTCGAAATGCAAATCTCAGTGACATATCGCGTGTGTCACATTGACGGATAATCGGACCGTGACTACCACCTCGGCCAGGTATTCCGCCTATGCTGATGACGTTTCGGTTCATGTGTCGAGCAGAGCTGAAATTGACGATGTCAGCAAAGAAATCAGAGGGTATGACGGTGACAGGGGCCAAGATCAACCGCGATAAGTCCGTTGGCTTGTGGTTGAGCGCGTGGAAGTGAATTTCTCTTCCCGAACACTTTCTCTGGGCGGACGGGCCGGTCAAGATACTCGGCGTCTGGTTCGGTCCCGATCTCTTGTTGGAAATGAATTGGTCGGAGGTGCAGGAGAAAGCCCAAGTCGCAGTTCGACTGTGATCCTGGGGGAATCTTTCCTTAAAGAGGAGGGCGGAAGTATGTGCCTCTCACATCAAACGGATTCTTCTTTATTGACTATTTGTACTACCATTTACCATACTAATTTAATTCCATAAGGATCTTGTTCTCCTTATTGTGGGGAGGCAAGTCTGCTAAGGTAGCTCGCGAGATCTGTTACCCTCACCCTTTTGAAGGCGATTTGGCTATGCCTAGCGTTGAAACTCCTCAAAACTACGCTTCCTAGATCGAATGTGAAGTGTGCACTCGTGTGAGGAGGAAGCTCGCCGTTTACTCCGAGGCGAGTGCTCCTTCTATCATGAATGACGTCTTGCTCTGAAACACCTCTTTCGGACGTCAGGTGGCCTCTCTAACGTCCAGGCGTTGTCTCGAAATGCATTATATCAGGTGTTAGTTAGGGGGTCCGTGTAGATGATCTATTTGACGAGCTCCGTCTTACGAAGCAAGAGCCTCATTCAATTTGGCCTTGAGCGCCCAGGTTGAAATGCCTCACTAATAATGAGGCATCACTCACCTTTGTTCGGCGGATTTGGAGAAATCTCCAACTTGTGTTCGCTGTGTTGGGGAGGTGGAGATTCTCGGTCACGCATTCTTTCATTGTAGGCTCGTAGTCCCGTTGTGCAAGTTTGTTGAAGGCATCATGGTTCGCATGCTGTGCGGAAGGTTTTTCATGTCTGTAACAATGTGGTACCGCCGTTGACGAAGGCTGAACACTGTGTTCTTTTGCTTGCTAGGAGTTATGAGAGTCGTGATATTGACGACACACCAGATGGGATTCTATGGGGTGAAAAGTTCACTTCTTCCCAAATGAGCTTGTACTTTAAGCACCAGCTTAGATTAGATGAGCTTGTTCTTTAAGCAACAGTCAAGATTAGGACGGAAAGGCGGCGGCTCTCATCATCAGAATTTGGCAAAAGGTGGACGAGTCTTGCGCGTTTGTGTCGAGTAAGAGGAGTCGACTTAGAGTGGCATTTTGATGCCGGTTAGGTATCAGGAGATTGGGCTATGTGTGCCGAACATTGGCAACCCCGCCCGAAAATAGCTTAGTTTTTCGTCTTTTAGTTTCTTCCTGTTAGTTAACTTAGCTAATGGATGTATGCTCATTGGCCCCACTTTATTTCTGTTCCCACTTTCTTTAGTTTAAGTCTCCCTCCCATCTTCTGTTAGGTGTCCAGAGACGTTAGTTCTCTGGTGAATGCGGGACGCCTTTCGATTCCGGGTGTGTTTCGTATTTGTTTTAGTGTTTGAATGAGTGTGTGTTTGAGCGAGTGGTTTTGGACGAATGAGCGCTGTATATTATTCAAGGTTCCGCATTGATTTGGTTCTGTTAATTCATGTTTCTGCCACATTTAAGGATTGTGCGTTTTTTTTATTACTAACACTATTTTACTTAGCTTCTTGTAAATAGATTTTTATTCATATTGTAAATACATATTGGAGTTTAGATTTTTAATTGTTATTTCCCCTCCCCACACAGACAAGAATTGTACATATGGGGACTTGTTAGGACTTTATAGAGACATTGAGTTATTATGGTGGCTGTAGTAAGAATGGTAAGTAAGAATGCGTTGTTTTGGTGTAATAATGTTGTATATTTGGGTTAGTGTTTGTGGCTAGATAAGTATAATGTTACTTAAAATACGTTATCATATAAAATATATAAAAAAAAATCAACATCTCAAAAAGACTGAATCACCATTTTGCTACCTAGATATGCAAACAGCGTATTCCTCGTCAATAAATCATTGTTAGACTTGTGTTGAAGAGATCTTCCGCCGAGCTTCAACATTGAGGGCCAGCTTTTAGGATCACACGAGAAACAAATACCATACTCTCAGTGGAAAAAAAGGCAGCCAGAGAGTATTTGGTGTGGTCAGTATAATGTTAGACAGAAGATGACCGTTCTTTTCCCCATCCCCCAATTTGGCCTTGTGCCACATTTTGTATATAATATATGAATAAATATTGTGTACGTAGAATATCTACGGCTACTATACCAATATATATATATATATATATATATATATATATATATGGTCACATATAATGATGTTGTCCTACATCTACGGCTATTATAACAATATATATATATATATATATATATATATATATATATATATATATATATATATATATATATATATATTAATGGTGGTACTAGCTTGGAAAAACCTTGGGTATTTCGGCTTACAGTAGAACAAACTAGTACCCAAGGAAAAATGAGGAATAAAAAAGAAAGAACTAAGAACATGTAACTGAGGCGAAAACAATCGTCCAGAATTGAAGCGCAGAGTCCAAAGAAAAAACCTCCAAAACGAGTGAAAGCAACTACGCAACGTGCTCAATACACGAAGTAGAGCAAACCTAATGTAAACCTAAAGAACCAGGTAAACCTACCTAGGTTTCACCTAAACGGATCGTCAGGGGGGCAGCTTTATCCTGACGATCCGTTTAGGTGAAACCTAGGTAGGTTTGCCTGGCTCTTTAGGTTTATATATATATATATATATATATATATATATATATATATATATATATATATATATATAGTGTAACCCGGATATAATAGAGTTGTCGAGACCGGAGAAGAAGTCTCTTATATCCGGGTTTCTTTTATATCCGGGTTTGGTCTATTTTGTTTTATTAACACAGGCTCTTATTTGGGACCAGAGAAAATCTATCTTATATCCGAGTTTCTCTTATATCCGGGTCTCTTATATCCGGGTTACACTGTATATATATATATATATATATATATATATATAAAGCTGTTGTCCTTTCATTTGTTTCAAATGTACCTTGGAAAATGCTATTACGTTTGGGCCATTGATCGTCTTTTCCTGTTCCTCGAGAGATAACCTGACACATTTATAACGCTTGATACGGAGATAGAGGGGTGTTTTATGAGCGTGTTAACAGTTTTAACCTTCAGAACCGGCATCATGACAACTTCCGGCAAATGCAGGTAACAGAAGCAGAAACGAAGCCGCCAGTGACGCTGGCTGATGTTAAGAATTACATTTCAGATCATTATATTAAGTAAGCTATGAAAGAGTTAAATAATAACAAGTATAAATAAAATTGTTAATCATGATATATATTACGAAATGTATTTCAAATAGTGGCTAAAATATGATATGTAAAAAAAAAAGAAATGGAAATTGACTGAAGTCCTTAGGACAGGAAATGGAAGACATAAATATCAATAAATGTCACTAACGGCTTCAGTTTTGCTTCTCCAACAGACATTGCCGGAAGTTTTGATGATGTTGTTTTCGTGGGTTAAAACTGTTAACTCACGCATAAAACACACTCCTATCGACGTAGCAAGCAAAATAAATGTGTCAGATTATCTCCTGAGAAACGAAAATGGACGACGAAACCCATATATGCTCCAGCATATACACGGTGCGATGGATAAAATGACGTCTAAATGACACAAAAATGAAAATAACACTGACATCTCATTTTAACACATATATTTACCAAAATAACACAAAAAATATCTTGAAATACTGAAGAGTAGATTTATCCAATAAAATCACCATTGGTTTTAATTATGGCCTCCAGACGACTCCGGAATCTCCTGCAACTCTTCTGGGCGGTTTCCTTGTTTAAGTTGAATGCAGTCATAATCCTTGCCTTCAGTTCATCTTTGGTGTTACACGGAATTTTGTTGGTCTCTCGCTCAACTACATCCACACATAATAATCAAGGAGTTTGCAGTCTGGGGAGTTAACTGGCCAGATATAAGGGGTGATGCGGTTGCAGAAATTATCTGACAGCCATACATGGGTTTTCCTGCTTGTTGGAAAGGTGCTGAGTCCTATTGCAGACATAGTGTCTTCCAGTAGCCACCCTTTTGACCCTGGGAAGCATCACCTCATCATGGCACTTGATGTAGGTCTCCTGGTTGAGTCTGTGGCCCCGTGGGAATATGAATGGAGGCATCACGTCGCCATCACTAGTGATCACTGCAAACATGGACGGTGCGTCTCACACACCCTATGATTTCTATTATTACTATATCTACACTATACAGGGTGCGATGAGTAAATTGTCGTCTGTATTACGCAAAAATGAAAATGACACTGGCATCTCATTTTAACAGATATATTTACCAAAATTAAACAAAACTATCTTGAAATACTAAAGAGTAAATTTATTCATTAAAATCGCCATGGGTTTCAACCACGGCCCTTGACGACTTCGAAATCTCCTGCAACTCTTCTGGATGGTCTCCTATTTAATTTGGTGAATCCTTGCCTTTAGTTCATCTTTGGTGTTACAAGAGGTTTTATTGTTCTCTCACTCAACTCTGCCCCACACACAATAATCAACGGTGTTTCAGTCTTTGACTTAGGTGGCAAGATCTAAGGGAAAATTGTCTGACAGCCATGACTGGGTTCTCCTGCTTGTGTGGCATGATGCAGAGTCCTGCTGCCAAACATCGGGTCTTCCAATAGCCACTCTCTTGACCCAGAGCAACACTACCTCCTTAAGGAACTTGATATAGGCTGCCGTGATGAGCCTGAGATCCTCACTAATTAATTCGAAATTTATTTCCTTCACAGAACGAGCAAAGTGAGTTTTCCATGCTGCCGTACCTTCGTGACCGCCACCATTAAGCTTATTCAGCTCTTTCCGAATCATTCGAACTGTCCTCAGATTACACCCAAACACTCTGAAATGTTCGTATTGGATCTTCCGGTGAAAATGCGAAGCAATGCAGCATGCCATTTCCAAATGCTCTTTTTCTCACAGACGGTGTCCAACTGACCCTACTATACTTTGTAGTCGACAAAATAAAAAAACAAAACAGTGCGCATGCGCGAAATGAAAATATAAAATGGCAACAATTTATCCATCGCACCTTGTATATTCGTCAGCTTGTCTTCGATGAGTGGTGTTTTCGAACAATCTGTGGTTATACGCTAGTAGTCAAATCATCTAATATTTACCAGTTTTCAAGTCCTAAATTGGAGGCAAAAGGATATTTCTAATGTAACCGGAACTTCGCTGGCATGGTCATGTTGTGATGAAAGGATATCGACTGCCTGACGGTTTCTGGGAGGTCAGAAGACGTCTGTTGAGTGATAAGGATAAAATGAAACAAAACTTAAATTCTACCGGCGTCTCTTCTTACCGGCGTCACGAGTGGAGGAGCGTAGGCAAAGAAGGTATAAAAAATATTGAGAGATCAAGCATTGGACTTCTACGTATTGCAAGGCCAACATCGAAAACCACTTCATAGACGGACATCTTGCTTAATTAACAGGATGTTCTTTCTTTGAGAAGATAATAAATCATGTCTATTCCGGAACGGAAGTCTATATAAACAGAGTACACATGCGTAAGAACCTGTAGAGTTTGGGTAGTGTTCGAGAGACTTACACAGAGAAGCTGAACGCTCACAGAGAAAACCGGCAGCTCGGCTTTTCATCGTGTACTAGAGAAAATCCGCCGAAGAAGTTATTTACTGCAAAGACGTTTGCGGCAACAGCATTATTTACCAAACAGACGTCTCTCAACAGTAGAAAAGGAGTGATTGGGACAAACAGCCTCATAGCTGTTTTATAATTTTTAAATCTCACCTTTAATTAAATTTTTGATAATTTTTCAACAGCGTCGTTTCTTCTGTTGGACTGTTTACAACTTTTTCAGCAAGATCGCCTGACGCCAAAGAAACAGTGGCGGCACGGTGGAGTAATGGATGGCGGCCGAGTTCGAATTCCTGTTGCGTTCCTTAAAATTCAGCTATGTATAATCACCCTTGAACACATCTCTTCTCCTTCCTTCTATGGGTAAATAGCAGGTCAGACTGGGCCCTATAGCATTGGGTGGCAACAGGTTTAGAAGAAGGGCACATCTGAATTCAAAATTTCCAACTATGTGTAAATAGTAGATTAGTCTGGGCTCTGTAGCCATGGTTGGCAACCAGTCTATGATAAGCGCATTCTATGCGGCAAAGGAATCTATCGTAGAATTCGCGCTGACTCGTTGGTTCCCGACGACAGTCGACCGCATCCATAATGAAACAGTACGATGAAAATCTCGCCTAGATCAACAGAGCAACGGCTTGATATTCTCTCACAGGTGCTCAACGACCAAAATTCAATATATAACACAAATTCTGGTGAAGGAACTGAATCAGCAATATTTTTTTACATTGAACACAAGCCAGCTTCCATGAAGTATAGCCCCCGCCACCAATTTCCGGTACGATATTCGAAACCTAGACAGGTGTGTTGTACTTGATGACCAACGCAAGAACTGGTTATGTCTAGTGGTTACGGCCAGAGGTCGGGTTATACACTATGCAATTGCAGTATTTGTGATTCATTTCGCAATACAATCAAGAAATACGCTTCATTTTGTGTATGAGAACACGCACGCCAAATAAAGGAGAACAAAGGCTCATTGCTGTGGAGCAATGGTTCAGTGAGCTATTATTTCACCCCAAACAAGGCGATAAGCTACTAAAACGCAAGGGTTTACTCTGAGCGAATGAGAATTAAAAGACTTTAGTGAGGATAAAGGACAATAAAAGAACTGGATTCAGTAAGACAGAAAAATAGCGATTAGCGTTGCGTTAAGATCTTTGAAGATCGTCGGTGTTAGGGAGGCAAGAAACCGGAAAAAGGCGAAGAGTGCGAGAAAATGAATTATCAGAGTAGAGAACATATGGTTATATCTAACTCGTTCCATAATAAGACGGTGAAACTTAGTAGCCAATCTAGTCGTTCAGCCCCATCACGTGACACACGCCTGGGCGATCACGTCTCTTTCGATTCATGACTGACTAGGCAGAAGATTTTCCCGCAGTTAGTTTGCCGTTTATTTCTGTGGAAGATTGATTGCAACCCAAGACTATAGGACTCAAACTGTCCTGCTATTTAACCCATAGTTGAAGAGGAGAAGATATGGATTAATATTTTTCCCAAGGGTATTTGCGCGTAAGTGAATATAACGAACCCGACTGGAATTCGAACTCGGCTTTCCGATTTCTCATTCCGAGCCGCTTTCCATTACACCACCTGCCACATCCTATAATCTAGTTCTATACTTATATCCATACGAAAGGTATCAAAGAGGAGAACTCTTTAGAACAACTGCTATGGAAATATTTGTAGAAAAGACAGAGGAAAGCCACGTAACGGTGATGGAAAAGTGACTGAAGTCGAGTGAATACTATCATTAGTGTAGTGAGTTCGATCCTCATTAAGTGCACCACGCATATTACTTCATGTCAAACTAAGTAAAAGCCTATTCTAAGATACCGGCTATGTAGCGAAGACTGTTGTGTATTTTTCGTATTTTCGGATCTGATTTCAATTCCATATACGGAAAAAGTTATTTGGAATGTTGACTTTCAGGACAGGCCAATTTTATCTACATTTGAGAGGTTGGCACTAAACATGTTTACTTTAGTTCCATCTCCTATTTGGTTTCTGATGTTCTAAGCTTATAATGACCATAATAGTAACAAATGTAGTGTGATTGTTAACAGTTACCTAGTGTAGTGAGTCTCCTGACTCACTGGGTGCTCCATTAATGTTGCCTTGTACGGAAGTCTCAACAGCAAGAACATGGATCACACACACAGACACAGACATCCACACAGACACACACATACATACATATACACACTAACACACACAGGCATACACACACACATACATACATATACACACAAACACACACAGGCACAGACATACACACAGACACACACACATACATACATACACATACACACAGACATACACACAGACACATACATATACACACAAACACACACAGACACACGCGCAAAAAGAATATTATGATATCTAAACAGAGGATTTTATCTTTCTTTCAGCATATCTGTCTGACAAACTATTTCTGTCTGTCCATGCAAATTTATTTATGCATATATGTATATTACGTTCTCCGTTTATTTGTAGACCGCCTCAAGGGTAAAAAAAGAAAAAAAGAATCTAAGAAAATTACTTGCGGTGAAAAGCTAAGAAAAAATAGCAAGTAAGAATCAGAAATTAAGTACGTGAAAAAGAAAAGAAAAGAAAAAAAAACGAAAGAGAGAAAAAGAAAGTGAGAGGAAAAGAAAAAAATGCAGAACAAGCCAATAGGAAAATCAATATGTAAGGATTCTGAAAATATGAATAAACGATGTGTGGAAAGAGAAAGAAATAAAACTAAAAAAACTAAAAAAAAAAATCTTTTATATGTAGTCACCGGAAACCGGAAACAACGCCATTTTGTAAAGGTGGTCATTTACGGCACGAAGATTTGCTGTCTCTGAATACGTAGAAGACTGAACAAGAAAGAAAAACATGGATGGAAGTCAGGAGTAGAAGAGAATAATGTATTAAATAAGAATGAATTAATGATAAAAATGAAACGAAAGGAAACGAAGAGAGAAAAGAAATAAGATGAAAGTGAAAAAGAAGTAAATACAAAAAAATATACAATGAAATGCGGGTGGAAAGAAGCGGGTGGTAATGAAAAGAGCGTGGAGTAGGCATATGAGAAACGGAATGAAGAAGGTTCTCTGGCATATATGCAACACACACACACACACACGCACACACACACACACACACACACACACACACACTTCTTAATAGTGGATATATTGGCCTGTCTCATATCCAAGCTAGTTACATATTACGCTATGACAGCAGAGATCAACATTCAAAGTCAAGATCCTAGAAAATCAACCACATGGGTAAGACTTCCTGGGAAGTCTTATCCATTTGGTTGATTGGCGCAAACCAATCTTCTTACCTTTATTTACCTTTGTCTGGATTTGTGCCGTGTTAGCATAGACACACACAGACACATACAGTGTGGACATAGATATCAATACTGTGTTGTGACCTGCAGTTTCACACCTTAACCGATCATCAAGCAATTGTCTTAAGGCGTGAAACTGTCAGTCATCATATAGTTGATTTCTATAACCTCACTGCTTATATCTACAAAGGTTTTTGCAGCTGGCCTAGCCTAACGAGCTCAATGGGGAAATAAGTTTATTGTATATTTTAACACCTCAAAAATCGAGTTTTCTCCGCTCAATTTGAACTGTTCCACTCCCAATGAATTTCCATGCTTTGAACGTCTACTGAGTCACTCAAGACCTCAACTGGAACTCATTTTCCACCCTACAGCCGTCGAGAGTCTGTCACTGCTCTATCGCTATTTATATGGAAAAGGTTCCGACCAGCTACATTCCTTAGTTCTGCCAGTTTTTTACCTTAACAGCTAAGACCCGCCATCCCAAGCACATTTTAGCGAACCACTCTAATTCCCTTCGTACCACGAACCTCTGCTCTGTGGAACCGACTCCCAAGGGGATGCTTCTCCGATCACTACAATATTAACCTGTTCAAGTCTAGGGTTAACCGTTATCGACCCCACATATCTGCATAAACTATGCCTTTTACTCTTTACCCCTCTACCTCGAGTACTTCCCGGGCCTTGTACAGAGCTAACATTATTGTTATATATATATATAGTGATTAACTGAGTTAATCTTAGATGTGGCACATGGCCAAAAGAATGGAGCACTCAATGAGGCCACTACTCACTCGTAGTAGACTAGCTTGTTTACCATTGCACCACATCGATATATACATATATTTCTAAGGTATAATTAAGCAGCAAGTATTTTTCCAGTTTTCGAATGTGTTGAGTATTTTGCGCGAAGTTGTGCATAAACTATCCGGAGTTCATATTTTGTTTTTTTTTGTTCAAGTACTTTCGACTTTCGCAGTCATTATCAAGAACCGATGTGGTGACTGTGTTGGATTTAGAATTCCTTTGTTTACATCCTGGTATTCTTTTGAAAGCTGGATGTTTGAAATGATCAAGTGTGACGTCATGTATAACGGCAATTGGGAACGAGGCCATAAAAAGTTTGCAATTTATTTATTTATTAATTTAAATTTTTATTTATTTTTTATTTATTATTTTTTCATTATTATACTAAAATATGTGAGCACATTAATTCTATCGGATGCACTTCAAAATACCTTCTCTTCAGGTGAATGATATTTTTTTTTAACGTGGATTGTTTATTTTGTATGTTAATAGTTTCTAGATTTTTAAGTCTTTCCTTGCATTTGGTGCCGTAGAGTATTTTCATTATTATCTACTAGTATTTGACTTACGTTTATAGTTGTACTTTGGTCATTCATCATTTGTTGGCCGGTGTGTGCACTTCCGACAGTTTTATCCAAAACTTCGAGCACAATACTTATCCGAAAATTGGAAAAATACAATAAAAAATTCAGCTCTTTTTAATCAAACTTGTTTGCATATATATATATATATATATATATATATATATATATATATATATATATATATATATATATATATATATATATTAAAATCCAAAACTACTTCATTCGGAAAATAGCTATTTCGATCCTATTTTCCGAATAAGGTAGTTTTGGATTTTTAATCTATGTATTTTATATACTCTGTTATAATAAATACATTGAGCTCTTTTTGTGGATCAGTTTTAATATTTCATGTTATTAGGATTCACTTGGCTTATTACGCATATATATATATATATATATATATATATATATATATATATATATATGACTACCGCGAAGAGACTATATCGGTTCTTAATAATGACTGCGAAAATCGAAAGTACTTGAACAAAAATAACAAAATATGAACTTCGGACAGTTTATCCGCAACTTTATCCGCAAACCAATACTCAACACCTAATTGGAAAAATATAATAGAAAATTAAACCGACAGATCTGACCGGTTCTTTTAAATCAAACTTATTTGAATATATATATGGCTAAAGATGATGGAAAAATATAACTCTCCGATACCATTTATCATGCTTTATCCTTACAAAAAGTCATATTACACCCAAAAATGGAGTATTGCTGCCATATCTGGGCTGGAGCTGCTCAATTCTCACAGTCCACCCTTAACAGAGATCGAAATCGTTTACTCTGTTTTGTGCGGAAAGGAAGACTTATTGTCCATTCTACAATGCCCCTTTCCTACAGACGCAACATGTCCATCGTTTGGTTACAAATGTTTAAATGACCTCCACTCTTTAGTTCAACTTTACATCGAGGACACGCCACTTCTACGGAGTCGAAGCATCCGTGTTTCCTTCGTGTTCTAAATCTGTAAAAAATGTTCCACTCTATTCTCTTATCCACACAAACGATTATCTATCTTTTCATAATCTGCACATCTTGCTAATTTCACTTTCAGTCATATCACACTTTTCATCTATCATTACCATTTTGACTGTAGTCCTCTTCCTTGAGCGTCTCTCAAGACTTGTTGAAAAAAAAAGGAGAAATAAATAAATAAATAGGTTAAGGAAGTAAAATCGTTGGATAAATGAATATTCTTTTGGATTAAGTGCCGCCCGGAATTGTCATACCAGTGGGAATTTTTCATTTTATAAAATAGGCGTTTCGATGAAAATAAATATACCTCAGTAATCACACACACACACACACACACACACACACACACACACACACACACACACACACACACACACACGCACGCACACACACACACACACGCACACACACACACACGCACACAGAGACGGTGCGATGGATAACATTGTCGTCTAAATTATACAAAAAAAGAAAAAATAACACGGACATCTCATTTTAACAGATATATTTACCAAAATTACACAAAACTATCTTGAAATACTAAAGTGTAAATTTATTCAATAAAATCGCCATTTGCTTCAACTACGGCCTCCAGACGACTTCAGAATCTCCTGCATCTCTTCTGAGCGGTCTCCTTGTTTAAGTTGGCGAATGCTGCCATAATCCTTGCCTTCAGTTCATCTTTAGTGTTACAAGGAGTTTTGTTCGACTCTCGCTCAACTGTGACCCACACATAATAATCAATTGGGTTTCAGTCTGGGGAGTTAGGTGGCGAGTTGCAAGGTTTGATGTAGTCGCAGAAATTGTTTAACAGCCATGACTGAGTTCTCCTGCTTGTATGGCATGGTGCAGAGTCTTGTTGCCAGACATAGTGTCTTTCAGCAGTCACTCTCTTGACCCAGGGTAGCACTGCCTCCTCAAGGCACTTGATGTAGGCCTACGTGTTGAGTCTGAGGCCCTATGAGATGATGATCGGGGGTATAACGTCGCCATATCTTGTGATCACGACAAGCACCATCATGTTCACTGGTTATATCATCCAAGTCTTTCCAAATCCACTGCTCTTTCCTCAGAATGACACCCAAACACTGAAATATTCTTATTGGAGCTTCCGGCGCGAATGCCAAGCACTACAGTATGCCGTTTTCACATTTTTTGGCGGAGTGAATTGCGTCATGATGTTTTTCTTCTCACAGACCATGCCCAGCTGACCTTATTATACTGTGCAGTCAACAAAATAAAAAAACAAGCAACGCGTATGCACAAAATGAAAAATATTAAATGGCGACAATTTACCCATCGAGCCCCGTATATATATGTCTAAAGAATTAATGGAATTATTTTTAATCCGACATTTAATTACTTCAAACGTCATTATAGTATATATATATATATATATATATATATATGTGTGTGTGTGTGTGTATGTGTGCGCGTATGTTTGTGGGTTTTAGGGTATATATATGTGTGTCTGTGTGTGTGTGTGTACGTGTGTGGGTTTTAGGGTATGTGTGTGTGTGTGCATATATGTAAAATTCAGAATAATTTGACCAGGAAAATTTGTTAAATAATAGTTTCAGACTATTATTTTTGAGTGACATTTTATTTGGCGCAGACCTTCTGAGGCTGACCTTGGGGTCAGCTCGTAGACAAAATAGGGATGTCGATTTTGATTGGCTGAGCACAACGTGGGAATAGAAAGTGTTTTCAGGGAGTTAAGTTTTACACGTCGAAGAGATTAGGCGTGGTTATTTCGTGTCTCGGGAAACTTGCTCCCCAGTGGCGGAGATAGAGCGACCCCACTGGCTAGTTGAAAATGTCCACGTCGATGTGATTAATAAAATAGATAAGTTTAAAATGCCTTTTGTTGAAGTTCTCATTTTTCCTCCGAACAAAAATCTGGCGATCACCCGGCCAAGTATGCAGCTTCGTTATGGAATCAAGACCCTCAACCAAAAAAGACCTCTACAGAACGAAGGGAGTATACAAAAAAATTCATTTGTCTTCACATGTAGTCTATAGTCTATCCTTTGTTTGTTTCTGCACACTGCCTCATAAAAGATGCCTGCTCACAAAATGAAGCGACAAAAATCCGTACTACATTAAGTCTGTAAGTGCTGTTCAAATTGTCGTTTCTCTATGTATAGAATATTATTAAAAAAATCCTTTTATCCGTTTACAAGTCCGTAAAATTGCATAACAAGTGTAAGATCGTAGATATTAGTAACATGGATGAAGTGGTACCGGAAATGGAAAAGCATAAATGAAGTGTAGAAGTCGAGGCAATAATTAGCAGTAAGAATGGTGGATAAGAACGCAATATCTGTGCACTTTGAGACCATTAACATGTAATAATTGTCTCACTGCCCACTGAAATGAAGAAGACAACAAAGTCTGTCGACAAGAGATGAGAGTGCTGAATGGACCAACGAAACCCCTGTACGAG
>OZ038503.1:20090472-20115472 GCA_964036315.1 Acanthosepion esculentum | reverse complement strand
AAGAATAGATAAGAAGGCGTTAGTGGCGATGATAAACAAGAAGTGAAAGATTAAAGGAAAGAATAGATAGGAAGATAAGAAGAAGAAGGTAGAAGAAGAAGTAGAAGGAAGAAGAAAAAGAAGAAATAGGAAGGAATTAGGGAAGATGATAAACAAGGAGTTAAAGGTTAATGGAATGAATAGACAGAAAGAAAAGAAGAAGAAGAAGAAGAAGAAGAAGAAGAAGAAGAAGAAGAAGAAGAAGAAGAAGACGACGACGACTTAAGAGACGTAAGGAAAATGAACAGCTGAGAGGTATATGAAATTCAGAATTAATGCAAAATCTGGTAAAACGTTTAAGAATGATGGTTAAAATCGAAAATCACGGAATAAAATCCAGCCAAAATACTTAAAAAGCAAGCAGAATAAAATGAAAAATATTAAAAAGTAGAAAACGAGAATGGAAAACAAAACAAAATGGAAGAAAACCCAATTAAGAAAGTAAGGACTGAATATTGTATTACGGAGAAATTTTATATGAAGAAGATGGCGAATCGGTCGAAAGACAATAAGCAAAACAAAAATATTGAAATGAAAAAAAGAAGAAATATAAAGAAATAAAACGATTTAAAATGATAACGTGAAAACATTTATCGAAAAATGTTAGCATAAAAGGCCTGTCGGAATAGTGATGAGTCACGTGACTGTCCCCGGTTTGAAAGCCCGCGAAACATTGAAAGTGGCATTGAACGAACCTCTTTCCCTAGACCCGACCGCTTTTTTTTCTCTCGCTGTATCGGATTTCTTTAAGTAGGTAGTGTAACCATTTTAACGATGGGAGTGGAATCTTGAGGTTGATACCAAGGTTTCGTCATAAGAGATGACACGTACGTATACATGCACGGACGCGCTTTGTTTTTGGTTGGGGTTGAATATAAAATGAGTATGAGCGGGCATAACTGGGAAAACGCTTGTAAATTGTTTTCGTTTTTTCATATACCATGCCCTTTTAGGACGTGAGCGACCAAAGCTCTCCACAATTTCCTGTCTTTGTTGGTACAAGAAAGTAATCCTATAAGGAAAAACAATTTCACTTGAAACAAAGCAATGAAAGCCACTAGGAAACATTGGGTTACTGAAAGTGAAACAGAGAGGGTAATAAAAGAACACGAGCCAAGGAAACAGACGATGATTGACATTGCATTTAAAATTTTGAAGATCGTCTAGATGTCCTACCAGGATTCATTATTGACGGCCACAATCTTAACATAATGTATGCAGATGACATAATGTTGATAGCAGACACAAAAAGAAAGCAACTAAAACTCCTACTGATGGTAGTGAAGAAAAGCGAGAAGAAAGGATTAAACATCAACTGCAAGAAGACAGAATGCATGGCTGTTGAGCCCAACATGAGAACTGCAAATCGGAGGTAACAAAATCAAAGAAATACGGAAATTTAAATATCTGGCAAGTGTTATAACAGAGGACGGAAAGAAGGACACTGAAATCCGAAGGCTTACTTAAATAGCCAAGGAAGCATTCCAAAAGCCAAGCAGAGTACTAAGAAATAGAAAAACGTTGCTAGAAACAAGAAAAAGAGGACTAAACTGCTGCGTGATATCTGTCCTCCTGTATGGAAGTGAGTGCTGGACGATCTCCTCAAAGATTGGAAGAAGACTTGAAGCAACAGAAATGTTGTTCTACAGAAGGATGCTGAACATGTGAAGTTTAAGAGAAAAATAGAAACAAAATGAAAACTAATACTTAACACCAGGAAAAGACAATTGAGGTTTCCTGAGCATATAATGAGGAAGGAGGGCTTGAAAAATCTGATACACATGGGGCAGATTTAGGGCAAGGGGGACAGAGGAAAACTACGCATAACATACTTAATGAGATTGATTAAATGGATGGCGGAACAGAGTCTAGGAGAGAGCGAAAAGACAAAGTTTATTAATAGCTACAAGGGGCAGGAAGTTGTGGAAAGCAATGATCGCCTACGTTCTGAAGGGACACCGCACATAAAGAAGTTGACGGGAAAGCAAGAGGCCAGAAGAGAGTTCCACAAGTGAGAAGTATGAGAGAAAAAACTATTAGAACTTATGATTACAACAAGCAATTTCAACAGTAACATTATGAGACCTAACTGCCATTCTAGTACTGTGCTTAAATTCGTGTGGTCGAGTTACCAAGAGGAAAACTATTTAGAACAATTACCGTGAAAATATTTATGAACAAGGCAAAGGGAAACTAGGTTATTAACGGCGTGAAAGTGATTGCAGTCAAGATGCAAGACAAGATTTCTTTGGATTTTATCAAGCATGTCTAAACATGAAGCAGAAGCAGCACTCGAGATGCGGCCACAATATTCGATGTACGGACGAATAGTAGATTTATAAATGTGCAAGATGGATTCTGACGAAAAAGAAATTGTCTAGCACGACATAGTGAACCGACTTTCACCAGCAGCAGCAGCAGCAGCAGCAGCAGCAGCAGCAGCAGCCACATCATCAGCATCAGCAGCAGCAACAGCAGCAGACATAGCATTTGATTGAATATAATCATTCCACTTCATGTCAGCGAAAAACGTGAAACCAAGATGGCGCAGTGAGTTATTTTCCTGGGAGTTAACATCAGCCATACTCCTGGAAAGTAAAAACAGGTGGATTCTTTAAAATGCTTCGTTTTGGAGGCATTAAAATTAACAAGACAATTCCAAACCCAGTTAACGGCAGGTTGTAGCTTATTTTCGAGATCTGGTGCAAATTACTTCCCGTTGCTTTTGCGGTCCTTGCAAATAATAACTTTGTTAGTTTCGAGTTTTTCCTCTCCATCAGTTGGTGTAGGACAATGAGCTTTAACATTTAAAGTCTGTGCTAGAATATGGTCTATGATCGACTTCCAAATTTAGATAATAACTGATTAATGAGAATATACTCATTTATTGTTTCTTGCGGAACTGTTAATATTAGATCAAGACGCAGGTCCGTGGAATAATAGTAATAATAATAATAATAATAATAATAATAAAAGTAGTCGTTTCCTTATAAGGAAACATTTGGCAGTCATTGACCGAAAAGCCAATGCTATCTAATTACACTTTTCTTCACTTCTTGGTCATCAGGCTGAGATCAAAATGTAGTATCTGTTCTCCTTATCTGTAAGTATAATAGTAAGATTAACCATTTCCTTCCAATTAATTGATTGGTTCGTTTTCCATAGTTTATAAACCCTTTGAAGGTTATTTAGAGCCAGAAAATTATTTTTAGATTGTAAGAATTTTCTTTGGGAGATAAGAATACAAGTCTTGTTAATTAACCCATAGCTGGGGAGACAAGAGGTGAATTCATACCTTTCTCAATGGTATTTGCACGTAAGTGAATATAATAAACCCAACAGGAATTGGAACTCGAGTCTTCTATTAAAAATTCCGCGCCATTATCCATTGCACCACCGAACTTACAGCACCTGGTATTCCCAAGCAGTCACCCATCTAGGTACTGTCCAGGCTCGACGATGCTTAACTTCGGTATTTGTACGAGAACCGTAAGAGGAAAAAAGGTAAGGATTGCAATTTATGAGGATACGTAGGAAAGACAACGTCTAAATGTAGACTTGAAGAGGTTAAGTCTGTAGTGATTGGGGAAGTATAATCACGGGAGTCTGTTTTATAAAGTTTTATGGGAAGAAGCTGTTCGAATGGAACTTCCTTCTTGCTTACGAAATATGAAGGGAATGGGGAGGATTCGACTCGATGCACGTATCATGTCGAATCTTAGCGGTGAAAGTTAGAAATGGCGGAACTAATGAATGTAGCATCGTTTTTTTCACCCCAAGTAAAGCGGTAATGCCACTAAGGTACAAGTCTTTATTTACTAGGAGTAAAATTGAACGAGAATACTTTTTTTATTGAGGAGAAAAAAATAAAAGAAACCAATGTTTTAATCTGATGCTGCTGAAAAGGCTGTTTGCTTACAAGGAAACATTTGACATCCATTGACGAACACTTATTACTGCAGGTTGAAATTTATAAATTTTTTTTCTTGAAATAGTTTTTAAGGTTTTTCAAGTTTACTGGCTGTTATCGCTCTTTCTAATATTGATGTGGATTTATTTCCTAGCTTTTTGTTTAAGGCGGCGTGGAAAGTTAAGATCTTGATTAGGCCATTATTTTCCCTTCGAGTGATATATACTATCCATTTTGGAAGCTTACAACTTATTTTTGAGTCGTTATCGCTAGACTGCGTGGCCAGACGAAGTAGAGTCCTTATTAAGACCTATATCGCTCGAAGCCATTTTTAATCATTGATCTGAGAAAACTGTTGTATATAGCTAATAGTTTAGACATTTCTGAACGAGTTAGATACCAAACGTTGACATTCATACGAGACTCGAGATCTGACTAGACTATTTAAGAATAATATTAAAGTTCATATGCTAATGTTTCGGTTTTGTCGCAAGTTGCAGTGTTTGATAAAACTACAATAAGCACAGCCTATTTTCTGTTCAGTTTCCCATCTTCTTCTTCTTCTTCTTCTTCTTCTTCTTCTTCTTCTTCTTCTTCTTCTTCTTCTTCTTCTATGTGCCGTGTCCCTTCAGTACGTTGGCGATCATGGCTCGTCACAATTTCTTGTCCTTTATAGCTCTTAATAAATTTTGTCTATTTGCCATCTCTACCAAACCCTTCACCATCCAGTCACTCAAGCACACCAGGTAGGTGATGCATCGTTTTTCTCTGTCTCTTTTAACTTCAATCTGTCTTGTGAGTATCAATTTTTTCAAGCCCTCTTTCCTCATTATGTGCTTCAGGAATTTCAACTGTTTCTTCCTGATATTAAATAGAAATGTCCTTTTTGTTGTCATTGTCTTTAGAACTTCATCGTTGCTTGCATGTTGGGGTCATGATAATCTCAGCACCTTTCTGTTTCTTCAAGTCTCTTCTTCATCTGCGACGAGATTGTTCAGCATTCACTGAATACATGAGGACTGATATTACATAATAGTTAAGTACTCTTTTCTATTTCTTAATACTATGCTCAGCTTTTGGAAGGCATCTTTCGCTATCCCAATGTACCTTCGGATTTCCGTGTCGCACTTTTCGTCCTCTGCTACTACGCTTCCCAGATATCTAACCCGTTGAACGTGTTTTATTTCGCCATCACCAATCTGTAATTTGCGCGTTGGACTGTCACTTTTGTTAACAATCATGCTTTCTGTCTTATTGTAATTGATGTTTAGTCCTTTCTTCTCGCTTTCCTTTGCTACCTTCTGTAAGAGTTCTTGTAGTTTCCTTTTCGGGTCTACGATCAACACACTGCCATCTGTATATCTTATGTTGTTATGATTATGGTCGGCAGCAATTAATCCTAATGGAGCTTCTAATTATCTCAGAATGGTCTCGCTGTATAAGTTGAAAAGGTATGGTGAGAAGGTACAACTTTGTCTTAGAACCTTTTTTATTTTTGTATATTTACTGAACTCATTTTCTGTCTGTATGCAGGCGGTTTGCTGCCAGTATAAGTTCGGTATTATTCTAATATCCTTTCCATATATGTCAATTTTACGAAGCAGTTCCAGCGTATCTTTGTTGGTTTGGTTTGGTTTGTTTTGTTTTACGGCATATCAACCTCAATGGGCCATTTAATGCCGATAACTTTTTTTTCCAGGTAATATTGTTGTTTCGTCAAAAATCTATTTCTGGTAATATTTTTTCCCTCAAAAATGTATAGCTGGTAATATTATTTTAAAAAATGTATAGCTGGTAATATTATTTAAAAAAATATATTGTTGGTAATATTTTTTTTTCAAAAACGTATTGCTGGTAATAGTTTTTTTTTCTTCAAAAATTCATTTCTGGTAATAATTTTTTACAGAGTATTTCTGGTATTAAAACCTATTTTTACACTTTCATAATGCTTTTTACCTCAGTTTCGGGGTTAACTATTTGCCATAGTTGGGACCCTAACAGGTGCTACCACCCGGGTCAATTAAGAGGTGGTTCCACGCTCTTCAAAACCTCCTGATCAGAGGCCTTTCTGTTGGACGTAGTTTATCGCCTTACCCAAGACGCGGATGTAGTTTATCGTCATACCCAGGACGGCGTATCTTTGTGATGTATTTTATCAAAGGCCTTTGCGTAATCTATAAAACAAAGCTTTATACTTTCGCATTTGTATTGCTGTTTCTGATATCATTCTGAGCATAAATATTGCATTCCTTGTTCCAGTGTCTTTAATGAACGCATACTGTTCTTGTTCTATTGCCGGTCTGATTCTGATGCACACTCTTTTCATCAAGATACGGATGATGAGTTTTATTAATTGACTCATTAGGTTGATTGTTCGATGGAGTTCACATTTTGTTTTGCATCTGGCTTCTTAGGCAGTGGTATGAAAATGGAACTATTTAGATCTTCAAGATCGCCACTGTTGTATATTTAATTTATTATGTCTGTAATCTTGTCACTGCTGAAATCATCTAAGGCTGCTAGGATCTTTATTACGATTCCGTCTTGCTGCGTTGTTTCTGTTCAATTTGGTCATTGCTGATTCCACTTCAGATTTCAATATTTCTAGTCCTTCCTTATTCTGTGTATGGTCGGTTGTACGATTTCATTTTCATTGGAGAGTCCTTTGGTGTATTTGTTCTATCAATTAAGTATTTCTTCTTTCTCTAATATCAGCGACCCGTCTTTTTAATGCATCCTGCCAGTGAGCATGTTTTTTTCCTGCTATTTTTATTTATTTTCTATTTTTAAAATTTTCATTTTCAATGTTTTAAATATTTTTATGCATATTTGGTTTCTTTATTACCTATTCTAAATTTATTATAACTGCTCCATACACCGAGGTATTTGAAGTGTTTAGTCTTTATTAGTATCACATGAAGAGTTTAGTCTTTATTAGTGCCATCACTGCTTTCATTTCATCACTGCTTTCCAGGGCATAGTTTCTGGTTTGGAAAGGTTTATCCTTAGTCTTAATTTTAGAGCATAATTTGGATAGAAATTAAATTGATTAAGACTTTCGTTTTTTCCTTGTTCTCCTGATGAGTTTTGTAATGATTCAGTGTCTGGGTCTTCCGATATATATGGTTTACTAGACCGATATCGTTTCTTTATCATATCGATGTGTCCGGTAGAGTCAGAGATCGGAAGACAGTTTCATGCCTTTTCTAAGGGAATGTGTGTAAAAAGGAAACTGGTTTCGTTCTAGAAATGGAAAAGAATTATTTTTACATTTAAAAAATAAAAATATTATCGGAGTGAAATCGACTTCTGCTTGCCCAACATTTTTAAAATCATTTCACCCGAAGCCACTAAGATGCAAGGGGGTTTACTGAGTGTGAGAGAATATGAGATAAAACATTATTAAGCAGAGAGAACAACAAAGGAACAGGAATTAAGAAGAAAGAAGATATTTACATTGCATTTAAATTTTTGACTGGAAAGAAAGAAGCTGGAAAAGAGTCCCACAAGCGAGAAGTCCGAGAAAAGAAACAGTTAGCATAGAACTTATGGTTACATGAATTCATTCCATGTGTAAAATGATGAGACCTTGCCGCCAATCTAGCACTACGTTTAAATTTATAGTAACGGAGGAACGCTCATCTGAACAATTATAATGAAAATATTTATAGAAAAGTGACAGGGAAGCTACTTTACGGCGGTGGGGAAGTGACTGAAGCCAAGATAACAGGTCATGACCAATAGCATCGCAGATTCTTCTTCGTATTTTATCAAGCATCTCTAAATCCATAGCAGAAGTACTAGACCATATGTGGCTGTAATATTCAAGGTATGGACTTATAAATGTGCCAGGTTCTAGCGAAAAAAATGTCTAGCACGACACAGTGAACCATTTTCCTAACAGCAAAAATGATACGAATCTTCGTGACTATAATGGAACTACCGATATAACTGATTTCCACCCATCGATCTAACCAATTTGAACAGAAAGAGAGACGTGTGCCTAAATGTCGACCTCCAGACAGACAATTATGCAATTATAATAGGTATAAACCTTTAGCCAATAGGAAGAAAGCACAAGACGGAAAATAATAGAAAAATATTGTGTAATTAAGGAAAAGGAAAAGAGAATTGGAAGGCGAATGGAAACGAAGTCAGACATTTTAAGATTCTATGTCAAGGAGAAAGTTGTGTATATTATTGGAAAACTGAAAGGAACGCTGGAAAGAGAGACAAACTCCGAAGCCAAATAAAGAGGAGCAAATTGAGATAGAAAAAAGATTAATGGATCGATAGATAAATCTCCAAATATATCGTAATAAATAAAATTAAATATGCATTTATTTTGCCTCTACTCGTGGTTACACAGAGATTGCCTCCACTCTTCAGGAAACTTGATTGCATCGATTATAAAGACTGCTTGCTTTTGAAATCTTTAACTTCCATAACTAACTTGACCGAGTCGACTGTATATATATATATATATATATATATATATATATATATATATATATATATATATATATATAAGCAAGGATTTTTTCCCTGTTGGTCATGCTGGCCGATACTAATCGACGAACCTAATTGAAATAATAAAACAAAAATTATTAATATACAACCCAGTGTCTGAAAATTTTTATTTTATAATATTTTTAATTGTCCAAAACACACACACACACACACACACACACACACACACACACACACACACACACACACACACACACATATATATATATATATGTATATATATATATACACTTTTAACAACGTCAAATCATGTGAAAGAATGTCTCTAGTCGTAACCCGAGTTTCACGCTCACGCGGTCTTCAGACAACTTTTTTGCTCGGTCTAGGCAATCTAGACTTGGAGCATTTTACTGAGTAGTATTGTCATTCTTATTCAAGACTGTATCTGGATAAGAGTTTTAGGTTTTGATAAGTTGTCCTTTGGTTATATATATATATATAAAACAACGATTATTATCCTGTACAAATCCCAAGAGTCACTCGAGGCAGAGTAAGAAGCACGGTTTATGGGAATTTGTGGGAAAGCTAACGGTTAACCCTAGACTTGAACAGGCTAAGATTGTAGTGATCGGAGAATCAACCTGTTGAGAGTTGGTTCCACAAAGCAGCGGTTCATGGATATGTCATGAGTGAGACAAACACAGAAATAAACGGAGATGTAGAAGAAATGAAGAGAAAAGAAAAAGAATAGAGAAATATTGACAAGGAGAAAGAAAGAAAGATATATATTTTTAATTTGGAAACAACCTTAAAAGACGAAAAGAAAAATGAGAGGGAAAAATGTCTGTAATAAGGGAAAGAGTGGGGAAAATTAGAAAGGAATAGAAACGAAAATAGAGGATTAAAGAAAAGGGTTGGTTTTCATTTGAGAAACAAAGAGGGTGAGAGAGAGAGAAAGAGAGAGGGAGAGAGAGAGAGGGGGAGAAAGTGAGAGAAAGAGGGTGAGAGAGAGAGAGTAGAAAAACTTTTAGGTAACAATTTCATGGGAGAAATGGCTTTTGCTAGAGAATGTACTCCTGCTAATACGAAGACGCATGTGGTTCATGCATGATGGGGATCCAGCATATTTTAGTCACTTTCTTCGCGATGCACTGGTTGGCATCTGCCATGAAAGATGGATAGGTAGGGGAGGACCGGTTACATGGCCAGCACTTTCCCCCGACCTTCAATCCTTTAGATTTTTACCTGTGGGGCGACCTATTGGTTTATGCAGCAGACATTAAGAATGCAGAGACGTTTCATCAAAGTATAATGGGGCCTGCGAAACCATTAGGCACAGTGTGGGTATATTTGAAAGGGTGTGGTCCGCCAGTCAATGATTTCATGTGTGCATGCCTGTGTAGAAGCAAGCGGAGGACATCTTGAATATTTCTTATAAGTTGCTATATTGAGGTACGACGATGGCCTTTTGAACATTTGTTTATATGGAAAATTTAGCTTTTTAGCCTTCCTAAGTATTTTTGATACACCCTATATATATATATATATATATATATATATATATATATATATATATATATATATATTACAATAAATGATTCACACAAAAAGTATATTAGTAAAGTTAATGATATAAAATGGCGAAATTTGCACGTCGGATCAATTCTTTTAAATCAAATATGCGGTGCAGTTCAATTTATATTACAATGAATCATTGATAGAAAAAGTAAATTAGTAAAGTTAATGATATAAATGATCTGATGTGCAAATTTTCGGGATAACAAGTGAGACTCTACTTATTGAACTATTTAGTTCATGCCACATTGGCTGATAAACTCCCACAACCAAAAAATTCTCAAATTGCCATATTAGTAAAAACGTACTCACTTAAATTTTCAAAAAATTTAACCTTAGCGTGGTGACTACACGCCCCACAGGTTTGTATCCGTTAACAATAACACATAAAAAAACCCCAAAACATATTTCGATTCGCATTATATTTTTTCGTCTCGGATGCTACCTGAATTTTGCCAAAAACAAAATAATTCCCATGCCCGAAGATGACTGAGTGCACAGTCGAAAGTACCTGCGCTTTTAAGGAAGACCTAATACAGTTTATAATTTTTAAAAACAACGATCATAACATTCATCGAGTGATTGGTAGGTTAATGCATCTTTAAAATTTTGTTAGCGAAAGGATTTTGCCATTTTATATCATTAACTTTACTAATTTAGTTTCTGTATGAATGATTCATTGTAATAAAAACTGAACTGCATCACATATTTGATATATATATATATATATATATATATATATATATATATATTGTCATTCACAGACAGACTATTTCGCTGTATCACAGCTCATCAGTGTACTAGACGCCCGGTTGCCTCTAGCTAGGATCAAAAACCCGACTGATTTGGCGTCAGTCGGAGATTCTACCCCTAATCCATTGGAGCACGGCAGGGATGAAAGTGAATTTAAGCATATTTATTTTTAGATAAACACACAGTGACTGAGAGAACTCGATTCGCTTTACCGAAGAGTCTTGCATTATTAGCTGTAATAGTCACTGTTTACAAACTCAAGAGAGCTCAACCGAAATAAATTTTTCAGTATCATATATATATATATATATATATATATATATATATATATATATATATATATATATAACGCTCAGACATTAATATTCCATGGTTATAATATTTTTACATTGGAATTGTAATCACGATCCAATTTATCAGACCTACAAATTCAAAAAGCTTTTCGGATTTGTAGGTCTGATGAATTGGATCGTGATTACGATTCCGATGTAATAAATTATAACCATGGATTATTAGTGTTTGGGCCTTTTATATTATATTATATTCTTGCTCTGTCTTGTACATTGAGCTCTACCTGGATTTTATCCTCTTGGAAATATACATATGTATACATTGACCACTAATATTATCTATCTATCTATCTATCTATCTATCTATCTATCTATCTATCTAATATATTTGTGTGTGTACGTGTGTGTGCACGCGCCTGTGTGTGTGTGTGCGTGCATTTCGTTTAAAATTTGCTATATTTTGCGGGGAAGAGTTCTCAATATCAGAGAGTGATCGTTTATAGATATTGAAAGAGCTGACCTCGGTGACTATCAGATTAATGCATTAATGCGATCATCAGATCATTGTTTTACAGTAAGTGTCACCCTGTACAAAGTCCTGCGGCCACTCAAGGAAGAGTGTTAACAAGGGGTAGTTTATATGGAAAGGATGGGAAGATAACAGTTGACTCTAGAATTGCTTAAGATTGTGATGATCGGATTAACATCCTCTTAGGAGTCTGTTCCACAGGGCAGTGGTTCGCAGGAAGAAGCTCTACTTTTCTTTCTTCACACACACACATACAAACACACACGCGCACATACATATACCCACACACACGCATACACACATATCAGCTGCGTGACAAATTTTATATTTGTATCAATCATATATATATAATCACGCACATAAACATATATATATATATATATATATATATATGTGTGTGTGTGTGTGTGTGTGTGTGTGTGTGTGTGTGTGTGTGTGTGTAAGGTGTCCGTAAAGTCTGATTACATTAAAAAAAAATATTACAAAAGCAAATGAACAAATAAATATGTGGAAATTGTTACGAAATTAGTAGATATTGAAGATTTTTAACTACAGAGTAACCAAAAACTTTCTGTCCGTTTTTAAAGGAAAAAAAGAAAACGCTTCACATTATGTGTAACTTATATTTAGTCTTCAAAGTAATCGTCATTGGCATCCAGCACCTTCTGCCAACGTGTCTCCAGCTGTTTAATGCCCTTGCGGTAGAACTCGGAGGGGGGGGGTGACGCAAAGAAGTCTGTGAGGGCTTTGCGCAAGTCTGCTTCATTGGTGAAGGATTTCCCCCGAAGTTTATTATCCAGGGAGTGGAAGAGGTGGTAATCAGATGGCGCAAGGTCAGGTGGATAAGGTGGATGGCACAAAGTCTCCCACCCAAGTTGCTGTATGGTATCCCTGACCACTCGCGCGACATGCGGCCTGGCATTGTCATGGAGGAAAAGCACACCTTTGCGATTCACCAGTGCTGGCTCCTTCTGGCGCAATGCCTGTTGCACACGTTTCAGTTGCTGCGAGTATAGGTCTCCAGTGACCGTTTGGCCCGTTGGTAGCAGTTCATAATGAATCACTTGACGACCTGTCCACCAGACACAAAGCATAATCTTGCGTGGGTGCATAGGCGGTCTTGCGGTGTGAGGGACAGCATCCTGAGGAGACAACTAATGTCTGGAACGCTTGGGAGTTTCGTACAGAACCCACTTTTCATTACTGGTAAGCACTCGATTGAATAAGGATGCGGTACGGTGGCGAGAAAGCAGTGATACGCAGGCTGCCACTCGTCCCTTGTGGACCTCCAACAGCGTTTGCGGAACCCACTTGCTCAGTTTGTACATCTTACCTAGGCGGTGCAGGTGAAGTCTAACTGTTTCATCGGAAACGTTGAACTATCTTGCAAGTTCACCACGCGTTAGACTACTGTTCTTTTCAATGGCCGCCTTCAGGACTCCGTCATTCAAGACCTGTGGTCATCCACTACGAGGCTCATCATGGAGAGACAAATCTCCGTCGGGAGAATTTTCGAAACCAACGCCTTGCAGTAAGTTCATCCACAGCACTATCTCCAAACGCTTGACATATGCGGCGACTTGATGCAGCTGCTGATAAGCCCACTTTGAAGTCGTAAAGCAAACAGCCCTGAACGAGATCTCTAGACACTTCCATCCTTCTCACAGCTGTCCGGCTTATAACTGATAGCCGGGCACGGTGCGCGTGTTTTTATAACGTCTGATGTTCCTACTTCCGGCTGTCCGAATTTGAAAACAATTTCTACACGCATTTCGTATATATTTCAACTTCATTTAATGACTAATCAAAAAACGGACAGAACTTTTTTGGTTACCTTGTAATTTAATCTACCTCTATAAGGGTACCATGAGTTGCACGAAGCGAATGAGGACGGCACTCGATTTCTTGTCATGTTCGCTGTAGCATAGCCTCATCAATGGCGTCAGTGATCTTTTCCTTTAGATCAGTGATGTCCCGTATCTTTGTTCAATACACGATATCTTTAACATAACCTCATAGAATGAAGTCCAGGGGAGTTATATCTTGTAAACGAGATCACCAGGGAATTAGGCCATTCCTTCCAATCCACCGGTCTGGAAATGTTAGGGTTTCATTTAACAGTACCTGTTTTATCAACATGATATCTGAAATACACAAAGACTTTGATATCTTTTGAGTACATAGAACAAATCTGATTAAGATATCTCATCAATTGCTTTTGTAATATATTTTTTAAATTGTAAAGAGACTTTATGAACACCCTATATAAATGAGGAGTTGCCTGCTCCTCTTTTTAAACCACTTCTCAAAACCTAATCAAATAACCAAAGAAGATTTTTTGCGTTGGGCCAAGATCTTTTCAACATCGCATACGTGCTTGTGAAGAAAAAAGAATTAATGAATTTTATCTGGCCAGAATTATTTTGCTTATTACCTTTCTATATAAATACTTGTAGGAAGTGATAAATTATGGAAGCTCAAAGGAGAAAATTGAAAGAAATGAATAGTTCATTAAACTAATTATTCAGTTAATGCTTTTATTGTAGCTAATTCATTTATCAAAATGCAGATATTTTTTGTGTGTTTCTTTACATCCATCATCATTTAATCACAACACATTTTAAATTCGTAGCCAGGAACCCAAGTATATATATATATTTCCTGCAACATTATTTATGATGTTGGTTTGTTCATCTGTGATTTTGCTATCCTGTTGGAAGCTTGAAATGCCAATACTTCCTCCACTGATTTTTTCTATTGAATGAAACAACGTCTGATTTATTTATTTTTCTTAAAAGATAAGCCACACAGACTGCTAAATTCTTTCATGTTTCATTAAATAGTCTAAGCAAATTAAAGACTATAAGTATATAATATTTCTTAATTTCTCTAATGTAAACAATTTTTTTATCCTTTACTCTCGTAATCCACGGCTTTTTTCGTATTTGATCTCAAGCCAAAAAGCATTAGACCAAAAATGGAGTACTACAACCATATCTGGGCTGGAAACTGTTCAATCCCCACTTTCCAGCCTTGATAGAATTCCAAATCCTTTCGCGATCTTATGGAGGAAGACTTATTCTACCCGCTGCACGCAGGCTCTTTCCCTACAGACGCACAATTACCTATCTGCTCTATCGCTATTTTCAGAGCAAATGTTCAGATGAGCTTCAGAGTACCGATTTTAAATAACTGTTCCGTACTCTTTTCTTTGGTTCCAATGAAATTTTCCTCTTTCTTCATACATTGTTTAACTTTTGGAAAGCATCTTTCGCTATCCCAAATACACTTTCGGATTTCAGTGTCGCATTTTCCATCTTCTGTTAAAACGATTCCTAAATATTTAAATTTTTGCACTTGTTCAATTTTGGTATCTCCGTTTTTTAATTTGCCTTTTGGATATATTTATTTATTTATTATTTTTATTTTTTTTACTAACAGCCATACATGCAGTTTTCTTACAGTTGATGTTTAGTCATTTCTTCTCGCATTCCTTTAATACTTTCACTTGTCCAGCGAAAAATACAACCCACATTACATTCTCATTTTAAAGATCCGAACGATAGATAAACATTATTTCCCAAGTTATATTCGTCAATGAAAATACATTTTTTTTACCTAAATTCTCAACACATTGTTATGGGAACTTACCTATAACGATAATGGACTCTTTCTGACTCTATAAATACAGCGCCTCTCTCAGAGAGAGGGGGAGGAACGAGTCGAGTCGCAGTCTCTGACTGTGCGCAACTCTTGTCGAACTCTCTGCTTTGGCAGGGAGGAACCCGAACGAGGCTTTGTCGCAGGGCAAAGTGTCGTCCGGGGAGGTAGACAGTTCCTGAACCCGTTCATACAGGTTCTAAATGGGCATATTTTTGGCCGAGACTACGGGCTCGGGGAGCCGACATTAAACCGGCCTTGTGCCACATTCAACCCACGTGGGAGGGTTGTTAAATATCGAGGAACGAGTCCAGTCGCGGTCAATGACTGTGCGCGACTCTTGTCGAACTCTCTGCTTTGGCAGGGAGGAACCCGGACGAGGCTTTGTCGCAGGGCAAAGTGTCGTCTGGGGAGGTAGACAGTCCCTGAACCCGTTCATACGGGTTCTAAATGGGCATATTTTTGGCCGAGCCTACGGGCTCGGGGAGCCCACGGGCTCGGGGAGCCCACATTAAACCGGCCTTGTGCCACATTCGACCCACGTGGGAGGGTTATTAAATATCGAGGAATGAGTTGAGACCTAACGAGTCAAGACATATTCGTTCACTCTAAACCAGACTGATAGTTAATACTAACACCTTCAACTTCTTGTATTATATTTCTGTTTGTAATATATCTTTGTTATTTACTACTCTTGTGTTCGTGTTGTTCTTTCTTGGTTCTACCTTGGACCATAACCGTGGTGCGAGGATATTGGACCATAACACAAAGAGATACACTGTTTTAGATCCTTGGGCCCGTCGCCGTCTCAGCGAAAACATAAAGCAGATCCCCTGCCTGTTATGACGGATCGATTTTTATAATCCTAAACCGCACAGTGGGTTCATTCTCTGTATTCATATCTCAATTCGTTTTCGCTAATGAAAATACAATTTCCATCTGCTTCTCTTTTCGCCAATGACATGTGCTTTTTCTAATTTCCCAAGAAAGTGATAAAGCCATTTCACAATTTTCTTTACCCGCATGCCACATTTTCGATAGATAAAACAGTGTAAACTCTCGGTACATTGTTCCAATTTGTAGGGGTGAGGCAACCCAGATGACCCTTTCTTCACTTCCACAGTACCAGGGAAAATGTCTCCCTTTCTCTCTTTCTATATCTCTTACTAAGAGTTACAAAATATTGGAAATTGTGGAGAGACATGATCACCAACGTCCTGAAGGGACATGGATCATAAAAGAAGTCTCACAGATGGGTAGAGTTTTAGTTACGAATTCCTCCGTGCATTGAATACTGTTGCCATGTTTAATCTGGGGCTCCTGATGTACATCTCGAGATCCTTGACAAAATCCAAAGAAGGATCTGTAATGTAATCGATCCTGACCTGGCTCATCGACTTCTGTTACTTTCTCACCGACGTGACGAGGCTTCCCTCTGTCTTTTCTACAAATATTTTCACGGCAACTGCTCTGACGAGCTTTTTTCCGTGTGCTCCGACTATATTAATTTAAGCGTATTACTAGATTGGCAACTAGGTCCCATCATTTTAATTGATGAAATAACTAAATGCATCCGCTACTTCTATCCAACGGTTTTTTTCTCGGACTTCCCACCTGTGGAACTACATTCCGATTTCTTTTCTGATGACTACAATCTTCAAAGATTTAAATGCACCGTCAATCGCCATCTTCTGTTGTCTATAACTCTGTTCTTTTTTTCTCCTTTCTTCAATGTTCCCTATTCTCAGTTTTACTTTCACTTTCACTCCCTGTAAATACTTGCGTACTCGTGATATTACCTCCTTAGTTCGGGTGAAATGAATAAAAAAGAATAGTACAAACTAATCTATCTATCTATCTATCTATCTATCTATCTATCTATCTATCTATCTATCTATCTATCTATCTATCTATCTCAGTTTGTTGTCTATCTACAGAATGAGATTAGTAAATTTTCGCCATTTTATAATTTTAATTTTGCGCACGCGCATTGTTTGTTTTTTGATTTTATCGACTGCACTGTATAAAAGGATCCGATATCAAAGGCTACAGGACCCAGTCTGACCAGCTATTTACTCATAGCAGGAGGGAGAAAAGATGGATTCCTACCTTTCCCGAAGGTATTTGAACATTGGAATTCGAACTGCCGCTATACATTACTCCACCGTGCCTCCACTGGTTCTTAGGAGTCAGGCGATCTTGCTGAAAATGTTGTAAACGCTCCAACAGAAGAAACGACGCTGTTTAAAAAATTATCAAAAAATTTAATTAAAAGTGGAATTTAGAAATCGTAAAACAGCTATGGGTCTGTTTCATCACATCAGTCCTTTTCTACCGTTCAGGCCCTGAGAGACGTCTGTTTGTTAACTAATGCTGGTGATGCTAACATCTTTGCATGAATAACTTCTTCGGCGGATTTTCTCTATTACACGATGAAAGACAGGGCTCTGTGAACGTTCAATTTCTCTGTGTAACTCTCTCGAACACTGCACAAACTCTACTGCGCATGTGTACTCTGTTTATATAGACTTCCGTCCCGGAATAGACATGATTTATATTCTCAAACAAAGAAAATCCTGGTAATTAACCCAGAAGTCCGTCTATGAAGTAGTTTTCAATGTTGGCCTTGCAATACCTTGAAGTCTAATGCTTGATCTCTCAACACTTGTTATGCCTTCTTTGCCCACGTCAGTAAGGTGTGACTTCGGTAGAATTTAAGTTTTGCTTGATTTTATCCTTATATCTCAACAGACGTGTTGTGACCTTCCAGGAACCGCCAGACAGTCGATGTTCTTTCATCACAACATCACCAGGCCAGCGAAGTTGCGATTGCATTAGAAATGTCCTTATGCCTCCAATTTAAGACACTGAAAACAGGTAAATATTAGATGTTTTGAATTCTAGAGCATAGCCACAGATTGTACAAAAGCACCACTCATGGAAGACGTCAAGCTGACGAATATATAAAGTGCGATGGGTAAATTGTTGCCATTTTATATTTTTAATTTCGCGCAGTTGAGCACCGTCTGTATGAAAAAAAAGCGCCATAATGCAATTCACTCCGCCATAAATGTGGAAACGTCATGCAGTATTGCTTGGCATTCGCACCGGAAGCTCCAGTATGAACATTTCAGAGTGCTTGGGTGTCAGTTTGAGGACAGTGCAGAGGATTCGAACAGAGTTGGATAAGTCTAATAGTGATTATGAAAGTGTTTAGAGTGATCACTAGTGATAGCATTCATCACATCCACTCATCTTCCAACAGAGTGCCTTGAGGAGGCAGTGCTTGCCTGGGGGTAAGAGAGTGGCTACTGGAAGACCCTCTGTATCACGCCACACAAGGAGGAGAATCCAGTCATATCACTCTTTACACCTTGGCAGATAACTCTCCAGACTGCAACCCCCTTGCTTTTTATATGTGGGGCGCAGTTGAGCGAGAGACCAACAAAACTCCTTTTAACACCAAAGATGAACTGAAGTCAAGGATTACGGCAGCATTCACAAAGTTAATCAAGGAGACCGTCCCGAGGAGTTGCAGGAGATTCCGAAGTCGCCTGGAGGCCATGGTTGAAGTCAATGGCTATGTTATTGAATAAATTTACTGCTTAGTATTTCAAGATATTTTTTGTAGAATTTTAGTAAATATATCTGTTAAAACGAAATGTCAATGTTATTTTCATTTATGCGTAATTTAAACGAGAATTTCTCCAGCGCAATATCTATCTATCTATCTATCTATCTATCTATCTATCTATCTATCTATCTATCTATCTATCTATCTATCTATCTCGGCAGTGTTAATATCTATCTATCTATCTATCTATCTATCTATCTATCTATCTATCTATCTATCTATCTATCTATCTATCTATCTATCTGTTTTGAATACAAAAACAGTAACATTCTGAATAAAACTTTCTATTTTATTCGCCAATGACAAAAAATAGCGCAACGCGATCCACATTTGTGTAAACGTTTTTGAGAAAATCTATTTATTCAGTATCCAAGGAGAAAGAAAATTCTGAAATCCTGCTAAGCACAACAGCGCAAAAATAAGTTGAAGAAATTCTTCACAGTCTTTTTTAGTGAATAAGAAAAATCTGACGATGAAGGGAAAAATAATGAATTCAAACGGAAGGCGAATGTCTGTGATTGATTTTGGCAGCAATGATGAAATGCTAAGTGGATTTTTATGTCATCAGCAAATCACGCAGTAAAAATTGTTTTGCAAACTTTTAGGCTTCGCTTCTTTTGTGGTTGGAGATGAAAAAGATATGCAAGTCTCTCGTGTTTATTATTGATCAAAGGACATCTATCTCATCCTGTTCGTATCTATCTATCTATCTGTCTATCTATCTATCTATCTATCTATCTATCTATCTATCTATCTATCTATCTGTGCATATTTTTCTATCTATCTATCTATCTATCTATCTATCTATCTATCTATCTATGTTTTCTATCTATCTATCTATCTATCTATCTATCTATCTATCTATCTATCTATCTATCTATCTATCTATCTATATTTTCCCTCTCTGTGTATGTTTTTCTATCTATCTATCTATCTATCTATCTATCTATCTATCTATCTATCTATCTATCTATCTATCTATCTATCTACGAGGGTCATTCAAAAAGTTGTATACCTCACCCAGAAGAATTTTGAGAAACGAGATAGTTTTTCACTATTTTTCAATGTAGTCACTCTTGACATCAATGCATTTGGCTCAGCGATGCTTAAACACTGCAATCTTATGATGGAAGACGGTGGCGTCACAGTCCTTCAAAAACTACTCCTTAACACATCTGACATCATCATTGTTTCCAAAATGGCAACCACGCAGGTGAGGTTTGAGTTTAGGTCATAGGGAGAAGTCAGATGGAGCTAAGTCTTGTATGAATGAGGAATGGGGTAACAATTCAAAGCCACAGTTGGCTACTTCAGTGTGAACGGACGCGTTATCCTGGAGCAAGAGCACACCTGCCCTCCACTTGTCTTAATTCTGATACACAGCATTGTCCATTAATAGTTTTTTTTCCCTTTTCAATGTAGTTTATCATGATTACGCCTTCAGAAAGAAAAAAATATCACTTTGCCAACACATGTTGCCTTCTTGGACTTCTTCAGTGCTATCTGATGGACAATAAAATGTCTGTTATCCAAAACCATACGTTGAATGACATCAACTTATTAATCGGTGGTTGAGGGTTTTGAACGACCTAACCAAGTATCAAATAGTGTACTACCCCTGCCCCGCTTAAGTAACCCACAAGGAAGTCCTCAGTAAGTGTCTGTAAAATGTCCCCATTTCCTTGGTTTTTTTGCAGATACTTTATGACTGCTGGGGGCTCTGTTTTGTTCATTTTTAGATTTGTCGCATACCTTTTACCTTTCTATGCGTCGCACCTGCACAGAAATTAAAACAGAAATCTGAATTAGTTTTCTAGTTTCATAAGAAGATGTAGTGTGTTGCTACAACAAAAAATGTTCAGCGATGGCTCTTCTTTCTGGGTGAGGCTTAGAACTTTTTGAACGACCCTTATAGGGTAAGGACAACTCTGAATTCAAACCTTGAAGGCCTAGGAACATATTTTGTGGTTTGGAGAGGTGTCGGACGTCGGAACGCTATCTGAATGTTCACTGAAAAGATCACGATGAAGAATCAAATTTTTTTTTCTGCCCTCAGATCCATCTCCCAACGATTGAATCAGTCGAGAGACTGACGATGAGAGTGATACTGAACAGCGGTATATTGGCAGTGAGAGGTTTACATATTGGGGAAGGAGGAGGGTATTGGATTTGATATTAAACTTACAATTACTAATATGTTCATAAAACGGCAGGGATTTTATAGGTTTACACCTCTTTGCAAGAGTATTAACGCAAAATTCTTTGATAGACTTCAGATCGCAACACCGGAATTCATTATAGAACCGAACCTAAGTTTTTTATAAACACAAGTCGTGAGGAACAGACATTTTACTTTAGAAAATTTGAATTATGAGGAAACAAATCTGAAAACTTTAATCAAAGAAAGACCCGCTTCTCAAAGGCAAAATATTGGATTCTGTGTCAAGGGTTGCGTTGCAGGAAAACTGAGATAAAATCCTAAAAAATATGCGGTAGAGACAGTGGTGTGAGAGAGAGAGAGAGAGGGGAGAAATGACTGGGAAGAAGGAGATATACATAAAGATCTTAAGAGATGAAGGGAAAGGGATAAAACATCAAATAAAGAAAGAAAAGGCAGGAATGAAAGAAATAGAAGAAAAATAAAATGAAGAAAAGGTACAAAGAAAGAAAAAAAAAACGAAATGAAATAAGAAAGAATGAAAGTTAATGCAAAAGCAAGAAAAGAAAGAAAATAAAGAATAGCAAGAGACACAGAAAGAAAGGGAAAGGAAAACTGGAATGAAAAAATAAAAGAAAAAGAATAGAAAGAAAATGAAAAAGAAAGAAAAGAAACTAAGTAAGAAAGCGAAGTAAAAAGCAAAGAAAATAAGAAAGACTGAAAATAAAGTGAAATAAAAGAAAAAAGCAAGAAAAGGAAGGAAACGATTGAAAGAAAAGAAAAAGAAAAGAAAGAAGAGAAAAATGACAGAAAAGGAAAGAAGGAAAAGAAAGAAAAGCAGAAAGAAAAGAGATAAAAGAAAAAGAAATACTATGAATTTAACAGGTGTAAAGAGAAGTGAAAAATTATTGAAGAAATTGACGTGAAATAATGAAAGCGATGGATGGAAGGAACAGAATGGAAAAAAGGAAAAGGAGAATGGATATGCGAGAAAGAGAAAGAGAAAGAGAAAGAGAAAGAGAAAAGAAAGAAACCATAGTAAACGAATTCGAACTAACCGACGTAGGAAAGGAGACGTGATAACGTAAGGAAACATCTTAAAAATGCATAAAAGATAGAAAGATACAAAAGGGAGATAATTCATGCAAACATATGAATGAATAAATATCAATGAAAAGAACGAGAAAAAAAATAAGTGATGAAGTCAAAACTATTGCGAAGATCAGAACAAAATCATGAACGAAGCAGAGTAATAAGATAAATACGAAAAATGTCGGGAAGTAAATAATTCCGGTTTTCTTTTCTGTTATCGAATTTAAAATATATTTCCTATCAAGTATGATAGGTGAATCAAGCATGGCTGGGAGATAAGAGGCGTTCCTAGTGACGCCAAATGGATTTTGAGAGAAAGCATTACAAGAGCGGTGTCTAGGCAAATGCCAGTGAAAATTGATCCAAAGAGCCTAAGATAACATGATTGTCATATAGAAACATCTTGAGCGGATAAAAAACCCTGCCTCGATCTACTTTAACTTCCCCGGTTTAGAACTGTTAATGTCTTCGATTTTCCTAACTGTTATTCGAGCTCATTCATTTCTGTTTTTTCAACGACTAAGAAAAACTCAAGCATAAGTACTTGAACGCATTTCTCCACAAACCTGTGAACACATAGGTATATAATGGAATAGAAGTTTTTGATATACATACATACATACATGCATATATATATATATATAGATATATATATATATATATATGCTGTTAAATATAACAGGCAATGAATGTCTATTATGTCTGATCATGACCCGTTCTAATGTTCGTATGCTTGCTTTAATTTCGGGTGAAAATAAAGACAGAAATTGTTCAACATTAGGGATATTTTTTATTAAGTTGGTCCTTGATCTGAGCTTTCGGCACACATGAGCCATCTTCAGAGTGGTTATACGGACATTTTAACAAAGATATTCACCATCGAAGATAATATTTTGTTATGTTGACATAAAAGATTGCTATGCAACGATAAATCAAGGATCCACTAACAGAACGTCAACCTGAGAAGGCGCAACGAGTCACTTTCCTGGAGGTTAGCATCAGCCATACTGATGGAAATCAGAGAAAGGTCTCTCTGATGTTTAATGGAGAGAAGTTTAATTTTGGATGCATTAAAATTAAGAAGCCATCTTTTGCCCCAGTTAACAACGGACTTGAACTCGTATTCGACATCGGCTGACGCCAGATCAGGGCAGGTAATATTGTTGATTCTTCGCTGGATTTTATCAAGGAGCTGACTTTCTTCATATATATATATATATATATATATATATATATATATATATAACTGAAGTGGGTGAGTATAGATGAATTTTTAAGGAGAAAGAGAGAGGCAGAGAGATAGAGAGAGAGTAAGTGGAAGTAAGAATACAGAAGAAAGCGTGGGTGGAATATGAACGGCTGTAATTTTCCATCAATTTAATAAAAATGCATTCTGTCTTCCCGTAAATGTAGGGGTTACTGTCTGTGTATTGGCAGCAAGTAAACGTATGTGCCCTACCAAACGGTGTAAGTTATTTTCTAGAGTAAATTTTCGCCCCGCTTGATCGACCTTGTTAAATCAACTTGATGGTTAATTTCGCACTTTTCCGACCCCCTTTGATAAAGACTCCCCAAGTTTAATGCATATTATGAAAAATTCTGAATCCCCTAAATTTAGAGACCCTTTTGCATTTGACACCTATACCTTTGTGCAAATTAATTGAAACAAAACGAATAATTCCGTTATTATTTACTATTTTTTCGTATTTTTCCAATGTAACATGACCCAGTTGACATGTCCATTCCACGAAATCGTTCTTTGCAGATTGACCACAAATTCTCGATTGGATTTAAATGAGGAGACTTTCCGTGCCAGTCTAGTATTTTGATTTGTTCACTGGTAAGGCTTGTCAGTGTGTTCGTGCAGCGTTACAAATTCCAGTACGCTTTCTTAGAGTAACGTCCATCGCAGACAATGGTCGTAGGGCAACTAATCGATAGCCGAGACAATAGTGTCTGGGCATGATAAAAATCTGATGCAGTCACGGATGACGCAATATTTTTCAAGGCCAAACAAATTTCATCACACATCCCAAAAATAGATTCATATTACTGCACACCACTGCAAATGACCTAATCTGCGGAAAAAACAGAAATCGATTACACCCTGTCACTCCAATGGGTCTAAAACTGTCCATATAAGGAAAAAAAGGAAACTAAAGCGGTTGTTTCAATTAATTTGCACAAGGGTGTAAGTGTAAAGGGAACAAATGGAAAAGTGTAAAGAAAAGAAAAATAAATAAATAAATAAATAAATAAAAATATAAAATGAAGTAAAAGTAGAAAGAAGTGATAGATATATTTCTACTTCATATTTCCTACTTAAGGAGAAATTCGACTTTACGAATTTAAGTGCAGTACTAGATTGGAAGATTGGTCTCATCATGATCACGTTAAATATTGTCGTCACATCTGGTCTGGTACTTCGGCTATGTATTTAGAAATTCTTGATAAAATACAAAGAAGAATCTGCACTATTATTGGTCCTGACCTAACACATTGGCTTCAGTTACATTCCCACCACCGGACCGTAGCTTCCTTTGCCTTTTCTATAAATATTTTCTTAGTAATTGTTCTGATGAGGTTTTCACATTGGTACCTAGACTTTATAAATTAAGTGCAGTACTAGATTGGCGGCAAGGTCTCATCATTTTGCAGATGAAATGGTTAGATGTAACTAATTCTAAGTCAACAGGTCCTTCTCTCAGACTTCTCGCTTCTTTTTTTCCAGTCGACTTTGATCTTCTAAGATTTAAATGCAATGTTAATCGTCATCTTTTGTTTTCTTAATTCCCATTCTTTTATTGTTCTCTCTCCTTAATAATGTCTTTCTTTTTCTCACATTCTTTCATGTTCAGGGTCTACCCCTGTATCTTAGTGGTTTTATTGC
>OZ038503.1:20072972-20085472 GCA_964036315.1 Acanthosepion esculentum | reverse complement strand
ACTAAAGCCAAACAGCATTCCTGATATGTTTTTCCGCTTTTTCCCGTGATTAATGGGATATTCCATTATTTATGGGGTATTGGCAGCGCGTAGCATACTAAATACTGAAAGAACAAGCAGAATAATAATAACTAGTAGTCGTGGAAATTTCACTGCTTTCCTGTTTTACTTTTGTTTTCTAGCTTGCTTGATTTTCGAAATGAAATCAAACAGCATCTCTGATATGTCTTCTCTGTCTTTCCTCGCAATCAAAACAGAACAGTCTGAGGTATTTATGAGGTAATGGCAAGGCGTTCTTTCTTTCTATCTTTGTTTCCTTTTTTCTTTCTTTTTACCTTCTTTCTTTCTTTCTTTCTTTCTTGCTTGCGTTTTCGAACCGAAATCAACCAACGTCTCTTATATGTCTTTTCTGTCTTTCCTCGCGATTGAAACAGAACAGTCTGAGGTAATTATGAGGTATTGGCAAGGCGTTCTTTCTTTCTTTGTTTGTTTCTTTGTTTGTTTCTTTGTTTGTTTCTGTCTTTCTTTCTGATTCATTCTTTCTTTTTGTTTGTTTGTTTCTTTCTTTTTCGAACCGAAATCAAACAGCGTCTCTGATATGTCTTTTCTGTCTTTCCTCGCGATTAAAACAGAACAACCAGGGGTATTCATGAGGTATTCGCAGGGCGTTCTTTCTTTCTTTCTTTCTTTCTTTCTTTCTTTCTGTTTCATTCTTTGTTTCATTTTGTTTTTCTTTCTTTCTTTCTTTCTTTCTTTCTTTCTTTCTTTCTTTTCCGAACCGAAATCAAACAGCGTCTCTGATATGTCTTCTATGTCTTTCCTCGCGAACAGAACAGTCCATTATTTATGAGGTATTGGCAGGGTGTTCTTTCTTTCTTTCTTTCTTTCTTTCTTTCTTTCTTTGAGACTAAGTAGTGTTTTTTACATATTTCCACGTGATAAAAATGGAATAGTCCATTATTTATGAAGGTATTGGCAGGGCGTAACATACGTACATGCTAACTAAGCAACTAACGGAGGGACAATAATAATAAAAATAATAGTAATAATAATAATAATAATAATAATGGCGGAGTGTTGGTGCTGTCAGATAAACAATAACTCTGGCGATGAATATGCAACAGGAATCCGCTGAAGTAGAGAGATTTTATCTGCTTTTTAGTTATCAGTGACAATGGTATCTGTAAGTTCGACATTGATGACATTGCTAGCGTTACCAACTACCACCATCCCGTCATCGATTCGTCATCGATCCGTCATCATTGCATTTCAACGCCTTCTTCCCCCCGACTAACTATAGCTACCAATCAACACGCAGCACCTAAAACTTAACTTACATGACAGCTGGGAAATACCTTTTCTTCCATCAATGTTGCAACTGTCACCAGGGCCTACCAACATAATCAATGAGCCTCGTTTTCACAGATTGAATCCGACTCTAACAATACATTGCCATTTTTGCCAATACAAGAAAGATAATTTTGATCACTTTAAACATTATTTTTAAGTGGATACTCATATCTAAGTAGACATGTCATTTATTTATTAAACAATATATTTATTTATTTTCGTCTACCGGCCTGGATATTCGAGATATCTTATTAAAGAAAAAATATGAGCTCTCTGTTTTCTTTAATAAGATTTCTCGAATATAACTGTTTAATAAATAAATGGCGCGTCTGCTTAAATATGAGTATCCACTAAAAATAATGTTTAAAGTAATAAAAACCTGTCGGATTCATGAATAAAAATCCATTAGAAAAGAAAGACTATTTATATCGCCAATCTCTTAACCACACGCCACTGTTACTGTTACTTATAAGTTCCAGTGTTAATAATATTTTCATGATTCTGCACAGATTGTAGCGATATTATTATCCCTGTAATTACCAGCTCCTACGTCAAGCTTCTACATCAAACCCATAATAATAATAGCGGCAAATATATATGAATGCATTAACTGCGGATGACGGGAATTAACGTCATCGTTGATCTTTAGTTCAACTGGTTATGACGTTATCTCAACTCTCCAAGATTTTTGGTTCACGACTGCTCGAGCCTGATATCGAACTTACAACTCTTTGGGTCTTTGTGGGGAACCAAAAAACTTAAAGAGAAATAAGTGAGACATCCGGAAGAGGCCTGCCACGTGGAACTAGAACAGTCTATCCTGGTGGACAAAATAAAGGGTTCGGTTCGAAATTCCAATCACCTGAAGAATGCCGGAGTGTACAACGGCCGAAACGATGTGAATATAGCAATGAAGATGAGGATAACAATCCGAATAATGTAAATAATCATAATACCTCATCTCAGAGATATAGACAGATATTATTGAATTCTGACAAGAAAAAGGATTTTGGCACTAGACAGTGAACCAACATTCTTTGCAGTAGATTCACTCTGCTTGAAATTCTGGGATGAGAAGTTGTCATTATTTACACAATTTAATATGACCCTGAATTTTCTCCTGTCATAACGAACTGTTGCACTCTCAATGGGACCCCTGTAACGTTTATCGGGACTCAAGATTACTCCAGACCTCAAGTGGAGTTCATATATCACATCACTAACAATACTGGAAAATAGTCGCTACCCTGTATCGCTCGAGAAAGTACCTAACTTTTTTCTAACATGCTTTATCCTTATAAAAGACAGATTAGACCCGCTATGGGTTAAAGAGTAGAACACACGGGTCTCTAACCACCGTTTGAAACATTTCTAGGAAAATGAAAACTCGGAATTCAAAACTCGTTAAGAGTGGGTGTGGCAACTGCATCTGGTAAAACGCTTGCTGCTGAAACATCGGTAGCAAAACTAGCGTGATCATATACTAAACAGGTGTGTACCGGTGCTAACGGAAAGGAGGAAACTATGCACATAGTTCTGCAGGTTTAACTTTCTCGGATAGTTGGTCTGCTACAGTGATAAAACAGCTCGGATCAGAAATAAACTCACAGTGACATTCAAATTCGCATCCCCTTTTGACTTGCGCATAAAATAACCTTGGAAAAGGCATGAAACCATATCTTCTCTCCTCAGCTGTAGGTTAATAGCAAAACAATCTAATTTCTCTTGCTTTGTTTGGCAATCAGTCTAAGAGAAGAATAACACAATTAAAAACCAGCTAGGTGTTAGGCTAGCAAATTCGCACTGTAAAAATATCCTACTTGCTACGGAAATCACAGTGGCAAGACCTAGCGTGTGGAGGTTGAGGTCTTGTGCCTCAGAGGGGAGTCTATAGGGTTAACATAAAACCTACATTCTTTGACTTTCGTCAGGCGTATAATCAGTAAGCAGGAAAAAAGTATCTCTTTCGAAAATGGGGGACAGAAAAAAATGATCGTAATTGGATAAACCGGATAACTCCATTTCAGCAACACTAGATCCACAGACAAAACCATTATCTCTACCCATGTATTTAGATGATTTCTATCTTTACACAGGCGAGTTCTACATCACCTTAGCAACCAAAGAAAACCTAAGTTCTGAAATATATGTTGATGGTCAATGTAACCATTTCCATACATCAAATATTCGGCTTTCATTAATCAAAGAGTTAGTATTACTGTCAGTTGAAATATATATAGATTTTTTAAATTTTTTATTAAAACAGTTTTTTTTCTTCATGAAATTAGACTTAAATCATGTGTCTCGGTTAGGCGATCATGTATCTTTCGATACATGACTGACAAGGCAGATTTTTCCCCGCAGTAGGTTGCCATTTCTTTATGTGGTAGACCATTTGTCATCCAAGGCTATAGAACCTGGTCTGTCCTGCTATTTACCTGCAAAAGAAGAGGATTCATGCCTTTCCCAAGGGTATTAGTAAGTAAATGTAATTGATTCCTCAATCCAAGCCGCTATCCATTACTCCACCGTACGAAGTCCTAAAGTCATAACACTTTCTTGCATTTATGGGAACTTCTTTCCAAATGTTTTCTTTTTGGTTTCATGGGAAGATTTAATTAATCATTTTAGTAATTAATTAATCAATCTAGTATCCTCATTTTTGTTGTTTTTAATGCCATAATAAGGAAGATCCCCTTTTCAGCACTTCTCAAGTGTAAACGTTATTTTATGATTAGCTTTCAATGTTTAGAGATAAAATTTCGCTACCAAACTCATTTAGAACACTGAGAAGATCTGAACGTCAAAGATTAACAAGCTGTTTAAGAAAATACACAGATCTCTAGTATATATCCATGCAGATGATACAATAGTGTACACGGCTTACGGCCATATCACGTTGAAACACCAGTTTTTCATGCGATCACCGAATTTAAGCAATGTCGAGCCTGGTTAGTACCTAGATAGGCGAACGCTTGGGAATACCAGTGTCTTTAAGCTTGAATGTGCAGGCGGGGGTAAGGGATAATGACTCGGTATTGTTAATCGGAGAAACGAGTTTCAGTTTCAGTGGGGTTCGTTATATTTACTTACGTGCAAATATCACAGGAAAAGGTATGAATCCACCTTTTCTCACTCACCAGCTATGAGTTAATTAGTAAGACTTGTATCAGTAAACCATTATTATCTCAAAAAAATCAAAAAATCTTGTAGTCATAATATATATTCTGACTTCAAAATAACCTGCAATGGGTTGATAAACTGTCGAAAAGGAACGAACAAACCAACCAATCAACAACAGTGCATGCGTGAACCTCCAAAGATCTATATGACCAGGGTCTGATAGCTGATCTCTACTCCGAACTAGCGCTAACGGCTCAATGAAGGAAAACTGACTTATAATCTTCAACACCCCAAAACCAAACTAGTGACGTTCCATCATTAACGAGCAGAACTTGAATTTTCGCCTATCATGATGAATATTTGTTCTCTCAAAGAAGATCTTTGCCCTGAACACCTATTGTGACTCAAGGTCGCCTCACCGCCTCATATATATGATCCATCTAAAAATGGTATTGTCCCAGTCTGACTATCTGACTCTTCTTGCTAGGCTCTATCTTTGCAAGATCCATATCAGACCAAACACGGAGCTGCCCAGTCTTCACTTTCAAGTCTTGATAGAGTTCAGAAGTATCAACGCAGCCATGTGCGCGATTAATTATTTTTTCCACTCTACTGTCCCAGGACTCTCTATAGTTATTTCCATGGCAGACGTTTTTTCACTGACATGAAGTGGAGTGATTACCCTGAATCAATTGCTAGGTCTACTGCTAGAAAAAGTGGTTCATTGTATCATGTCAGACATTGTTTTACGGCAGACTTCATCTTGTACAATTATAAATTCTTGATGAAATTCAAAGAAGGGTCTGTAATGTAATCGGACCTGACCAGGCATCTCGAATTCAGTCATTTTCTCACCATGGATGGATTTAAGCGTGCTACTAGACTGACAACTAGGTCTCGCCGTTTACTGTTGAACTAGCTAAATGCAACCGTAAGTTCTATTCTAATAGTTTCTTCTTTGCACTTTTTCACCTGTTGAACTCCCTACCGGTTTCTTACTTCCCTGTCAACTACAATCCTCAAGAATATAAATATAAATTCAACGTCAATCACCAGCTTCTGTTTTTCTTGAACTCTGTTCATTTATTTTTCTCCTCACTAAAGAAGTATTCTCATTCTCTTTCACTCCCAGTAACCCCTTGCGCCTTAGTGGCATTATCGCCTTGCTTGGGGGTGTGTGTGTGACAAAAATCGATCTTCAAACGATCTATATTCAGTGGTCCCATCAGTTCTGACTTTCACAACTAAGACTCGACATGTTACGTACATTCCATTCGCCTTCGTATCCCGTTAACAAGAAGGAAGTTCCACCCGGACAGCTTCTTCCCATAGAACCGACACTTTATAGAACAGACTCTCAAGATAACACTTCCGCGATCGCTACAAACTTAACCTCTTCAAGTCTAGATTTAGACGTTATCTGCATGTCCTCATAAACTGCAATTCTTACCTTCTACTCTTAAGGCTCCCGTACGGTCAGCAAAGTTAAGCAACGTCGAGGCTGGGCAGTACCTAGATGGGTGACCGCTTGTGAATACCAGGTGCTGTACGCTGGTGTGTATGAGTGGTGTAATGAATAATGACACGGAATCGGAGAACCGAGTTCCATTTACACACACACACACACACATATATATATATATATATAGAGGCTCGGGTTGAGGAATCGGAGAGCCGAGTTCGGATTCAAGTCGAATCCATTACATTTACTTATGTGCTAATATCCTTGGGAAAGGTATGAATCCTCTTCTTCTCCCCCCAGGTATGGGTTAATTAGTAAGACTAAAATGAAATCTCAAAAATAATTCTTACAATGTAAAAAAAAAAAAAATTTTTTTTCTGGCTTTAAATAACCTACAATGGGTTGATAATCCGTAAAAACAAATCAATATAATCAGTTTTACACGTATTGCGTCATTTGATGTCTATAGATTGTTATGCATGCCATTACAGATTTGCTCGTCTTAGCGTGGTGTAATAGTTAACGAGCTTGTCGGAATGAACATAACTGAATTCGATCCACAGTAGTTGCTCCTAACCGCTGGCCTTGTGCCAAGCTAATCAAAGCTTATTAAGTTACAGACTTAGTTCAATCTCAATCATTATCCGCAATCTTGAGCCACGAAGGCTGCATCAATTCTAATTCTGATACGATAACACGAAATCTGATTATTAAAACTCAGAAGCCGGGCAACGGAAGAAATCTCTTGTTTTTATTGCTCCCCGTTGAATCTGCTTTCCGACGAGTTGAGCCAGGATACGAATGAAGATAGATTCAATATCGTCGCTCAACTCCCCACGTGTACATTAAAACCGGCACCTCCAAGCCGTTCATCTTTATAGCTGTTCAAATATAAAAAAGGGGACCGTAAATATTCTGTAGCTTTTGTAAGTATATTTTTATGTTTGGACGCCTCAAAAATATCCTGTCGATTTTTCGTTCATCTATTATGTGTTGCCGATAAGTAATTTTTTTTTAGCTTTGTTTTGGATGAGAGACGGGGTTGTTAGCAAGATAAGTTTTGATCGTGAACCCGTTCCGTACGAAGACAGAGTCTCTCAGCGGTTTTATTACACTTTACTTTTCCGATATTTATCACGCGGAGGTTCAGTGAATTTTACGGAGCGGCTTTTCACTGTTTTTCCTATCTATCTATCTATCTATCTATCTATCTATCTATCTATCTATCTATCTATCTATCTATCTATCTCAGTCTCTCCATATCTATCTATCTATCTATCTATCTATCTATCTATCTATCTATCTATCTATCTATCTATCTATCTATCTATCTATCTATCTATCTCAGTTTCTTTATATCTATCTATCTATCTATCTATCTATCTATCTATCTATCTATCTATCTATCTATCTATCTATCTCAGTCTCTCCATATCTATCTATCTATCTATCTATCTATCTATCTATCTATCTATCTATCCATCTATCTATCTATATATCTATCCATCTATCTATCTATCTATCTATCTATCTATCTATCTATCTATCTCAGTCTCTCCATATCTATCTATCTATCTATCTATCTATCTATCTATCTATCTATCTATCTATCTATCTATCTATCTATCTATCTCAGTCTCTCCATTTCTATCTATCTATCTATCTATCTATCTATCTATCTATCTCAGTCTCTCCATTTCTATCTATCTATCTATCTATCTATCTATCTATCTATCTATCTATCTATCTATCTATCTATCTATCTCAGTCTCTCCATATCTATCTATCTATCTATCTATCTATCTCAGTCTCTCCATATCTATCTATCTATCTATCTTGTTTATTAATTTTTATTTTAAATTTACAAAATAAATATGTTAAAAATGAAGTTATACTCCAGCATGTTCTATTGATTTCATCTTTGCCAGTTGTTACAAAGCCTCCTTTGAAGAAAAATGATATCATGCACTAGAATTGTGTGACAGTCCGAAGGGGCAATCACCCAACTATATAGTAGGGGGGATTAATATTCGTGTCCATGGAGCATGTGATCGAACATTGTCATAATAAAAGAGAGCTTTTGATTTATTGGTCAAAACCGAATGTTTTCTCTTCAAAAAAGTAAATATTCGGTCCAAACTCTTTGAATTAATGACTTGATCATCTCGTATTATTTAAAAGCAGCTGATTTGCTTGAAATTTCATTAACCACTAAACAAAAACATTTTTCTCTCTCCAAATTTTCTTCTTCTCCTACATGTTCAAGATCCCGCTATATTATCCGATTGTATTGTGACGTAACATTTGTTCTGAAGATAATGGATTTATTTGTAGCTATAAGCAAAAAAAACAAAAAAACAAAATATTTTTTGTTACCTCTGACAGCTGCAATGATGTAGAAAGCATTATTACGCACCATCGTCACTGAGACACGATGTAAGAGCCACTCCTTTTCAGAGGCTCGTCCCTTAATCGAGATGCAATCCCGCCAACCGTCTGAAGGAACACCATTGAGCGAAGGCCAATAACCCCAGATGTCTCCATTGACACTGAAGTAAAAATAAATCTGTCCGCAAGAGAATAATATTTAATTATTTTTCTGATTTCCCCTTCCCGTGCGACAGACCCCGGCTCAACCGCGGACCTGATCAAATTACCGGCCGAAAATGTATCCGCACAAGTCGTATCCCAAATCAACGACTTCCCCATTTTAAAAGAGAAAATGGTAATGCCACCCGGTCGCTTTCCATCACCACGGTCGAGGCCCACGTGTTCGATTTGGGAAGGGAACCCAGCTGCATCCAAACCTCTTCTGATGATGTCGTTTATTGCTGCATGCCGGGGAAAAGCGGCCGTCACTACGACGACAGGAGAGAGGATGCAAACCAAACTCATCAATGGAAGCTCCACATCTGCATCTGTGACGTGCACATAATTTTAGCGTAAGACGGATCGCGACTCGAGTGCAGTCATCATCCAGAAGGGTATCTGTAGATGAGGGGGGCACTGCGTTAAGCTAGACGCCACTGCTCGGTTGTGAAGCAGATAGCAGACAGGCGAGGCGATGCTGATCCAAAGAGAGCCTCAGATTAGTAAAATTGGTCTCGCTTTTTATTTTATTTTTTTGTTTTGAACTATCTTGTGGGATAGAAAGTAATTTGTTTATGGACGAGGATGTATTTTCCAATTTGTGGGAAAAGCGTTTCGAGCCGTAACGTGATATTGTTTTCTTTACTACTTTTATTATTGGTTCAGAATAGTCAATTTCTTCTATTATTTATCTTTTAAATATTAAAAAGTATTTGATAATTTTATACTTTTATTCTTTTCTTATTTATTTATTGATTTCTATTATAATCATTAATAATAATAATAATAATAATAATAATAATAATAATTCTTAAAGTGGTACATTTGATAACAAACTGTTTACACCGACATCCAGTGTAAAATACATATGTGTATGTTTATGCGTGTGTGTGTATATATATATATATATATATATATATATATATATATATATATATATATATATATATATATATATATACTTCGAGTAGATGGAACTCATCAATCCGGGAGGGTAGTCCATCTAAGAGAAGGAAAACTCTGATTTTAAACCTCTGCTGCCTTGAGGCTATACCCAATCATAGAAAAAGCTTTGGGAGTAAACCCTGAGGACAAATTCGGAGGCAGAGTCCCTAAGAGAGTCCGATATTCTGTTTAACTTTGTTCTGGTGATTCCCGCAAGACTGTCATTCCCATGTGGGCCTGTACAGCCATAACAGACGTACGCCGCCACCAGCCGCTGAGGCATAACTTTTTGGGCGCAGATCGATGGTCTCTCGAGATTGATGGATGTCACACATAATATACAACTAAACAATTAACTATATACTACTACTACTACTACTAATAATAATAATAATAAAGGCATACATAAAATCCTTCATGGCCTTGAAATATCGGGGCAGAATAGCCGTATTTCATGGGCAGGGCGAGCTTTTTAGTTTTGGTCGACAGTCGTCCTAGAGGTGGAATGTTGAACAAAATTACTCTTAGGCAGTTAAAGATAAAACGCAAAAAATACAAATCTCAGTGTTTACAAGCAAAGACTTATAACGTATCGGTCGTCACCAGGGTCATCAAGGGCCGCGTCCCTCAGAGAGGAACCAGTCTGGTGTCGGAAAATCTGTGACTAAAACAAACTCTTCCACCAACAATAAGACATCACGTTACCAAAAGCAGATTAACTCCAACATGGTGACTTAATACCAAATCAATTAATAAAAAGAAATCGAACGAAATGGAATCGTGAAGAGTATAAACAAGTCATGACATATTTTTTCACTGCACTCAAAATCCACAAAAGAACACTACGGACTAGACATGCCAAATATGGAAAGATATGTTAGGAACTAAAATAAGACCCTATCTCGACCCAGATATGCTTGCCAATGTCCGCAGTGACATCATGCGAAATAAATGACTCTCAAATACAGAAATAGATAAGATAAAATGACATATAAGACAAAGTACAATTAGACATACCAAATATACGAAGAGACATAAAATATATACATAAAATATATGGAGAGACATAACCCCAACAAAAATGAGGCCAGAGTGGAAATGGATAATATGAGAGAGGGTGAGATACAAACTAAAAAGTGAAGATGTATATTATTAAAAGGCGTTGAGGTTGGTTTATTTTCAAAAGATGTAGAGGTCTATTTTCAACAGGTGTAGAGATCTGTTTTCAAAATATATATACATATATAAAAAATGTATATTATTAAAAGGCGTTGAGGTTTCTTTATTTTCAAAAGATGTAGAGGTCTATTTTCAACAGGTGTAGAGATCTGTTTTCAAAATATGTAGAAGTCTATTATCAAAAGGTGTAGAGATCTATTATCAAAGGGTGTTAAGGTATATTACTGTTATGGTCCAAATTCCTTGTACTACAGTGATGGTCCAAGGTAGAACCAATGAAGAAATAACTCGAACACAGGTATGGAATAACGCAGATATATTTGAAACAGAAATATATACAAAGAAGTAGAAGTATTAGTAACGACTATCAGATTTGGTTAGAGTGAACTATGTTGTCTCGACAAGTATCACTATTCCAATAGTTCTTACAATAATCCTCTCTGCTCCCTCTTGAGGCGCAGTATTTATAATGTCCTGAATAGTCCATTATTATTATGGGTAAGTTCTCTTAACACCCCCCTTCCGAGCTTTTGTTTAGCAGGGGTTTTTAATATCTTTTTTTCTATTTCCAAAAGTTCTGTGAACCTCCTTTTTCTGGACGATCTTTGTGGTTCTGGCATTGTTTTCGGCCTTTTTATATCAAATGTATCGAAAATCGTATCCATCACTTCTTCCTGAGGTGGACCGTTAGCATCCTGTAACAGTCTCTTCCTTATTTGGTGTACGTGTCTTCTATGTGAGAATTTGTGTCCCTGTACTATGTAAACCATATTCCCGATTCTTTTTTCAATTGTACCTTGCTCCCAGTAAGATGTATTATTTTTATATGCTTTAAAAAAACCTTTTTCTCTTGGGTGGAATTTTCTTTTTGGTACGCACGACTGTGTTATTTGCTTCGTTTGACTTGGTAGCAATTTATCAAATACAGATCTGATTTTTCTAGCGAACATCACTTCTGCGGGTGTTAATGCAGATGGCGTAGCATTATTTGGTGTAATTCTATATACCTGTAGAAATTGTTGTAACGCTTTTTCCGTAGGCACATCAGTGCTTTTCGTAACGCTCTTTTGTGTGTATCAACAAATCTCTCCGCTTGCCCATTTGATCTTGGGTGATATGGCGGGGATTTTATATGTTTTCCTTGATAAATTTCGCAAAACTCTTGGAAGTCCGCTGATGTGAATTGCGTTCCATTATCTGTGACTAGGCAATCCACTACTCCAAACCGAGCGAACAGCTCGTGGAGGCAATTTATGGTAGTTTCCAAAGTAGGATTTTTGCAACGAAACACCTCCAGCCATTTACTATAACTATCTACTATGATCAAATAGTAGAAACCATCAATTGGACCTGCATAATCTGCGTGTATTCTTGACCACGGACGATCTGTCTCTGGCCATGGCTTATGGATGATTGGCGGTGCTTTGGCTGCTAAAGAACAACCCTTGCATTTTTCCACCATCTGAGTAATATCCTGGTTCATGTTTTTCCAATATACATAGCTTCGCATCAGCGATTTCATTCTATTTTTTCCTGGATGGCCCCTGTGGAAATCCTTTAGGATTCGCTTTTGTAGTGTTTTAGGAATTACAACCCTTTCGTTGTAAAGTAGCACATTATCGCATAGAGAAAAGCTGTCCGATATTTGCTTATTTTTTTCTGCTATTTTTGCTTTTGATTCATTCATGAATTTATCATTTATTGCTTCATTTTTTATCCCTTGTAGTGTGACGGGGAGGTTTTGAACTGTACAACATAGTACTATCCTGATATCTTCTTCATGTCGTATGGCTGCGATTACAGAATCTTCCAATGGCTCTGTTTTCGTTGGTATAAGTCTCGACAGACCATC
>OZ038503.1:20045472-20067972 GCA_964036315.1 Acanthosepion esculentum | reverse complement strand
GGTTTCTTCTAGACTCGATGAATTACTTAATTATAATTGAAATCCTCCTAATTTCTATCATATATATATATATATATATATATATATATATATATATATATATATATGTTTTCAGGCAAACGTCATACCAACGGACTTCGGTGACGAAGAGGTAGCACTCGATATAGTGCCGCTCGATCTCATATTCCGTATATATATGTCTTGTATATCCTTGCTTGAACCGGCTTCTAATGTTCTGGATGGAGCGGCTTGGTGATAGTAGTCGTGGCTCGTGGGGGCACAGTCCTATGGGTAAAAGAGAAACTTGGATGAGTTCCACCACAGTATATGGGATCGAGAGGCGCTATATTGAGTCTGATTCGCTACCTCTTTGTCACCGAGGCCCGTTGGAACAGTTGGTATGACGTTTGCCTGATAACGTAACTGTCTGGATTTCAATTCTCGGTAGTGTATGATGAGTCCCAAATATAGGACGAAACAGCCGTCCAGTGCTTTCTGCATTCTGTTGAGGTTTCTTCTAGACTCGATGAATTAATTATAATTATCTCAAATCCTCCTAATTTCTATCAATTATATATATATATATATATATATATATATATATATATATATATATATGGGCAATGACGCTAAGTGGCGTCAGACAGTTTCATGCTTCAACGAAATTTTCACTACATTTATGTTGTTTTTTGGGGGGGGCTCAACTATTTTTCTAGTATTTCTAGTCATCCAGTAATGGTAACAACTTATTCTCAGAACTTCTGATAAGTAAACCCGAAAAGCACACCGAATGAATGGTAATATACTATTTTAAAGAATTTCTACAATAGAGGCTCTGTCTATGACCACTATATTTTATATAAATCACCGAGAACGCAAGAGCAACGAGAGTCACTCTCATAATTCTGCTACAATTTGTATTCTTCAGAATAATAAAATGAGAGTTCCGATAAAGTGATAACACGTGACTTAAATTTTCATTAATTAATATTTTATTTACTCTGGGTCTGATACATGGACCTTACATTCTGCCTGTGATGTGTGAGAGAATGCCCAAACGATCTCCGAGGCGGTTGTTTATATATTCATCTCTCCTGCATTCTCTCACGCTTGCAATACTGTATAAGTTGTGAGGTTATGCCCTTTAGTATCCGGAGGCAAGGAATAACTCCAAATCAACCCTGCAGCACCATTTGAAGGCTAAGAGCGAAATTTGAGCGTGATGTCTATTCCGGCAAAATACCACTTATTTGGGAAATTTTAAATTCAAAACCAGAGCGTAGAGGTAATGGCTCCTTCAGATTATCTTACCATACGCACACATGCGTACCGCAGTACACGTAATGTCCATACAACCTTTAATGGGGCACGTGACCGATTTTCAAGTCCCAGTTGTCATTCTATATATGATAAGCAAGTCTAATATATTTAGCACCTGGATAATTTTGCGCTGATTTTATGACTTGAGATGTGGCATGAAAGTTTAAAAATGTACTAGGCCAATCACTATATAAAACTCTTTGCCTTGTGTCAGACTAGTTATATATATGTACAAGTTATATATTAACCATAACACATTTTCCTTTACTATCATTCTGGTATTCGTTATTACTATTCCTATAATATCTAAACTGGCAGCTGCATAAAATCTCTTTCTCAGTTCAATGGTTTAAAAATGGCTTCCAGCGAAGAAGCCTATAGCTTTTAACGACGACCATACTTCTTTGAACCTTGTGGACTGGCGCTACAGAATCACAAACGAAGAACTGTACCAAATAACAGAAACCACATCACATGAGAACTTTCAACAGTAGCAGCAACTAAAATGCGTAGCACACGTAGCTCGAAGAGAAAATAATGACATAATCAAGATGCTGACATTCCACACTACTTCAGACAACAGGTTAGAAAGGAAATCCCCATCAATACCGGAAGGAACAATAACAACTACTGGACCTGAGAAACATATTTTCCCGGAAAATTGTTTTAAAAGAAAGATTTTATAGATTTCAACCGACAGCAATATTTGGCTGCTCGATCAATTGATGCTAAATGTTTCCTTATAAGGAAACGGCTAATATTACCACTACCATTGGTTGAAACTAATCCTGTTTATTTTGTATTAATGGCCTTATACCAGACTATGTAAACGTATATAAGCCTTTAACAGCTCTCTCGGGCTTTAATTCGGAACTGTGATCACTAAGCCAAATAAGTTCACTGTTGAAATAGTGTACTTTAAATTGGGGTTAAAATACACAGACTTTGGTAGGTTGTGTAGATTTATCCACGTTAGTTCGTGCCTATAAAGAGTATTTGACGATTACTGCTCAGTAATATCGCTTCAATAAAACGAGCATATCTATGTCGGTCTGTGTTCCATCAAATAGCTTATACATTAATGTTGCCCATGTCGGACATTGCAGCCGATTGGGCCCCACAGGCCGGGATGGACATTTTCACTTACACTGAATTATCAATAATCATTGGCTCACGTTATCCGTTTCTTCTTTCTTTCCAATTCATTGTATTTTCTCTTTCTTTGTCTTTCTCGCTATTTTCTATATTTTGCATCACTTCAATATTCTTTTCCCCATATCTCGTCATGTATCTCCCTTTCTTTCTTTCTTTCTTTCTTTCTTTCTTTCTTTCTTTCTTTGACTTTTTCAACATCCCCTTTTCCTATCTCTCGTCAGCTCTCTCTATTTAAATATCTTTCTTTCTTTCTTTCTTTCTTTTGACTTTTTCAACATCCCCTTTTCCTATCTCTCGTCAGCTCTCTCTATTTAAATATCTTTCTTTCTTTCTTTCTTTCTTTTGACTTTTTCAACATCCCCTTTTCCTATCTCTCGTCAGCTCTCTCTATTTAAATATCTTTCTTTCTTTCTTTCTTTCTTTTGACTTTTTCAACATCCCCTTTTCCTATCTCTCGTCCTCTCTCTCTATTTAAATATCTTTCTTTCTTTCTTTCTTTCTTTTGACTTTTTCAACATCCCCTTTTCCTATCTCTCGTCAGCTCTCTCTATTTAAATATCTTTCTTTCTTTCTTTCTTTCTTTTGACTTTTTCAACATCCCCTTTTCCTATCTCTCGTCAGCTCTCTCTATTTAAATATCTTTCTTTCTTTCTTTCTTTCTTTTGACTTTTTCAACATCCCCTTTTCCTATCTCTCGTCAGCTCTCTCTATTTAAATATCTTTCTTTCTTTCTTTCTTTCTTTTGACTTTTTCAACATCCCCTTTTCCTATCTCTCGTCAGCTCTCTCTATTTAAATATCTTTCTTTCTTTCTTTCTTTCTTTTGACTTTTTCAACATCCCCTTTTCCTATCTCTCGTCAGCTCTCTCTATTTAAATATCTTTCTTTCTTTCTTTCTTTCTTTCTTTCTTTTGACTTTTTCAACATCCCCTTTTCCTATCTCTCGTCAGCTCTCTCTATTTAAATATCTTTCTTTCTTTCTTTCTTTCTTTTGACTTTTTCAACATCCCCTTTTCCTATCTCTCGTCAGCTCTCTCTATTTAAATATCTTTCTTTCTTTCTTTCTTTCTTTTGACTTTTTCAACATCCCCTTTTCCTATCTCTCGTCCTCTCTCTCTATTTAAATATCTTTCTTTCTTTCTTTCTTTCTTTTGACTTTTTCAACATCCCCTTTTCCTATCTCTCGTCAGCTCTCTCTATTTAAATATCTTTCTTTCTTTCTTTCTTTCTTTTGACTTTTTCAACATCCCCTTTTCCTATCTCTCGTCAGCTCTCTCTATTTAAATATCTTTCTTTCTTTCTTTCTTTCTTTTGACTTTTTCAACATCCCCTTTTCCTATCTCTCGTCAGCTCTCTCTATTTAAATATCTTTCTTTCTTTCTTTCTTTCTTTTGACTTTTTCAACGTCCCCTTTTCCTATCTCTCGTCAGCTCTCTCTATTTAAATATCTTTCTTTCTTTCTTTCTTTCTTTTGACTTTTTCAACATCCCCTTTTCCTATCTCTCGTCAGCTCTCTCTATTTAAATATCTTTCTTTCTTTCTTTATTTCTTTCTTTTGACTTTTTCAACATCCCCTTTTCCTATCTCTCGTCAGCTCTCTCTATTTAAATATCTTTCTTTCTTTCTTTCTTTCTTTTGACTTTTTCAACATCCCCTTTTCCTATCTCTCGTCAGCTCTCTCTATTTAAATATCTTTCTTTCTTTCTTTCTTTCTTTTGACTTTTTCAACATCCCCTTTTCCTATCTCTCGTCAGCTCTCTCTATTTAAATATCTTTCTTTCTTTCTTTCTTTCTTTTGACTTTTTCAACATCCCCTTTTCCTATCTCTCGTCAGCTCTCTCTATTTAAATATCTTTCTTTCTCTCTTTCTTTCTTTTGACTTTTCAACATCCCCTTTTCCTATCTCTCGTCAGCTCTCTCTATTTAAATATCTTTCTTTCTTTCTTTCTTTTGACTTTTTCAACATCCCCTTTTCATATCTCTCGTCAGCTCTCTCTATTTAAATATCTTTCTTTCTTTCTTTCTTTCTTTCTTTCTTTCTTTCTTTCTTTGACTTTTTCAACATCCCCTTTTCCTATCTCTCGTCAGCTCTCACTATTTAAATATCTTTCTTTCTTTCTTTTGACTTTTTCAACATCCCCTTTTCCTATCTCTCGTCAGCTCTCTCTATTTAAATATCTTTCTTTCTTTCTTTCTTTCTTTTGACTTTTTCAACATCCCCTTTTCCTATCTCTCGTCAGCTCTCTCTATTTAAATATCTTTCTTTCTTTCTTTCTTTCTTTTGACTTTTTCAACATCCCCTTTTCCTATCTCTCGTCAGCTCTCTCTATTTAAATATCTTTCTTTCTTTCTTTCTTTCTTTTGACTTTTTCAACATCCCCTTTTCATATCTCTCGTCAGCTCTCTCTATTTAAATATCTTTCTTTCTTTCTTTCTTTCTTTTGACTTTTTCAACATCCCCTTTTCCTATCTCTCGTCAGCTCTCTCTATTTAAATATCTTTCTTTCTTTCTTTCTTTCTTTTGACTTTTTCAACATCCCCTTTTCCTATCTCTCGTCAGCTCTCTCTATTTAAATATCTTTCTTTCTTTCTTTTGACTTTTTCAACATCCCCTTTTCCTATCTCTCGTCAGCTCTCTCTATTTAAATATCTTTCTTTCTTTCTTTTGACTTTTTCAACATCCCCTTTTCCTATCTCTCGTCCTCTCTCTCTATTTAAATATCTTTCTTTCTTTCTTTTGACTTTTTCAACATCCCCTTTTCCTATCTCTCGTCAGCTCTCTCTATTTAAATATCTTTCTTTCTTTCTTTCTTTCTTTTGACTTTTTCAACATCCCCTTTTCATATCTCTCGTCAGCTCTCTCTACTTAAATATCTTTCTTTCTTTCTTTCTTTTGACTTTTTCAACATCCCCTTTTCATATCTCTCGTCAGCTCTCTCTATTTAAATATCTTTCTTTCTTTCTTTCTTTCTTTTGACTTTTTCAACATCCCCTTTTCCTATCTCTCGTCAGCTCTCTCTATTTAAATATCTTTCTTTCTTTCTTTTGACTTTTTCAACATCCCCTTTTCCTATCTCTCGTCAGCTCTCTCTATTTAAATATCTTTCTTTCTTTCTTTTGACTTTTTCAACATCCCCTTTTCCTATCTCTCGTCCTCTCTCTCTATTTAAATATCTTTCTTTCTTTCTTTCTTTCTTTTGACTTTTTCAACATCCCCTTTTCCTATCTCTCGTCAGCTCTCTCTATTTAAATATCTTTCTTTCTTTCTTTCTTTCTTTTGACTTTTTCAACATCCCCTTTTCCTATCTCTCGTCAGCTCTCTCTATTTAAATATCTTTCTTTCTTTCTTTCTTTCTTTTGACTTTTTCAACATCCCCTTTTCCTATCTCTCGTCAGCTCTCTCTATTTAAATATCTTTCTTTCTTTCTTTCTTTCTTTTGACTTTTTCAACATCCCCTTTTCCTATCTCTCGTCAGCTCTCTCTATTTAAATATCTTTCTTTCTTTCTTTTGACTTTTTCAACATCCCCTTTTCCTATCTCTCGTCAGCTCTCTCTATTTAAATATCTTTCTTTCTTTCTTTCTTTCTTTTGACTTTTTCAACATCCCCTTTTCCTATCTCTCGTCAGCTCTCTCTATTTAAATATCTTTCTTTCTTTCTTTCTTTCTTTTGACTTTTTCAACATCCCCTTTTCCTATCTCTCGTCCTCTCTCTCTATTTAAATATCTTTCTTTCTTTCTTTCTTTCTTTTGACTTTTTCAACATCCCCTTTTCCTATCTCTCGTCAGCTCTCTCTATTTAAATATCTTTCTTTCTTTCTTTCTTTCTTTTGACTTTTTCAACATCCCCTTTTCCTATCTCTCGTCAGCTCTCTCTATTTAAATATCTTTCTTTCTTTCTTTCTTTCTTTTGACTTTTTCAACATCCCCTTTTCCTATCTCTCGTCAGCTCTCTCTATTTAAATATCTTTCTTTCTTTCTTTCTTTTGACTTTTTCAACATCCCCTTTTCATATCTCTCGTCAGCTCTCTCTATTTAAATATCTTTCTTTCTTTCTTTCTTTCTTTTGACTTTTTCAACATCCCCTTTTCCTATCTCTCGTCAGCTCTCTCTATTTAAATATCTTTCTTTCTTTCTTTTGACTTTTTCAACATCCCCTTTTCCTATCTCTCGTCAGCTCTCTCTATTTAAATATCTTTCTTTCTTTCTTTTGACTTTTTCAACATCCCCTTTTCCTATCTCTCGTCCTCTCTCTCTATTTAAATATCTTTCTTTCTTTCTTTCTTTCTTTTGACTTTTTCAACATCCCCTTTTCCTATCTCTCGTCAGCTCTCTCTATTTAAATATCTTTCTTTCTTTCTTTCTTTTGACTTTTTCAACATCCCCTTTTCCTATCTCTCGTCAGCTCTCTCTATTTAAATATCTATCTTTCTTTCTTTCTTTTGACTTTTTCAACATCCCCTTTTCCTATCTCTCGTCAGCTCTCTCTATTTAAATATCTTTCTTTCTTTCTTTCTTTCTTTTGACTTTTTCAACATCCCCTTTTCCTATCTCTCGTCAGCTCTCTCTATTTAAATATCTTTCTTTCTTTCTTTTGACTTTTTCAACATCCCCTTTTCCTATCTCTCGTCAGCTCTCTCTATTTAAATATCTTTCTTTCTTTCTTTCTTTCTTTTGACTTTTTCAACATCCCCTTTTCCTATCTCTCGTCAGCTCTCTCTATTTAAATATCTTTCTTTCTTTCTTTCTTTCTTTTGACTTTTTCAACATCCCCTTTTCCTATCTCTCGTCCTCTCTCTCTATTTAAATATCTTTCTTTCTTTTTTTTTTTTTTTTGACTTTTTCAACATCCCCTTTTCCTATCTCCCGTCAGCTCTCTCTATTTAAATATCTTTCTTTCTTTCTTTCTTTCTTTTGACTTTTTCAACATCCCCTTTTCCTATCTCTCGTCCTCTCTCTCTATTTAAATATCTTTCTTTCTTTCTTTCTTTCTTTTGACTTTTTCAACATCCCCTTTTCCTATCTCTCGTCAGCTCTTTCTATTTAAATATCTTTCTTTCTTTCTTTCTTTCTTTTGACTTTTTCAACATCCCCTTTTCCTATCTCTCGTCAGCTCTCTCTATTTAAATATCTTTCTTTCTTTCTTTCTTTCTTTTGACTTTTTCAACATCCCCTTTTCCTATCTCTCGTCAGCTCTCTCTATTTAAATATCTTTCTTTCTTTCTTTCTTTCTTTCTTTTGACTTTTTCAACATCCCCTTTTCCTATCTCTCGTCAGCTCTCTCTATTTAAATATCTTTCTTTCTTTCTTTTGACTTTTTCAACATCCCCTTTTCCTATCTCTCGTCAGCTCTCTCTATTTAAATATCTTTCTTTCTTTCTTTCTTTCTTTTGACTTTTTCAACATCCCCTTTTCCTATCTCTCGTCAGCTCTCTCTATTTAAATATCTTTCTTTCTTTCTTTCTTTCTTTTGACTTTTTCAACATCCCCTTTTCCTATCTCTCGTCAGCTCTCTCTATTTAAATATCTTTCTTTCTTTCTTTCTTTCTTTTGACTTTTTCAACATCCCCTTTTCCTATCTCTCGTCAGCTCTCTCTATTTAAATATCTTTCTTTCTTTCTTTCTTTCTTTTGACTTTTTCAACATCCCCTTTTCCTATCTCTCGTCAGCTCTCTCTATTTAAATATCTTTCTTTCTTTCTTTCTTTCTTTCTTTTGACTTTTTCAACATCCCCTTTTCCTATCTCTCGTCAGCTCTCTCTATTTAAATATCTTTCTTTCTTTCTTTCTTTCTTTTGACTTTTTCAACATCCCCTTTTCCTATCTCTCGTCAGCTCTCTCTATTTAAATATCTTTCTTTCTTTCTTTCTTTCTTTCTTTTGACTTTTTCAACATCCCCTTTTCATATCTCTCGTCAGCTCTCTCTATTTAAATATCTTTCTTTCTTTCTTTCTTTCTTTTGACTTTTTCAACATCCCCTTTTCATATCTCTCGTCAGCTCTCTCTATTTAAATATCTTTCTTTCTTTCTTTTGACTTTTTCAACATCCCCTTTTCCTATCTCTCGTCAGCTCTCTCTATTTAAATATCTTTCTTTCTTTCTTTCTTTCTTTTGACTTTTTCAACATCCCCTTTTCATATCTCTCGTCAGCTCTCTCTATTTAAATATCTTTCTTTCTTTCTTTCTTTCTTTTGACTTTTTCAACATCCCCTTTTCCTATCTCTCGTCAGCTCTCTCTATTTAAATATCTTTCTTTCTTTCTTTCTTTTGACTTTTTCAACATCCCCTTTTCCTATCTCTCGTCAGCTCTCTCTATTTAAATATCTTTCTTTCTTTCTTTCTTTCTTTTGACTTTTTCAACATCCCCTTTTCCTATCTCTCGTCAGCTCTCTCTATTTAAATATCTTTCTTTCTTTCTTTCTTTCTTTTGACTTTTTCAACATCCCCTTTTCCTATCTCTCGTCAGCTCTCTCTATTTAAATATCTTTCTTTCTTTCTTTCTTTCTTTTGACTTTTTCAACATCCCCTTTTCCTATCTCTCGTCAGCTCTTTCTATTTAAATATCTTTCTTTCTTTCTTTCTTTCTTTTGACTTTTTCAACATCCCCTTTTCCTATCTCTCGTCAGCTCTCTCTATTTAAATATCTTTCTTTCTTTCTTTCTTTCTTTTGACTTTTTCAACATCCCCTTTTCCTATCTCTCGTCAGCTCTCTCTATTTAAATATCTTTCTTTCTTTCTTTCTTTCTTTCTTTTGACTTTTTCAACATCCCCTTTTCCTATCTCTCGTCAGCTCTCTCTATTTAAATATCTTTCTTTCTTTCTTTTGACTTTTTCAACATCCCCTTTTCCTATCTCTCGTCAGCTCTCTCTATTTAAATATCTTTCTTTCTTTCTTTCTTTCTTTTGACTTTTTCAACATCCCCTTTTCCTATCTCTCGTCAGCTCTCTCTATTTAAATATCTTTCTTTCTTTCTTTCTTTCTTTTGACTTTTTCAACATCCCCTTTTCCTATCTCTCGTCAGCTCTCTCTATTTAAATATCTTTCTTTCTTTCTTTCTTTCTTTTGACTTTTTCAACATCCCCTTTTCCTATCTCTCGTCAGCTCTCTCTATTTAAATATCTTTCTTTCTTTCTTTCTTTCTTTTGACTTTTTCAACATCCCCTTTTCCTATCTCTCGTCAGCTCTCTCTATTTAAATATCTTTCTTTCTTTCTTTCTTTCTTTCTTTTGACTTTTTCAACATCCCCTTTTCCTATCTCTCGTCAGCTCTCTCTATTTAAATATCTTTCTTTCTTTCTTTCTTTCTTTTGACTTTTTCAACATCCCCTTTTCCTATCTCTCGTCAGCTCTCTCTATTTAAATATCTTTCTTTCTTTCTTTCTTTCTTTCTTTTGACTTTTTCAACATCCCCTTTTCATATCTCTCGTCAGCTCTCTCTATTTAAATATCTTTCTTTCTTTCTTTCTTTCTTTTGACTTTTTCAACATCCCCTTTTCATATCTCTCGTCAGCTCTCTCTATTTAAATATCTTTCTTTCTTTCTTTTGACTTTTTCAACATCCCCTTTTCCTATCTCTCGTCAGCTCTCTCTATTTAAATATCTTTCTTTCTTTCTTTCTTTCTTTTGACTTTTTCAACATCCCCTTTTCATATCTCTCGTCAGCTCTCTCTATTTAAATATCTTTCTTTCTTTCTTTCTTTCTTTTGACTTTTTCAACATCCCCTTTTCCTATCTCTCGTCAGCTCTCTCTATTTAAATATCTTTCTTTCTTTCTTTCTTTTGACTTTTTCAACATCCCCTTTTCCTATCTCTCGTCAGCTCTCTCTATTTAAATATCTTTCTTTCTTTCTTTCTTTCTTTTGACTTTTTCAACATCCCCTTTTCCTATCTCTCGTCAGCTCTCTCTATTTAAATATCTTTCTTTCTTTCTTTTGACTTTTTCAACATCCCCTTTTCCTATCTCTCGTCAGCTCTCTCTATTTAAATATCTTTCTTTCTTTCTTTCTTTCTTTTGACTTTTTCAACATCCCCTTTTCCTATCTCTCGTCAGCTCTCTCTATTTAAATATCTTTCTTTCTTTCTTTCTTTCTTTTGACTTTTTCAACATCCCCTTTTCCTATCTCTCGTCCTCTCTCTCTATTTAAATATCTTTCTTTCTTTCTTTCTTTCTTTTGACTTTTTCAACATCCCCTTTTCCTATCTCCCGTCAGCTCTCTCTATTTAAATATCTTTCTTTCTTTCTTTCTTTCTTTCTTTTGACTTTTTCAACATCCCCTTTTCCTATCTCTCGTCCTCTCTCTCTATTTAAATATCTTTCTTTCTTTCTTTCTTTCTTTCTTTTGACTTTTTCAACATCCCCTTTTCCTATCTCTCGTCAGCTCTCTCTATTTAAATATCTTTCTTTCTTTCTTTCTTTCTTTTGACTTTTTCAACATCCCCTTTTCCTATCTCTCGTCAGCTCTCTCTATTTAAATATCTTTCTTTCTTTCTTTCTTTCTTTTGACTTTTTCAACATCCCCTTTTCCTATCTCTCGTCAGCTCTCTCTATTTAAATATCTTTCTTTTGACTTTTTCAACATCCCCTTTTCCTATCTCTCGTCCTCTCTCTCTATTTAAATATCTTTCTTTCTTTCTTTTGACTTTTTCAACATCCCCTTTTCCTATCTCTCGTCAGCTCTCTCTATTTAAATATCTTTCTTTCTTTCTTTCTTTCTTTTGACTTTTTCAACATCCCCTTTTCATATCTCTCGTCAGCTCTCTCTACTTAAATATCTTTCTTTCTTTCTTTCTTTTGACTTTTTCAACATCCCCTTTTCATATCTCTCGTCAGCTCTCTCTATTTAAATATCTTTCTTTCTTTCTTTCTTTCTTTTGACTTTTTCAACATCCCCTTTTCCTATCTCTCGTCAGCTCTCTCTATTTAAATATCTTTCTTTCTTTCTTTTGACTTTTTCAACATCCCCTTTTCCTATCTCTCGTCAGCTATCTCTATTTAAATATCTTTCTTTCTTTCTTTTGACTTTTTCAACATCCCCTTTTCCTATCTCTCGTCCTCTCTCTCTATTTAAATATCTTTCTTTCTTTCTTTCTTTCTTTTGACTTTTTTAACATCCCCTTTTCCTATCTCTCGTCAGCTCTCTCTATTTAAATATCTTTCTTTCTTTCTTTCTTTCTTTTGACTTTTTCAACATCCCCTTTTCCTATCTCTCGTCAGCTCTCTCTATTTAAATATCTTTCTTTCTTTCTTTCTTTTGACTTTTTCAACATCCCCTTTTCCTATCTCTCGTCAGCTCTCTCTATTTAAATATCTTTCTTTCTTTCTTTCTTTCTTTTGACTTTTTCAACATCCCCTTTTCCTATCTCTCGTCAGCTCTCTCTATTTAAATATCTTTCTTTCTTTCTTTTGACTTTTTCAACATCCCCTTTTCCTATCTCTCGTCAGCTCTCTCTATTTAAATATCTTTCTTTCTTTCTTTCTTTCTTTTGACTTTTTCAACATCCCCTTTTCCTATCTCTCGTCAGCTCTCTCTATTTAAATATCTTTCTTTCTTTCTTTCTTTCTTTTGACTTTTTCAACATCCCCTTTTCCTATCTCTCGTCAGCTCTCTCTATTTAAATATCTTTCTTTCTTTCTTTCTTTCTTTTGACTTTTTCAACATCCCCTTTTCCTATCTCTCGTCAGCTCTCTCTATTTAAATATCTTTCTTTCTTTCTTTTGACTTTTTCAACATCCCCTTTTCCTATCTCTCGTCAGCTCTCTCTATTTAAATATCTTTCTTTCTTTCTTTCTTTCTTTTGACTTTTTCAACATCCCCTTTTCCTATCTCTCGTCAGCTCTCTCTATTTAAATATCTTTCTTTCTTTCTTTCTTTCTTTTGACTTTTTCAACATCCCCTTTTCCTATCTCTCGTCCTCTCTCTCTATTTAAATATCTTTCTTTCTTTCTTTCTTTCTTTTGACTTTTTCAACATCCCCTTTTCCTATCTCTCGTCAGCTCTCTCTATTTAAATATCTTTCTTTCTTTCTTTCTTTCTTTTGACTTTTTCAACATCCCCTTTTCCTATCTCTCGTCAGCTCTCTCTATTTAAATATCTTTCTTTCTTTCTTTCTTTCTTTTGACTTTTTCAACATCCCCTTTTCCTATCTCTCGTCAGCTCTCTCTATTTAAATATCTTTCTTTCTTTCTTTCTTTTGACTTTTTCAACATCCCCTTTTCATATCTCTCGTCAGCTCTCTCTATTTAAATATCTTTCTTTCTTTCTTTCTTTCTTTTGACTTTTTCAACATCCCCTTTTCCTATCTCTCGTCAGCTCTCTCTATTTAAATATCTTTCTTTCTTTCTTTTGACTTTTTCAACATCCCCTTTTCCTATCTCTCGTCAGCTCTCTCTATTTAAATATCTTTCTTTCTTTCTTTTGACTTTTTCAACATCCCCTTTTCCTATCTCTCGTCCTCTCTCTCTATTTAAATATCTTTCTTTCTTTCTTTCTTTCTTTTGACTTTTTCAACATCCCCTTTTCCTATCTCTCGTCAGCTCTCTCTATTTAAATATCTTTCTTTCTTTCTTTCTTTTGACTTTTTCAACATCCCCTTTTCCTATCTCTCGTCAGCTCTCTCTATTTAAATATCTTTCTTTCTTTCTTTCTTTTGACTTTTTCAACATCCCCTTTTCCTATCTCTCGTCAGCTCTCTCTATTTAAATATCTTTCTTTCTTTCTTTCTTTCTTTTGACTTTTTCAACATCCCCTTTTCCTATCTCTCGTCAGCTCTCTCTATTTAAATATCTTTCTTTCTTTCTTTTGACTTTTTCAACATCCCCTTTTCCTATCTCTCGTCAGCTCTCTCTATTTAAATATCTTTCTTTCTTTCTTTCTTTCTTTTGACTTTTTCAACATCCCCTTTTCCTATCTCTCGTCAGCTCTCTCTATTTAAATATCTTTCTTTCTTTCTTTCTTTCTTTTGACTTTTTCAACATCCCCTTTTCCTATCTCTCGTCCTCTCTCTCTATTTAAATATCTTTCTTTCTTTTTTTTTTTTTTTTTGACTTTTTCAACATCCCCTTTTCCTATCTCCCGTCAGCTCTCTCTATTTAAATATCTTTCTTTCTTTCTTTCTTTCTTTTGACTTTTTCAACATCCCCTTTTCCTATCTCTCGTCCTCTCTCTCTATTTAAATATCTTTCTTTCTTTCTTTCTTTCTTTTGACTTTTTCAACATCCCCTTTTCCTATCTCTCGTCAGCTCTTTCTATTTAAATATCTTTCTTTCTTTCTTTCTTTCTTTTGACTTTTTCAACATCCCCTTTTCCTATCTCTCGTCAGCTCTCTCTATTTAAATATCTTTCTTTCTTTCTTTCTTTCTTTTGACTTTTTCAACATCCCCTTTTCCTATCTCTCGTCAGCTCTCTCTATTTAAATATCTTTCTTTCTTTCTTTCTTTCTTTCTTTTGACTTTTTCAACATCCCCTTTTCCTATCTCTCGTCAGCTCTCTCTATTTAAATATCTTTCTTTCTTTCTTTTGACTTTTTCAACATCCCCTTTTCCTATCTCTCGTCAGCTCTCTCTATTTAAATATCTTTCTTTCTTTCTTTCTTTCTTTTGACTTTTTCAACATCCCCTTTTCCTATCTCTCGTCAGCTCTCTCTATTTAAATATCTTTCTTTCTTTCTTTCTTTCTTTTGACTTTTTCAACATCCCCTTTTCCTATCTCTCGTCAGCTCTCTCTATTTAAATATCTTTCTTTCTTTCTTTCTTTCTTTTGACTTTTTCAACATCCCCTTTTCCTATCTCTCGTCAGCTCTCTCTATTTAAATATCTTTCTTTCTTTCTTTCTTTCTTTTGACTTTTTCAACATCCCCTTTTCCTATCTCTCGTCAGCTCTCTCTATTTAAATATCTTTCTTTCTTTCTTTCTTTCTTTCTTTTGACTTTTTCAACATCCCCTTTTCCTATCTCTCGTCAGCTCTCTCTATTTAAATATCTTTCTTTCTTTCTTTCTTTCTTTTGACTTTTTCAACATCCCCTTTTCCTATCTCTCGTCAGCTCTCTCTATTTAAATATCTTTCTTTCTTTCTTTCTTTCTTTCTTTTGACTTTTTCAACATCCCCTTTTCATATCTCTCGTCAGCTCTCTCTATTTAAATATCTTTCTTTCTTTCTTTCTTTCTTTTGACTTTTTCAACATCCCCTTTTCATATCTCTCGTCAGCTCTCTCTATTTAAATATCTTTCTTTCTTTCTTTTGACTTTTTCAACATCCCCTTTTCCTATCTCTCGTCAGCTCTCTCTATTTAAATATCTTTCTTTCTTTCTTTCTTTCTTTTGACTTTTTCAACATCCCCTTTTCATATCTCTCGTCAGCTCTCTCTATTTAAATATCTTTCTTTCTTTCTTTCTTTCTTTTGACTTTTTCAACATCCCCTTTTCCTATCTCTCGTCAGCTCTCTCTATTTAAATATCTTTCTTTCTTTCTTTCTTTTGACTTTTTCAACATCCCCTTTTCCTATCTCTCGTCAGCTCTCTCTATTTAAATATCTTTCTTTCTTTCTTTCTTTCTTTTGACTTTTTCAACATCCCCTTTTCCTATCTCTCGTCAGCTCTCTCTATTTAAATATCTTTCTTTCTTTCTTTTGACTTTTTCAACATCCCCTTTTCCTATCTCTCGTCAGCTCTCTCTATTTAAATATCTTTCTTTCTTTCTTTCTTTCTTTTGACTTTTTCAACATCCCCTTTTCCTATCTCTCGTCAGCTCTCTCTATTTAAATATCTTTCTTTCTTTCTTTCTTTCTTTTGACTTTTTCAACATCCCCTTTTCCTATCTCTCGTCCTCTCTCTCTATTTAAATATCTTTCTTTCTTTCTTTCTTTCTTTTGACTTTTTCAACATCCCCTTTTCCTATCTCCCGTCAGCTCTCTCTATTTAAATATCTTTCTTTCTTTCTTTCTTTCTTTTGACTTTTTCAACATCCCCTTTTCCTATCTCTCGTCCTCTCTCTCTATTTAAATATCTTTCTTTCTTTCTTTCTTTCTTTCTTTTGACTTTTTCAACATCCCCTTTTCCTATCTCTCGTCAGCTCTCTCTATTTAAATATCTTTCTTTCTTTCTTTCTTTCTTTTGACTTTTTCAACATCCCCTTTTCCTATCTCTCGTCAGCTCTCTCTATTTAAATATCTTTCTTTCTTTCTTTCTTTCTTTTGACTTTTTCAACATCCCCTTTTCCTATCTCTCGTCAGCTCTCTCTATTTAAATATCTTTCTTTTGACTTTTTCAACATCCCCTTTTCCTATCTCTCGTCCTCTCTCTCTATTTAAATATCTTTCTTTCTTTCTTTTGACTTTTACAACATCCCCTTTTCCTATCTCTCGTCAGCTCTCTCTATTTAAATATCTTTCTTTCTTTCTTTCTTTCTTTTGACTTTTTCAACATCCCCTTTTCATATCTCTCGTCAGCTCTCTCTACTTAAATATCTTTCTTTCTTTCTTTCTTTTGACTTTTTCAACATCCCCTTTTCATATCTCTCGTCAGCTCTCTCTATTTAAATATCTTTCTTTCTTTCTTTCTTTCTTTTGACTTTTTCAACATCCCCTTTTCCTATCTCTCGTCAGCTCTCTCTATTTAAATATCTTTCTTTCTTTCTTTTGACTTTTTCAACATCCCCTTTTCCTATCTCTCGTCAGCTCTCTCTATTTAAATATCTTTCTTTCTTTCTTTTGACTTTTTCAACATCCCCTTTTCCTATCTCTCGTCCTCTCTCTCTATTTAAATATCTTTCTTTCTTTCTTTCTTTCTTTTGACTTTTTTAACATCCCCTTTTCCTATCTCTCGTCAGCTCTCTCTATTTAAATATCTTTCTTTCTTTCTTTCTTTCTTTTGACTTTTTCAACATCCCCTTTTCCTATCTCTCGTCAGCTCTCTCTATTTAAATATCTTTCTTTCTTTCTTTCTTTTGACTTTTTCAACATCCCCTTTTCCTATCTCTCGTCAGCTCTCTCTATTTAAATATCTTTCTTTCTTTCTTTCTTTCTTTTGACTTTTTCAACATCCCCTTTTCCTATCTCTCGTCAGCTCTCTCTATTTAAATATCTTTCTTTCTTTCTTTTGACTTTTTCAACATCCCCTTTTCCTATCTCTCGTCAGCTCTCTCTATTTAAATATCTTTCTTTCTTTCTTTCTTTCTTTTGACTTTTTCAACATCCCCTTTTCCTATCTCTCGTCAGCTCTCTCTATTTAAATATCTTTCTTTCTTTCTTTCTTTCTTTTGACTTTTTCAACATCCCCTTTTCCTATCTCTCGTCCTCTCTCTCTATTTAAATATCTTTCTGTCTTTTTTTTTTTTTTTTTGACTTTTTCAACATCCCCTTTTCCTATCTCCCGTCAGCTCTCTCTATTTAAATATCTTTCTTTCTTTCTTTCTTTCTTTTGACTTTTTCAACATCCCCTTTTCCTATCTCTCGTCCTCTCTCTCTATTTAAATATCTTTCTTTCTTTCTTTCTTTCTTTTGACTTTTTCAACATCCCCTTTTCCTATCTCTCGTCAGCTCTCTCTATTTAAATATCTTTCTTTCTTTCTTTCTTTCTTTTGACTTTTTCAACATCCCCTTTTCCTATCTCTCGTCAGCTCTCTCTATTTAAATATCTTTCTTTCTTTCTTTCTTTCTTGTGACTTTTTCAACATCCCCTTTTCCTATCTCTCGTCAGCTCTCTCTATTTAAATATCTTTCTTTCTTTCTTTCTTTCTTTTGACTTTTTCAACATCCCCTTTTCCTATCTCTCGTCAGCTCTCTCTATTTAAATATCTTTCTTTCTTTCTTTTGACTTTTTCAACATCCCCTTTTCCTATCTCTCGTCAGCTCTCTCTATTTAAATATCTTTCTTTCTTTCTTTCTTTCTTTTGACTTTTTCAACATCCCCTTTTCCTATCTCTCGTCAGCTCTCTCTATTTAAATATCTTTCTTTCTTTCTTTCTTTCTTTTGACTTTTTCAACATCCCCTTTTCCTATCTCTCGTCAGCTCTCTCTATTTAAATATCTTTCTTTCTTTCTTTCTTTCTTTCTTTTGACTTTTTCAACATCCCCTTTTCCTATCTCTCGTCAGCTCTCTCTATTTAAATATCTTTCTTTCTTTCTTTCTTTCTTTTGACTTTTTCAACATCCCCTTTTCCTATCTCTCGTCAGCTCTCTCTATTTAAATATCTTTCTTTCTTTCTTTCTTTCATTCTTTTGACTTTTTCAACATCCCCTTTTCCTATCTCTCGTCAGCTCTCTCTATTTAAATATCTTTCTTTCTTTCTTTCTTTCTTTTGACTTTTTCAACATCCCCTTTTCCTATCTCTCGTCAGCTCTCTCTATTTAAATATCTTTCTTTCTTTCTTTCTTTCTTTCTTTTGACTTTTTCAACATCCCCTTTTCATATCTCTCGTCAGCTCTCTCTATTTAAATATCTTTCTTTCTTTCTTTCTTTCTTTTGACTTTTTCAACATCCCCTTTTCATATCTCTCGTCAGCTCTCTCTATTTAAATATCTTTCTTTCTTTCTTTTGACTTTTTCAACATCCCCTTTTCCTATCTCTCGTCAGCTCTCTCTATTTAAATATCTTTCTTTCTTTCTTTCTTTCTTTTGACTTTTTCAACATCCCCTTTTCCTATCTCTCGTCAGCTCTCTCTATTTAAATATCTTTCTTTCTTTCTTTCTTTGTTTTGACTTTTTCAACATCCCCTTTTCATATCTCTCGTCAGCTCTCTCTATTTAAATATCTTTCTTTCTTTCTTTCTTTCTTTTGACTTTTTCAACATCCCCTTTTCCTATCTCTCGTCAGCTCTCTCTATTTAAATATCTTTCTTTCTTTCTTTCTTTTGACTTCTTCAACATCCCCTTTTCCTATCTCTCGTCAGCTCTATCTATTTAAATATCTTTCTTTCTTTCTTTCTTTCTTTTGACTTTTTCAACATCCCCTTTTCCTATCTCTCGTCAGCTCTCTCTATTTAAATATCTTTCTTTCTTTCTTTTGACTTTTTCAACATCCCCTTTTCCTATCTCTCGTCAGCTCTCTCTATTTAAATATCTTTCTTTCTTTCTTTCTTTCTTTTGACTTTTTCAACATCCCCTTTTCCTATCTCTCGTCAGCTCTCTCTATTTAAATATCTTTCTTTCTTTCTTTCTTTCTTTTGACTTTTTCAACATCCCCTTTTCCTATCTCTCGTCCTCTCTCTCTATTTAAATATCTTTCTTTCTTTCTTTCTTTCTTTTGACTTTTTCAACATCCCCTTTTCCTATCTCCCGTCAGCTCTCTCTATTTAAATATCTTTCTTTCTTTCTTTCTTTCTTTTGACTTTTTCAACATCCCCTTTTCCTATCTCTCGTCCTCTCTCTCTATTTAAATATCTTTCTTTCTTTCTTTCTTTCTTTCTTTTGACTTTTTCAACATCCCCTTTTCCTATCTCTCGTCAGCTCTCTCTATTTAAATATCTTTCTTTCTTTCTTTCTTTCTTTTGACTTTTTCAACATCCCCTTTTCCTATCTCTCGTCAGCTCTCTCTATTTAAATATCTTTCTTTCTTTCTTTCTTTCTTTTGACTTTTTCAACATCCCCTTTTCCTATCTCTCGTCAGCTCTCTCTATTTAAATATCTTTCTTTCTTTCTTTCTTTCTTTCTTTTGACTTTTTCAACATCCCCTTTTCCTATCTCTCGTCAGCTCTCTCTATTTAAATATCTTTCTTTCTTTCTTTCTTTCTTTCTTTTGACTTTTTCAACATCCCCTTTTCCTATCTCTCGTCAGCTCTCTCTATTTAAATATCTTTCTTTCTTTCTTTCTTTCTTTTGACTTTTTCAACATCCCCTTTTCATATCTCTCGTCAGCTCTCTCTATTTAAATATCTTTCTTTCTTTCTTTTGACTTTTTCAACATCCCCTTTTCCTATCTCTCGTCAGCTCTCTCTATTTAAATATCTTTCTTTCTTTCTTTCTTTCTTTCTTTTGACTTTTTCAACATCCCCTTTTCCTATCTCTCGTCAGCTCTCTCTATTTAAATATCTTTCTTTCTTTCTTTCTTTCTTTTGACTTTTTCAACATCCCCTTTTCATATCTCTCGTCAGCTCTCTCTATTTAAATATCTTTCTTTCTTTCTTTCTTTCTTTTGACTTTTTCAACATCCCCTTTTCATATCTCTCGTCAGCTCTCTCTATTTAAATATCTTTCTTTCTTTCTTTCTTTTGACTTTTTCAACATGCCCTTTTCCTATCTCTCGTCCTCTCTCTCTATTTAAATATCTTTCTTTCTTTCTTTCTTTCTTTCTTTCTTTCTTTTGACTTTTTCAACATCCCCTTTTCCTATCTCTCGTCCTCTCTCTCTATTTAAATATCTTTCTTTCTTTCTTTCTTTCTTTTGACTTTTTCAACATCCTCTTTTCCTATCTCTCGTCAGCTCTCTCTATTTAAATATCTTTCTTTCTTTCTTTCTTTCTTTTGACTTTTTCAACATCCCCTTTTCCTATCTCTCGTCAGCTCTCTCTATTTAAATATCTTTCTTTCTTTCTTTTGACTTTTTCAACATCCCCTTTTCCTATCTCTCGTCAGCTCTCTCTATTTAAATATCTTTCTTTCTTTCTTTCTTTCTTTTGACTTTTTCAACATCCCGTTTTCCTATCTCTCGTCAGCTCTCTCTATTTAAATATCTTTCTTTCTTTCTTTCTTTCTTTTGACTTTTTCAACATCCCCTTTTCATATCTCTCGTCAGCTCTCTCTATTTAAATATCTTTCTTTCTTTCTTTCTTTCTTTTGACTTTTTCAACATCCCCTTTTCATATCTCTCGTCAGCTCTCTCTATTTAAATATCTTTCTTTCTTTCTTTTGACTTTTTCAACATGCCCTTTTCCTATCTCTCGTCAGCTCTCTCTATTTAAATATCTTTCTTTCTTTCTTTCTTTCTTTTGACTTTTTCAACATCCCCTTTTCCTATCTCTCGTCAGCTCTCTCTATTTAAATATCTTTCTTTCTTTCTTTCTTTTGACTTTTTCAACATCCCCTTTTCCTATCTCTCGTCAGCTCTCTCTATTTAAATATCTTTCTTTCTTTCTTTCTTTCTTTTGACTTTTTCAACATCCCCTTTTCCTATCTCTCGTCCTCTCTCTCTATTTAAATATCTTTCTTTCTTTCTTTCTTTCTTTTGACTTTTTCAACATCCCCTTTTCCTATCTCTCGTCAGCTCTCTCTATTTAAATATCTTTCTTTCTTTCTTTCTTTCTTTCTTTCTTTCTTTCACGTTTCAATTATTTCAAAACTTACCACCTGTTTTTCTTTTCTCGTTTGTTTGTAATCGCTAAGGTGAAGCTGTCCGAATGAGCAACGAATTGCCGTCATTTACCAGCCTTGCAAGTCCTATAGATTCCCTAATAACCACAAAAATAGCCAACTTACGAAAGAGTAGAAGAAGCCAAATTGTCAATCATCTTTTTGGAAATGTGAATTCTTGAAACAGCAGATGTTCACCGGCCTGGTGAGAACTATCATTTATATAAACATTACCACAAAACTAAAGTGCAACAAAATCTTTTATAGCGATACTGAGTGCCCTCTGGAGAAACGGACTTTTCTGGTCTTTATGTAAAAGCTGTTAAATAAAAAATTATTTGATGTCGAAGACTTGGGCGCAACATTATACACAAAAAGCACAATTCTTTCAGTAACGTTTGTATTAAAAAGGAAAAAAAAATCTTGACCACTAAAAGACATTTCCCCCAGATTTTCAGTTTCACAACATATATATTGAATGACGAACATATTAAAGCAAACTGTAGGTAGCCCTATGTTAGAAATATCTACCAAAATTGGAGTAATGCTGCAATATTTCGGCTGGAGCAGCATAATCCCCACATCCAAGCTTGTCAGAAATTAAAATCATTTACGCTGTCTTGATTGGGAAAACATCCTGCTGGGAGTCTGTTCCACAAAGCAGCAGTTCATAATAAGAAGCTCTCTGAGTGGAACTTACTCCTTACTAATGGGATATGACGGGAATTGGAGATGGTCCATCCTTGTGTATGTGGAATGGTGGGTCCTAGTTGCAAAGGTCAGAACTAGAGGTACAATGGAACGTAGCTTATCAGAACACATATTGTGAAAATAACGATAGAGCAGCGAGAGGCTCACGATATTTCGTTTGTGGGAAAAAGGTTGTAGGTTGGAAAATAAGTCAATATAGATGCTTATCAACGCAGGCAAGTGAGGAATGGACAACTCCAGTCCAGATACGACATCAATATTTCATTTCTACGCTAGAAATATGTACCAAAATTGGAGTATTGCTGCGATATTTGGGCTGGATCAGCATAATTCTCTCAATTAATTCTTCTTCTTCTTCTTCTTCTTCTTCTTCTTCTAAAATATCTTGCGTACAGACACCCATATAAACTTGATTTCTGATCCCACGTACATACGCTCGCAGATTCTAACAAAAACATCAACTCCATAGAATCAGGCACTCTATTAGTGAACTCAGAGATTTACATGACACACTACCATTTACACACAATCAGAAATTCATAGGCACTCACATGCACACAATAGGAACCATTCTTTTGTCATACACTTACTAACAGACACAGTGACTGATGCGGACAATCATAGACATTCACTTATACACATTAACGTAAAATCACATAATAACATATACAACTTACTATTCATTTTCATTCTCTTTTGCCAGTTCTGCCCATTTTTAGCACTTACATACATCCATACATAAAAGACGACTTGTAGTAACATATTTCATTTGTCAGTTTTACACACTTTTGAAGCGCTTACATACATAAAACAGGACTTACAGTAACATGTTTTACCCTGTTCAATTTCGCCCCATTTACCAGTCTGACGCACTTTTTAGCATTTACATACATCTATATATAAAACACTACTTATAGCAACATGTTTTACACTGTTCAATTTCGTTTCATTTCCCGGTTTTATACACATTTTTATCACTTATATTCATCCATATGTAGCACACAACTTACAGTAACATATTTTACTCTATTCAGCTTCG
>OZ038503.1:19990472-20040472 GCA_964036315.1 Acanthosepion esculentum | reverse complement strand
TTGGTCATCGTCTTCTACTATATTGGTCATCGCCAGTTTAGATTTGATGGAGTTATTTTGATTATTAACTACAAGGTTTAGAGTTTTCCATTTTCGGTACTATATTATAAGAACAATATTTACACATTTTTCGGAAATTAAAGCAGAAATATGGTCCTAAATGATTTTTCGTATAGCGAATTCCTTCTGCACCAAACGGGAATAAATGTAAAAACGCTGGAAAAACTAAATAAAAAATTAATAAAATGTTCTTTTTCTGCCATATTTAACAAAAGATGTTTAAGAGAGGTTGCTACATTAAAATATGCACAAACACACACACACACACACACACACACACACATATATATATATATATATATATATATATATATATATATATATATATATATATTAGGAAAATCAGTGAGAGTGGAACTTTTTTCATGTCACGATTTTCATCGTTTAGAATTAATCAGATATAGTGATTTTTACGTTGGTGCAATTTCCTATGAAGGAGAGGAGACGCTGAAAGTTTAAATTTTTCTTCGTTTTTTTTTTTTTATATGGGTGCTTGAGTACATAATCTACCGAAATACATTTAGTTTCTTTTTTTTACATTATTAAAGTATATATATATATATATATATATATATAATGTGTGTATATATATATATGTATGTGTTTGTGTGTGTGTGTGTGTGTGTGTCTATAGCAGGAAAAGAGCGTGAAAAGTCTTTTATCATTGGTTGACGGACGGATTTCAATAAGAACGGTCGGGTTGCTGTTTAAGCCGATATGATGCAAAACCCGAAATCGGCGATAAGGACAGTGCATCACTGAAGAGCACACTTGATGCATTTAAAAATTATTATGCAACTATATATATATATATATATATATATATATATATATATATATATATATATATAAATATATATTGAATTGGTCGTCGTCAGTCGACTAAAGAATTTATTATTGTTACCATGTCTATATCTGGTCGTCGGCTCTAGACTACAGGATTTATTATTGCTTACGATGTCTACACCTGGTCGTCGGTAGTGGACTAAATAATTTATTATTGCTTACGATTTGTACCTCTTATGATGTGTACATCTTACCGTGTCTACATCTGGTCGTCGGCTCTGGATTACAGTTTTTGTTATTGCTTACGATTTCTACATCTGGTCGTCGGCTCTGGATCAAAGAATTTATTATTGCTGACGATGTCTACATCTGGTCATCAACTTTGGACTAAAGAATTTATTACAGATTGCGATTTCTACATCTGGTTGTCGGTTCTTGACTAAAAAATATATTATTGCTTTCGATGTCTACATCTGGCTGTCGGATCTGGATTTAAAAAAAAAATTATTACTACCGATATCTACATCTAGTCGCGCCCTGGACCAAAGATTTCATTATTGCACATAACATTTACATCTGGTCATCAGCTCTGGACTAAAGAATTTATTATCGCTTAATGATGTTTACATCTTACCACATCTGCATCTTACCATGTCTACATGTGATCGTCGGCTCTGGACTACAGAATTTATTATAGCTTACGATGTCTAATCTGGTCGTCGGCTCTGGACAAAAGAATTTATTATTGCTAACGATGTCGACATCTGGTTGTCGGCTCTTGTCTTAAGAATTTATCATTCCTTCCGTTGTCTATATCTGATCATCGGCTCTGGAGGAAAGACCTTATTATTGCTTACGATGTCTACATCTTACGATGTGTCCATCTGGCCGTCGGCTCTGTACTAAAGATTTTATTATTACTTATGATATTTATATATGGTCGTCTGACAAGGACTAAACAATTTTATTATAACTTAAGATGATTACATCTGGTCGTTTGGACTAACCCAGAGAATTCATTATTGATAAAAATGTATTCTTTGAAGCCATCTTTTTCTTTTTAGTGAAAATCGATGGTTTCAATGAAAGATATCTCAGCCATTGCAGGGATATGTAGATGGGAATCGGTAGGCAAATGAAATTCAGGCGAATGCATTTTAATAATCGTATTTTATAATAGGGAATTAATAATAAATCTCTAATCGAAACCGGAGAGAACAAATACTGTACACAATTTTCTGAATGGCTTAAAAATAAAACTCGAGATAATGGACTTACAATGGATGTGCGGGTAGCTGTAACGGCTATCGGCGAAGAAAGTGGAATTGGCAAGCCGAGTTTAAATTCCGGGCTACTTCGGGAAAATCATGAAGTTATTTGTCATTCATACCTGCAGTTGTGACTTACATAGAGTAAACTAGGATCGGGCTGAGAACATTTTAGCAGGTCCTCATATAAAATTTGTAGTTGGGTGGTAACTCTTGTCCTGACAGAAAATAGACGAAAGTCTAGTTTAATTCTTTTTTTTTTTAATTATTTAACTCCAAGCAAGGCGTGAATGTCAATAGCACACTGGGTGTAACATAGAGTGAAGGCGGGAGAAATGACTGGGTACAGGGTGGGCCGACGAAAGGATAAAAGTTGAACGGGGTTCAAGAAGATAGAAGATGTCGATTGATGTGGCATTTAAATTTTCGAAGATTGTAGTTATCAGGGAAGCAAAGCAACGGGAGGGGGTTCCACAAGTGGGAAGTGCGAGAAAAACTGTTGGAGTAAAATAAGACATTTTACTCCGCTAGTATGTCACAATATTTGACTGAGAAGTTTGTAAATGAACGAGAACATGTGAAAATCACTATTTCATAACTGCCTCATGATTCAGGCAATTTTTTTGTATCCATGCCCCTTCAGGACTCATGCGATATTGTTTCTCCACATATTCCGTTTATTTATTATTTGTGAATTCTTGTAACTTCTTGGGAAAGATAGTGTTTGGGTTTAGTGTTTTTATACTCCTAGACTGGTTGCCATCTATGGCTAGAGAGGTCAGTTTATCATGTTGGGGAAGGAAGAGATTAATACCTAACTTTCCCAAGGGGATTTGTGAGGTGAGAATTTAAAGCTTTTCGTAATCATTCTACTTTCTGCTCCGATGTGGTTACGAAACTCGCACGTCCCATCCAGGCAGTCGTAACATTTAAAAACAATACGGGCTCACGCCTCTTGCAGGTATAACCGGTAAGTAAACATATTGCTTCCATTATCAATGGGGCCTAGAAAGCAATTCTCCGTTATCGAGGAGAATTGTAAATATAAACAAAACTGAATGCATAGTAAGTAACTTATGAATTCAACTTACATTTTCAGACAGCGTGTATAGATTATGTTACGCAAGCGTATGAGCATGCGCAGTTCGTGTATGCATTTAAGAACTTAATAAAAGGCTAGTAGGTAGAGTTACTATGGAAACGGATGAACATCAGTTTGGACCAAATCAAAAGAGGCGCTCTGAAGTGATAGTCACTACGTTACTGGGCACAGTGAATATTGTCCACTTATTTACAGAAGAAAGTAATCAGACTGGACATTGTTAGGTCGATCGTTACGAACGCTTATGACTGCTAATGGCGTAACAAGTACATAAGACCTCGGACCGAATTGAAATTTTGTCGCCATCATCAGCGTGTGCCTTGCGAGTGCAGATTCATTGATACAGCTGAGCACAGTAATTTGAGATTTCGTCCTTTGAAACAATGGTGTCAAGAGAAAACAATTGTTTCAGAATTCAGCAGTCAGTACGTCTAATCCGCCATGGTTTTTACGTAGAAATAACAACCATTATTATTATTATTATTATTATTATTATTATTATTATTATTATTATTATTATTATCATCATAACCACGAGTAACGTAGTCCATTAGAGCAGTAGAAGCGCCACATCTATTGCAGCTGTGAGACAAGAGTGTCTGGCGGAGCCTGTCCCTCTCCAGGATGGTTTCGAATTTAGAGTTTTCCTTCCCTTCGATAGATTGCTCTACGAATGCCACAGAGCATAGTCTACCCTATTTTATATTTGCATAACCAAAAGGTATACTATTTACATTATTCGGGCTATTGCTCTCATCTTTGTCGCCATATTTATTACAGCGTTTCGGTCGTTGTACGCTCCGGCCTTCTTCAGGTGGTTGGAATGTCGAACTGAACGCTTTATTTCGTTCACTGGGGTAGACTGTTCTAGTTCTACGTGCCATGTCTAATGGATGTCAGTTATCAGTTATCTCCTGTTAATTCCCCTTTCCAAGTTCTCCACTGCCTTAACCAGGTATTGAACTCTCTGGATCCTGTCACTGGATCTAACTGTGCCATGTGTCCTTTCCACTGTGGATCTAACTGACATCGGCGAACCATATGTCGCATAAAACACAACTCATCATATTATATAGCATTCAGACGTCCTTGGCTTACATGCCTACACACAAGCATATCTAATACTTCTACAAAGCTAACAAATGTTTTCCCAATCTTTGCGCATACGGACATAGGAATAAGAACATCTCTGCACGCATTTTCATTCATCCCAATTGTATTCTTTCTGTTTCTTTTGCTAAGGCAATAAAATCTTGTTAATTGAATGTAGTTGTTTGTGTATTCATTTTTATACTATTCGGTTTGAATAAACAATCTCAATTAATCGTGGGGAACTTCATAAATAATAATAATAATATTAATAATAATAATAGTAATAATAATAATAATAATAATAATAATAATAATAATAATAATAATAACAATAATAATAGTAATAATAATAATAATACAGTTGTGGTTGGGCCCTCGACTTGATTGGAAAAGGCTCCAATAGACTCAATTAGGTGACCCCTAGTAACTCATACTATTAAGAAATAAAAAAAATGTACTCACAGGTACAGCTTACACCTTACGAAGGAGTTTATCTATGTAAATTGTGTGTTATCTTAGATTGTCAATTTTTTACAAAAATGCTCAGAAGAAAATGCCATTATACTATTTCTGACCTTAGGTCTCTACTTGGGATCCGGGAGGAAATGTGTATTGAACAGAAATCAAAGGAAATAATAATAATAATAATAATAATAATAATAATAATAATAATAATAATAATAATAATGATAATAATAATGATAATAATAATAATAATTTCGCATTTCAATATGTAACCATTTTATTTTAAAAAAATTGTATTTTAAGTCTGTTTCAACATTAATTTTCTCTTTTAATTTCAAATGATTTTTATATCCTGATTTTTTATTTGTTTAAATTTTACTACACTTCCAGCGGAAGTTTCTGTAATTGAATTACACGTTTTACCTAAGTATAGTGTATCATTGTATATATATATATATATATATATATATATATATATATATATATATATATATATATATATATATATATATATATCAGTTATGTGTCATGCGTGATACACGCTTAGGCGATCATGTATCCTTCGATACATGACTGATGAGGCAGATTTTTTCCCGCAGTAGGTTACCATTTCTTTCTAAGGTAGACCAGTTGCCATCAAAAGCTATAGAAACCGGTCTGTCCTGCTGTTTACCCATACCTGCGGGGAGAATAAGAGGATTCATACCTTTCCCAAGGGTATTAGCACATAAGTAAATGTAATGGATTCGACTTGAATCCGAACTCGGTTCTCCGATTCCTCATCCCGAGCCGATATATATATATATATATATATATATATATATATATATATATATATATATATATATATATATATATATATATATATATATCATCGACTCTCCCGTCGAATTCGGCGTATGAGGGTCAAGCAGATCAGTTCCTAGAAACTGAGAGACCGACGCCGACACATGGGATTTGATTATAGTGGTGAAGGTTTCGTGCAGGACCATCCACACTTTTTGAAGGGACGAATACAGGGACCTGGTGCACTGAGTGCCATAAGGTCCGCAAACGACAGGTTTTGAATTCAGAGTTGTCCTTCTCCTATATGTGTGTGTTTGTGCATGTGCATGTATGCACATGTGTATAAGGGTAGTATTAGCTGGTTGCCTAATTTTCCTTTTTTAATGTGCTGATCCGGCCATGTTCCCTTTTTGACGAATTTTTTGGAGTGAGAATATTACTTGTTAGGGTACCGTTTTATGACGATGGTAAGAAATGACCCCAAACATAAAATCTGTTGTATTTTTCTCTTTTTTCATTGAATGAATTCCTTAGTAACACTTCCGCTAACTCGTAGTACCCGTGGGGGTTATCTATCCTATAAAGTTTGATTATTATCACTCTCATTGGCGTCGACAAGTCAAACATTTTAGTCTCTTTCGCCGATATGACTCGTGTTCGCGTTTCAATATGTAAGCGTATTTTTTTCTAAAATTCTATTTAAATTTGTTTGCATTCATTTCAACTTTAATTTTTTTCTTTTCCCTTGAATTTTAATTGTTTTTTATATCCTTACTTTTTATTTTAAAAAATCCACAAAAATGAATTGCGCTTTTTATCTAAGCATAGTGTATCATTGTCGATCTCTGTATATATATATATATATATATATATATATATATATATATATATATATATATATATATATATATGTATATATATATATATATATATATATATATGTGTGTGTGTGTGTGTTTGTGTGTGTGTGTGTGTGTGTGTCTGTGTGTCTGTGTGTGAGTGTGTACATGTATACGCACATGTAAAGATCGTATTGGCTGATTACCTATTCTTCCTTTTTTGCTCTCGTGATAACCCCAAGTTTATGTCCACCTGACCTTTCGTCTGGCAGTGGTCATTGTGACTTCTACTAAGTTAAAACTTAGTATGGTCAATTTGTTTCTCTTAAAAACGAGAAGGAAAACTCCAAACTGCAACTCAAGATCTTAATCGTGCCGAGGAGTGAATAGCTGTTGTATTATGAGGTCGCGAACGATCCCCTAGAGGTTTCGGAACCCTGTCTGTAAAAGACCGTTACCCAGTGTACCAGAGGACTTTGGGTGGACTTTTGGACCCCCCCTGGCATCACGAATGGAAACAATATGAGAACTAGAATTAAAACTAAAGAGTTCAGTATGGCTCTTTTAATGGGAAAACATGGAGCCCATCCCACAGGAAGGGAGCCTACCTGAAGTCGAAAAATCTGCCCTAGGAAAAAACATCCTACACAAATAATGAATCTTCATATCCCTGCAACGTGCATAATCCCAATGATTGCCCTTCAAATTCTCCAACGAGATCCACAAGCATTCATTTAAAGTAAAAAGAAAAGATAAAATGGTCTCGAGAGGAGTACAAACTCTCGTTATGACTGCATTCTATGAAGCATTGCACAATCCTCAGAAAAGCATCACTCTCCAAACGTATGACATTTGGAGAGAAAAAAATTTGAACAAGTAATTAGAAAGTAGATTGACGAAAATAAACTAGCCAATGTAAGAAGGTACATCATGAGAAATAAGCAATTGACAGATGCTGAAATAAAAAGAACTGCAATCAGAATAGGCGAATCAACAGAATATAATAGGGAATCAGATATAAACATAAAAATACTAACATCACTCAAATCATAGATAATAATGAAGAATGTAAAAGGACCTCCAATCTGTTGTTGACTGGGGCAAGAAATGGCTGGTTAACTTTAATGCCTCAAAAATAAAACTGCTTTCTTTTACGCACCGCAGAGAACCCTCCCTGCCTCCTATTAGAATGTTTAATGCTCAACCCCACGAGAGCACCTCTCTGTGACTCCTTTGTCTCACACTGTCCACCGACCTGAGGTGGAACAAATACATTGAATCAATAGTTTCATCTACCGCAATGAATGTCTGTTCTCTGTGTCGTGCCAGAAAGTTTTTTCTCTCCCAAGTCTATCCTTCAAATTTATAAATCAACCATTCGCACTTGCATGGAATACTACTTCCATATATCGTGGAAACAATATTAGAACTAAAAGTCAACCCAGAAAGTCCAGTATGGCTCTTCCAGTGGATAAACAGGGAGCCCGTCCTCGGGAGGGAGCCTACCTGAGGCCGAGAAATCTACCATAGGAAAAAGATACTACACAAATAATAAATTTTCAGTTCCCTACAGGCGGGATAGTCCCAATAATGGCCGTGCAAATTCTCCAACTCACAAGCATTCATTTAAAGGAAGAAAAGGTAAATGGTTTCGTGAGAAGTAGAAAATCGTTATGACTGCATTCTATGAAGCATTGCACAAACCTCAGAAAAGCATCACTCTCCAAACGTATGACATTTGGAAAGAAAAAAATTTGGACAAGTAATTAGAAAGTAGATTGACGAAAATAAACTCGCCAATGTAAGAAGGTACATCACGAGAAATAAGCAATTGACAGATTCTGAAATTAAAGAAATAAAAAGAACTGCAACCAGAATAGGCGAATCAACAGAATATGATAGGGAATCAGATATAGACAAAAAATACTAACATCACACAAACCATGGATCAGAAGACGAAACTGAGATACACTCTAATCACTGTGAAGATAATGCTGAAAGTTTAGAAGAATTGAAAAGGCGTTGTATTAGTCAATGACACGCCTATAATAAAACGAATTCAAAACGCATTGAACCGAATTATTTTACGGAAAACAAGAATAGTATACAAGAAGCTTATGAAGAAATCAGGAGGCATATAAGTCAGACACAAAATCTTGAAATGGTGGAAGGAGAACAACTCCCAAAATTACAACCAAAAAAGCAGAACATCAAAACTATTAAACTCTACAACGCAACACTCAAATTATTTCTGGATGAAGTAGAACCACATGTAAGTCTCAAAGAAGGAATATATGCATAAAAATAGCAGCAACTAAAAAAATTAAACATCAAAGTAAAAAATGCAGTCTCACAGACATGGCGATCAACCTTGGAAAAAAATATAGAGAAAGAAATTGAACAACTTAGAAGTGAATTATCAATATTCACTGAATAGGCAAGTGGAACATATGTAAGGATAAGAAAAGTAGAAAAGTAGAAAAGTAAAAAGAAAATACAAAATTAGGAATAAAAATTACGTCCCATCAGCTAAAAAAACAAACAAATAATACAGTTGCAGGAATCATATGATATGAAAAACGACCAAGATTCTACAGACAGGACAGGATCTTTCAAACTAATGAGAAGAAATTTTACAGAGAAATAGACAAACAAAAAATTGAAGTAACACCTTCCTCCAATGGAAGAGGTTATACAATTCTGGGAAAAATATGGGCTTGCTCCAAAGAACATAACAAAGAAGCAGATTGGATTACGCAATAGGTAGAACGGATGAAAAAATCACAGAAAAAATATAGCCGAAAATCACAGAACAGAATGTTGAATGTGCACTGAAAAAGAGTACACAACTGGAAAATTTCAGGAATAGATAAAAGTCATAAATTTTTGCTCTATTATCTAAGTACAGCACACAGAAACTAGCCAAAGAACTTCAAGAAATGGTCAATGATCCTACTAAAATTCCGACATGGATAACCAAAGGAATTACCTTCTTTCTACCCAAAAATGGTGACACAAATGTCTCAAAAACTACAGACCAATTACATATCCTCCCACTACTTACAAACTGTTAACATCCATTCTGATAAAACAGATGTTGTCCTTCTTAGAAAAAAATACATACTACCTCTTTAACAAAAAAGGCGCAATCGTGGCTCTTACGGAATAGACGAATAATTAATAGGATGGTCTTGGAAAACTGCTTCAATATAAAGAAAAATTATCTCAAAATAAAATAAGCCATCTATTTTACATAGATGACTTATATGTTAGGAATGGCAGTGAGCTGGAAGGTCTCCTGAAAACAGTAAAATGTTTCGGTGATGACATTGAAATGAAATTCGGTTTAGATAAAGGTGCTAAAGCCACAATTTTACGAGGATCACTACAAAAATATCTTCTATTAACTTAGATCCTGGGGTAAAAATCGAAGATTTCGAGCAAGAAGAAGCTTATAAGTACCAAGGTGTAAATGAATGTGAAGGAATTCATAAAAAATAAAAGAAGTATTGCGAAAAGAGTACTATAGAAGGGTGCGACTGATATTAAGAACTGAAGTGAATTCTTAGAACAAACTAGTGACCATTAATAGCTTTTCCATCCCAGCAGTTCAATATAGAACTGGACTCTAAATGATATCAGACGAATGGATTCTAAGATAAAAAGCTTCTTTCTAAGCATAACATGAATTATCCAGATGCTGATGCAGACCGTCTCGCAAAAAGGTGGAAGAGGTCTTATTCAGCTAGAATTGTCATTCAAGACAACAACTATTGGCTTACTAGCATACATGCAAATAACAAAGGAATGGATGATACAATTAGTCAAAAAACACGAAAATAGAAAGGAAAAATATTCAATCATGAAAAAAGATTGTAAATACAGACAAGATTTACATTTAGTAGATTCTGTAGAAAACCAAAACAGAAACCAAGAACCAACTGTTGCAGGAAAAATTATGACAAGAAAGCCAAAGTTAAAGCTCTACATTACCAATATCCAGAACGAGGCTAATAAAACCGATGTTGATAAAGTTAACACTCATCGATGGTTACGAGCATCTGGATTAAAGGCTGAAACGGAAGGCTTTATTCTTGCAGCGCAAGAGCAGAGTCTTTTCACTAGAAACTTTCAGGCGAATATCATACATAATAGTGTGGATCCAAAATGTAGTTTCTGTGACAAATATCAGGAAACCATAGACCATCCAATCTCAGGCTGTTATGCACTTAAGCCGAATGAATATAAAAATCCTATCGATCGAGTGGAGCAATATTTACACGGGACAATGTATAAAAACTTTGGAAAAGATGCTAATAAACATTGATATGAACATCACTTTGAGCCGGTTACAGAAATACAAGACATCACAATTTTATGTGATTCCATCATCTTTACAGACAGGAAGATTGAAGCAAATAAGCCGGACATAATTGTCACAAACCGAAAAGAAAAACTTGACTACTAATTGATATGGCTTGCCCAACGAACTGTAATATACTAACCAAAGGATTTGAATAACTATCGAAGTATAAAAACCTGGAAATCGAAATAGAAAAAAATGTGGAAATTGAAAACAAGAAATTATACCAGTCATAGTAGGTGCTCTTGGAATGATAAAAAAGGAACACAACAACACATTGAAAAATCCCTGGAAATCCCAGCTTAAGAGAAATACAAAAAGTGTTATGGTAAGTACAGCCCACATACTAAGAAGAACGCTAGTGATGTTATGGGTGTTAGAAAAACAAATCATGAAATATAGGCATAACAACATACCACTACCTACGTTAGGTCTTCCCGCAAACATGGTAGATATCATGACCATGACAGAAATCGAAATATAATAATAATAATAATAATAATAATAATGATAATAATAAACAGACGTAACAAATCAAAGCTAATCACCCAGACATTGTGATCAAAGACCACAAAAACAGGAATGTGGGTTCTTATTGACATGGTAGTTTCAGAAGACTGGAACGGATCTGCAAAAATCTACTAAGATAAAATGATCTTGAGGTGGAAATCTAAAAAATGTGATTGGAGCCATCGGATTGACTGGAAAAGGTTCTGATATACTCATTGGAGGGATTCCTGGTAGCCAATGCTTTAAAGAAATAGAAAAAATTGTACTCACAAGTATAGCTCACACATTACGAAAAGCTTTATCTATGTAAAATATGTGTGTTCTGAGATTTTTTTTTAGAAAAAAGATCAGTGAAAAATGTCATGAAGACATTTCTGATCTTAGGCCTCTGATTGTGACCCGGAAGGAAATGTATATACAACAGAAATCCAAGGAAATAATAATAATAATAATAATAATAATAATAATAATAATAATAATAATGAAGCACGAAGAATAGACCGAATAACCAATTTTTGGATAAAAAACATATCTAGCACCCGACAAGACCTAGCACAGGCATACAATGATTTGTCTATATTTCTGAGATGAAGTATTATGTACACTATTTACATTATTCGGACTATTGTCCTCATCTTCGTTGCCATATTTATCACAACGTTTCGGCCATTGTACGCTCCGGCCTTCTTCAGGTGGCTGGAATGTCGAACTGAACCCTTTATTGCGCTCACTGGAGTAGACTGTTCTAGTTCCACGTGCCATGTCTAATGGATATCAGTTATCAGTTATCCCCTGTTAATTCCCTTCTCCAAGTTCTCCACTGTTTTGACCGGGTATTGAACTCATACTGTCACTGGATCTAACCAACGCCTATATCCAATGTACCAAAAATACAAGTACAAAAATTAAATAGATTGAAAGATCAGAAGGTGACGCACAATTATCCAGCACCCACCAGTGAAAGCAGTAATCAACATCAGCCAATATCAGCTGAGTGCCTCTGAGGAGTCAGTATTAAGTAAGGGTCTCAAATTTGCCACAACCATCAGGCGAGTGCCATACTTGGACGTCATTGACAGAATCGAGGAGGTGGCTTTGAATTTCTCTCAAGCTCAGGCGGATGAACGCGATAAAAGATGAGACAGACCTTAGAGAGGGCCAAGTCACCCAAGTCAAACATCACGCGGCTGTAGAGGTTGGCAATCGTATCCTACAGAGGAAAGAAGACATCATCATACTACCGCCTGACAAAGGCAATGCAACTGTAGTGATGGATAGATCAGATTATACAGGAAATCTGGAAGACCTCATTAAAAATGGTAGCTACAGCAAAGTAAAAAAAGATCCTACAATGAAAACGGAACACAAACTGTCACAAACACTAATCAACAACAATGATCACTTCGCACCTAAGATGTATAGGCAGTTGTCGCAGTGTTACACCAAGCTACCTCATATATACGGTCCCCCTAAGATTCACAAAGACGGTATTCCGCTCAGGCCGATTGTTAGTTGCCAAGGCCCTGTGTTCTACCCTCTGAGTTACTTCCTTGTAGATGTAATTGACCCACTGATAGGAAAGTCACTTTTATATGTCCGAAACTCCGACCACCTACACCAAGCAAAAGTCATAAGTGGCGGCGACTCAGGGACATTAGATAAAGAACTGGTCAGTATAAGCAGTACCCAACAATGTAACAACTACACTGGGTACATGGCAGCAGCCTCAATAAACTGGGATAGGCGGGTACAAGAGGAGGACAACAACACTCAGAAAACAGTCTGTCTGCCTTATGTGAAGGGGTTATCGGAGAAAATACAAAGTATTTGCAGTCCATATAACATCAGGATAATCTTCAAATGCTGAACAACACTTCGTAGATATCTCTCTCGAGTAAGACCGCCCTACCAGAGAAGAACATGACTAAAAACTGTGTGTACGCTATCCCGTGAAGCTGCAGAAAGAAACATAAAGGGGAGACAGGCTGCCCCCTTAAGGTAAGGCTTCAAGAATACCAGAAAGCTGTAACATGAGGGGAAGTGGAAAGATCAGGCATGGCTGACTACATATGGAGAGAAAAGGGAGATCACCGCCCTCTGTGGGATCAGGTTGGAATCATAGACAAAGAACATCATTGGAAAATTCGTACACTTAAGGAATCAGCACATTTGCTAGGCCACAAAAATCTACTGAGCCGACCAAGCATAGAAATGAATACAATATGGGAACCAGTACTAATGTGTGCCAGAGAAAAGCAATAATAACAACGAAAATTGCAATATGAGCTCTAGCAAAAATCATGCAATGATAATAGCAAAAATTGCAATATGATCACGGGTAAAAAATGGTTGCTGAAGACATTAAGTTTATAAGTCCCAGAAGCTCATACACAGATGTCCTTAAGGACACATGGTAGAGTGGATAAAGACGTTGGTTAGATCTAGTGACAGTGTGAGTTCAATATCTGGTCAAGGCAGTGGAGAACTTGGAGAGATGAATTAACAGGAGATAACTGATAACTGACATCTATTAGACTAGAACAGTCTGCCCCAGTGAGCGAAATAAAGGGTTCAGTTCGACATTCCTACCACCTGAAGAAGACTGGAGCGTTCAACGGCCGAAACGTTGTGATAAATATGGCAACAAAGATGAGAACAATAGTCCGAATAATGTAAATAGTGCTTAAATGATATAATAATAAACCCATAAAAAATGTCCATCATTTGCCTACCAACAAGGAAAATAACTTATCGATAGCATGGATCGACTACAGAAAGTCGTTCGACAGTGTACCATACTCATCGACAGAGATGAGTAAAAAAACATAGAGTATGCCCCATAACTGTCAAATTCATAATGGAGAGCGTGAAAAACTGGAAGACTACACTAAAACTAGACCATACAAACGGGTTATTAACATCGAAACCAATTAACATTAAAAGCGTGTTCTTCCAAGGTGATTCATTTTCACCATTACTCTTCTACATTGCATTAGCGCCATTCAGCTGCCTACTGAACAACAGTAACCACGGATACAAGACACAGAATGGCAAACTGAATCACCTATTTTATATTGGTGATCTTAAAACGTTTGCCAAGGATGACAACCAGCAGAAAAAACAATTTACTCACCATTATCAAAACTCTCCAGCGAAGACATTACGATAGAGTTTGGAATCGACAAATGTACCAAAGCCACATTGAAAGGCGGTAAACTAACGAAAACTACAGACGTAGACCTTGATATCAACAGCAAGATTAAGGAACTAGACCAAGATGGTACATACAAATACTTAGGAATTAATGAGACGGAATATAACATTCAATTATGAAGAAATGACCCGAAAAGAATATTATAAGAGGGTACGTTTGATACTAGAAAGCAGACTTAATGGGGCTAATAAAATGAAGGCTGTCAACATCTTAGCTATCCCCGTAGTAACATACAGATTCAACATTATTAAATGGAAGTTGAATGATATTAAAAGATTGGACCCTAAGACCAGAAAATTGCTTACCCAGATGAGGATGTACCACTCGAAATCAGATGTTGATAGGATGTACGTACCAGCTTTAGGAGTCCGAGGTCTAATCCAACTTGAACTAATTCTAAAAACAACAATCGGATTGGAAGCGTACCTCACAAAACCCAATGACCCTCCCCTACAAATAGTAACACACCAAATCCATTTCATCAACAAAGAAGCTGCACTCTACAAGAAAAAAAACCTACCAATAAAAAACAAAGCGATTACAATCTATGCCAAACATGTAAAACAAAAACAAAACAACTTGGACAAATGAAATTACAAAAATAAAGCAAAACAAACAAACAAACAAACAAACAAAAAACCCAAAAAGAAACAACAACCAAAAACAAAAAAAAAAAAACAACAAAAAAACCCTGGTAGGTCAAGGCTTTCAAGACAAATAACTAAAACGAACAAAAGAATCAGATGTGGATCAGCAGAAAACACACCAGTGGCTGAGGAGCATCGATTTGAAAGCTGAGACAGAAAGCCTATTTATTGCAGTTCAGGGCTAAAACCTTCGAAACCAGGTCCTATCATTTCACATAACCAAGGATGGAACTAACGCCTAACGCATATGTGCACTGGAAAATATGCAAGAAGCACAAAATCGAAACCACTGAGAGATGGTATGAGCATCAATCAGACATAGTTACTTAAAATAACGATGTAACTATCCTCTGAGACATGCCAATTCAAACTGACAGAGAAATAAAATCCAATAGACCAGATATTATCATAAAAGACACGAAATTTAGTAAATGTATGCTTATTGATATAGCAGTACTATCTGAGAGAAACACCTCCATAAATTTATCGAGAAATTCTCCAAATACGAGGACCTGGAGATCGTGATTAACAGAATGTGGGGAATGAAAACTGACAGTGTATCAGTAGTAATCGGAGCTCTGGGCCTAGTGAGAAAAGGAATGGACAATTTTATTAACAGTGTCCCATGTAACATCAACATACAAGTTGCTCCAGAAGATCACTTCACTCGGAGCATCCCATATACTAAGAAATGTGCTGTCAATTAAATGGCAATTTTCCTATAGGGTCTATGGAACATAGTTTGAACCCGGCTATACAGGATATAAACCAGGGTAACATACACACGTAATAATAATAATAATAATAATAATAATAATAATAATAATAATAATAATAATAATAATAATAATTTCCTTCAGCTTTCTATCGATTTTGTTTTTATTTGTATTATCATCACTGTTGATTTTAGCTATCCCCCATTTTAAGAGTAATTTTGTAAGAAAAGATGTGGTGTATGAGTCTGGATTCAAAAGTAGTACATTTTCATTAACCTTAGCAGGTAAGATAACCTTCGAATTAGTGTTATTACAACGCATTATACTGTGGGACACGTGACTTAATTAAAAAAAATATATTAAAGATTTCGGGTGGAATTGTAAGCACCACGAAATGCCCTTATCTCCATAGTTTAATGTTATAAGATAGTAAGATTTGAGAAGAGTTACCTTTTGCAAAATAATTGTGGTTCTCAGTCGACGTCAAGGGTCAAAACTCATGAAGATGGCAATGGACTTTAGAACCCTATGTTATTCGACAACCGTTTTAATAAAAAGACTTTATGAATTTTAATCGATATCGATGATGAAGCCAATTTGGTTTGGTTTGGTTTATGGCATATCAACCTCAATGGATTATTTAATGCCTACAAAATTTTTATTGCTGGTAATATTTTTTTTCAAACATGTATCGCTAGTAATATTTTTCTTTCAGAAAAATATATTTCTGATAATATTTTTTTCAAAAAAGTATTACTGGTAAATTTTTTTTTGCCTGAAATGTATTGCTGGTAATAATTATTTTTTTGTAAAGTATCTGGTATTAAGAGACATTCAACTATTTTCCCATAGTTGGGACCTTAACAGGTGCTACCATCCCGGGTCAGGGTGGACTTGGGAACACCGGCAATTATGAGGTGGTTCCACGCTCCTCAAAACCTCCTGATCAGAGGCCTTGCTGTTGGACGTAGTTTATCGTCTTACCCAGGACGCAAGCTAATTTGAATGAATGCCGAATGATTCCTGTATTGTTATAGCAGTTGATATCTTTGTTGCCATTACTATTATGGGATATCAAGATATTTAAGGAGTTGATCAGAATCTTTCAGGAAATAACATACTGTAAGAATGAATTCTAACAAAAAATACTATATTAATTATGCCTGAAACTCTAAGATTCTGAATTGATCGAACTTGAGATTGCTAAAACTGAAAAAATGGTGGAGGAAAGGCGTTCAATATAGTGTCATATATCTGAGTGTACCTGTCAGCGTGTTCGCATGCGTATGCAAATCATACATTGTTGACATCTATTGATTAGAGATAATCTGATATAAAAGGGCGGATTAAAGAGATTTCATTCATAAATGTGATGAGAGGCGGGAAATAATATTTAGATTAACAGTAAATGATAAAGAGGAATTGGAAGAGAAAAAGGAAATGGAAGAAAACGAGGAAAGGAAAGAGAAAAAGGAAGTGAAAAAAAGAGGAAAAGGAAGAGAAAAAAGAAAGGGAAGAAAGAAAGGAAGTAGAAGAGAAAGAGGAAATGGAAGAGAAAAAGAAAGGGAAAGGGAAGAAAGAAAGGAAATGGAAGAGAAAGAGGAAAAGGAAGAGAAAAAAGAAAGGGAAAGGGAAGAAAGAAAGGAAGTGGAAGAGAAAGAGGAAAAGGAAGAGAAAAAAGAAAGGGAAGAAAGAAAGGAAGTAGAAGAGAAAGAGGAAATGGAAGAGAAAAAGAAAGGGAAAGGGAAGAAAGAAAGGAAATGGAAGAGAAAGAGGAAAAGGAAGAGAAAAAAGAAAGGGAAAGGGAAGAAAGAAAGGAAGTGGAAGAGAAAGAGGAAAAGGAAGAGAAAAAAGAAAGGGAAAGTGAAGAAAGAAAGGAAGTTAAAATGAAAGAGGGAAGGGAAAAGAAAAAGGAAATGAAAGAAAAAGAGGAAGTGGAACAGAAAAAGGAAATGGAAGAAAAAGAAAAAAGGGAAGAGAAAAAGCAATTGAAAGAGAAAGAGGAAACGAAGAGCGGAAAGAAAGGGAAAGGGAAGAAAGAAAGAAAGGAATTGGAAGAAAAAGAGGAAAGGGAAGAGAAAAACGATGTGAAAGAAAAAGAGGAAAGGCAAGAGAAAAGGGAAATGGAAGAGAGAAAGGAAGAGGAAGAAAAAGAGGAAAGGCAAGAGAAAAAGAAAATGGAAGAGAGAAAAGAAGTGAAAGAAAAAGAAGAAAAGGAAGATAAAAAGCAAATGGGAGAGAGAAAGGAAGGGGAAGAAAAAGAGGAAAGGGAAGAGAAAGAGGAAATCGAAAAAATGAGGACAGGGAAGAGAATGAAGAAGTGGAAGAAAAAGAGGAAAAGTAAGAGGAAATGTATAAAAAAGACAAATTAGCAAGTCTCGAGAGAGCTAATTTCAAGGGTGCATAACATGGCCATTGTTGCAAGGAAATAAGAAAGCTCAATGACACATTAAGAGCAATTAAGATTCAGAATTGAAGTGGGAAACGTTGTTATGGAAGATCTTGACAAAAAAGAAAGGCTGAGTTCTTCGGATCAGGATAATGTAATAGAAGATAGGCCTTTAGATGATATCGGGAATGACACAGGCACGTAATAAGAAGAAATAATACCAAGATCTCCATTACAAAGAACCGGGCATAAACTTCAATGTGCTGTTTAGATAATTACTTTAATAAAAGGAATATGTATATATTTTGATCATTTCACCCAAGCAAGGCAATAAAGCCACTAAGACGCAAAGGGTAGCTAAGAGTGTGAGAATATGAGAAGTAAAAAACATTATTAAGGAGCGAGAACAATGAAAGAACAGAAATTAAGAAAACAGAAGACACAAAGGAGTCGCAGTCGTCACAAAGAATGTCGCACTAACTACTATATTCGCTCGTATTATAATATTAACACACCTGATTAAACAGTTCCCTCAGGACTCTTGTGTTCTAGAGTTTTCCTTTGGAATATTACTAACCAGAACTACGAGTTGATACAAGCTTCATAACAATATATATATATATATATATATATATATATATATATATATATATATATATATATATATATATATAACTTAAATAATTAAGAAAGAAACAACCTAAAGTTTCCAATTTATTTCCCCAGAAATATATTTTCCTGGTTCCTCAGGTCAGATCTCTAGTTACAAAGCAATTTGGATAAAATATTAAGTAACCAACTCCAAACGGGGTATGATACAAGGGCAGACTGGAGAAAAAGAGGTCATTTGCGCATTTTTCCAAATAACAGGTGCCGACTACCTGATGATTGCGTGAAAAAACATATATATATATATGTTTTTATATATTCTGAACAATATTGGGTAAATTGTATAACAAAGTGGGAAAAACTTTTACACTTTCTCATATATATATATATATATATATATATATATATATATATATATATATATAAAGAAAAAACAATAGGAAGACTGTATTATTAGCCGACGCTATTCGTTCAATGTGGACTTTTTCAAGGCAGCCTTTTCTAGATGATGCAGGAGTACTGTGACATTGGTAATAGTGTCTTCAATGATAGCAAAAACGAAATGAATTTATTGAAAAGTAACTATTAACAACAAAAATAATGTCATCAGCAACTAGAAGAATTTAGAAAACGCTATTGTATTCATATTGTGTAGAAATATTGTTTTTATTGTGTTGACGTATTCAACTATTTTCTTGTGATTTCTTGATATAGTTGTTGTGTACGTGGGCTTGGGAGAGTAGTAATTCTGTTTGGAATGATGATATTGGGAAAAAACCTGGGCGTAGATAATATTCAATTGCGACACTCTCGAGGATTTTCCTTCTGAGTGAGTTATTTTCTTTTTTTTATGAGTATAGCATTTATTTCTATGTATGACTAGTGCATTAGTTAAGTTATTTGTGAGGTCTATTTTTTAAAATTTCTGCTTGTTTCTTCAATATATTGGCAATTTATTTATTTATTTTGTAAATGCCTGCTTCAGAAATATTGCTATTAGTGTTTGAGGATCTGATTATATCTATAATGGTTTTGGAAGTGTGGGTGATTATTTTAAAATTATTTAGATGGGATAGGTTGGACGTCGGTAGTATTATGCATCTGTTGTCATGTAATTTATTATTATGGATTATGTTATTAATTTTGTTTCGGTGGTATATTTTGTGTGCCTTTCTTCTCGCGTTGTGGGTGAAATGATATGGCTATTGTAGGTTTTAGAATGAGTTTTCTATGTATATTTCTTCTTTAAGTAAATAATGAGGGCTGCAGATTCTTAATGCTCTCAGATAGAAACCTGTAATAATTCCAGATTTAATTTTAGAAGAATGGTTTGAGCAGAAACTGATCAGGTCATTTTTGTTTGCAGCCTTTCTGTAACCGTCAAAATTGAGTTCGTTATTGTTTCTGTGCAACATAATATCTAGGAAGGGAAGAGTGTAGTTGGTTTCAGTTTCAAAAGTGAAGTCTATTGTCGGTTCAGTATATATATGTATATGTGTATGTATGGATATATATATATATATATATATATATATATATATATATATATATAGAGAGAGAGAGAGAGAGAGAGAGGCAACCGGACGTCTAGTCACACTGATGAGCTGTGAAACAGCGAAACGGTCTGTCTGTGGATGACAAAAATATTAGCTCCTGAAAAATTAATTTCGGTTGAGCCCTCTGGTTTGAGGTGTGAATTTGTAAACAGTGACTATTTAAGCTAATACTGCACGACTCTTCGACAGAATTGAGTCACTGTCAGTCACTGTGTGTTTATCTGAATCTAAAAATAAACACGCTAAAATTCACCTTCATCCCGTACCGTACGCTGACGGCTTAGATGGAGAAGTTCGGACTGACGCAAATTCAGGGTTTCGATCCTAGCTAAAGGCAACCGGACGTCTAGCCACACTGATGAGCTGTGAAACAGCGAAACGGTCTGTCTGTGGATGACAAATATATATATATATATATATATATATATATATATATATATATATATATATATACATTTGACTTTTTTAGTGGAGATATCTTAAAAGATTCTTTCAGACGAGGATATCAAATATGTTTTGTACGATTACTAAAAATAAAGAAAGAAAAGAAAAAACGAATAAAAAACAAAACAAAAAACAAACAAAAACAAATGAAGAATATATTCAACAAATTTTTAAAAAATACCGTGTTAATTTTTCATTCAAAAATTGTGAATATTCTGAAGGTACCGATTCCTATAAATAAATTCATTCTATTCTGGATAAAACTGCGTTCATTTATATATTGCCTATTATTAATCGTTTATAGAGAAGAGAAGTTATTAAAACCAAAAACGCACCCAGCTTTCAACTGTATTTGCATAAAACAGTGGTCAGCATATACACGTAGGTGGGGATGTTGAGGACGAATGAAATTTAGTTTCATTGCAAATTCCCCAACCTAACAAGTATCATCTACTTTCTTCGTTCAAATCAATATAAAGGAACAATACTTGTGTGGAGCTGACTGATATAACAGGAGGATTGAAAGCGTTGAAGTCGGTAGAAACCAGAGGTGAACGCTGATTGGCTGGAAAATGGCAAAAATTAAAGATGGAGGTAAGACAGACTGTGCAATTAGTGGGTGCAGAAATGGGAAAAGTGTTTGCTCAACTGGGAGAAAAGGCGGTCGGGTAAATAGGGACAAGAGGTAATATTGACACAAGATTGGACTGAAAAGTGAATATTGATGTATAGGACATAAGGGAAACAGGTAGTATTGATGTTTAAAGTGTCGCAGGTAGGAGAAGAGGCTGGGCGATGTTGGAGATATTGCTTTAGTAGGGATCGGAGGCATTGCTGTATAGGAATATATCATGGTCAAGTTTACTGTAATATAATAGGATTTGAAATACTATCTGAAACACACACATACGCGCACATGGAGAAAGAGAAAGAGACAGAAAGAAAAAACAAAGAGAAAAAGAAAGAAAAAGTCAGCAGAGCAGGACGGTGAAATTGTTATTTGTAGATTGTGACCTAAAAAAGGCACATAATTTAATCACTACTAAAAGGAGTCATGCAGCGGGACCCTTTCTGAAGTACTATAGTCTCTTACTTATGCGAAGTTGCACACACACACACACACACACACACACACACACACATATATATATATATATATATATAGAGAGAGAGAGAGAGAGAGAGAGAGAGTTTTTATATACAATATGTATATACACACAACTTTCTTTTACAAACAACTTAGGATTTTGACTAGTATTGGGGTTGTTTAAATTTTATACTCGAATGTTTATAAGTTGGTAAAATAGTTGCTTAAATTGTTTATGGTTGGGTCTGATAAATAAAAAGAAAACATTTTAATTGAACTAAACAACCAAAAGTTTTGGATAGAGTCTAAAATAACTTATTTAGTAACTCCTTTTGTTTAATTTTGTTTCTCTTTTTGTATTTTTTGAGTTGCTTAAACCACATTAATAAGGGTTACTTAAGATTTGGCTACAGTTACTAATAAAAATCGTATATATAAAGGGTGTTCCAAAAACTTGGACCGATTTTAAATGTGAATTAAGTTTTAGCGTCTAATAATTTTTTTCTTTTTCTTTCACATTTGGCGGACATTTGGGCGATATTATTTTCCACACATAATTTCCATGATTTAAATAACATGATCCGATAGAGAAATAAATAAATTTTCACCAATACCACTGATTTATTTACTGCTGACTTTGGTCTGTCTGAATGAAACACCCTTATATATAATCCGTCTTAATGAAACACCCTTTATATATATATATATATATATATATATATATAAATATATATATATATATATATATATATATATATATATATATATATATATATATATATATATGAGAGGAAGTAATGGACTTTTATTCATAGTCCTGTATGTGTTTTTACTTATTTATACGGTTGAGTCACGCCAAACATTACCGTTCTGTATATCAAGGTAGGGAGGTCATTAGGGACGTATTCTGTGTCATAACATGGTTATTCAATACAGATGGTTGATGGTCGACTTTCTTCATGGCTAGGTGTCCAGAACATTAGATCACTCACGAGTTTTTGTTTTGCTTGCTACGTTCACATAAGATTGTAGAAATATCAGGGATGGGTCCACAGAGCTGTGATTTAGTTGGATGCTGTCCCTAGGAGCTGTTAAGTCTAGCTTTTAGCGTCCGAGTATAGGTTTCATCAAATTTAGACTGTTGGGTTTTAGTTAATGTCCAGGCAGTGTCACCATACGTTAACACCGACTCTATAGTGGCTCAAAAGAATCTCCCCTTGAGGTTATCTGATAGATCAGGTTTCTGGATTAAATCCGTTTTTAGTTATGCGACATAGCTATCATTGAAGACACTATTACCAATGTCACAGTACTCCTGCATCATCTAGAAAAGGCTGCCAATGATCGTGGTGTCTATGTCAATGCCTCTAAAACTGAATTCATAAGCATCAACCAGCAAGGCTCGATACAAACCGTCTCGGGTCAATCAATGAGAATCTGTCGAATCTTTTACATACCTAAGTAGCGAGATAAATTCTACAGTTCTTACTATAAACGCCATATTTAGGGATTACACATGTTTGAGTAGACGTCTTCGTTTTCATACAGTATATTTGGACAAAAAACTAACGTATAGGTAAAACCAACAAAATGCCTGCCAAGTGATAAAAACAAAATAAAACTAATACTAAAACCAATAAATCAAAACAAAAAAGTAAATATAAACTGAGGGCAATAAAATAATCAAAACCTGAAATCTACTTAAACAGTACTATATATATATATATATATATATATATATATATATATATATAATGAACTCTCCCGTCGATTTCGATGTTTGAGGATCCGACAACCTCTTTCAGTTTTTATGTTTATGTCGTTTGTGACACTTCAGTGACTTGCATACAAGTCCGCATATTGTGCAACGGCGAGGATCTCGGGACATAGAAACAGGAAATATTTATCAGGTCAATACGACTGATTTCGAAATTTCTGATACCACTCTGGCACAAATATCTCCAGTTTTTTTTTATATCCGGGGCAACCGGCTCTTAGTATGGGGCACATTGAGAGTTGAGAGGTTACTCTTTAGTTTGTCTTTGTAGCTGAACCATAGCCGCCCCTCAGTCCTTATTCACTGTCAAGCTGGCTATAACGAGGACCTTAGGTTATTCTGTCGTTACTCATCCGTACAACACACACACGCACACACACACATATCTATCTATCTATCTATCTATCTATCTATCTATCTATCTATCAGTCTGTTTGTATCTATCTATCTATCTATCTATCTATCTATCTATCTATCAGTCTGTTTGTATCTATCTATCTATCTATCTATCTATCTATCTATCTATCTATCTATCTATATCACCTTAACCTGATGAATTCGACCACAAGGTGAAATAACTAACAGTGGTAATGTATATGTATGCGAGAGTAAAAATGTAATATCTAATATTTATTTCCATAGAAACAATGTATATAAGGAGCACAATAACACCAATGGATAGAGCAAGTTTTCAAACGACAAACACAATTTTTCCAGGTAATTCCCACAAATTGACTATGCATTTTAATCAGCAATGAACAAAAGCCTTCAATCCACACTAGTAAACAAGTCCTATCAAAGACATCGCAGTCGCTATCGCTGAAAACTTACTCACTGTGTAACCGTGCTACATCCAACATTTGGTCCCGCTTCAACGTTCACTAAGCATCGATGAATGTTTATGGGTGAAAGTTCTTCCTCATGGAGCATCTCAATGTTAAATCCCTTTTTCGCATGCACTTTCATATCAAACACCATTTCGCCAGACTGGTGCTCAAGTTTTATGCGTATCAAAACCAAGAATGGATTATTCGTCGATAAGCTTCTATCTCAACTACAATGCCAACAACTTCCGCCTTTGACATCTTGGGATAAAATAATAAAAGAGGAATTGTTTAGTTCGGAGAGCACATCGGAAATTTACTGGTGAATGCATTGGAAATGATTTTCATTATAGAAATATACAGAAAATCAAGAAAGGAATTGTCAGGAATTAAAACGATACTGGTAAAATAGGTCGATTAAATATGGCAAAACAAGTTTTAACCTCGATTAATATATCATCATCATGATCAGCATCACTCCCATGACCAGAGGCATGGCCATCAGGTCGCTGATCAGCTGAATAGTTTCCTCCACATATCTGGATTGAAAGCTGGAGAGGTTTCCCTTTATGCGTATCTTGGGCAAGTAGACCTGGTGGAGCCAATCCCTCTCCAGGTCGAAACCATAGCCAGTCTTCTAACATTAAGACTCGCCTTGGTGACTGTTGATTCCACTGGAGGAACATTTTGCACTAGCTTTGACTTCAGTCTGGGACCATCTATGCCATGCCACCAACACACTGGGTGCATACATAGTTCTATCTATCTATCTATCTATCTATCTATCTATCTATCTATCTATCTATCTATCTATCTATCTATCTTAGTCTGTTCGTATCTATCTATCTATCTATCTATCTATCTATCTATCTATCTTAGTCTGTTCGTATCTATCTATCTATCTATCTATCTATCTATCTATCTAAGTCTGTTCATATCTATCTATCTATCTATCTATCTAAGTCTGTTCATATCTATCTATCTATCTATCTATCTATCTATCTATCTATCTATCTAAGTCTGTTCATATCTATCTATCTATCTATCTATCCATCTAACTATCTATCTTAGTCTGTTCGTATCAATCTATCTAACTATCTATCTATCTGTCTATCTATCTATTTAAGTTATTTCATATCTATCTATCTATCTATCTATCTATCTATCTATCTATCTATCTATCTATCTATCTATCTTCTTCCCGATTTATGTTTCGCTCTCTCTCTCTCTTTATCCATCTATCTATCTATCTATCTATCTATCTATCTATCTATCTATCTATCTATCTATATATATAAAGCTGTTAAGATTCCACACCACTTCAAATAAAAGGTTAGGAAGGAACCCCTTATCAGTATTAGATAGAGCGATAACAGCTATTGGACTTGAGAAACCTGTTCTCCTAAAAAATTGTTTCAAGAGAAAGATTTTATAAATTGCAACCGAAAACTGGCTGCTCGATCAGTGAATGTCAAATATTTCTTTATAGGGAAACGGCTAATATGACCATTAAAAGAAAAATATAAATCTATTCTGTTGTTTAAGGTTCAAGAAGCCCAGAGGCGATATCAATAAATAGAAACAAAAAAGAGAAGAAGAAAAAGAAACGTTTCGTTCTGATCAAAGACGATTATGAATCTTTTAAATAAGTACAACGAAGGGCAAAAAGTATAATAACGGCCACTTGTAATTGCAAAATAAATAAAAATGACAACAATAAAGGAATCAATGAGGAACGCATCAAGGAAGCAGAAATGAAAAAAGTAGACACTCCATGGAAAAAACGGAAAGACGTTTAAATGCTATTCAATAACAAAAGTCATGAACATTGTTATGAGACATATCAAAATATCCCCAAAATTTCAAAAATGGAAAGGCCCATCCGTTTGGCATGCATATCATGTCCATTCTGAATTCCAATATTCCCAATAACTCATCAGATATAGGTCTATTCATATCCATGCTGCCAAAGTATGGTGGCACCACCTACCATTACCCTTACATACTGCAATGATTTTTGGTCCATTAGTATACACGTATAGTAATGTAATCTCTTCGTATTCTCCCTAAGTACCATAATCTGGGTGCTGATGACTCTTCACTGCTTCCTTCGATTTAACATCTATAAGTAATGTATTGTTATGATTGTTTTTAAGGAAGGCAGTAGAATGGTTTACCTTTGTTAAACAGTTTTGAATTCAGAGCTGTCTTTCTATCATATTAGTTGCCAACCAAGGCTACAGAACATAGCATCTGCCCTTCTGCTTAACAAATAGTTGGAGGCCGATATATTTTAATGCTATGAGCCAGTTAACAGGAAAGAATAGAATAAAAATAATTAGTTTTGTGTTTGAGACAGTTGCATATCTTCAGAAATATTGGCTGAGTATGGGTAAAAGAGAAGAATTTGACTGCTGATTTTGAAGGCAAGCAGGCCATATTGACTTAGTAGATAGGCGCAACACAGTATTCTTACTGTCAACTGTCATAGATCTTTTTTAATTTAGTTTTGTGCCAAAGTAAATATTGATAATAAAACTCAGTGTTTTCATTTTAAACTTATGACAATTAGGTACAAAAATTTTACTTTATATTAACGATTAAAACCAGAACATCACGCGTCCTGGGTAAGACGATAAACTACGTCCAACAGCAAGGCTTCTGATCAGGAGATTTTGAGGAGCGTGGAACCACCTCTTAATTGCTGGTGTTCACATTCCACCCTGACCTGTGTGGTAGCACCTGTTAGGGTCCCAGCTATGGTCAAATAGTAAACTCCCAAACTGGGGGCAAAACACTGTGAAATTGTGAAAATAGGTTTTAATACCAGAAATAATTTTTTGACGAAAAGTTATTACCAGCAATACATTATTACCAGCAATACAAGGACAAAATGTTATCAGCAATACGTTTTTGGAAAAAATAATACGGGCAATAAAAATCTTGTCGGTATTAAATAACACATTGAGGTTGATATGTCGTAAAACAAAGCAAAGCAAAGCAAACCAAACCAGAACATCACTATCTCAGGTTTTGTTCCAATCTATTTCGATACTTTTCAATCTCTATCAAATTCTCAAAACTAAAACAAATAACAAAAAAACTGCATCTTTTCTTTTTCCAATTACCTTCTCTTCGAACCGAAAGTTTTTCAGCAACTCATCGCATGAACTAAAATCAACAACTCTCTCTCTCTCTCTCTCTCTCTATATATATATATATATATATATATTTCATTTCAAATTATTCATATCTATTAACTGAAATTAAGTGATATATTTTTCTATTTATTACTCCATATGCCTTATCTATCTATCTATCTATCTATCTATCTATCTATCTATCTATCTATCCTCTCTCTCTTGATCTATCTATCTATCTATCTATCTATCTATCTATCTATCTATCTATCTATCTATCCTCTCTCTCTTCATCTATCTATCTATCTATCTATCTATCTATCTATCTATCTATCTATCTATCTATCTATCTATCTATCTGTCTCAGTGTAATCGTATCTATCTATCTATCTATTAGGTTGGTGCAAAAATAATGTCGTTTTTTGACGTTCAACTTCAAGTGAGAAAACGACATTATTTTTGCACCAACCTAATATCTATCTATCTATCTATCTATCTATCTATCTATCTATCTATCTATCTATCTATCTATCTATCTATTTCAGCATGATCATATTAGTTTGGCCGCATCTATATATATTCATCTCTGTTTATTTGATTCGATGTTTCTATATCATTCAATAACTGACGTTTTCCCATATCTACCTAATGTTCATATTCCTTCTTCCATCGCCTCTTTTCATGTGCACTCAACTCCCATCATCTTACCGGAAAGAAATTCAATGGCTCCCGGAAGTAATTTTCACCAGTTTTCAAGTAGGCAATGATATCATCGTCAACCTTCGTCCTATTAAATGCTCAAGTTGAAATATGAGAAATTGAACCTTTACCCCTTTGTCTTCCTCTTTTCCCCCTTTGACCGATTTTTACCTTTTCTTACAGATTTTTCCATTTTTATTCACGCTCATCTCTTCGCATTGCCCATTCTTTTCTGTACTCTTTCTTTTCTTGCACTTCCATCTCTGTTCCCTTTATTTCCTGCACTTTCTATTAAGCGAAGGAGATCTCCAGATAACCACGCCATTCTTTGGTTTATTCCTTTGTCTATCTGCACATAATAAAATACTATCCAACTTAGTTGATTCTATCATGCGTCATACCTTGCAGTGGTGGACACTCGAGTCTTCTAAATCTATCCGGCAATTGAAGTATTGGACAAATAACTCGTCTGCTAGTCTTTTTGTTTTAAATGTATGGTTTTATTAATTTCCTGTTTTCCAATACCAGATCGGCGTCCTCGTTGTGTCGAATTGATTAGATTTACGAAAAGAAAGCGAATTAGAAGATCTGACTAAATTCCTCAGCGTGAAGTTCCATTGTTTGCGGACGGATTCTTTCGCTGACCAAAACTAACAACGTTTTTATTTTTTTCATATGTAATCGGAGAATTGATTGTGAATTTGAAGTTATGGAGATATCGTTAAAAAGAAATGAACAGAAAGGATTTCTGTTCGGTTATCAGACAATTTGCTGCGTAAAATTCGTCTGGAAAATGCTCTAATAGAGGACAGAAAGTGCGACATTGAGACCCGAAGGCGTATTGGAATGGCCAGAAATTCAGAAATACTCTGATATTTATTTCTATTCCCGATATACAGTTCATTATCTGCATCCCAGTAAAGCGATAAAGACCATTTTTAAAATTTCCACCAACGCTTCAATAAAGTCAGTGCAGTGATCATTTCGAATAATTTGGTACATTGTCATTGGGAGAAAATATAAATCAACAATTTAATAATGTCCATATGATAATGGTAAGATTCACAGTTTCTTCGCCGGAAACGTTCGGCATTTATTGACTCGGACTGTCGGTTGGAATTTATCAAATCTTTCACTTAAAAAAGATAGAAGGCATGGTTATGAGCAAAAGGATGAGCCCAAGATGCAAATGACAAATCGGGGATACTAAAATCAAACAAGTACAGAAATTTAAATATCTGGGAAGTGTTCTAACAGAGGACGGCAAGTGCAACACTGAGATCCGAAGACGTGTATTGCGATGGCCAAAGATGCATTCCAAAAAAAATAAGCAGACTACCGAGACAAAAATCTCGTTAGAAACAAACAAAAGAGAATTGAACTGTTACGTGATATCTGTCCTCCTGTATGGCGGCGAATGACGGACAATCTTCTCAAAGATGAAGAAAAGACTTGAAGCAGCCGAAATATGGTTCTACAGAAAGATGCTGAGAATACCATGGACCGAACATTAAGAAAATTTGAGGTTTTGGTTAAAATGGAAACAAAAAAATAAAAACTTATACTTAACATCAGGAAGAGGCAGTTGGATTTTCTAGGGCGCGTAATGAGGAAGTAGGCCCGGAAAATCTGATACTCACAGGACATAAGGGAAAGAGGGACAGAGGAAAGTAGAGGAGAGTAGCTCGTAGCATACTTGATGGGCTTGGGTAAATGGATGTTAGAACAGGGTTTGTGAGAAATAACAAAAAGACAAAACCTATTAAGAGTTACAAGGGGCAGGAGGAGGTGGAGGTTCATGATAGCCTACGCCCTGAATTTATATGGTCACATAAAAGAAGAAGAATTTAAATAAAAAACATCATCAGCAGAAACAAATCAATTCACGCATTAAAATATCTTGTACAATTGTGCCATTGTCACGATGTCATATGTGGTTTGGTATGTGACTCAAAAAGGATGTTTGGCAACCACTCTTGCTGTTCTGTTGTTCGAATCGGCTGTGTCGCTACATTAATTCCCGCGGCTTTGATCAGACAAATATCTCAAATTTCAGACGTCTCTGCTGTTATTGGGAATCAAGTTAGACGTTTTTTTTCAACAGGAGAAAGTTTTTTTTCGCAGTATTAAATCGCACAACGCATATAGTCTGTATTGATTGCTTTTGTTGTCCTTCTTAAAAATATTTTACCGAGTACTTGTCAGTGAAGAAGAGAGTGGAAGCCAATGTGTGTGTGTGCTTGTGTGTGTGTGTCAGAGAGAGAGAGAGAGAGAGAGAGAGAGAGAGAGAGAGAGAGAGAGAGAGAGAGAGAGAGAGAGAGACTTTCAATTCCTAGAGGTTGCAGGCGCGCTTGTTCGCAACGAGGCGAAAATTCTCACTAAAAATTTTGAAGGTAAAACCCCTTTTGAAAGTAATCACTCGCCCTATCTCTAGTTGATAATTCGTTTATTTACCGTCGAAAGAAAAAGCATTAAACCCGACATATTCGTCCATTTCCTTGTTTTGGGTTCGTTTATGTCAATCTTAAAATTGAAACTTGTGACGTGACACTAGGTATTTACTCTGTCTCCCCATTAAGACGACTTGTGACACAAAGTCTTTTTTTTAGATGGGGACCTAAGGGCGTACACCCGGGCCAGGAGCACCGATCCCTCTCTCTGGTGCAATGAGAGGGTGCGGCCTCGGGCAACTGTTCCCCAGGGCTGGGCACTGCGTATAATTTTCCTCAGTTGCGACTCTATCCTTTGACGGAGTCGCCCCAGGGTGCACTCTGCCCAAAGACAGAGACGCAACTGAGAGATGATAAATAATGTGTTACAAACCACTCATGAGACCGGCTTACACGCTTGTGATATGACACTAAAATGGGACCATCAGCTTACCATATATCATATATCTGTTCCTTCTTTCCCCCGATGAGGATTTCACACATCTTCCGAACTCCAGGGTATCAGATCTATATCGTATTTCAGAAACACAATGCATCTTCAACAAAAAGCGAGGTGCCCAGAACTGACTTATTCTGTTCCACTTCACACACCAAAAGGTATACAATTATGACAGGAACGACAACTATACATTTTTAAATTTTCAGAACAAGATTTCGAAGACGAAAAATTTTTTAAAAATTTCCTTTTTTTTTTAAATTACTATTTTTGATTGGTTTGGTTTAGTTTGTTGTGTTTTACGGTATATCAACCTCATTGGGTTATTTAATACAGACAACTTTTTTTTCCTGGTAATATTTTGTTTTGTCAAAAATCTATTTCTGTTAATATTTTTTTCCTCAAAAATGTATAGCTGGTAATATTATTTTAAAACATGTATTGCTGGTAATATTTTCTTTCAAAAATATATTGCTGGTAAATTTTGTTTTCTTCAAAAATGTATTTCTGGTAACAATTCTTTTACAAAGTATTTCTAGTATTAAAACCCATTTTTACACTTTTATAATGCTTTTTACGCCAGTTTCAGGGTTAACTATTTGCCCATAGCTGGAACCCTAACAGGTGCTACCACCCTGGGTCAGGGTGGACCCTGGGAACACCAGCAATTAAGAGGTGGTTCCACGCTCTTCAAAACCTCCTGATCAGAGGCTTTGCTGTTGGACGTAGTTTATCGTCTTACCCAGGATGCGGATGTAGTTTATCGTTATACCCATGATGGACTATTTTTGAAAAATAAAACTTGATGTTATAGAAAGGATAAAATACTTCAGAGATGGAACGAATATATTGGAGGACTCTTCCACGACGAAAGAGAACAACCGGCAAAATAAACAGAAATATCGATGGACCAGAAATATTAAAATCTCAAGTGGAATCAGCAATGGCCAAATTAAACAGAAATAAAGAATCAGGACCAGGTGGAAATGCTGGCAGCCTTTGATGATTTCATCATTGACAAAATTACAGAAATAATAAATGAGATATAAAACAGTGGTGATATACCAGAAGACTCAAGTAGATTCATTTTCATGGTACTGCCTCAGAATCCAGGTGCAAACGAATGTGAACTTCATTGGACAATCAGCTCAAAATGAAACAATATCTGAGAAGTGCTTTAACAGAGAAAGGTAAGTGCAACACTGAAATCTAAAGGCGCATTGAGATCGAGAAAGAGTCTTCCAAAATCTAAGCAAAGTATTAAGAAACAAGAAAATTAATTAGAAACAAAGAAAACAGTACCTACCTGCTATGACAGAGAATGCTGGACAATCTCTTTACAGATAAAGAAGGGACTTGAAGTAACAGAAATATGGTTCTACAGCAGTATGCTGAGAATATCATGGGCGGAACATGTGAGTAACGAAGAAGTTTTAGAGAAAATGCAAACAAAAAGGACACTTATATTTAACATCAGGAAGAGATAGTTGAAATTAATGGGACACATAATGAGGAAAGAGAGCTTGGAAAATGTGATAGTCACAGGACAGATTGATGGCAAGAGGAAAACATGACATACCCAGTAAGTTTGAGTAAATGGATGGCGGAAAAAGTTTTATGAGAGATAAAAAAAGAGGCAAATTTTATTAAGAGCTACAAAGGACGGGAAATTGTGGAGGGCTATGATCACCAACGTTCCGAAAAACATGACATATAGGAAAAGAATCTCCTTTCATTAATTCCTACCCTTTTAATTTTTGTTTGCTTTCCATATTTCCGTGAGTATATATCATTAATTCCGACATTTATTTTCAAGTTTGGCTTCCAATCAATATTTCTGTAATGGCCATTCATTTATTCCGACCAGTTTAATATCAAGCTTTGTTTTTCCAACAATATTTCAGTAATGGTCCTTCCCTAGTTTTGAACATTTCAATTTAATTTTTTTGTCTGCCACCAACGTCTCTAGAAGAGTCTTTTATTAATTCTGTCCCACTTTTATACAAAGTTTTGTTTCACATCAGTGTTTCTGTAATAGCCATACATTGATTTCGACCTTTTTAATTTCAACTTTTGTTATCCTTCAATATTTCCATAATAGTTTTTCATTGATTCTGAAATTTTAATTTCATTTTTTTATCAATCAATTTTTCCGTAATTGTGTTCCCCATTAATATTTCCGTAGACGTACCTAAAGCCATTATTGCCATGATTCTTACGATCAAATTTTACATGATCTAATTTTCAGAGAAAATTCTTTCCTGTTTACAAATCTACGTATATAGATTTCTTTCTTTTATGTGCTGTGTTCATTTAGGACAAAGGATGGTCATAGTTCCAAAGCATCCTGTCCCTTGTAGCTATAAGCAGTGTTTTTAAAAAAAAATATTTTTTAAATTACTTCACTCCATGCAAGGCAATAGTGCTACAAATACACAAGGGGATACTGAGAGTAAAAGAATATGCGAAAGACATTCGTAAGGACAAAAGACAATAAAAGAACAGGTTTTGGAAAGACAGCGAATGGTGAATGATGTTGCATTTAAAATTTTGAACATTGTAGGTGACAGGAAAGCAAGAAACTGAGCAAGAGTTCCACAGGTGAGGAGTGCGAGAGAAGAAACTATAAAAATAGAACTTACGGTTGCATCTTGATATTTCGACAGTAAAATCAGGAGAATTTGTTGCCAATCTGGTATTACTATTAAATTTATGCGGTTGACGTACCAAGGAGGAAAGTTTATTAGAAAAATTGCCATGAAAACATCATTAGAACAAATGGAAATATTTAACGAAGAGACAGGGGGGGGGTGAAGCCACATTACGGGGGTGGGAAAGTGACTGAAGTCGAGATGCCAGGTCAGTCCTTTCTTTTTATATTGTCAAGAATCTCGAGATATATAGCAGGACCAGATATGACAGCAGTATTCAATGCACGGTCGAATGGTAGACTTATAGGCGTGCAGTTGTTAGGCTGGGCTAGTTTACCCGCCAAGGTATGAAATAAGTTAGGTTACAATGTCCCTACCTTGGCCCAAATTTAATCCCATCTTCTTCCCATATATTAAGACGCGCGTGGAATTGTATCCGCTGATGATACTTGACGAAACAATGGATCAGGAAATGTCACACGTCCGCAGACATTGATTGTACGCATTATAGAGTCATTATTTTTATAACGATTCCTTGGTCTGTACATTGGTTAGCCTAATTTTGTGGACGCCTATTGATTTTGGTAAAAATCATTTAACAATGGTCTTCTTTATAAGTGTGCTGTTTACAGACGACCATTTTAATTATGAACACAATCTGTATACTTGAGAACACTCTGTCTTGTATTTACTTTATTCTCTTGAGGGACACAGATAACTGATTACTGTTAAATGTCTTCCTATCAACCATTATTACCAATCTGTAGACTGGATTCATTATATTATATTCTTGTTAAGAAAAAAAACAGTTGTTGATATTAATAGTAAAATTGGTATAAACTGGTCTAGACGTTTATAATTTAGACTAAACTTTTTTTTTTATGTCCCGAGGTATGATATAGGATAATGCAAAATTACACATGACTTATTCTGGTCTGGGCTAACCCATACCAGTCGATATTCTACGGGCGATTAAGGCTACACCGAATGAGAAAAGGGCTTTGTAAACAACTGGAATCTAACAATGGGATACATAGAAACCAGAGTTGGGCACCTCGACGTGGTGTAATGGTTAACAAGCTAGAAAAATTACGACTGAGTAGTTCGATGATGACTGGGTGTCAAATACTTTCGGCCTTATGCCACATCTAAGCTACGCTTAGACAATCGCCATGGAAACCAGAGTTTATTTTAAAGGTTTAAAGCGTCATACAATATGTGCAGAATATCGGGATATAAAATCGGCGAGTCGAGTTCAATTCCTGGCCTGTGTATGTTCACTTTCGCAATGATGCTTTCTGGAAATGCACGAATCACTCTCTTGGCCCCCGAGTTAAGTGTTAAACAGCAGAGTAGATTGGTCTTACTTTATTTTCTACCTTTTTAATTGAACTTTTTTTTCTATCCCAAAATATTTACGGAATGATCTTTCATTAATTCTTAAGTTGTTAATTTCTGATTTTGTCTCGTCTCAATAGTCGCAAAAAGGCCGTTCAATAATTCCTGTCCTTTAATTTTCAAGTTTTGTATGCCAGTAATATTCCCTGGGGAGGGTCTTCCATTATTTTCAACCCTTCTAATTTCATATTTTGTCAACTATTAATATTTTTCCCGAATAGCATCTCATTAGTTACCATGTTTTTACTTTCAACTTTCATTGATTTCGTCCCTTTAAATTTCAATTTTTCTTCAACATCAATATTTCTAAAATGGTCATCCACTCACTCCGACAATTTTTATTTTCATTTTTTTTTTAGTTTAAATATTTACTTAAAAGTTTTCATTAATTTCGGCCTTTTTTTCATTTCAGCTTTTACTTTCCATAACTATTTCCGAAATGATCTTTTCATTCTTCCTGCCCGTTTTTAATTTTAAGTTTTCATTTGACTTTCTCACGTAGATCATTCTGTTCCTCTTGTCTTCAGTAGGTTAGGTGAGGGCGAAATTCCTAGCTTTAGGTGATAACCAATCTAAGAGAAGAAAACTCTGTATTCGAATGGCTGGAGAAAGTAACAGGAAAATAATCAACCTTCTCAAGAATGCATAGCAATTGACGAAAATTAAACACAAATGGAAGATGTGGAGAGTCATGACCTCCTACGTAAAATTCAAAGACAATGAAAAAACACGACAGTAACAGTTGTGCTTACAATTATTTAAGCACTTTGAAGAATCTTGAAGGGTGGGTGGACAAGTTAGAAATAATATAATAATAATAATAATAATAATAATAATAATAATAATAATAATAAAAAATATAAAAATAATAATAATAATAATAATAATAATAATAATAATAATAATAGATCTATGGTCTCTCAAGACCGACAGATGCCACACATTATAAAATTAATCAATTAACTATAAATGTTTGCAGCCGAACGGCGTAAACGAGCAAGCAATGGTGTTTTCACAGCTGCCAACGACCTAGTCTGTTTGAATTTACAAACAATTTTTCCAATTGCACTCTCGGTTGCTCGATTATGTTGACCCAAAAAATCGCGAAGTGCACGAAATGCATTTCTGTTTGAACGTCCATTTTCGTAATAGATAACTTTAACACGTTGTTTGATTATTAATCTTTCCATGGTTGAAATTGCCAAAGACTTAAGTTGCTAAATTTTAAAGAAAAAGAAAAAAAATCATTAGACGCTTAAACTTAATTCACATTTAAAAGCGGTCCAACTTATTGGAACACCTTTATATAAATAAACAATTAATTATGTAATGATAATAATGATAACAATGCCAGGAATAATAATATATGCATAAATGAAACTCCGCGTGGCCTAAAATTTCGGAGTGATATCCAGTGAGAAATAGCCGTGTCTCATGGGCAGGGCGAGGTCTTTAGTTTTGCTCGACAGTCGTCTTAGTGGTGGCATCTTGAACAAAATTACTCCTTGGCGGTTAAAGATAAAACGCTAAAATACACATCTCACTGTTTACAAACAAAAACTCATACAGGATCGGTCGTCACCCGGATAAACAAAGGTCGCGTCTCTCAAGGAGGAACCAGTTTGAGGTCGAGAAATCTGTAACTGGGACAAAATCTTTCATCAACAATGTGACACCTGGTCACCAAAACTGGATTAACTCCAACATTTGACCTGGCGACTTAATACCAAATCAATTAATAAAAAGAAAGCTAACGAAATGGAATCGTGAAGAAGTCATGGCATCTTTTTCACTGCACTCAAAAATCCACAAAAGAACACCATCGACTAGACATGCCAAATATGGAAAGATATGGTAGGGACTAAAATAAGGCCTTATCTCTACCCAGATATCCTTGCCAATGTCCGCAGTGACATCATGCGAAATAAAATACTCTCAAATACAGAAATAGATAAGATAAAATTAAATATAAGACAAAGTACAATTAGACATACCAAATATACGAAGAGACATAAAATATATACATAAAATATATGGAGAGACATAACCCCAACAAAAATGAGACCAGAGTGGAAATGGATAATATGAGAGAGGATGAGATACAAACTAAAAAGTGTAGATGTATATTATTAAAAGGGGTTGAAGTTGGTTTATTTTCAAAAGATGTAGAGGTCTATTTTCACCAGGTGTAGAGATCTATTTAAAAAATTTGTAGAAGTTTATTATCAAAATATGTAGAGGTCTATTATCAAAAGGTGTAGAGATCTCTTATCAAAAGGTGTTGAGGCCTAGTATCAAAAGGTGTAGAGATATATTATGAAAAGGTGTTGAGATATATTACCAAAAGGTGTTGAGATATATTACCAAAAGGTGTAGTGGTAAAATATCAAAAGTTGTAGAGTCTATTACTAAAATATCTAGAGATCTCTTATCAAAAGGTGTTGAGGCCTAGTATCAAAAGGTGCAGAGATATATTATGAAAAGGTGTTGAGATATATTACCAAAAGGTGTAGTGGTAAAATATCAAAAGGTGCAGAGATATATTTGCATGCAAGATCTTGCACGTACAAATATCAGAAAGTAATGGAGAGCTATCTAGCATGTCTGACTCAGCATCTCTCTCGAAAATACAGGAATAGATAAGATGAAACTCAATATAAGACAAAGTACAATGAGACACAACCCAAACAAAAATGAGGCCAGAGTGTAAATAGATAATATGACAGAGGATGAGATACAAACTAAGAGAAGTGGGATAGGAAAGAAATATGAAACCTTATTCCGTCATAAAGGAAGCCAACAAATTCAAAAAATGAATTTCAAGTGAGTGAGGAAGTGCAAGTAAATTATGATAGACCTAATGCAGCGTCAAAGGACAAAAGAAAAAAAAGCAAGTAAAAGCAAATGCAGTGTACTAAATTGAAAAAAACTATGGCAAGATAAGCCTCTTTATGGTCAATACTCTACCCGTACCTAACAAGCTAATGTAGGCAAACCCCGTACCCAGCAGTGCTTACGTAGTTCAGGATTAAAAGCTGAAACGGAAGATTTTATTCTTGCTGCACAGCACTAATGCTTGCTAAATAAAATTACCAAGCACACGTATTTAAAAATTGTGTTAACCCGAAATGATTCTGTGATAAATATCCAGAAACAATTGACCATCTTGTATCAGGTTGTATCAGGTGTTAGCGCCCACTGAATATAAAACTTAGCACGATAGAGTAGACAAATATCTACATTGGAAAATATGCAGCCTTTACGGGAAGAAAAATACAAGAAACTGATATGAACATCGGCGAGACCCAATAAAAGAGATGGGACTTTACAATACACATAGAGAGAACAATCACAGTTAATCGAGCAGACATCGTGATAAAAGACCACAAAAACAGAATGTGCTTTTTTTATTGACATGGTACTCCCTGCAGATTGTAATGTATCTTTGAAGATATTCAATAAACTATCAAAATACAAGGATTTTGAAATGGGAATCTCAAAAATGTGGCACACGAGGATATCAATAATTCCAGTTGTAGTTGGAGACCTTAGATTGTTTGGAAAAGGTTCCGATAGACTCATTGAAGGGATTCCCGGCAACCCATACCTTAAACAAATACAAAAACTTTTGCTCACAAGTACAGCTCACACATTACTAAGAGCTTTACCTATGTAAAATGTGTGTGATAGTAATTTTCCTTTAACAAAAATGATCAGTGGAAGATGTCATGCATCCATTTCTAACCTTAGGTCGCTTATTGGGACCAGGAAGGAGATGTGTATTCAATAGAAATCCAAGGAAATAATAATAATAATAATAATAATAATAATAATAATAATAATAATAATAATAATAACAGAAGTACAAAAAATACCTTACATGAGTACAGCCCACACCTTACGAAGGTCTTTATCTATGTAAAATATGTGTGATTTTATTTTTATTTTTTTCAAAATTCCTCAGTGGAAAATTTCATGATGCCATTTCTGACCTTAGGTCTCTGGTTGGGACCCGGAAAGAAATGTGTACATACCAGAAATCAAAGGAAATAATAATAATAATAATAATAATTGAAAAATTTTGTCAACTCTGAAACTTTGTCAAAACTTAATTTAGACATTTTAAACAAATCTTTGGTTAAATGTTTAACTTTCTTAAGCTTGTAAAAAATTTGGGTTAAAAACCAATTTTAAAGTTTTAAAGCAGCACCAACTTAATTCTGTTATCAGCCCAAGATCGAAATTGAAGTTAAGCTATTGCGGTACGCACATTGTAGCGAACCACCCTCACTACCTTCGTATTTCATTGGTGAGATGTAAGTTCCACTCGAGCAGCTTATTCTCATGAAAGGCTGCTTTGTGGAACCGACTCCCAAGAGGATGTTTCTCCGATTCGTTTCGTCCTATTTGAGCCGTCCTAGGTATGACGATAAACTACATCCGACAGCAGGGCCTTTGATCAGAAGGTTTTGAGGAGCGTGGAACCACCTCTTAATTGCTGGTGTTCCCGGGTTTGTAGCACCTGTTGAGATCCCAGTTATGGGCAAACAGTTAACCCACGAACTGGGGAGAAAACACTACGAAAGTGTAAAAATAGGTTGTAATACCAGAAATACGTTGTAAAAAATCATTACCAGCAATAAATCTTTGAAGAAAAAATTATTACCAGTAATACATTATTACCAGCAATATATTTAAAAAAAAATATTACCAGCTATATATTTTGAAAAAAAATATTACCAGCGATGCATTTTTGAAGAAAAATATTACCAGATATAGATTTTTGAAGGAAAAAATATTACTAGCAATACATTTTTGAAAAAAAATATTACCAGCAATACAAATTTTGTCGACATTAAATAACCCATTGTGGTTGATATGCGGTAAAACAAAACCTATTTGAGAATCATCAGAGGTGCCCATCCACAACCGAGAGTCGAAGCCGGACCGTTACGCTACAAGGCAAGCATCATACCACTGAACCAACGGGCCTCGATAACGAAGAAGCAACTGACTTTTTTTTTTTTTAAGCTTATCACCCCAAGCAAGGCTGGAGGCCACTATCACGCAAGGGGTTATAGAAGGGTTGGAGGAAGAGCAGATAGGAGTGGTAAAGGAGAGGATGTGGAGAAAGAGAAAGACGGAGGGTCGATCAAGGCAAGGGGGTTACAGAAGATTTGGAGCGAGAGCAGATAGGAATGAAAGGGGGAAAGGATGTGGAGAAGGGACGTGGATAGATCAAGGCAACTGGAGATGTCGATTGACGCTACACTTAAACCGTTGGAGATTGTATTTGTCAGGGAAACAGTAATAGGAAAGGGAGTTCCATAGGCGAGATGTGCGAGACATGAAGGTATTGGAGTAGAAGAGACGTCTACATCTAACAGTTTCAACAGTGAAGGGGTGGGAACGGGGTGCCAGTCTCGTAGGACGTTTAAATTCATGAGGCCTAGGGACAAGCGAAAGCAACTCCTCGGAGCAATTACCGTGAAAGTACTTGTAGAAAAGGCAGAGCGATGCAACATCGCGTCTGTGAGAGAGCGACTGCAGACGAGATGACAGATCAGGGCCAATCACATTGCATATCCGTCTCTGGATCTTATCAAGAACCCTGTGGCAAACAGCAGGGGTCCCAGACCATATATGGCAGCAATACTCCATGCAAGGGCGAATGGTCGATTTATAGACTTGGAGGATGGATTCCGGGGAGAAAAATTTCCTGGCTCGGCACAGGTAACCAACTTTTCTTGCGGTGGATGATGCAACTGACTCGATGTATTTGTTCCATCTCAGATCAGCGGACAGCGTGAGACCGAGCAGCCGCAGAAAGGAGCTCTCGAGAAGTTGGTCCTCAGCCATTCTAATGGGATGCAGGGATGGATCCTTGTGGTGGTTAATGGAGAGCAGTTTTGTTTTAGAGGCGTTAAAGTTGACCATCCATTTCTCTCCCCAGTCCACAACCGATTGGAGGTCCTTTTCAATTTGAGCTGCCAGGTTAATTTTGTCCGCCTCACTAGATTTGTGTTTGAGGCAGGAGTAAATAGTGGTGTCGTCAGCATAGATACCGACTTGGGAGTCTATGGCGTCAGGAAGGTCGTTTATAAATATGAGGAACAGAGTAGGGCCAAGGATGGAGCCTTGAGGAACACCTGCGTTAGTGGGATAGGAGTTGGAGATGAATCCACTGAGAACAACCTTCAAATCCCGGTTTGACAGAAACGATTGTATTAGGTCAAACAATCGACCTGTGATACCATAACCCTAGAGCTTGCGAAGGAGGCCGGCATGCCAAACTCTATCGAATCCTTTGGAGATTGGAAGGGTTGGAGGGGTCGCCAGAGTTCTTAAAGAAAGGAACAATGGTTGAGGACTTCCAGCAGTCAGGAAAACAGGACTCCTTGAGGCAGCGGTTGTACAATTTAGAGAGGGCAGGCGCCAGTTCAGGTGCGCATTTCTTCAGGACAATGGCTGGTATTCCGTCACTCGATATAGCGCTGCTACTCACTAAATTCCGTGGTGATATTCATCTAACTACACGAAACCCGACGGATTGTGCCCCAAGGGCCACGTCTTCTTTCCCCAAGTCGCTCACTCCAGAGCACTAGAAGCTGGATTATTCTTCGTCAACGAAGTTCGTTGGTCTAGTGGTATGACGCTTGCGTTGTATTGCAATGGTCCGGGTTCGATTCTCGGTAGTGGATGCGCACGGCTGATGAGTCCCAAATAGGATGAAACGGCCGTTTAATACTTTTCTGCATTCTGTTGAGAATTCTTCCTGAATCGATGAAATACTATAAATGATTATTTAAATCTCCCCCTTTTGTCCTTTCCTCAATCTTACCTTTACGCAGTCTTTTCTCTCAGTTTCACTTTTTGTAACCCCCTTGCGTACTTGTGTCATTCCCGCAAATGAACGGCAAAATAAGCTTAAACAGGAATGGTAAAGAGTCATTGGTTACTAAACATAGAAGAATGTTCGCGAGAATAGCTCTGAAAATCAGCATTCAGGATCATGGAATATACCTAGGCTTGAACGCGGCAAACCGGTAGCAGGTAGGTAACTCATCAAACGGATTATCACGTCGATCCTTTACTAACTTAACTACTGGTTAAGGAATTGACTGCTTTAATAAATTAGTCGTTCTACTCCAGCCTAAATAGTGGTTGATGAAAATCATGTCAAAATGCAGGGCTTCCAGATATCGACACCGGTTGATCATTTTTCAGGATTCTATTTCGTGCCTCCAGTGTCCGCCCGAAGTTACTGCACCGGACCAGAACTGGAAGAAGCCACACAGTGACAAAAGTAATTAACAGAGCCGTGGGGACAGCTACGGATCCGAAAAACAGTTTCCTGTTTCTCAAACTTATAGAAATGTTGGTCTACCCTTTGTCTTTGCTTTGGGCCTTCGATTGAGTTTTTCATCTACCTATCTATCTATCTATATATCTATATATCTATCTATCCCTGTTTGTGCCTATGTATTTTCGAGCGTGTATCAGCAAGTTTTTAGCCTGAAATACAGTTAATAGCTTTCATTGTATAATGTTTAACTTATGTAATCGGTCTATACATCCCTTTCTTTCTTTCTTTCTTTCTTTCTTTCTACCCCAGTTCCTTTCTTTCTTATTTTCTTTTTTTCTACCTCAGATTGTTACTTGTAACAAGGTAAATAATACATTTCTTGGTGGGAAAATTATAATATCTACTGATATACAAACCACATTGTGCGTTAAAAAATGAAATAAAATCTGTTTATAAACGTCTGTTCATGATCTATCTATCTATCTATCTATCTATCTATCTATCTATCTATCTATCTATCTATGTGTGTGTGTATGTGTGTGTATCTGGGTGGGTGTGATAGAGCACTGAAGAGTTCCCGACCAACCGCTCCCAAAAATTTGAGCCAGTGAGCAAAGAAAATTTACTTTTCAATAGCTTTTTCGTTCGGAGCGAATGTTGTTCAGTACCATCTCGAATATGTACGGTGTGCATATATTTTAGCAAAAAACATTCATTAAAATATATTGATATACGCTTATTTACATATACACTAACAATTGAATCCTTTTTCACATTTGTGTATGCATAGACAAATAGACAACTACTGGCTTGAACATTTCAATCGTACAGCTTTTAAAAGAATACCAAGATGTAAACAAAGGAATTCTAACTCCAACACAGTCACCACATCGGTTCTTGATAATGACTGCGAAAATAGAAAGTACTTGAACAAAAATAACAAAATATGAACTCCGGACAGTTTATCCACAACTTCAATCAAAATACATTGCCCAAAAATTAGAAAAATATAATAAAAAATTAAACAAACGGACCTTGTTCGTTCTGTTTAATCAAACTTGTTTGTATATATATATATTTGTATATATATATATATATATATATATATATATATATATATATATATATATATATATATATATATATATACTGGAAATCCAGTGGATGTATAATCCAAGTGAATCCTATTAATATAACATAAAATATCAAAATAAATTCACACAGAGAAGTCAAGTTTTATTCAAAGAAAATATATATTATAAACAATAAGAATTAGGATTACTCCATAATATTGATGAAGATCATTTCAACTTGTAAAATCCAGTTGATACATAATCCATATGAAACAAGGTGAAATGATGATCATCAATATTCTGGAGTAATCCTAATGCTTATTGTGTATATATATATATATATATATATATATATATATATATATATATATACACACACACACACGCACACACACACTCACCCACATATATATATAAATAAATATATACAGAACAGGTAATAAATCCATTGCTATATAATCTAAGTGGATCCTAGTAATATTAAATATTAAAACTGGTCCACAAAAAGAGCTCAATGTATTTATTATAAAAGAGCATATAAATTACATAACAATATCCCAAATTAACTCATATGGGGGCCGGATGGGTAATGAGATAATTTTGGTTTTAGTTGTGTAATATATATATATATATATATATATATATATATATATATATATATATATATATACACGAGTTGTGATCAAAAAGTATCGGGAACTGATGTTATAAAAAGAAAACTACAATACATATTAATTCGGCATTTAATCTTCTTCGAACTAGCCCCGTTCTGATGGAAGCATTTCTGGAACTCCTGTTTTTGGACAGCGATCAGCTGCCCCGTCGCATTCTCTCAGATACTTTCGACGTCATGAAATCTTGTTCCTTTTAAGTGGGATCTGGTTTTTGTGAAGTGGAAAAGGTCGCAAGGAGCGACATCTGGTGAATATGGTTGTTGTCGGACCTGGGGAATGCCGTGATTGGCCAACAAATGCTATACAAGCTGCGTTGGATGGACAGGTGCGTTGTCATGGTGGAATTGCCTCACTACACTTCGGAAGAACCGACTACAGAACAATTTGGGCATATTGTTTGCCACAAGTTCTCCAAACATTCTTCATCAGGTTTTCAATTTAGAGAGTTATCCTTCTCCACGATTGGTTGCCAACTAAGATAAATAAGGCACATTCTGTTCTGCTATGGTAGAGGCGTCAGAAGATATGACTTATTTACCTTTTCTTGAGCCTATTTACGCGTAAGTGAATGTAACGAATTCGATTGGGATATATATATATATATATATATATATATATATATATATATATATATATATATATAATTTAATTTAAAGAAAAAACAGACCACTTTAAGGCTCCATTAGTTATAATTTATTTCACCAGAGAATTTTATTTTTCTCTGGATCTTCAGACTTCACTTTCAAAGGTAAATCGCAAAATGAATTAAAAATTTACACTTTTGACGGGCAGTATTAAGCTTATATAAGTTGACATAGAGAGTGATGAGGAATAGTGATCAAGCTTTTCTATGTGATCTTGTACTTGAATAATGGTGATTACACAGCATATAGCAAAGAGCTATATAATCATTGATACGTCAGTAAAGGATCAAACAACCACCACAAAATTCAAGATAATTTATAAAAATCAGTCCAAGTTAGATTATCTACCAACTCCAGCAAAAAGGAAATATTTACTACTAATAAAATGAAATATATAAAGGTTTTAGGACTAAGCAATCATAAAGTTATTTTTAGAGTATTTAGAAAAAAACAAAGACGGTAAAAATAAGTAGAAAAATCGTAAAATTATATGGTTTAATACACATTCATGATGTTCAAACGAATATCGGAAGAATTTTCCTAAACTGAATAACCATTCACCAGCATTAAAAACGATTTTTAACAAAAATAACATCTCATCACCAATTAATTGGGATATTTTAATTAGAGCTAAATCTTTTAACGGGAAAGTAAATGTAACTTATACCATGTTAAAAGATTGGTTATCTTGAAACACTTAAATAACAATAGAAAGAGGAATTGATGGTAAAATAACAAGAGAAATTAAATCATGGTTACATGTAGGCATAACAATTCATATCTGATGAAATATGTGGATCCAGATCAATTTTTAATTTTTAACATAAATTACGGCTTATTTTGTAGGTAAATTAAGTTATACACACACACACACACACAAACACACACACACACACATATATATAAAGGGAACAAGTAATATCCTTTTAATAATAAAAAAATGAATATTCACCTCTCTAAAATAAAAAGATTCTTTAATTATTTTCCTTATACTCATATATACAAATTCCGTTTATTTTAAATGTTAAATATAATTTTTAAGATTAAAAATCTGTAACCCCCACTGTAATATATATCTATGCCAACATTATGATAACTAGATATAATTTTTGAAATTTAAATTACGTAACGGCCAGTTTATACCCAGCAACTGAAAAATTCGAGACGGTGAGGTATATATATATATATATATATTTTAGAATTGGACATAGTCCGACAATTTATTTAAAGACATTTTATGTTTAACGTTCTTTTTATAGATACAAGTATTTAAGCAAATGCTCTGTTTTATAATAAACAGTATTAAATAACATTTACCGGCCTGAATGTCCGAGAAATTTTCATAGAAAATTTTCATAGAAAATTTTCGCTCTCCGACAGGAATCGAACCTGTATCCTATACGGAACCGTCATTTCGCCGTTCGGCCACAGAGAAGCGTCTGGTTAGCAAGGTCGATTTTACTATCTTTAAACTTAAATCTTCCATGAATCTCTTCTATTCATATCTGCTCTAGCGTATCAAATGTAAACAAATGACGTCATATATTTTAGAATTGGACATAGTCCGACAATTTATTTAAAGACATTTATATTATGTTTAACGTTCTTTTTATAGATACAAGTATTTAAGCAAATGCTCTGTTTTATAATAAACAGTATTAAATAACATTTACCGGGTTGAATAAGACTGACGAAGTTTTCGTTGGTTGAAATAGGTCTATTCCCCATATTAGGTAATTTGTGATTTTATAGTGTACTATTACTACTATATATATATATATATATATATATATATATATATATATATATATATATATATATATATATATATATCATCTCCTGTAATTTATATTGCAACTATGTTGAACGTATCTTATTTGCTATTTCTTATAAAAAAAAGGGACACTTGTTTTACACTCACCTTTATGAATTCTGATTTACTGCTAGCATAACCGTCGGCGGTCTCCGAACAGTGGCACCGGTTTCAGGCACTTTCTAAAGTACGCTTCAAGAAGTAATCTTCCTGACAACTCGACCATGGCGAGATTCGATTCCTGGTTTCAGGGTCGGAAGGAAAAAAACTCTAACTGGTCGGTCACGCGCGCACACGCACCCTCAAACACACACACAGGCATAGACACACACATATATATATATCATATATATAACATACATATATATATAACATATATATATATATATATAATTATTTATTTGAATATTACAACATAAATATGTTATAAAATCACGACAAAAGTAGCCATTTTGTTTCAACACTTCTTGTGTCTTGTCAAGTGATAATATAGAATATAGAATAAATGGTTTTAAAAGTTTCAAATTAATCAACGATCCTTAGCTAAGAGTAAACGCTGTTACGTAAGCTAGAGTGGCCAATCAAAAAACAAGTATAGGATGATTCGAAAAATTTGACAACTAAGCAAGGTTATCTAGATATTAAAAGATTTATAAAATTTGAAATTAAAATTAAAAGTAAAAAATTAAAATTACCTATTTAGAAATCTAAATCAGATCTCTATTAAGTTTTAAATTGTAGAATTACCAAGGAGAAAAAAAAAATAAATATAAAAATAAAAATAAAAGATATATATGCTATTTAATTTATATTTTCATTGAAATTAAGTTGAAAGTTGTATTTAGAATCCCAGACATAGATGTATACATTTTTCGTTACATTTCAGCATGTTAGTCGCCTCTCACGTGAAATCATTCGAACAACGGCATGTTAAACGCTCGGACGTATTTAGATATATACACACACATACAAAAAAGCAAACCACACATAGGCAAATGCACTATACTTACACATACACATCGATACACACAGGCACATACATCTACATTCAATATGATCTAGACGGTCAAATGTCGAAGCTATTCGTGGCTTAATATGTTATTAAACGAATTTAAACTTGAAAAATTTAAACAAATAACTATATATAAATATATATATATATATATATATATATATATATATATATATATATACATATATATATATATACATATACACACACACATACACATATATATACATATATACATTTTTGAAAACATATAGTTTTCGATACATTTACAGACAAAAGTAAATAACCACCTCCACATATAATTGAACACTCGCACATCCGCATATAAATTAATACATGCACCCGCATAGACACATATAAGGATAATAGGTACGCATACACAGACCTACGTACATAAACATACACATAGATAAGCACATATAAATATATTGACCCATACGTCGACGCAGAAAAGTAAATAAGGCAAGTGAAGAAATACATATAAAGATGCAACCATATACAAGCACACACATACATACATACACATCTAGATGTACATACATAAGCACGCATGCATATATGCATATACACTAAATATATATATAGACGTTTACAAATACAAGTGTATACATGAAAAATTAAACAAACGTAAATTAAAACGACATGATTATAAAAATGCATATACACATCCGCTAGTACATATATATACACACATACATACGCAACTACACATAGATATATACACATATATATCTACAGACATACATATACATACATACATACACACACACATACAAACATACATATTCACAAATATATATACGCATATATACATATACATATACATATATATATATATATATACATACATATATAAACACACATACACATATACATACACACACATACACATATACGCACACACACATACATATACAAACACATATACATATATACATAAACATATAGACACATGCATAAAAAAGGAAAAAGAAATAAGCATACATAGACCAACTTATATTCCAATAATATTCCAACAACATTATGATAAAATATATTAAAAGTTAATCATAATTTAAGAAAAGAACAACGGTCTGTAAGCAATTAAAGGTACTTTATCAACAAAAGTAGATTTTAGTTTGTATCTATGATACACTCCAAGACACTAAAGCCTACATACAAATACACATACAATGACACACCAACATATATATATAAATATCTAATCCTATATAAATACCCATATCGACACATCCAGATAAACAATACAGAGACAGTCGAGCTCAACCATATAATCACCCACACATACATATAAATATACACCCATATACAAACACATATACATAAACATATACATATTTAAACATACATATATATACATATATATGCATATATAAACCTATACATACACATAGAAACATACATACTACATATACATACATATATGCACACTCACACATACATATACATACATATGCAATATGCATACATATATCTACACATACACAAGTACACATAAATATCCCCATATACCCATACATATACTCACACATTTAGTGGTAGACACTTACCAGAATTTACACCCTTACTCATACACATAAACAGGTTAACCTATGATAGAAGCCAATATACACAACGATATACCTTCAAAAAAAAAAAGAAAAAAAAAATCATATATATATCCCTATATACACATATACATATCCTACAGTAGAAATAACTCTACATAACATACACATATATACATCTAAATACAGACACGTATGATACTTTGTAAGTACCCAGTACACATTCATATCGATAAGGCGACTATCATGCTAAAAAGGTAATAGTCTATTAAGTTTCATTTATCATTATCATAGAAAGTATATGATTTCTATACTAAGTTAAATTTAAGACGATGCTTACAGTTAACTGTTAGTTCATATCTTTGATTTAAAAGATCAGTCTTATTTTTAAATCTAATTATTTCAAGTTTCTCGTTAAGGCATAAGTAACACGGGGCATATAGTGAGTTACATGTCCGGGCCTTTCTAATTAATTTCCATTTAACCTTAGGTGTTTTATTTTTCTCTTTTAGACTCCAAAAGTATTTGGATAATGAAGTCATATATTTATAGTTACTATTATTAAAAGATTGCAGGTGACCCCGCCAGCGTTCCTTGAATGGTCTCATGGTGCAACCTATGTA
>OZ038503.1:19845472-19980472 GCA_964036315.1 Acanthosepion esculentum | reverse complement strand
TCTATAGGCAAAGGCTAGAAGATGGTAACTTCAAACACAAATCCACTTCTGCTGCCTTGTAGGTCCTGCCTCTATAGGCAATGGTTATAAGAAGGTAACTTCAAACACAAATCCACTTCTGCTGCCTTGGAGGTCCTGCCTCTATAGGCAAAGTCTAGAAGAAGGTAACTTCAAAAACAAATCCACTTCTGCTGCTTTTTCAAACAGAGATTACCAAATTACTTTTACTTGTTTCTCGCGTGCAAAGATCAACTGAGAACGGTCTCTTCATTTACTGCGCTGATTTTTTTAAAAGTGGATATCAGCTCGCGCAAACCGAGTCTACTTTTAACCTTGTTTTTTTTTCTCGGTAGCCCAGCGTGCCAATATAGACAAAACAGATACGAAACTGGAGGTTTTTAACAGGGAATCAACTAGAATGTTATGTGATCGAGGTCTGCAGACTAAACACAAACTAATAGTCAATAATAAAAGTGACCAATCTTTAATGCTTTTGAGCAATTAGGAATCCAATAGTTAAACCTACTAATGTGCAAAGCAAGAAATGCTCCCCCCTCCAAAAAAACAAAAACAAAAAAAAACTGAGGGATTTAGAATGAACACAAGAATTCTCTGAATTATCTATTGTATGATCTGTGAATAAAATAATACACATTTTATTACATCGTAAAGGGAGGTGTATATTCTAACCTAGGTAGGTATAACATAGCCTCACTATCGTATAAATTGACCTAGCCTAACCTATGTCCTATCTATAAAAGATCATAGCCTAGCATAACACCTATTTTTACTCTGGCTGGTAATATACTCTGGGCTGTTATATCGGAAGGTTTGAAAGGTTTATTCTGATGATATCAGATAGAATTATTCCTTTTTCCTTAGTCATGAGAACAGTATCAAATAACAGAAACCACATCACTTAAGGACTACCAACAGCAACAACAACTAAAATGGATAGCACATGTAATATGAAGAGAAAATAATGATATAATGAAGATGTTTACATTCAACAATACTTCAAATAAAAAGTTAGGAAGGAAACTCCCATCAATAATGGAAAGAGCGATAACAGCTACTGGACTTGAGAAACCTGTTTTCCTAAAAAGTTGTTTTAAGAGAAAGATTTTATGAATCTCAACCGAAGATTCTATTCGGTCGATTAATGCTAAATGTTTCCTTATAGGGAAGCAGCTAAAGTATCATGTAGCTTAAAGAATGTTGAGTCATGAAATCACTTCATTTTACAAGAACCCGAAAACTTATAACGTACACGAAGTAAACTTATTATAATTCTCTTTATATTCCATTAGTAAGGAGAGTGTTCCACTTAGGCAGCTTCTACACCGGGAGCCCTTACTTTGTGGAACAGACTCTAGAGAGAATGCTTCCTTTATCATTACAGTCTTAAACTGTTCACGTCGAGGGTTAACTGCTACCTATCCTATATATCCACATAATCTACACGTACTTCTTTTTCTTACGTCCATACAACAACCTCATGCATTAACCCTCTTCCTTGAGTGGCTCATGAGTGTTGTATTAAGTAAACATTCGAAAACCGATAAAGCAGAAGTAAATACGCAACTATCTCAACCAACAGAAATGCTTCTAAAATGCTTTTTTTTCTTATTTTATTCTCTCTCCATCGATGTCTATTCTTATTTCAGTTTCAGTACAGATATCAAGGAAGATACTTTATGTTAAATGAATATTAAATTCATTATCCTGTTAAGATCTCGAGGTCATCAATACAAATTAAGATGTGTGTATATCATTAAGGTTTTATGCAGGTTATGGAGATTTTAATAGGATACTGAAGAATTCACATTATCTCATTAATAATTTAAGAAATTAAGATAGTTTAACATCGTCTTGCATGGAGGTTAATTAGAGAAGCAGCCTATAAAATTTAACTCATGAACTTACAATAGGATGCAAGGGTGGCATACTAATTATTAGTGTAAAATGGAGTCGGTGAGACGAGTTCAAATTCTGAAGCAGTCTTTTACGTTATGCTTCATATAAAACCATTAGGAAATACATAAAGCCGTCTTCTCCCATATACGGGTTAAATAGAAAATAGGTAGACTTGGTTCTCTTACATTGATTGTTAGGTATTTTAGGAAAAGGAAAAGTCTTAAAACAGGAGCCGTTAAATACGAGAATGTAAAAGGAAAACATTCGGCAGTCATTAATCAAGCAGTCAGTACTATTCGAGTTACGCTTCTTTTTACTCTCTGTCGATAAGACTTTGATCAAAGTGTATTATCTGTTCTCTTAATCCCCAATGTTTACTATAATATTAGCCCTTTCCTTATAACGAAACAGTCGGTATTCATTAACCAAGCAGCCAGTGTTACACGAGGACAGCATTTGTTTTCTCCAAAATTGGATCAAAATCAAATATCTGTTCTAATCTCTAATGGTAATGGTAATATTAGCCATTTCCTAATAAGGAAACATTCAGTAACTGCTAGCGTCGATTGACATTTACAAAATCTTTGTCTTAAAACAATTTGTCATAAAAATAGGTTTCTCAAGTCCAGTCACTCTTTCCAGTATTGATCGGCGTTTCCTTCCTAGCTTTTTGCTTGAGGTTGTGTGGAACGTCAACATCTCGATCATGTCATCATTTTCTCTTTGAGTTACATGTGCTATTCATTTTAATTGTTGCCGCTGTTGAAAGTCCTCAAGTTGAGAGGGTAGGTTTGAACTTGTGCAATCTCTTTTTCTTCATCTTTTATATACCATGAACTTGTGGGTGGTCATGGCCCAAACTGTCCATCCTGACGGCCATGTCATGTAAGCAGGGATTACACATGTTTATTCCTTTCATATTCCGTTAGTAAGAAGGAATTTCTATTCGAATAGTTTCATCCGTTATCTAGCCTACTTAATGCTATATTCTACAGTTTTTATGTTCATAAAACAATCCCATTCAATAAGCCTTCAACTTGAATAGTTTGGGGGCCTTGTGTTTGGTTAAGAATAGCGTAAAAAAGCTTTAGATAATATTTGCCTCTTCTCTCCTATCCATTTTTGAAGCTTGTTAAGTCAGCACTCGATATTTCCATCAGCCCTTCTTGCCATCAACATGTCTTGTAAGTTTCAAATTCTCCAAACCTGCTTTCTTTATTATGTGTCCAAGAAAATTCATTTTTTTGATGTTAAGCACGAATGTTAACTATAAAAACACACTGTAAAGGATTCTCAAATGTTGTTTATTTGATATACTTCGGTTCTTTTTCTTTCATATGTTGTGCCCCCCTCACCTCAGGACGTGGGGGATCCCAGCTCTCTACAGCTTCTTGTTCATTGTAGTTCTAAACAATGTTTGTACCTTTTCCTACCACTCATTTACTCAAGCTGATTAGGCAGGTTATTCGTTGTTTCCTTCTGACTCGCTTGTCTTTAATGACAATGTGAGTGTCAAATTCTCCAAGCCCCCTCTCTTACTCATCTAAAATTTACCATCATCTCTTGGGATGGATAAATTTGAGGGTGTAATTAATAAAAAATGAGTCTATTCTGTCAGAAGTATTACGCATATAATGGCGAAAATAGCTGTTTCCTTATAAAGAAACACTAGGAATTCACTGACCGAACGCTTATCGTTACTCTTGATGAAAATTTATAAAATCTTTCTCTTAAAACACAATTTTAATGAAAATAGGTTTCTCAAGTCCACTAACTGTTATCGCTCTTTTTAAATACGGATGAGAAGCTAACTTTTTGTTTAACGTAGCGTGGAAAATTAACATCTTGATTGTGCCATTATTTTCCCTTCTATCTCTATGCGTTTTCTATTTCAATTCTTGCTGCAGCTGGAAGTCTTCAAATGATTTGTTTTGTTTTGTTATTTTATAAAGTCCTCTGTAATTGTGCAGTGTCAGTCTATAAGATCTGATGAAATATTGTCTTCTTTAAAACCTGGAAGATTCACTGGCGTTACGCCATTTTTAATCATTGATCTGATAACACGGTTGCATATAGTTGATAGTGTAGACATTTCTAAACAATTTGAATGAAATGCATGACATCTATATGATAGCCAAGACAAAGTTATTTAAGAAGATGAGTCAAGGTCTTAGATAGTCATCTTTAAAACCTACCGAGTTCATTCGCCTGAAGCCATTTTTAACCATTGATCTGATAAAACGATTGTGAATAGCTGAACGAATTGAGCGCCATGAATAATATTTACATGAGGGTCAACAGCTGACGAGTCATGCTATGTAACAGGTTCTGAACACTGAGAATTGCTTTCTTTCAAAATTACAATGCATTCTGTCCTAAAATGATTATCGATGCATTTCTATAGTATTGCACGGATGGGACCTGGATTTTTTCCTCCCGACTGAGAAGGGATTAAAATAAAATCTAATGTGAGGTCATTTGGTCAAAGTTTGGGAAATTTGTTTGGGACGAGAACCTTTTAGCACTCGTACATATAAACTGTTTATTCGTCATTAACCCTAGAACACTAACCATGGGTATATAGTACCCAGCGCAAATTTTTCCTATTTTTAATTACAATTTTCAGTACCTGATTTTCTTACCTAAATGTTTTTCAGTTCCTATTAATGTTAACTCAAAGTACAAAGTTTGAAGTGCCTGCATGTAAAATATTTCAAATAAAGATTTATATTTAATATTTTTTTTAATATTTTCAAAATCGGGTATGATATACCCATGGTTAGTAGTGGTGTAACTTTATGATGTGGACCCGAAGTAGGGGCCACGGAAGGAAAACACGGAACACGGGTTAGAGGTAAGAAAGATATATTAAACAGAAAAGTTACAAAGAATAGTGTAAGCAGAGCTTACTATCCAGTGGTGTCCGATATTGCTATCGTACGCGGCTGCGCATTACTAGCGCTACTACTCCCATGATATACATAATAATATAGTACTGGGAGAGTCCATGATGTAGGGGAGTATTGGTCTCACAACACTTTAATTGTTGGTTAGTGTTCTACGGTTAATTAAATGCATTTGTTGTGGAAAGGAAACAAATTCCGTTATATCTAACATATAAAGCCTTATTTCATCAGTAATTAAAAAAAATGTCATGTACCTTCAGAATGTACGTGTTCATGCCTCTCCACAGATTCCTTTAGTTTATTATCTGTGATTTACCCTGACTTCTTGGGAAAGATAGTAGAGTGGTTTCTCGTTGCCTTCTTCATGGCTTGAAATTCAGCGCGTACCACCCAAGGCTAGCTTGTTATTTCAACTAAAGTTGGGCAATTGTAAGCAAGTGAACTCGTCTCACGTATTACAATTTCCAGCCTGATACTTCTTATACTACCTACACATTTCTATCTTGAATTAATTCCTAATTATTGACAATTGCTTTCTTCCTGATGTCCTGTATAACGATTGTGGATGAAAATTTGCAAACTTCAGTGTTAGATAATTAAATTTTACATTTAAAACCAAATATCATTACCGTAATTTGACAAGGCAAGAATTAGCAATCAGTTCTCATATATTTTGCAAATAATTTTGAATAAACCATTATATTTCGCTGTTTTGTATTATATTGGTTAACCTATTAATAACGGGTTATAAGCAGAAATCTGTAATTAATCCCGGATTTATATTACGAATGAATTTAACGCTGAATATTATGGGTCATGACGTCGTTCATGATCAAAACGATTGCGTGAGGTAAAGGAGATAAAGACGAACAGGTTAGATAAAGACGATCGCGTGAGGAAAAGGAGATAAAGACGATCGCGTGAGAAAAAGGAGATAAAGACGATCGCGTGAGGAAAAGGATATAAAGACGATCGCGTGAGAAAAAGGAGATAAAGACGATCGCGTGAGGAAAAGGAGATAAAGACGATCGCGTGAGAAAAAGGAGATAAAGACGATCGCGTGAGAAAAAGGAGATAAAGACGATCGCGTGAGAAAAAGGAGATAAAGACGAACGCGTGAGAAAAAGGAGATAAAGAAGATCGCGTGAGAAAAAGGAGATAAAGACGAACGCGTGAGAAAAAGAAGATAAAGACGATAGCGTGAGAAAAAGGAGATAAAGACAAACGCGTGAGGAAAAGGAGATAAAGACGAACGCGCGAGGAAAAGGAGATAAAGACGAACGCGTGATATGAAGACTATCGCGTTAGATAAAGGCGATAAAAAGTACGCTTCATATAAAGACGGTCGCGGGAGATGAAAGAGGTAAAGATGATCGCGTGTGAAAAAAGAGATAAAGACGAACGCGTGATCTAAAGAGCATCGTGTGAGATAAAGATGATAAAGACGAACGGGCGAGATAAATGAGACAAAAGATATAAAGATAATTGCATTAGATAAACGAGATAAAGACGACCGCGTGAAATAAAGCCGATAAAGACGAACGCGTCATATATAGACGATCGCGTGAGAAAAAGGAGATAAAGATGATCGCGTGAGAAAAAGGAGATAAAGACGTATGCGTGAAATAAAGGAGATAAACACGATCGTGTGCGATAAAGGATATAAGGACGAACGGGTTAGATAGAGGCAATCGCGTGATATAAAGATGATCGCGTTGGAGAAGGGGTATAAAGGTTGTTTGCGTGAGATAAAGAAAATAAACATGATTGTGTGAGATGGAGGAGATAAAGAGGAAGGCTGGAAATAAAGTAGATAAAAATGGACGCGTGATATAGAGGAGATAAAGACGTACGCGTAATATAAAGACGGTCAAGTGAGATAAAAGAGATAAAGACGTACGCCTGAGATGATGAAGATAAAGACCATCGCGTGACATAAATCAGATAAAGACAATTGTGTCAGACAAAGATGATCGCGTGAGATAAAGTAAATAAAATGATATGAAGATGATCGCTTGAGATATAGATGTACGCGTTATATAAAGACGGTCGCGTAAATATAAAGACGGTCGCGTGAGATAAATGAGGTAAAAATGTACGCGTGAGATAAAGACGGTCGCGTGAGATAAAGACGGCCGCGTGAGATAAATGAGGTAAAGATGTACGCGTGAGATAAAGACGGTCGCGTGAGATAAACGAGATAAAGATGTACACGTGAGATAAAGAGGATCGCGATAGATAAAGGAGATAAAGCCAATCGCATGAGTTATAGACGTATGCGTGATATGAAGACGTAGCGTGAGATAAAGGAGGTAAAAGCTATCACATGAGAAAGAGGAGATAAACACGATCAAATGAGACAGAAAATCACGTGAGACAAAGACGATCGTGTAAGATAAAGACGAACGCGTGATATAAAGGCTATCGCGTGAGATAAAGGAGATGCAGACGAATGGATGAAATAAAGACGATCGTGTGAGATGAAGGCGTTAAAGACGATCGCGTGAGATAATGGAGATAAAGACGTAGGCGTGATGTAAAAAGAGACAATGCAGTAGGCCTGAGAATTAAAGAGATTAAGACCTAGGTGTGAGATAAAGAAGATAAAGACGAGCGTTTGAGATATGAGAAATAAAGACGAACTCGTAAATATAAAAGATGATAAAGACAAACGCGTGAGAGATATGAAATACGTGTGAAATAAAAGAGCTAGCGACAAACGCATAAGATTATAGAGATAAAGATGAACATGTGAGATCAAGGCGAAAATCGTAAATATAAAAGATGATAAAGACAAACGCGTGAGAGATATGAAATACGTGTGAAATAAAAGAGCTAGCGACAAACGCATAAGATTATAGAGATAAAGATGAACATGTGAGATCAAGGCGAAAATCGTAAATATAAAAGATGATAAAGACAAACGCGTGAGAGATATGAAATACGTGTGAAATAAAAGATCTAGCGACAAACGCATAAGATTATAGAGTTAAAGATGAACATGTGAGATCAAGGCGAAAATCGTAAATATAAAAGATGATAAAGACAAACGCGTGAGAGATATGAAATACGTGTGAAATAAAAGAGCTAACGACAAACGCATAAGATTATAGAGTTAAAGATGAACATGTGAGATCAAGGCGAAAATCGTAAATATAAAAGATGATAAAGACAAACGCGTGAGAGATATGAAATACGTGTGAAATAAAAGATCTAGCGACAAACGCATAAGATTATAGAGTTAAAGATGAACATGTGAGATCAAGGCGAAAATCGTAAATATAAAAGATGATAAAGACAAACGCGTGAGAGATATGAAATACGCGTGAAATAAAAGAGCTAGCGACAAACGCATAAGATTATAGAGTTAAAGATGAACATGTGAGATCAAGGCGAAAATCGTAAATATAAAAGATGATAAAGACAAACGCGTGAGAGATATGAAATACGTGTGAAATAAAAGATCTAGCGACAAACGCATAAGATTATAGAGTTAAAGATGAACATGTGAGATCAAGGCGAAAATCGTAAATATAAAAGATTATAAAGACAAACGCGTGAGAGATATGAAATACGCGTGAAATAAAAGAGCTAGCGACAAACGCATAAGATTATAGAGTTAAAGATGAACATGTGAGATCAAGGCGAAAATCGTAAATATAAAAGATGATAAAGACAAACGCGTGAGAGATATGAAATACGTGTGAAATAAAAGAGCTAGCGACAAACGCATAAGATTATAGAGTTAAAGATGAACATGTGAGATCAAGGCGAAAATCGTAAATATAAAAGATGATAAAGACAAACGCGTGAGAGATATGAAATACGCGTGAAATAAAAGAGCTAGCGACAAACGCATAAGATTATAGAGTTAAAGATGAACATGTGAGATCAAGGCGAAAATCGTAAATATAAAAGATGATAAAGACAAACGCGTGAGAGATATGAAATACGTGTGAAATAAAAGCTCTAGCGACAAACGCATAAGATTATAGAGTTAAAGATGAACATGTGAGATCAAGGCGAAAATCGTAAATATAAAAGATGATAAAGACAAACGCGTGAGAGATATGAAATACGTGTGAAATAAAAGATCTAGCGACAAACGCATAAGATTATAGAGTTAAAGATGAACATGTGAGATCAAGGCGAAAATCGTAAATATAAAAGATGATAAAGACAAACGCGTGAGAGATATGAAATACGCGTGAAATAAAAGATCTAGCGACAAACGCATAAGATTATAGAGTTAAAGATGAACATGTGAGATCAAGGCGAAAATCGTAAATATAAAAGATGATAAAGACAAACGCGTGAGAGATATGAAATACGCGTGAAATAAAAGAGCTAGCGACAAACGCATAAGATTATAGAGTTAAAGATGAACATGTGAGATCAAGGCGAAAATCGTAAATATAAAAGATGATAAAGACAAACGCGTGAGAGATATGAAATACGCGTGAAATAAAAGAGCTAGCGACAAACGCATAAGATTATAGAGTTAAAGATGAACATGTGAGATCAAGGCGAAAATCGTAAATATAAAAGATGATAAAGACAAACGCGTGAGAGATATGAAATACGTGTGAAATAAAAGCTCTAGCGACAAACGCATAAGATTATAGAGTTAAAGATGAACATGTGAGATCAAGGCGAAAATCGTAAATATAAAAGATGATAAAGACAAACGCGTGAGAGATATGAAATACGTGTGAAATAAAAGATCTAGCGACAAACGCATAAGATTATAGAGTTAAAGATGAACATGTGAGATCAAGGCGAAAATCGTAAATATAAAAGATGATAAAGACAAACGCGTGAGAGATATGAAATACGCGTGAAATAAAAGATCTAGCGACAAACGCATAAGATTATAGAGTTAAAGATGAACATGTGAGATCAAGGCGAAAATCGTAAATATAAAAGATGATAAAGACAAACGCGTGAGAGATATGAAATACGCGTGAAATAAAAGAGCTAGCGACAAACGCATAAGATTATAGAGTTAAAGATGAACATGTGAGATCAAGGCGAAAATCGTAAATATAAAAGATGATAAAGACAAACGCGTGAGAGATATGAAATACGTGTGAAATAAAAGATCTAGCGACAAACGCATAAGATTATAGAGTTAAAGATGAACATGTGAGATCAAGGCGAAAATCGTAAATATAAAAGATGATAAAGACAAACGCGTGAGAGATGTGAAATACGTGTGAAATAAAAGAGCTAGCGACAAACGCATAAGATTATAGAGTTAAAGATGAACATGTGAGATCAAGGCGAAAATCGTAAATATAAAAGATGATAAAGACAAACGCGTGAGAGATATGAAATACGTGTGAAAAAAAGAGCTAGCGACAAACGCATAAGATTATAGAGTTAAAGATGAACATGTGAGATCAAGGCGAAAATCGTAAATATAAAAGATGATAAAGACAAACGCGTGAGAGATATGAAATACGTGTGAAATAAAAGAGCTAGCGACAAACGCATAAGATTATAGAGTTAAAGATGAACATGTGAGATCAAGGCGAAAATCGTAAATATAAAAGATGATAAAGACAAACGCGTGAGAGATATGAAATACGCGTGAAATAAAAGAGCTAGCGACAAACGCATAAGATTATAGAGTTAAAGATGAACATGTGAGATCAAGGCGAAAATCGTAAATATAAAAGATGATAAAGACAAACGCGTGAGAGATATGAAATACGTGTGAAATAAAAGAGCTAGCGACAAACGCATAATATTATAGAGTTAAAGATGAACATGTGAGATCAAGGCGAAAATCGTAAATATAAAAGATGATAAAGACAAACGCGTGAGAGATATGAAATACGCGTGAAATAAAAGAGCTAGCGACAAACGCATAAGATTATAGAGTTAAAGATGAACATGTGAGATCAAGGCGAAAATCGTAAATATAAAAGATGATAAAGACAAACGCGTGAGAGATATGAAATACGTGTGAAATAAAAGAGCTAGCGACAAACGCATAAGATTATAGAGTTAAAGATGAACATGTGAGATCAAGGCGAAAATCGTAAATATAAAAGATGATAAAGACAAACGCGTGAGAGATATGAAATACGCGTGAAATAAAAGAGCTAGCGACAAACGCATAAGATTATAGAGATAAAGATGAACATGTGAGATCAAGGCGAAAATCGTAAATATAAAAGATGATAAAAAACTAATTCGCGAACTAAAGGAGATGATGAAGAACGAATGAGTTATTGGAGGCAAAAACTAACACTTGAATATAAAAGAGATAAAATCAGAACCCGTGATATAATGGATTTGGGTTCATGCCTCGCTTCTTCTAGTGTCAACCATATGTTTCGTGCTGGCGATTTTTAAAATAATTTTTTTCATTAATTTCGGAAAGTAAAGAAAATGTAAAAAATAAATTCAACTTGAAAATCAAATAAAAATTATTTACCTTCAATTTCTCTAGAATCAATAAAATTCACAGTTCAATTTTATTTCTTAATAATCAATTTCTCAATCGTCCTATCATCACAAATTCTTCAAGGATTGTATATTGAAATTTTAATAGCTCTTCAGTCAGTCTATATTTATCCACTCGCAAAATGTTACGATTTGCTTGATCTGCTGACACGCTAAACACACGTTGCAAATTTTAGTATCTGTTTAATCGCTGTCTCCTTTCTCTTGAGTAGAGTTTGGTAGTTGTGTTAGTACGAAGACACAAGTCATCGTGACCGAGGGTTTGAGTGTTGTTCGTACTGTTGATCACGCTAGATAACTCGCTCTCTCGTAGAAACTGTAACTATGGTTCGCTCAGCATAGTTTCAGTATAAACCACTGTAGGTGTTGAACGAACACAAACATACCTGAGCAGGCGTTTGCAATGGGGATTCGCTAGCCGTCCTAGTAGCGATTTTCCAAGCGTAGCTCGGATATGGCACAAGGCCGAAAATATGGGGCACCCAGTGAGTATCGTACTCACTACTCAGTTGTAAATGTTCTAGCGAGCCGAGCTTGTTAACCATTACACCGCCTCGAGGTGTCAAAGCCGTCCTAGTAGACTGGCATCCTCGGATTCGAGTGGCTGCGCCATTTACTTAGGATAGATAACGGTTAACCCTAGACTTGAAGAAGATTAACATCGTAGTGACCGGGAAAGCATTCTCTCGGGAGACTGTTCAACAAATTAACTGTGGATAGATAGTGTGTGAGATATCTTTATCAATGGAATACAAAGTGAATGAGGGTGCCCAATTTGTGTATGTATTTGTTTTTAGTTGTGAAGGAACTAAGGAATGTAGTTAGTGTGAACATTTGACATGGAAATAGCGATAGAGTAGCTAGCAAGGTTTTATAACTATGCGAAGGCGGTTGTAGGGTGGAAAATAATTCAACACCCACAAAGCCAAGTACATGCTTTTGAACCCTGGGGATTCGGCAGGTCCAGCCCATATATGACTGCAATACCCCATTTTAGTTTGATCCGACTCTTGTAAATATATAGCTTGACAGTAGGAGTAGGGTACTTTATAGTGTGATACAAGAAAAAATCCCTTTTACTCGCATTTGTAGCGATTGTTTGAATATACGGGTTCCGCTTGAGATCTGAACTGACCCTTGACTCCCGGTAGACATTTAAATGCCTTGAGAGTACAATAGTTAGATCTTTTTGAGAGTACAACAGTTGAGCCTCTTTGAGAGTACAGCCATGAGATTATGTCCGTCTTATTATAATGTTCACACTATACAAGGCCGAGTCACCCGAGGTAGAAAGTTATAGATTAAGAGGTACAATATATGGAGATATATGGGGGAAAATAACGGTTAATTCTAGACTTGAACAGTTTAAGATTGCAGTGATCGGAGAAGCCTCCTTTTGGGAGTCGGTTCCACAAAGCAGCAGGATACGTTAGCCTCAAACACAAAAACAATCATAAATGAATAATAAAAACTGTATTACAATTTCTTAAAATCTCATTTTTATAACGGTGCAGGGTAAGTTAAAATAAATCTGACTTGGTAAGCCAATATCGAAACTAATGCTGGGTCTTGGGTACGAACAATTCCCGGAGGATAGATAGATAGATAGATAGATAGATAGATAGATAGATAGATATGAAAAGACTGAGATAGACAGGTAGGCAGAATGATAGATAGATAGATAGATAGATAGATAGATAGATATGAACACACACCAGATTTTAACTTACGTACAAATGAAACGAATTTTTTATTATTAAATTCACTTTCATGAAGGAACTTAATTATCACTTTTAGTTTATCACAAATTTTTCCTTATTTTCCACCTCAACTGCTTATGAGTTTCTTCAGATGGAGTATTTTCCCTATTATTATTATTATTATTATTATTATTGTTGCTGTTGCTGTTGTTGTTCTTGTCTTTTGCCTTTGCTTTGTGTCTTACGCGTAGCGCTCAACTCTCCTACCAGAGACTTCAAGCATAACAAGTTTCTTCTGTATCAGAATGTGCAAACAGAAGAGATACCATATTACCATAAAAAATGTAATGGTAATTGCACGGAGAGGACTTTTTCTTTTACAATAATGTTCACAAGGCCAAAGCGCCACTCGAAGTAGAGTGTTACAGAGTAAGAGGTAAGAGGTACATTTTTTGAGGATACGTGGGGAAGATAACGGTTAACCCTAGACTTGTACAGTTTAAGTTTGTCGTGACTGAGGAAGCCTGATCTTGGAAGTCGGTTTCACGAAGCAGTGGTTCGTGGGAAGAAGCTGTTCGAGTAGAATTTGCATCTTACCAATGGAATACGCAGCGAATGAGTGGTCCGATACAATGTGCGTAGTTTGGTGGGTCAGCTGTGAAACTCATACCTCTTACAGGCGCCTGCTCAGGTATATTTATGTTCCCCCCACCTTTACATTTATACAAAGCCAAGCTATAGTTTATACTGCAGCTATGCTGAATGGGCCTAATTCTGCAAAGAGAGCGCGTAATTTGCGGTGATCAGTATTTGAACCAGCCAATACGCTCAAACTGACTTCGCTCCAACACAACCAGTTTCGTTTTACAAGGCCCAAGTCAAACGTGGTATGGTTTTCCAGCACTTCATAACAGTGGGATTGTGCCGATCTATATATCGCACACGCATACATACACAAATACAAATCACATACAACGACAAGCATTCATTGGTTAATCAATCACCACTACGTTATTATAGACAATTTACAAATCGCAGCAATGCGACAATTTTGTAATCGCTCTATTTTCATGTAGCCAATTTTGTGCACTTTTGGGAGAAACGGATCTCAGAAGCTTTCTTAAGTCTCCCCAAAACTCGCTCGCTGATTGGTCAATGCCAACCAATCAGATCGTCTGCACGTGAAGAATAACTTTTCCCGCGCAGCGGTCTGGAGCCTATAGTCACTTATATAAGCAAGAATTTTTCTTAGCTAATTAGTGAGAATTCAGCTGCCAAATGAATCCACGACAGTTGAAAACCATGCGCCAACCTTCTCACTCACACCACCACTAACATGCTGAACATTCCTTATACACTCACATAAACTTTTCTTACACAGCAAATCTTCTGAGAACAATTATTACAATAAACTCTCATAAACTTTCTTCCAGTGAACTTTGAAATACAAAATAATAGTTAAAGAGAGACAACTCTTGTTTTATTCAACCTTTTCTTACTTAAATGCATGCTTTCTTTCACATCGTTGTTTGATATTGTACATCTCATTAAATACATATTTTATGTGTAACAATGTCTTTTGCTTATCCTCTTCCACGTCAGTTTTGTTTCCTAATCTAAAGTTAAAATAATCAACGTTATCTTGACAAATCGACCATGCCGAGGTTCGAACCATTGCCGATGAGCGGTAAAATGTCCAAAGAGACAAGCTGAAATTTGCATATCTTCCCAAGTTAACAGCTTGCCGAATTCTTCGCTGAAAATCGGCCTCGTAATGAAAAATGCGAATGTCCATGCTCTGACGTAGTAAATATAATTTAACATGTAATGGGTAAGTGCATTATGACATGCGCAGAACTTCCGTAATCTGTGTCGCTGTTTGTTTATAAATGTGCGTTGTTGTAGGCATTTCAATGTCATAAACTAAATTAGTAAGGAACACGGATTAACGGAGAGAAACCGCATTAAACGCTCGATGCTTAAGGCGCCTGGATAACAATTATTACATTTACAAGAGATGAGTACCTCTATGGTTAGGACTACGGGCTAGTAAAAGGAGAGGTGTAGAGACATGAATATAAACCATTATTTTGACGCAAAGCAATAATCCTATTTTTATTTTCCCTTGTTTTGAGCCAAGCCAAATTTACTAAATATCTATATTTACTGATAAGTAAATCTATCTATCTATCTATCTATCTATCTATCTATCTATCTATCTATCTATCTATCTATTTCAGTCTGTTCATTATGTATCTATCTATCTATCTATCGATCGCAGTCTGTTCATTATCTATCTATCTATCGATCGCAGTCTGTTCATTATCTATCTATCTATCTATCTATCTATCTATCTATCTATCTATCTATCTATCTATCTATCTATCGCAGTCTGTTCATTATCTATCTATCTATCTATCTATCTATCTATCTATCTATCTATCTATCGCAGTCTGTTCATATCTATCTATCTATCTATCTATCTATCTATCTATCACGGTTTTGACGTGATATGCAGTTAGTAGATTTCATAGTATAATGTTTGACCTATATGATTTATCTATCCCAATTTCTTTCTTTCTTTCTTTCTTTCTTTCTCAGTTTGTTATGATCTATCTATCTATCTATCTATCTATCTATCTATCTATCTATCTATTAACAAAAGTAAATAATGTTTAGCCTGATGAAAGATATGTATCTCTTATTTGATCCTATTTATGAATAAACAAAAATACATCTTCAAGCATACATTATATCACCATTCTTTATATTGCCACATTGTGGGATAATCAGGAACAAAGGTGGTGGAGAGATAAAGAAAAAGAATACAGATGATTTCAGCTAGATTGAAAAAAAAAAACATTATTTCAAAAAAATATTCTTTCAAAAAACTTTGCGTCTCTTGTTTCGTGCGCATGCGTAGACGTGGCAACGTCATCAAAGCCCAGTCGGATGAAATTCTAACGGATGAAACGCGTCACAAAAAACTCTCTCTCTCTCTCTCTCTATATATATATATATATATATATATATATATATAGTCATCAACAGAGAGACTGTTTCGCTTTATCACAGCTTATCAGTCTGACTAGACATCTGATTGCTTCAAGCCGGGATCGAAACCTGACTGATACGGCAATCGTCGAATATTTTCCATCGGCGCGCACATTTGAAAGAAAGGATATATATATATATATATATATATATATATATATATATATATATATATATATATATATATATATATATATATATATATATATATATATATATATATATATATATATATATATATATGTTTGTGTGTGTTTATGCAAGCATATTAGCGCGGTTCACTTGTGAAAGTTAGAAAACTATCGCGTATGTAATTTTTCTGCCACCTTAAACCACGTGACTTTCAAAATCTGTCCAATCACAACCGCCGCACTGCATCCATGTTTCCCATCGCTTTGCATTCGTGTTCTTCTAAAACTTGAAGCAATGGCGTGCAGCAATCAATACCATCCATGAAAAGTGATCCCTGCGCAGACATCTGGACACTGTCAGTGGCCGGATCGATTGGCCTACCGGACGAAGGCCAGCGTTTGGCCCCAGGCCAGTGGCGTCCAAATTTTGACACCATCCATAAATCTAAAACATACTGCCAAAGGCCATTTACATATCCTTACGGTGAAAGGTAGCCGAAGAGATAGGGTCAAGAGGATTGAGGATTAACGGTGTCTTTTTATGTATGAGTAAGAGAATATATATATATATATATATATATATATATATATATATATATATATTTATATATCAAGAACAGTTTGAGGAAATCGTAAGAAAAAATGGCATTTTTCCCATATATATATATATATATATATATATATATATATATATATATATATATATATATATATATATATATATATTGTTCAGATGAGATAAACAAAAAGTGAGTAAGAGAGAGAGAGAGAGAGAGAGAGAGAGAGAGAGAGAGAGGGAGAGAGGTAGAAAGAGTGGGGGAGAGATTTTTAGATGTTATACATAAGTACAAATCTTATATATAGTTTATGCGTGAGTGAGATATCTTTTAGATAGACAGTTTATGTGAAAGAGATATCTTTTAGATAGGCAGTATATGTAAAAGAGATATCTTTTAGATATATAGATAGCTAATGATTGAGAAATTCTCTCTATGTCTGTCTGTCTGTCTCTTTCTCTCTCTCTCTCTCTCTCTCTCTCTCTCTATATATATATATATATATATATATATATACAGAAATAGCTAGTACGAGAAAAATCATTCAGATAGATAAATAGATAGTGAGAAATCATATAGATAGATAGTGTGTGAATATCATAGATAAATAAATATATACTCATTGAGAAATTCTATACATATATTGATAGACAGATAGATTGATATATAGTGTATACAGATCTTTTAGAGAGAGAGATGAATAGATATTGATAAATCTTATAGATAGATAAATAGATATATAGGGAGAATCTTATAGATAAACAATGTAAGAAATATCGTTTAGATAGATAGATATAAATAAATAGAAATCTTATAGATAATGTATGTGTGAGAGAGATGTCTTTTAGGTGGACAGATATATAGATAGGAACAGACTTTGATAACAGATAGATAATAAGCAGACCGAGATAGATAAATAAGCAGAGTGAAATACTATAGATAGGCAGAGCAAGAGAGACATCTTTTAGATAGGCAGTATATGCGAAGGAGAAATCTTTTTGATAAATAGATAGATAATTATTGAAAAATTCTCTACGCCCACACACACTCTCTCTCTCTCTCATATATATATATATATATATATATATATATATATATATATATATATATATATATATATATATATATACAGAGATAGATAGATAGTACGATAAAGATCTTTCAGATAAAAAACAATATTGAGAAATCTTTTAGAGAGATATTTATTGAGAAATTCTCTCTCTACATATATATATATATATATATATATTTAACGTTCTTTTTATAGATACAAGTATTTAAGCAAATTAAGTATTTAAAAAAAATATATGACGTCATTTGTTTACATTTGATACGCTAGAGCAGATATGAATAGAAGAGATTCACGGAAGCTTTAAGTTTAAAGATAGTAAAATCGACCTTGCTAACCAGACGCTCCTCTGTGGCCGAACGGTTAAGGCACATCACGCGAAATGATGGTTCCGTATAGAAAATATGAACATTTCTCGGACATTCAGGCCGGTAAATGTTATTTAATACTATTTATTATAAAACAGAGCATTTGCTTAAATACTTGTATCTATAAAAAGAACGTTAAACATAATATATATAAATGTCTTTATATATATATATATATATATATCTATGAAGAAATATAGTCTTAAAGTGTGCTATATTTATGTGATAAAGTGCTCAATATCAGAGATAGAGCGTGTGTAAATATAAAAGTGAACATAGAAGTCAACACTTAGAGGCGTTTTGTCTGTTTCATGCTAGATGCAATCGTCAGGCCTAACTATTGATTCCTAAAATATCTTTCTCACACAATCTATCTATCTTTCTATATATATGTATATATATATATATATATATATATATATATATATATACATATATATATATCTTTCTCACACAATCTATCTATCTTTCTAAATATATATATATATATATATATATATATATATATATATATATATATATATATATATATATATAGAAAGATAGATAGATTGTGTGAGAAAGATATTTTAGGAATCAATAGTTAAGCGTGGATAAATATATAAATAGACAGAAACCGAACAGATAGGTGGATAGTGTGAGAGGGAGATCTTACGTTTAAAAAGGTGAATAGATATTGAGAAATCTTATAAAAGAATAGATAAATAGGCGGCCAGAAAGCGTGTGAGAAAGAGACATTTTAGAGAGAAAGATAGCGGGAAAGAGATTTAATATATGAGAGATAGCATTTAAATCGATAAGTAATGAGAGAGAAGAATCTTTTAGATTGAGAGATAGATGAAGAAAAATTATAATTAGATATATAAACAGATAGTGTATGTGAGAGAGAAAAAGAACTTTCAGATAGATAGATAATGAATAGAGTGAGATAGATAGAGACAGATATATATGAGAAGACTGATATATATATATATATATATATATATATATATATATATATATATAGAGAGAGAGAGAGAGAGAGAGAGAGACAGATAAATAGAAAGATAATTAATAGAGTGAGGTAGACAGATGAATAGATAGAGAGATGAATAGATAGAGACAGATAGATATGAGAAGACTGATATATATATATATATATATATATATAGAGAGAGAGATAGATAAATAGAAAGATAATGAATAGAGTGAGGTAGACAGATGAATAGATAGAGAGATGAATAGATAGAGACAGATAGATATGAGAAGACTGATATATATATATATATATATACAGAGAGAGAGAGAGAGAGAGAGAGAGAGAGATAAGTAGAAAGATAATGAATAGAGTGAGATAGATAAATGAATAGATAGAGAGATGAACAGATAGAGACAGATAGATATCAGAAGATTGATATATATATATATATATATATATATATATAGAGAGAGAGAGAGAGAGAGGGGGGATAAATAGAAAGATAATGAATAGAGTGAGGTAGATAGATGAATAGATAGAGACAGATAGATATGAGAAGACTGATATATATATACAGGGTGAGAGTACTATTTGAGGACATATTATTTTAAGTTCACTACACACTCAAATCATTTATATTATTTTTTTATTTCAGATAACCCAGTCAGAGGAAGATGTTAACCCAAGAAATGAAAAGACATGAAGTCATTGTTGCTTTAGCTGCAAAACATAGTGATTTAAAAATCAGTAACTTTTTACGTGTTCCCAGATCATTTGTTCATAAGGTTCGGTTGGAGCTGGAGGGATGTGATGGCAATGTATCCCTTGTAGCAAAAAGAAAAAAGCATTCACAGCACTCTGATACCGTGAGAACACCAGAATTTATATGGAATGTTCAAAACATCATCGATGCGAACCCCGGAAGATCAATGAGGTCCATCACCAAAGAACTCCAGGTATCAGAATGGACTATCAGAACCGTGGTACATCAGGACATTCGATATAAGTCATATGCAATGAGGAAAGGCCAATTCATATCGGCGAAGACACAGCGAACCCGTTTCATGCTTTCAAAATGGTTGCTGAACAAAGTGAAAAATGCACACGAACATGGCAAGCTTTGGTTTTTCTTTGACGAAAAAACTTTGGCCAAGATCAGAAAACAAACAGACGGAATGACAGGCGGCTTTGTGCAGCTTCCTCTGAAGTACCCAGGGTGATGCACACCAAATATCTGGCTACTGTGATGGTTGTAGGAGCTGTGAACAGTAAATGTCATGCCACCTTACATTTTCCCACAAAGTCTAAGGGTCAATGCTGCTGGATACATTATTGTTCTTAAAACGGTTGTTAAGCCCTGGAGAAATAAAGTATGCAATGGAAGGCCATATGTCTTTCAACAAGACTCTGCACCTTCTCACAAAACCATTGTAACCCAGGAATGGTTATCAGAGAATTTTTACGATCATGTGACCCTCAATATGTGGCCCCCTAACTCGCCAGATTTAAATCTTATGGACTATTACGTGTGGAGCGTCGTTGAAAGGGAGACTAATCGACAGCCTCATAGTACTATAGCTGCACTGAAGGCCGCCATTGTCCAGGTGATGTCCAAAATTAATAGGGGCCACTTAATTGCAGCTGGTGGAAGGTTTCGAGCCTGAATAGAAGCAGTCATTGAAGCCAAAGGTGGTTTCATAGAATAATTAGATAAAGAAGTTTCATGAAGGATATTAAATATATACATTGTTTGCTAAGATATTGCTGTTTATTTAACATACTAAAATGTCCTCAAATGGCACTCGCACCCTGTATATATATATATATATATATATATATATATATATATATAAACGGAAGAGGTTATAGTGGTTTCAACGAGAGAAAAGTGTGTATATTAAAAAGAAGAGAGGTACCACAAACGTTTTTGGTTGTAATGTGTATTTTCTTTTTAAATATTATGTTTTATTTTCCATAATTTTACTACATGTGTTTCTGGTCTCGCGACTGTCTTCAGGTAAAGGGTGGAGATTTCCACATATTATTAAAAATAATTAATTTTTTTCCCTTTATGTTTTTTAATGTTAAATATTCTCGATATGAGACATTCTCTATTTTTGTGTTAGTATTCCGAATATATATGTATATATATATATATATATATATATATATATATATATATATATAGATAGATAGATAGACAGAAGGATAATGAATAGATTGAGATAGATAGATGAATAGATAGAGAGATGATTAGATAGAAACAGATAGATATGAGAAGACTGATTATATATATATATATATATATATATATATATATATATAGTGAAAAATCATATAGACAGCAAGAAAGTAATAAACTAAGGATATAAATAAAATTAGAGACTGAAGTGATAATTTAATAAAAAAATTAAATCTCAAATGTACACATTTTTTCTGTCCCTTAACCCTTTGACCCCTGCGTTCCTGAACAATTTTAACCCTTCTGCTTGAGCTCCTGAGTCAAAATCCGTAAATAATTGCTATTTAATGTTTCGTGGTAGATATAAAAATAGTTACAAGTGCTTACCCACTGTTCAACCGGTGGCTTGTCATTACGTCATTTATCTCTATCACCAGTAAAGCGGTGGTCAGGTTTCAAAGGGTTAAATTAATTTTGTAAACCATTAGTGGCAGCTCCGTACAAACTGCTCTGAGCTTCAATGTTCCCACTCCAAGAAATCATTATTCACTTAACTACATTGCCGTAGAGCAGTTGTTCTTAACCTTTTCTTCCCCACGGTTCTTTTTCAGAGATTTGCGCTGGTAAAGACGACCCCCCCCCGTGTTATAATTACACTGGGAAAGGAAGCAGAATTAATGCAACAGGGTTAGTGTTAAGCTTTGAAGTTTTGTTATATTAAAGCAGCGTCAATCATCGTCAGACCATAGAATACGCAAGTTTTTGCTCCATATAATTATTGCAATTTTCTTACGTAAGTCAAGCAGCTCAGTGGGAGGAAAACTGACCGGTCATATTCAATGTCTGAAAAAAGTGGCCTTTTACCAACTTCGATCGGCCCGAGAATTTCCACCAAAGTTGGTGAAGAGATATTCCTTCAGGGAGGCCTCGTGCCTTGATCGCCTATTGGGACTTCAACTCAACTCCGACCTCAAGTGGAACTTGTATATACGATTTATCGCTAAAGATGCTGGGAAATGATTGGTTTTCTCTACCGCTCCAACAAGTACCTGATTCCTCCTCCTATTTCTCTACTTTTACAAGAGACAAGATGAGGTCGAAAATGGAATACTGCTGCCATATATGAGCGGGATCTGCACAGTCTACACTTTCCACTCTTGATAGAGTCCATTCTATGTCATATAGGACATAAATGAATGAAATCGTTCGTTTATGTAAATAAGCGGAGCTGAGTAGAGTTAACATTAGGTCAATTTCTAAGTGTACCTTCGTGTAGTAAACCTTCTGTTTCATTATTTACCTACGAGTTTGTCTTGTTATGATCCATATCGAGATTCCCAACCCTCCCCAATTTGTTTTTGTCCCCCGTTATCATTTCGGCTGGGTCAGCCTTTGATTTTATCCATTCCGTCAATTAATTTTCCCCTTCTCATTCCATTAGCGAGTGTGCTTCTTGATTCTGTCTATCGGCAGAATACAGCGGCCACTCCTATTATTTTGAGTGGTGGGTGGGTCCTACTAACATTTGTTTTGTTTTAATTTTATCTTTGCCTTACATTTTTAGTTTGTTTTCTGAGTTCATCCCCTCGCCCATCATTTCATGTATTATGAAATTTTGATATATTTTTAAATTTTATGGACATTAGGATTTTTTTTCATGGGGTGTTTTGAAGGTCTCCTGTGAACATGTGGTATTTTGGTGTATGTAGGATTGAGAGGTGATGAATAAGTTCTTGAGGTGAATGAGTAAATTGTAATGAATGAATGGGTCGTGAATCGGATTAACTAGGACCACGATAGCTAATGATGACCAGACCCACTCCACTTTTCCCCCACTTCGGCTATGTGCCAAAATTTCTGTATCATCAGAAAGAAATATCTTATTTACCTACGAGTTTGTCTTCCTTATTTATTTCTCTCTGTTATCTCGCAAACACGAGATACATCAGTTGACGACGAGTATTCGAATACAACAATTGGCGATGAACGATTCAACACTCCGTAACGCAGTTCTCACAGTTGAGAAGTAGCAAGCCTCTAGCTACTCTATCGCTATTTCCATGGAGAATGTTTAGATGAACTACACTGCTTAATTCCACAAGTCCTAACCTTCACCTCTAAGACCCTCCATATCATGAACATTTCATTCTTGTGAGCTGTAAGTTCCACTCAAGCAGTTTCTTCCTATGAACCGTTACCTTGTGGAACTGACTCCCAAGAGACTACTTCACCGATCACTATAATCTTAACCTGTACAAGTTTAGGGCTAAAATACAGCTGTACTTTTTGGTTTGGTTTGGTTTGTTTTGTTTTACATCCCATTTTATTTGTCGCGCCGAGAGCCATTACACCACTAGAACTGATTAAATAAATCTTGAATTTGGCCCAAGTCACGGAGCCTCCGATGGGAGTTGACTTCATTACGCAACTAATATCCAAACTTGCTAAATATCGCTCTATGTCAAGCACACAATGTCGTGTCCCTTTAATCTGAAAGAAGCCGTAGAAATACAGCAATTGGCGATGAACGATTCAACACTCCGTAACCCAGTTCTCACAGCTGAGAAGTAGCAAGCCTCTAGCTACTCTATCGCTATTTTCATGGAGAATGTTTAGATGAACTACACTGCTTACTTCCACAAGTCCTAACCTTCACCTCTAAGACCCTCCATATCATGAACATTTCATTCTTGTGAGCTGTAAGTTCCACTCAAGCAGTTTATTCTTATGAACCGTTACCTTGTGGAACTGACTCCCAAGAAACTACTTCACCAATCACTACAATCTTAACCTGTACAAGTTTAGGGTTAACCGTCAGCTTCCACACATATCCGTATAAAGTGTACTTCTTACTCTGTAACCCTCTAACACGAGTGCACCCTTCCGTTGGCCTTGTACAGGGTGAACATTACTTTAATAATAAATGTATAAAAATGTAAGTATAAAGGTCGAACATTCTCTACACCAGGGGTTCTTAACCTGTTGATGATTCCAGACCCCCAATGGATTGTTCAATATTGTCCCATACCCCGTTCACTTGACTGTCGAAATAATTATCACCAATCCTATTATTTGGCAGTATGTCTTCCAAATATTTCAATCGCTTGAATTTACTGTACTTTAGCTATGGATCGCTAGGAATAGAACATGAAAAAAGAAAAAAAAAGATAAGCATTGATAACTTTAATATATTTTTTTTTTACTGAAAGCAAAATAAAGTTATAATTCAGTTTTATTACACAAGAAAAAGGAAGAGAACATAAATGTGCAAGTTATTTTAGGATCTCGACTACATAAAACAAACTTTTACCATACTCCCAGCATTTGGTTCCCATACACCCAAGGGGTATGGATACGCACGGTTAAGAACCCCTGTTGTACACCCTGTTTGGCCAGACGCGCATGCGTTAAAAGCCTTCCCTTTTCAGCATGATGGACATGCGTATGTGAACGGGGTCATGTGCAACCCGAATATGAAAAAAAAGGTCCTTTTAGTGCAATAACAAGAACATGGAGGGACCTCTCTAGGACTCCAGGGGTTATTGGTAGTGAAAGAGAATGAGAAGATTTTAGTGAGGTGAAATGAGGGGAAAAGACAATTAAAGAACAGGATTCCGCAAGATGGCGATTGGCGTTGCATTTAGACTTTTGAAGATAGTAGGTGGAGTAATGGATAGCGCCACGGATTTAGGAATCGGAGAGCCAAGTTCGAATTCCATTCGAATCCATTACATTCACTTATGTGCTAACAGCCTTGGGAATGGAATGAATCCTCGTCTTCTCCCCCTGCTATGGGTAAATAGTAAGATAGACCTGGTTTTATAGCCTTGGATGGCAAATGGTCTACCGCAGAAAGAAATGGCAACTTACTGCGGGGGGAAAAATCTGCCTCGTCAGTCATGTATCGAAAGATACATGATCGTCTAAGCGTGTATCACGCACGGCACATAACTGAATGAGGTGGCAGAGAAGCAAGAAATGGGGAGGGAGTTCCACAAGTGAGAAGTGCGAGAAAAGAAACTATTAGAATCGAACAAACAAAGGTGGTTCAAGAGTAAAACGGTGAGACGTAGTTGTCGATCTAGGAGAAGGCTGAAATTCATGCTTTCTAGGTACCAAGAAGGAAAGCTTGTCAGAATAACTACCATGAAAATATTTGTAGAAAAGATAGAGGGAAAACAACGTCAGGTCGGTGAGAAAGGGACTGAAATCGAAGTGCCAGGTCGGGATCGATTACATTGCAGATCCTTCTTTGAATTTTGTCAAGAATCTGAAAAGATATACTAGGAGCACCAGACCAGATATGACAGCAATATTCAAATCACGGGCTGACGCGGGTAGATTCCTAAATCGAGAAAAATGGTTGATACGACATAATGAACGAACTGTCGTAGCAACTGATACAATATAATCAGCCCACTTCATGTCAGTGGATAAAATATGTCAGATTTGCACCCCCACGAAAAAACAACTAATAAAAATAACCGGCTAAATAAAAAATTTGGTCTCAATACAAATTTCAAAAAATTAATTAATTAAGATCAATTTAAGATATAAAATAATTGAAACAGCGATTTTAACGCTAACGTGGTTTGTACCAGTCCGATATCATCTTTTATATCTGATATCTGATTATATATATATATATATATATATATATATATATATATATATATATATATATAAATTCTTTATTTTTCATAATTTTACAACACGTGTTTCTGGTCTCGTGACCGTCTTCAGGTAAAGGGTGGAGATTTCCACATATTATTAAAAATGATTATTTTTTTTTCTTTTTCATTGTTAAATATTCTCGATATGAGACATTCTCTGTTTTTGTGTTAGTAATCCGAATGTCTTTCTTTAAATGGCAGTGAAGAGTTCTGAGCGAAGGGTCATAAAACAATTAAGGTTGGTCCGAGAAGTGATGGATCGGTTGTTGGTTTCTTATCTTTTATTGTTTTAGTGACCCCTCTCTGTTCTTAGTTCTATCTCCATTTAGTCGTGTTCCTGTCAGCATGCGTATATATATGTGTGTGTGTATATTCCCCTCAATACATACACTGTCTCACTATGAAGAATTAGTAAACACATTTGTACACATACACACACACACACAAACACACACGCACACACGTACATTGTCGCACCACAAGGAATCCATACACACGCACACACAAAAAACACACACACACTCTTCCCAAGCCACATGGAACCAGCACACACACACACACACACACACACACACACACACACACACACACACACACACGTATTTCCTAAGTTGAGTGGGGTTTGTATGAGTAGCTCGCCTGCTTTTGCCAATATGCGGCAATATACATACACACACACATACATACACATATACATATATATACATACATATGCATATATATGCGTACATATATACATTTTTCGTGTTCCACAGATACCCGCATGTGAGCGTATGTGCATGCATGGGAATGGCCTGATCACCGTATTTGGTCACCATGTGTGCATGCTGTGTGCTTTTGTGTGTGGGGTCATGATCTATTTAGTTCCGGTTTGAATTTATTTATGAAGTTTTTTTCCTGTATTTGTAGGTAGGAATAATTGTCTGTTTGATATATCAGCATGATATTAAATTTACCCTGGTTACATTCAAAGATATGTTGTGAAACAAAAAGTTTTCTGTTGTCTAGCAACTTTATGTTGCTTTTGTGTAGGAAGACCCTGCTGTTCAGTTGTTGGCTGATGCCTATATATGACTTTCTGTATTTTGTGCATTTAAGTACATAAATCACATTTTTGGAGTTGCAGTTTAAGTTTTTGTTTATTGTGAACGTTGTTTTGGGTTTTCAAAAGTGTAGGAGTTTCCTTCTATAATGATGTCACAAACCCCACACCTTTTTTTGTTGCATTTTGTGACTCCCTGTATTGTGTGTTGGGTAAATTTAGATGAGGTTAATATGTGTTTTAGGTTTTTAAATTGGCGTTTGCTTTTAATTGTTTTGGTTGTTTTTAGTATATTATTTAGTTTATTATTCTTGCTAAGTAGGTCTAGATTTTTGGTAATTTTTGTGAATATTTCTGGATTATTTTTGTTGTATGTTAAGACATATGCTAGAGTTGGCTCGACGTTACGTTTCTTTTTATTTCTAAGTTGGTCTAGAGGGATGTTTTTGCGAGTTCAAAACCTTTGTTTATTAGTGTTGTGGGGTAGCCTCGGTTTTTCGAGTTTTATGTAGTTCTTCTTCTGAGCGGGTTTTTCGGAGGTGTTTATCAGTCACTATAGTACAAACCCTACGCGCTGGCTCTTGAAATGAAGGTATTGTTGGGTGTCTGTGGGTTTGTGGTAGGTATCTGTGATTATATGGTTGTTTTTATTTCTAATGAGTATATCTAAAAATGGTAATTCGTTAAAATGTTCTTGCGTGAATTTGATTTTTGGGTGTAAGTTTTGAAGTAGAGTGTGAAATTGGTTAATGTCGCCCCATGAGGATTTCCAAAAGATGAAGCAATCATCTAAGTATCTTTTCCAAGATTTAGCGAACTGGGCTTTTATATTTGCCCCATATATTTGTTCTATCTGTTCATAGAGGTTTTCTTCTAGGTAAGCTAATGTTAGGGTGGCATATGTTGGAGCCATTTTTGTTCCCATTGCTGTACCCAGGGTTTGGATATAGTTTTTGTTGTCAAATTCAAAGGTGTTATTGTTTATTGATAATGAACTCTTTAGTGAATCTCGGATGTAGTGTTTCTGGATGTTTTTCAATCCAGAATGAGATTGCTTTCTTTCCTAGTTCATGGGGTATGTTGCTGTATAGGTTACTAATGTCAAAAGTTGCCATAAGCGTTCCCGGATCCACCTTTTGTGGTATGCAGCTAAGGAAACGTATATCGTCTCTGATGTGACTTTTAATTTGTTTCGTATATGATTGCAATATTATGTCTATCAGGTTACTTAGTTTACTAGTTGGACAGGCGGGTCCTGCTACTATTGGTCTGAACATTTGATTAGCGCAAACTCCCTTATACGAGAATAAGTTAGTCATTCATATAATGAAATGAAATGAAATATCTGTCTATATTTCTGAGATGAGGTCTTATGTACATTATTCGGACTATTGTCCTCATCTTTGTCGTTCTGGCCTTCTTCAGGTGGTTGGAATGTCGAACTGAACCCTTTATTTCACTTTATTTCACTCACTGTGGTAGACTTTATCCACTGTGCCATGAGGTCCTTGAGGACACATGGCACAGTGAATAAAGACGTTGGTTAGATATCTGTGACAGGGCCCAAAGTGTGTGAGTTCAATATCCGGTTAAGGCAGTGGAGAACTTTCAGAGGGAAAATTAACAGGAAATAACTGATGACTGACATCCATTAAACATGGCACGTGGAACTAGAACAGTCTACCGCAGTGAGCGAAATAAAGGGTTCAGTTCGACATTCCAACCACCTGAAGAAGGTCGGAGCGTACAATGGCCGAAACGTTGTAATAAATATGGCGACAAAGATGAGGACAATAGTCCGAATAATGTAAATAATGAAATGAAATAGTTTAAATGGTTAAGCCGTAAAAAACAAATCAATAGGTAATAGTTATGTACCATGCGTGATACACGCTTAGGCGATCATGCATCTTTCAATACATGACTGACGAGGCAGATTTTTTCCTGCAGTAGGTTGCCACTTCTTTCTGCGGTAGACCATTTGCCATCCAATGCTATAGAACCCGGTCTGTCCTGTTATTTACCCATAGCTGGAGGAAGAAGAAGAGGATTCACACATTTCCCAAGGGTATTAGCACGTAAGTGAATGCAATGGATTCGACTGGAATTCGAACACGGCTCTCCGATTCCTCAATCCGAGCCGCTATCCATTATTTCACCATGCCTCCTCCACGGTATAGGTAATAGTGATGTCAAAATAATGCCCTTTTGATACACCTTTTTTGTCTGGTCTTAAGTTAAACTTTGCATTATTATTTTATTATTTTATATCCTTGAGGTCTCATAACCATCATCTGTCTTCGCAAATTGATTTTGTTGACATTTCTACCGTTTAAATTTTATTATTACATCTTTATTGCTTCGAGAGATATTTTTAATTAAATATTGCTGTTTCTTTAATCTCATATGAATAGATTAAATGAATATCTCTTTTGATACGGACCCACAAGTTTTCATTTGGGTTAATATCTTGAAAAGCTTTGGACCATACCATTAATTTGGTGTCGTTGAAACTTTTCAAAGATAGGGTTATTCAGATTTGCAGAAGGCTTTTCAGCTTAAATCCAAATGGTTGCAACCTGTACCTGTCAAATTCATCTTTTCCAAGAACTTAAAATAATTTTCTGCATTAATCATACATGGTAATTTATTTTATAGAGATTTATATTTTGCTGCTTGAAATATCAGCGCAAAACATTAATTAAGTGTTCATTGGTTATTTCTGTGAAATTTCTTTCCCAGCGATCAGTTTCACCCAATTTAGCTCTACATTCATCACTAAAAATTACTTTTTAATTGAGAAATCAATTTTCATGTATATTTTTGTCCCAACTTGCACGTTCCTTCGTACTTTATGAGCGGCGACTTCTTCAATCTCCTCTTCATGGGTTGATGGATATGGTGGTAGTCGCCCACCGCTCACATGTAAAATACTATTTAATGGCTTGTCTTTCCCTTTTTTTTTATTAATAAGGGCTTCCATCATTTTAAAATGATTTTAGTCATTATAGATATGTATCATATTCGTATTCTCGATGGGAATATTGCGTATCGAGCTTCGTAAATTTTCATGTTGGTTTAATATCAATTATGAACACGGTCACTATGTGCTGGCCGTATTTGGAAATGAAGAATATATATTTGTGTATTTGTTTTGCTATCTATATCAGACTATTCATTATCCATCTATCTATCTGGTTTTAGGAAATTAATTTACAGAAACGAAAAGAATATTTACATGGGTATTTATTTAGATCTATCTATCTATCTATCTATCTATCTATCTATCTATCCATCTATCTATCTATCTATCTATCTATCTATCTATTTATCTATCTATCTATCTAAATATATTCCTTTATCTATCTATCTATCTATCTATCTATCTATCTATCTATCTATCTAAATATATTCCTTTATCTATCTATCTATCTATCTATCTATCTATCTATCTATCTATCTATCTATCTATCTATCTATCTATCTCATTCTGTTCATCATCTACCTCTTAACACTGATATACTCTCACTATTTGGCACGATCTTTCTTTTCCTCTTTAACTCCACTTGGCCTTTTGCCGTCACTGGATGTCTTAGAGCGAGTACCACAAGATCAATGATGGTTCATAATGGAGTAAATATAGCGAGAGCAAAATAACAGAGGGAATGAATGGGTACACACACACAGAGGGAGGGAGGGAGGGAGGGAGAGAGAGAGAGAGGGTGACTGTCAAGGCCCAAAATTTACTCAGCTTATATTAGTCTGGAAAAAGGCCATGCTAACAAACTGTTTTTTAAATTTTTCATATACTAATTTCTCACATGAATAGAAATAGTTATGTTCTTATATAATTTGCATTTATTGTGCAATTTTAAAGTAAAAGTTAATTAACGTGTCTAATATCGATAGTATAATATAGCATAACAAAGTAGTTATGATTACATAGGTTTATGATTACATAGGTGAGGAACTGGTCGAAGTAGTTTTTACAGGCTTCCAAAATTCTTTTCATTAAGGGGATTTTGTAGGGATTGAAATAAGAGGTAATCTGAAGGTGCAAGTTCAGGTGAATACCGTTGGTTACATTTTCCAAGACCTTATTTTCTTGTATATGTATTTTTGAACTTTCATCCGTCTCTTTCAGGTGTGATAGATGTACACTGATCATTTAAGCATGTAAACGAACGTACGAATAGAAGACAACGATATCGTTTTCCCTTCAAAATTCAATGTACCGATGAAGGGAGCTATGTTGATGAAGTATTCATAGTTGGAATTAGAATGATCTTGCAGGAATCAACATCCTCTAACAAGAGTTCCAAGAAATAGGACTCAATATAAACCTTTTCAAAACTGTTATAATCAAGAATTGGACTAAATGCAGTGATGAAACATACCCTGAATCCATCATAAAAGTTTGGGATATGGAATTAGTGAATACTAAACACTTCAGATACCTCGACGTAAGGATCAAGTATAAGACATCTAGTAAAGAAGAAAAGGAAATTGGACATAGAATAGGCTTCGCCAGAGGTAGTTTCAGTCAACACCGCCAATTGCTACAAAACCAAAATATCAACCTGAAATCTTCTGAAAGATCAATAGTTAAAAATGGCTGAGCGAATGAAGCCTCAGGGTTTTGGCAATATCAATGCTTCTTTGAAAAATTATGGATTGGCGCTACAGATTCACATTGAACTGTACCAAAATAATAGAAACTACATCAGTTAAGGACTACCAACAACAGCAACAACTAAAATGGTTAGCACATTTAATTCGTAGAGAAAATAATGACACAATCAAGATGTTCACGTTCAAGACTACTTTTATGTGAAGAATTATGACTTCGACATAAAAAAATGCATTTAATTCCATATTCTTCCTTGCGAATCTACTGATAGAAGACAACAATCTTGTTTCCCCTCCAGAATCCAATATACTGATGATGAAGGGAGCTATGTTGATAACATAGGTATTCATAGTTAAAATCAGAATGATCTTGGAGGAAATCAACATCCTCTAACAAGTGTTCCAAGAAATAGGACTCAATATAAACCTTTTCAAAACTGTTATGATCAGGAATTGGACTAAATGCAGTGATGAAACATACCCTGAATCCATCATAAAAGTTTGGGATATGGAATTAGTGAATACTAAACACTTCAAATACCTCGACGTAAGGATCAAGTATAAGACATCTAGTAAAGAAGAAAAGGAAATTGAACATAGAATAGGCTTCGCCAGAGGTAGTTTCCCCCAACACCACAAATTGCTACAGAACCAAGACATCAACCTGAAAAATCGAGGCATGGTTTTAAATCGCAGATCGACATATTCATAAGGATGTCATGCATGACATGAAACTCATTCAAATTGTCGGCAGTATATAACCTAAGATCAATGGTTAAAATGGCTTTTAGCGATTGGCGGACTGTACTGATGATGAGGATGCTGATGACATAGGTATTCATAGTTAGGATAAGTATGGAATTAAGAAGAAAATCAGCATCTTCTACCAAATCTTCGAAGAAATAGCACCCAAGATAAACCTTCCGAAAGGAGAAACTATAATCTGGAATTTCAATGAAAGCAGTGATGGCACCTATCCTGAATCCATTATGAAAATTCAAGATATAGAATTAGTAAATAATAACACTTCAAATACCACGGCGCGTGGACCAATTATAAAAAAATTACTATAGCAGAAAAGGAAATTGAAAATAGAATAGGCTGACCAGAGGTAGTTTCGTCCAACACCGCAAATTACTAGAAAACCAAAAACTAGCAAAACTCAACTTATAATACTTATATAGCCTCGTCAAGAATTTAATATGGATGTCAAGGATGGCGCCAAAATCGTTCAGAAATATCTAAACTGTCACCTGTAAACAACCGTTTTGAAAGATCAATGTTTAAAAATGGCTTTGAGCGAGTAGAGCTTGGTGAAAACTATGCATCTTTGTACATTGTCGAGTGGCGCCATAAAACTGTAATAAAAAATCAGAAAACACATCACTTGAGGACTATCAACAGCAGCAAAAACTAAAAGGGATCACACAAGTAAATCGAAGGGAAAATAATTACATAGGATTTTAACATTCCACTAATTCAAATAAAAGGTTAAGAAAGAAACCCCCATCAAGCCCCATCACACATTTTAAACTGGTTGCGAGTGGAACAGTGTCAAAGTATTTGTATATAGCTCGTCTTACGGCACCCTCCCAAGAGTTGCAAAGAATGAAACAAAATGGCAAGACTTTACTATGGAGAAAGGACAATAAAAAGAACAGGATTAAATGAGACAGAAGATGACGATTGGCATTGCATTTAAATTTTTGATGAATGTAGTTGAGAGGAAAGCAAGGAGGTGAAAGAGAGTTTCATAGGCGAGAAGTGTGAGAGAAGAAACAATTGGAATAGAGCTTATGGTTACGTTATCAATTTCAACAATAAAATGGTGAGACTTAACTGCCAATCTCCCTTTAAGTTCTTGAGGTCCAGGTACCAAAGAGGAAAACTCATTAGAACAATTGCAATGAATATATTTATAGAAAAGGCACAGGGAAGCTACATTATAGCAGTAGAAAAGTGAAACCAGATGTGGTGAAAATATTCAATGCACGAACGAAAGGTAGACTTATAAAAGTGATAAAATGTGTCTCGCATCATACAGTGAACCAACTTTCCTGGCAGCAGAGATAGAAAATGATTCGATATACTCATTCCAATTCATATTAGTGGGGAAATGTTAGACTGAGAATGCACAGTGAATTACTATTTTTGAAGTTAGCATCAGCTATGGACGACAAAAAGAGAATTTAGGAGGCGTTAAGATTAACAAGAATTTTTTATACCGCAAATAATAACAGATCAATTGAAAATGCTAAGTACAGCCTTGTGTAAACTAACTGAAACAATCGCTTCAGTTTCCTTTCTTTCACCATACGGTCAGTTTTAGACCCACTGGGGTGACAGGGTGCAATCGATTTCTATTTTTTCTTCAGATTAGGTCATTTGCAGCGGTGCGCAATAATAATTTTCTGGGTTTATGATGAAATTTGTTTGGACTTGAAAAATATTGCATCATCCGTGATTGCAGCGGATTTTTATCACGCCCAGATACTACTGTCTCGACTTTCGATTAGTTGTCCTACGGTCATTGTCTGCGATGGACGTTATTCTAAGGAAGCTTACGAAAATTGTAACGCCGCACGAACACACTGGCAAGCCTTGCCATTGGGCAAATCAAAATACTAGGCTGGCACTGAAAGTCTCCTGATTGAAATGCAATCGATAATCTGTGGTCAATCTGCAATTGACTTCTTCATGGAATGGACATACGGAGTACTAATATGTGTATTGGGTCATGTTTTATTGGAAAATATGAAAAAAGTAAATAATAACGGAATTAGTCGTTTTGTTTCAATTAATTTGCACAAGGGTTCGATAATATCGAAAAAATTGAGAATGTTAACTAAATTTCGAAAATATTAAAGAAATGAAGAATGTTAATCAGTTTTCAATAATATCGAAAAAAATTGAGAATGTTAATTAGGTTTCAATATTTTCGAAAAAAAAAATAAAGCAATACTATAGAAAACAAAACAAAATAAAACGATATCTCATTAGAAACTACAATTTATCAATTATGTATTTGTGTGCCTAATAATCTATAAAATAATCTATAATAATCTATTGAATTCCAAGCAGTGAATAAGAGACTAATTTATATCAGATATTTTCAATACAAAATCACAAAGAATGATTTACACTTGAAGCCATACATTTATTTGTCTGAGAACTCGATCAGAAAGAAGGACGATGGCTAATGTCATCGATTCTTTAGCGATAAAATGTTGTTAGGCATAAAGAAGGGCGAGAAAAATATGGAAGAAAAAACACATAGAGAGAGAATGAAACTGGCAAACCAGAACGAATAATAATGGATGTCGCTTCTCAGCTATTGTAGATTAATTTATTACAGATTCCTCAACCTTAAGTGAAAACAAAAGAAAGACATGAAAATGTGTTGAAGATCAACAAATAATTAACAACATAGCCGTTCTGCGGCTCAAATTCTAAAAAGGGAAAAAGTCAATTTTTTAGCCTACTTATCCGTAGAACAGACAAGCTAATTCAATTGCAATCAATGGGCAGATATTGAAATGAACTTCTTACTGTTTCTCTTATTCCTTCATATACATATATATATATATATATATATATATATATTGATGATTCATTGTAATATATATATATATATATATATATATATATATATATATATATATATATTACAATGAATCATTCATACAAAAAGTAGATCCATTGTAATATAAATTTAACTGCACCACTATTTATATATATATATATATATATATATATATATATATATATATATATATATATATATACGACGAATGAGGGTCAAGCAGCTCAGTTCCTAGAAACCGACAGCCCGACACCAGCACATGTGATTTGATTATAGTGGTGAAGGCTTTGTGCTGAACCATCCACACTTTTTGAAGGGCCGAATACAGAGACCTACGTTCTATAAACTCCCAAAACAACCTTCTGCAGGTTTTGAATTCAGAGTTTTCCTTATCCTAGACCAGTTGGCATCCCGGTCTGTCCTGTCATTTACCCATAGCTGGAGGGAGAAGAAGAGAATTCATACCTTTCCCAAGGGCATTAGCACGTAAGTGAATGTAATGGCTTCAACTGGAATTTGTTCTCGGCTCTCTCCGATTCCTTAATCAAAGCCGCTATCCATTACACCTACCTGCCTCCTTCCTTCCTATCTATCTATCTATCTATCTATCTATCTATCTATCTATCTATCTCTAGAGTGAGTGAGAGAGAGAGAGAGAGAGAGAGAGAAAGAAAGGGGAGAGAAATAAAGAAAGAAAGGGAGGGAGAGAGAGACAGATGTGTGTACTGAGGATTTTAAGAATTCGTGTGCACAGTGGAAATATATGGCGTGAGGTTTTGATTAATTCATATGAACTTTGAGGAATAACTTTTCAATGCAACTTTTGAGAAAATGTTTTGTTTCATAGACGTACACTTCATTAGAAAATACAAAGAATTATTAATATCTGTACATTCCTACAGACTACAGAAACAGAAAAAAGAATTCTTAAGAACTGCATTGAAGAAAAAGTTAATAAATTAACCAATATATATATATATATATATATATATATATATATATATATATATATATATATATAGTGACTACCACCTCATTCTCCATTATGATCTGCAAGATATCATTGGAAACTCAATAGTAGCTTAGGATACCAAGTAATGTCTGTGCATGAAATATTTAAAGAGGAAGCGGTAAACCCACTGGGAGTATCGAATTCCTTAGCTTTCTTTAAGGTATCCAACCAGGAGAAGGAAAACACCTGCAGCTTGACAGCATCCAATGATCTTGAATGGTTCTACTTTTGGCGTAAATGCTGTTATTATTCATAGAATCATGTATATTTAGTCAGCAACGTTTCTTTTAAACATGTTTTGTTGAATATGTCAGACAAGGAAGATTTGATAAATGTTTTGATTAGTTTTTCCAACATTCTTAAAATTTTCCATTTGGTGATATATTTAAAAATGAGAATATAAAGTTTTAAAATTTTGACAATTGCAAATGTTCATGAAAATAGATTTGTTTAAAAATAGATTTGATAAAACATTTCGCCATTTGAAGTCTTTGTCAGATCCAAAAAACGAAAGCGTGTATTTGTATTTGTGGACATGTTTAAATAATGACATCTTTGTACTTTTTCCCTAAGCTGGCGTTTCTCGTGATTAAAGAAAGAAAGAAAATGAGTGACTTTAAAATGCCGTTAATATTTATTGTGTATCTTTTCTTTATACTCCCTCTGTTCCGAAATAGTTGTTCCATAGCCGGAAATCTCATGTGGAATATACTAATTCTTAGTCGAATTGTTTGCCATTTACATTAACCGGTTAGCATTGATGTTCCTCAAGTATTTATATTAGATTATTCAGGTAGAATAATTTGAAGCGCAAATTATATGACTTTTTCACCACATTAAAATTGTATTTTTTTCCGCACCCGCTGGCAAGAGATTATGATGGGAGAAAAGAAGCCAATTGGCAGAAATGCTAAACTAAATTGCAAGAAGCACGAATTGACAAATAATAAACGTAGTGCTGTGTTGCAAGCACTGCTGGAAAGATCCACAGATCGTGTCCTGAAGCGTGGTGCAATAAAACAGGTTGCAGATGAATTAAACGTAGCTACAGAACGTCTGGGTTTGCAAATTGAATTAGTTTGCCAGCCTCCAAATAGTCCTGATCTCAATGTCCTTGATCTGGGTTATTTTAATGCAATTCAATCAATTCAGCACCATCAAGCTCCAAATAATGTTGACCAGCTCATTGAAGCAGTGGAAGAAAGCTTCAATAAACTTCAGAAGTCGAAGCTTAACAATACTTTTCTAAGTTTGCAGTTAGCAATGGAACAAGTTATTTTAGTTGACGGCGATAACAACTATAAACTCCGGCACATGTCTAAAGAGAAGCTTGAAAGAGAAGGAAAACTTGAAGTATCCATTTCTATTTCTGACGAGTTGCAACAAAAACTGCTTTTGTTAAAGTAAACCTTCCCGAGTTATTTTTTTATTAATTTGACTGTTTATGTATATCAGTTTCGATATATTTCACATTTATTTATATGACAATCCACTAATATTACTCATTTACTGTTGAGTATGGGAATAAATGATATTTTTTGTTCTTTTTGGTGGGGTTTTTTTATCTACTGGAACACTTATTTTTTTTGAACAACTATTTCGGAACGGAGGGAGTGATTCTTAGTCCATGTCGAAAGTTGTTCATAAGTTTTCACGAATTTTTTGTATCGAATTAAAGACAAATCCTCTTTTCACTTTCAAAATGGCTCGAATATATAAAACAAGCCTATAATGTCCCTAAGGTGAAAGGGGCACCTGGAGTAAAAGACAATAAAAAGACTTTAGAAGCAACCGGAAATCCAATCCAAAACAAGCAACAAGTTATAAACCACTACTCCTGTTCAAAAGACAGTTGAAGTGTATGAATCAGGCGATAAGCAAACCTATCTATCACTATATATATGTATGAATCAGGCGATAAGCAAACCTATCTACCACTATATATATATATTAAGTTAACCGATTAAATAGGTCAATGTCTGGTCCCTCCCCCCCTAATATTAAGTATGATAGATAGAAATATTAAAATAAACCCTCTCTAAACTCGATCATGTCTTTCACACCACCCCTCATTACCCTCTCTGTTAAATTACATAAACTTGATACTACCCGTCAAAAGTGTAAATGTTCATTTCATTTTTCATTTTTCGTTTCACCTTTTGGAAGTGCAGTCTGATGATCCTACGTCCTTTAAAAGGACCATGGTGAAATAAATTATGTTTTTCTTTAATATATATATATACATATAGTGGTAGATAGGTTTGCTTATCACCTGATTCATATATATATATATATATATATATATATATATATATATATATATATATATATATATATATATATATCATAAAGAAGTAATTTATACAAAGAATTAATTAGCAATGTCAATCTGATTAATGGCGAAATCACTTCGCTAAAAAGACTTATTAAGACATTAACTTACTATAAATTCCTTGAATAATACTCTCCTTTTATTTGACTTGTTATCAGATGGAATTGACAGCCAAGTACTTTCAACAATGTCAAATTATGATATAATATATAAGCTGTACAATATATCTATCTATCTATCTATCTATCTATCTATCTATCTATCTATCTATCTATCTATATGATCCATCTGCCGGCATAGAAATACATTTGCAATAAAGACTATTGATGTGGAATAAATTTAAAGCCACCACCAACCTGCTTCTATTCTTTGACAAATACAACAGTTCCAAAGACAGTATGCCTTAAATGGTAATGTTAATCCTATATTGGCAACGATCCCTTTTCCATGCATCTCCTCTTGCATACCTTTAAGTTAATGTCTGGCTGCTGTTAGATGTCAAATCTTTGTCTTGACGCATTTTTAAGATAGTAATTTCTAAATTTTTTTCGCTTAGTTTGAATTTAACCTAAGTCATATTTGATTGGTTGATAAGGATAAACGCTCAAGCCTTTATTTTTTAATTTCTAATTTCTTTTTTTTAAAAAATGGGGATTTATTTTGTTTTTGAAACCAAATTAGGAGACGCATCGTTAAGTATTGAAACACGATTGTAATGTGGAGCAACCCTTATATGTTTTTGTTGCAATATGCTTATATATATATATATATATATATATATATATATATATATATATATATATATATATATATATATATATATATGAATATAAATTTCCAAGAGGATAGAACCCAGGTAGAGCTCAATTTCCAGGACAGACCAAGAATATATTGGTTCAAACAGTAATATTCCATGGTTATAATTTATTACATTGGAATCATAATCAAACCTACAAATTCAAAAAGCTTTTTGAATTTGTAGGTCTGATGAATTGGATCGTGATTACGATTCCAATGTAATAAATTAGAACCATAGAATATTACTGTTTGAGCCTTTTACATTATATATATATATATATATATATATATATATATATATATATATATTATGGGAACTGGCCCATAATAATAAAGGACTATTCCGGACATCATAAATACTGCTCCTCAAGAGAGAGAGAGATAGATAGATAGATAGATAGATAGATAGAGAGAGAGAGAGATAGATAGATAGATAGATAGATAGATAGATAGATAGAGAGAGAGAGAGAGAGAGAGAGAGAGAGAGAGAGAGAGAGAGAGAGAGTCGCAGTCAGATGATTACTGTAAGACATTGGAATAGTGATACTTGTCCAGACAACATAGTTCACTCTAACCAAATCTGATAGTCATTACTAATACTTCTACTTCTTTGTACATATTTCTGTTTGTAATATATCTGTGTTATTCCATACCTGTGTTCGAGTTATTCTTCATTGGTTCTACCTTGGACCATCACCGTGGTACAAGGAACCTGGACCATAACAATATATATATATGTAATTTAAAATAGGAGGAGATCATCCGATCCCGCTACTTTGGTGTCAACCTTTCGGTATTTCCAGGCGATCCGGCTAAATAATAACCTAAGCGTTAGGAAATTATTCAACCCGGATCGCCTGAAGATACCGAATATATTTATTCATTTTAAAATTAATATTGCTCTACATTGTATTGGACCCTCTTTTAAATTAATTGAGTGTGCGTGTGTATGTGTTTGTGCATGTATGTGTGTGCGTATTTCCACCTGTCTCAGTTTCTTTCTTACTATCTATCTATCTCATTCTGTTCAGTATCTATCTATCTATCTCATTCTGTTCAGTATCTATCTATCTATCTATCTATCTATCTATCTATCTATCTATCTATCTATCTATCTATCTATCTAAGTTTCCACCATTACTTTCCGGTGGGATCAAGAAGTTTTGACGAGCTAAAAACGCAGATTAGCAGCCTCCCACTGGCAAACACATGCATCAATGACATCTGCATTATTAGTGATAGTTCAACACGTCTTTTCACACGACTTAATGAGAACAATTATATTTACTATAAGCGTAACTTTTGTGGATATAAGCATTTGAGGAGAAATCCTCATTTTTTTTCAAACGGTGAAATTAAGTTCCACGTGACACAAGAAATGTTATTAAAGTTAATGTACTTATTTAATAAGAATGGATATTAATTTAAAAGAAAAAAAAACAAAACCCTGCGGATGTCCACTCAAATATGTGTACCGACTGAAAATAACGTTTGTAGTAATAAAAATCGTTTGATTAAAATCCATTAATTTATACCAACCCTAGTAGACGGGTGTGCTCGGAAACGTGTAGCCGGCCATTACACACACACACACACACACACACACACACACACACACACACACACACACACACACACGTGCGTGGTTGTGTGTGTTGTTCACTGATAAGCATATACAAATATTTATATATTCAAAAGTAACGACGAAAATCACAAAAATATTTGTCTGCAAATATTCGTAAGACAGTTAATATCTGGCGTACATCGTAAAGAAAGACATATTGAAGGTAAGTAACCTAACCAACGTGATTGTATAAACAGGGACTACGAAGGTGAGGAAAATGATAAACATTGCTTAAATTTACAAAGGATAGGAAGTTGCGGAGAGCCATAATCACTCGACTCTTGAAAAACATGTAACATATAAGATGTACTTAAAAAAAATTAAAAGCATTCATAGATTCAAATATATATATATATATATATATATATATATATATATATATGTAAGTGAACATTGAAGTCAACACTCAGAGGCGACAGGCTGTTTCATGCTAGACGCAATCGTCAGGCCGCGAGTGTTGAGTTTTTTCTCGACTTTTTATATATATGGGTCAATGGTGCATTCTGGGTAGTCCATCCTGGCGGTTATTTTGGCAGGAGTGGCGCAGGTGCAGAGACCGAGAACTAAGCAAAATAATGGATAAAAATGATACAGGACTCTACAGGAACGACGGCCTCATAATCTAACGAAGCTATAAGAAACACAGACAAAACTAGACACCAGAATGGACTAACCACAATGCACCACTTACCCATATATATATAAATAGTCGAGAAGAAACCAAACACTCACTACCTGACGATTGCGTCTAACATGAAACAGCCTGTTGCCTTTGAGTGTTGACTTCAATGTTCACTTTTATATTTACACACGCTCTATCTGTTTTTGAGCACTCTATCCCATAAATATAGCACACGTTAAAACTATATTTCTTTATATATATATATATATATATATATATATATATATATATATATATATATATATATATATATATATATGTATATATATATATATATATATATATATATATATATCGATTGGCTAGTAAATCTATTTATTGATCATTGAATCAATAACCTGATAGTTTACACTACCTCTAGACAGCTTATTCTATACCACTAAAAGTGAATTATCAATGTTCGTTGTAAGGTAACTCTCCACAATAACGTTATGTGCACAAAGTATCATAAGTCTAACCTCTCTTTGCTTAACGGCCATCTTTTAAAACCATAGAACAGCCATCGATAAAAAACAAGAAGAACTTAAAATAAACTTTTTCTAAAACGCTTTATTAATTCTTCGTTCGTTTCATTTTTCTTTTAACGTTTTTCTCTCGAAAACTCTTTTGTAACATTTCTTTTTCATATTTTCTTTATCTGTTTTCCTCATTAGAATTCTTGCTATTATTCTTACGTCTTTTTTAATTCTATCTTTGTTCCTATCTATTGATTTATAGCAGACTTTTATCTTCTTTCTTTCTTTGTTCCTAACTATTGATATATCTATCGTTTCACCGTTTTCCTTTCTTTCTTTCTTTCTTTCTTCCTTTCTTTCTTTCTTTCTTTCTTTCTATTGATATATCTATCTTTTCACCTTTTTCTTTCTTTCTTCTTATCCATTGATCTATCTGAATCTTTCTTTCTTTCTTTTAATTTGTCTCAGTCTTTTCAACTTTCATTCATTCATTCCTTCATTCATTCATTCTTCCGTCCTTCCTTTTTCGTTTTTATCTAATGCTTCATTTTACTTGATTCTTCTTTCATTTTTCTTCCCTTCATTTTACATTTCATTTTTAAACTTTTTTCTTTTTCATCGTTTATTTTAATATTTATAATCATATTTTTTGTTTGATTTAAAAAAATCTTGTATTTTACTTAGTTCTTTCTTTCTTTTTTTTATAGAGTTTTTAAATTCCCATATTTTGTATGCATTTAAAAAAAGTCTATCTTTTGCTTCTTTCTTTATTTCTAACATTTTTCCTATGGATATTTTTCTTTTTAAAATCTTTCTGCTGCTTCTTTCTTTCTTTTGAATTTTCTTCATATTCGTGTTATTCCATTTTTAAATCTATATGTTGCTTCTTTCTTTCTTTCTTTCTTTGGAATTTTCTTCATATTCGTGTTATTCCATTTTTAAATCTATATGTTGCTTCTTTCTTTCTTTGTTTCTTTGGAATTTTCTTCATATTCGTGTTATTCCATTTTAAAATCTATATGTTGCTTCTTTCTTTCTTTCTTTCTTTTGAATTTTCTTCATATTCGTGTTATTCCATTTTTAAATCTATATGTTGCTTCTTTCTTTCTTTGGAATTTTCTTCATATTCGTGTTATTCCATTTTTAAATCTATATGTTGCTTCTTTCTTTCTTTCTTTCTTTGGAATTTTCTTCATATTCGTGTTATTCCATTTTAAAATCTATATGTTGCTTCTTTCTTTCTTTCTTTCTTTGGAATTTTCTTCATATTCGTGTTATTCCATTTTAAAATCTATATGTTGCTTCTTTCTTTCTTTGTTTCTTTGGAATTTTCTTCATATTCGTGTTATTCCATTTTAAAATCTATATGTTGCTTCTTTCTTTCTTTCTTTCTTTGGAATTTTCTTCATATTCGTGTTATTCCATTTTTAAATCTATATGTTGCTTCTTTCTTTCTTTCTTTCTTTGGAATTTTCTTCATATTCGTGTTATTCCATTTTAAAATCTATATGTTGCTTCTTTCTTTCTTTCTTTCTTTGGAATTTTCTTCATATTCGTGTTATTCCATTTTAAAATCTATATGTTGCTTCTTTCTTTCTTTGTTTCTTTGGAATTTTCTTCATATTCGTGTTATTCCATTTTTAAATCTATATGTTGCTTCTTTCTTTCTTTGTTTCTTTGGAATTTTCTTCATATTCGTGTTATTCCATTTTAAAATCTATATGTTGCTTCTTTCTTTCTTTCTTTCTTTTGAATTTTCTTCATATTCGTGTTATTCCATTTTAAAATCTATATGTTGCTTCTTTCTTTCTTTGTTTCTTTGGAATTTTCTTCATATTCGTGTTATTCCATTTTAAAATCTATATGTTGCTTCTTTCTTTCTTTCTTTCTTTGGAATTTTCTTCATATTCGTGTTATTCCATTTTTAAATCTATATGTTGCTTCTTTCTTTCTTTCTTTCTTTGGAATTTTCTTCATATTCGTGTTATTCCATTTTAAAATCTATATGTTGCTTCTTTCTTTCTTTCTTTCTTTGGAATTTTCTTCATATTCGTGTTATTCCATTTTTAAATCTATATGTTGCTTCTTTCTTTTGAATTTTCTTCATATTCGTGTTATTTTATTTTAAAATCTATATGTTGATTCTTTCTTTCTTTCTTTTGAATTTTCTTCATATTCGTGTTATTCCATTTTTAAATCTATATGTTGCTTCTTTCTTTCTTTCTTTCTTTTGAATTTTCTTCATATTCGTGTTATTCCATTTTTAAATTTATATGTTGATTCTTTCTTTCTTTCTTTCTTTTGAATTTTCTTCATATTCGTGTTATTCCATTTTTAAATCTATATGTTGCTTCTTTCTTTTGAATTTTCTTCATATTCGTGTTATTTTATTTTAAAATCTATATGTTGCTTCTTTCTTTCTTTCCTTCTTTCTTCCACTTGTTTCATTATTTCATTCTTTGCTGCCATTGCAGAATATATTTAATACAGTTGACTTCAACAGATTTGTGTGTCCGTGCGTTCGTGTGTCCCTAGAGGAAGACTTCATCGTGTAGCGAAAAAGGAGTTTGTCATTATCAGTCACGGTGTTGTTCACGAGAATGCCGACTGTGCTATCAGAGATAATGATAACAACGACAGCGCTAAGGATTATGTATGCTATGGCTGGCACTTTAGTCATCGTTTCAAAAGCCAGCAAGGCTGTAGTAATGAAAATGGAGGTTAAGTTAAAGGAATATAGGAACTCCTAAATGTCTCCTTCTAGATCATTATTATTCAATTAAAATCTTGCAATCATCATCATCATCATCATCATCATCATCATCATCATCATCATCATCATCATGTCACATGACAGGGTCTCTGAGCAGCTGAACAACTGATCAGTTCCCCTCCTCATATCTGAGTTGTAACCTGGATGGGTATCATTCATGCGTAGCGTGTTTTAGGCAAGCACACCTGGCGGACACTATCTATCTCCGGGTGAAATCTCGGGTGATGCCGTCCAACTTGAAGGCTCGCCTTGGTCTCGGAACGTAGCCGTAGATTCCACTGCAGGAACCTTTGATTTCAGTCCAGGGATCCCTATGCCCAGCGATGCTCTTTCATCACCGCACCGACTGATTACATAACATCTATGGAGCCCAGTCTATTACGCTAGATGGCCGCTGATCCTATAAGAAGACTCATCTGCCATTTTACGGGATTTTGTTTTTATTCCTGCTCGGCGTCTAGCTATCCTTGCAGATGTAGTACTTTACAAGTTACCAGTAGTAATGGTAATATTCGCCCTTTCTCTACAAGGAAATAATTGGTATTTATTTACCGAGCAGTCAGTAATGGTTTCGGTTGAAATTTAATAATAGGTTTCTTAAGTCCAGTAGCTGTTATCGATCTTTCCAGTATTGGCGGGGGTTTCTTTGCTAACCTTTTTTCTGAAGTAGTCTTGAACGTGAGCATCTCGATTGTGTCATTATTTTCTCTACGAATTAAATGTGCTATCCATTTTAGTTGTTGCTGTTGTTGGTAGTCCTTAACCGATGTAGTTTCTATTATTTTGGTACAGTTCAATGTGAATCTGTAGCGCCAGTCCATAATGTTTCAAAGAAGCATTGATTTTGCCAAAACCCTGAGGCTTCATTCGCTCAGCTATGTCGTTGTCATAATTCTTTACATAAAATTCATCAACGTCAAGACACTTCTGTCAGCGGTTATACCAGACATTTATACACGCAAGGAAGAAAAAGGAATTAAATGCATTTTTCTTACGTATAAGCCTTAATTCTTCACATCAGTTCCATCAAATATCAAAACCCTTCTGTCAGCGACTATACCCAACATTTATACACGCCAAAAATAACTGTTGGTCCCGAGAATACGAAAGAAGCCCCTTTTTTAACGTCATTAATGTAAAAGAAGGAAAGATGTAATTTTTTTCTCAAAACAGTTTATTAAGAAGCAGATATTGCAGTCAAGAATAACGTTAAATGTCCATAAAGTTCGTGTGCACTTTAAAAAATTTATAACTTTATTTGTATTTGCGATAGAAATAATTTGTAAAAAGGATTAGAAAGAAGTAAATCTATATTTTTTAAGGTTTTATTGAAATTTTATTTAAGTTTCCACCTGTCCTCCATCATTAGCAATACAAAGGGTAATACGATTTTGCAGTTCACGGAAAATATTTGCCAACTGATTTACAGTAATGCCTGAAATCACATTAGTTATTTTAGCTATACTTAAAACTAGGTACATTAAACTTTATAACATACAGATTATTTCTATCGCAAATACAAATAAAGTTATTTTTTTTTAAAGTGCACACAAATTTATGGACACCCGGTATAATATACTAAAGCCATGTTAAATCAGCACATCACAAAGAAGAACTATACATTGTAGCAAGTGAAGGACCCTTGAAACAGAAATAGTCGCACACATCTTTTCCTAGTAGCAAATATGCTAACATCACAACCTTATATGGGAAATTAAAAGCAAAAAACAAAATACACCAGGAATAACACGGAAAATACGGAAAACAGCATCAGCCTACAACAATAAATCCCCAAACTGTAAACTCTGTCTGAAGCAAATAGCTATAATCCAATATAGCTATAATCCCCTATAACTATAATCACCTATAGCTATAATCCCATATAACTATAATCCCCTATAGCTATAATCCGCTATAGCTATAATCCCCTTCCCAAACCAACACAAATTACAAAATAAACGATCAAAAATGATCTCAAACTGCAGACACCAAAAAAATTACTACGTTACTTAAAAATTGGAACGTACAAAACGAATACCTTGCAAAACATTACTATAAAAATGAAAATATATGCATTATATATTTTGTGACGTACGGTGGCCGTTAATAATTAAGTATAACTCAAGACTTTAATGTTAAGATGAAACAATATTTAATTACAACTGCAAATAAATACTTAACAAGAAGAAAAAAGTAAAAGTCAACCAAAGGTAATTAACCATTTCAGTGAATACCTTGTTGGTAACGCGGCTCGGCTTAACAGCAGGTAAATCCTAAATCAAAACCCAAATTTTTGACGCACAATAATTTACACTAATTCGACTGGATAGTTCCACTCGATAGTCACTCAATAATCACTCCAGTTAGTAGCCTGACACCGCTATTTATACACCTGACGGAAAACATATTCATAAGTCCAGAGTGTCACGGTCGTACATCAGTGTCGGTAGTTACTCATTTTCTTCCTATATAACAATAAACAATGCAGATAACGTAATATACTTTAGACAATACTTTAAACAAATAAGATAACAACATCTGAAAATTAATCAAAATTTAAAATAAATAAATTAATTAACAAATTACGTAAATAAATAATAAACAAATCAACGAACTACGAATATAAACATAAATACAATTTAATCTAATAATCAACTACAAATAATTAAGTAAGCAATAACAGATAATGAATAAAAAGTTAATACTATAAAAAACTACAAATAACTGCATTCTGATGCACTAGAATAATTTGAAACATAACCGTTATCCAATAATATATATATACGTTAAGAGTGTCACGGTCGAACCTCGGTGTCGGTAGTTACTCATTTTATTTCCTATATGACAATATACAATGCAGATAATGTAATATACTTTAGACAAAGCCAATACTTTAAACTAAACAAACAAGATAACAACATCTGAAAAATAATCAAAATTTAAAATAAATAAATTAATTAGCAAATTACGTAAATAAATAATAAACAAATTAACAAACTACGAATGAAAACATAAACACATTTAAATGTAACAATAATAATCGGAAAAAAAAACAACAAAATATGGATTTAGGTCTGTTTATCTATAATTTTTATTCGAAATGTAGAAAAAAGTTTGACAGACATAACTTATCGGTTAAATTTAATAAAATTTACTTAAATGAATACCTGTTGAATAAATATGCACACACACACACACACACACATACATACATACATACATATATATATATGTGTATGTGTATATATATTGTAGAATTTACCAGTGAAAAGGAAATCATTTGTGTCATGCATTGTTTTGTCTTTCCTGGTCTACAAATGTCGGTCAGTAGCCAGTGTAGCGGGAAAAAGTTCACGAGACAAAGGTCAGGTTTGACACGCGCTTGGTATCTCGGTCAGAATTTCCTTCTCTCTTCTACCCACAACCCCTTATAATTTTCTAGCTTTTTACATCTCTTATACTAAGGTCCATTTTCTTTTTTTTTTACATGAATCCATCATCAGTATTGTATTTTCTCATTTTCACATTCTTTGCATTGAATTCTCTCTCGCAGACAGCCTTCTACTTCTTCATTTCCTCCTCTTCCTTCTTCTTCATTTCCTTCTCCTCTTTCTTCTTCATTTCCCCCTCCTCCTCCTCTTCCTTCTCCATGTCCTCCTCCTCCTTCTTCATTTCCTCCTCCTCCTCATTCTTCATTTCATCCTCCTCCTCATTCTTCATTTCCTCCTCCTCCTTCTTCATTTCCTCCTCCTCCTTTTTCATATCTTCCTCCTCCTCCTTCTTCATTTATTCCTCCTCCTTCTTCATTTCCTCATCCTCCTCGTTCTCCTTCTTCTTCAACCAATATCTCGTCATCGTCATCGTCGTCATGGTTCCAGTATTCTTTTCATCTTTTTACTTATCATCCACATTAGTCAGCAATGCGATATTCAGGATCAGAATGCTACCAGAGCCAGCAATACAGAGGCAAAAGGGCGTATATCCTATTGTTTCATAGACTATACAAAAGCATTTGATAAGGTAGCACACAAAGAAATATTTGAACTGTTAGGAAAACCTGATTTACCCGGGAAAAAACATTAGAGTGAGACGGAATTCCTACTGAGAGTAAAGCGCCTGCATATACACAGAACATGAATTGAACAAGTACAAGGGCGTAAAACAAGGATGTTTTCTCACAGGATTTATTTAACCTATACACCAAGTTGGCCCCAACAGAACTAAGAGAACTGTAAGTCCTACCAGAATTTCTTAGTGGTGTGTACAATCTAACCATCAATTGTAAGAATAAAACTCAAGAGCTATGAATTGGGGGCGTCCGAATCCATCAAATATACAACTTTAACACTCTGTGAAGTGTCGTTACTGACGATGAACAAATGGGACGAAGAAATCTGAAGCATGACAGAAATCGCGAAAGATGCCTTCTAAAAGTTAAACAATGTATCAAGAGACGGTATTGATTGATTGTAAAAACCTTTGCAGGTTATTTAAAGTCAGAAAATATTTTTAGATTGTAATAATGTTTTGGAGATAATAATGATTTAATAATAAAAGTCATACTAACTAACCCATAGCTTGGGGGAGAAATGTTGGATTCATACCTTTCCCAAGGGTATTGTGTGCAAAAGTGAATATAACAAACCCGACTGGAATTGGAGCACGGCTTTCTGATTTTCAATTCCGAGCCGTTATCCATTACACGCACTTAGATCTCAGTTTACAGACACTGGTATTCCCAAGTGGGCACTCACCTAGGTCCTTATTATGCTTGACGTTGTTTAACTTTGCTGATCGTACGGCAACAAGTCTTTCAACCTGATATGGCTGTAAGCCTTACTCTAGGTTGAAACTAATAAAATATTTATCTGAAAACAGTTGTCAAAAAAATCAAATTCTTATGTCCAGTAACTGTTATAGGACTTTCCTTCCTAACCTTTTGCTTAAGGTAGTGTGGAACACCAACCTTTTGATTATGTTATAATTATCTCTTCAAGTTACAGGTGTTACCCATTTTAGTTGTTGCTGCAGTTGAAAGTCTTCGAGTGATGTAGTTTCTGTTATTTTTTAAAATTTATTTGTTATTTGCATACAAATACACGAAAATGCGGTGAAACGTAAAAGAACCTTGCTTTGCTGTAGAGACTTCCATGGCTGAACAGTTAAGGCACGCTTGGCTAAAAGATAGTTTCGAAGAATAATGTTTATATCCACGAAATAATTCCAGCAACAGCCAAACTGTCAACCCTAGTTCACCTCTGAATGTGCAGCGGACATAACGCACTGAAACCACTACCTCAATATTTATCGCAAGGAGCGATTTAGTTTGGCCCTCACTGCATTCAGATTTGCCCGTAATCGCTGTAAAAAAAGTTCTAGAAAACGCCAAGTGCAGTTACGTAAGAGCAATCCAGACATAGGTTGAAAAGAAATAAATTGCATCCCGTGAATTCTGGAGAATCACCAACCACATCATAAACAGAGTTAAAGGAGATGTGCCCACAATTATAAATGGCTCCGAGGTCATACCCTCCTCGATAGATAAAGCGAAGCTCTTTGTTTCTATCTTTGCCTCAAACTCTACATTAGATGACAAAGACCATCCTCTCTCCAAGTTCCCACATCTCACTGAGCACAATCTTAGTAATATTACCCTCACAGCTCGAGAAATCTCTAGACTTATCAAAGGCGTCGACCTTAAGAAAGCCACTGGTCCAGACAAAATTCCAGTGATTGCCCTTAAGAATATCAACCCGAAATTATCTACAATCCTAGCAAAGTTATCCAACCGTTGCTTGAAGGAGAAATCCTTCCCAAGACTATGGAAAGTGTCAAGCGAATGACCAGTTTTCAAGAATGCGGGTGCGCGATCTTTCCACTCCCAGTACAGACCCATCAGTCTCCCTAGTAAGCTTTTTGAGGTCATAATCAATAAAAAGGTCGTCGAGCACCTAGAAAAGAACAACCCCTTCAGCGACGAGCAGTATGTGTTTCGGTAGACCCAATCCACCGCTGATGTCTTAACTGCCATCACTCACAGAATCAGCGAGACTCTTGACGACAAACACATCTCTAGGAACATAGCATTAGATATATCAAAGGCCTTCGACAAGGTGTGGCATAAAGGTTTACTACACAAGCTCTCCAGTTGTGGAATCACTGGAAGGACTTTCTCGATCATAAAATCCTTCCTAACAGGTAGGTAAGTTCGCGAAAGAAGTTATTAATAACCATACATCCGATGCCCTCGTGGTCAACGCAGGCGTACCACAGGAGGTCACTTCTTGATCCACTCTCTTTTTTGATCTATATAAATGATCTGCCTAAAAATACTCAGATCGTTTGTAAACATCTATACCGAGGATACGACTATATACGGGTACTCCTTTAAAACTCTCGATGGCCAGAGATTGGTGGCTGATCTCTCTTCCAATCTTGTACAAAATACCCAATGGGATAAAAACTGGCTTTGTTACATTCAACACCCCGAAGACCAAGTGAGTTACGTTCCATCATCGCCGATCTGACACCGAAGTACCATCAACCTGGATGAACGGAGGTCCTCTAAGGGAATCACTGTGCCTTGAAAGGCTGTTGGGCCTCAAAATCACACCTAACCTCAAGTGGAACTCGTACATACGATCCTTTGCTAAGGATGCAGGTAAAATGATCGGCCCCCTGTACCTGATTCTTCATTTACAAGAGCCAGATCCGACCGAAAATGGAGTACTGTTGTCATATCTGTGCGAGAGGTGCCAAGACCTTGCTCTCCAGCCTTGGCAGAGTCCAAAAGCGTCTCCGAGCCTTTGTGGGTGACGAACTATTCTTCACCCTTCAACCCATCTTCTACAGGCGGGATGTTGCAAGCCTCTCGCTGCTCTATAGCTACTGCTATGGAAGGTGTTCGGACGAACTACATTCCCTGGTTCCGCCAAGACAAACCTTCAAGGCAAGAACCCGCAATGCAACCCTCATTCCCTCCATAATCCATCGGCGAGAAGTAAGTTCCACTCGTGCAGCTTCTTCCTGTCAACCACTTCCCTGTAGAATAGACTCCTAACCGAATGTTTCCCCGATCACTACAATCTTAACCTATTCAAGGCTGGGATTAATCGTTATCTTCCTCACCTATGTACACAAATGGCCGCCAAAAGTAACTCTCTACCTCGATTGGCTCCGCGCCTTGTAAATGGCGACTCTCACTGTAAAAAACAAAAACAAATAGTGGAGCATACAAGTTACACATGACTATAGCTATTTATCAAGTTTAGTTTTATTTTCTTCCCGAGGGCCATTTAGGATTAAACAAATTAAACAGGCAAACATATGCATTGACATTTTCTGTTATGTTCCTTATCCCTTCAGGACGTTGGTGATGAAGGATCTCCACAACTTCCCTTCCTTTGTAGCTCTGAGTAATCTTTGTCTTTTTTCTATCTCTCCTAATCCCTGTTCTGTAAAACATTTACAGAAACTCTTTAGATAGGTGATTCGCTTTAATTTTTTCTGTCCTATAGTCCCCTTTCCTTTCCTCAGCAAGTACCCTAAAAATTTCGGTTGTCTGTTTCTGATTTCAAGTATAAGTGTCCTTTTTGTTTCTATCTCACTAAAACTCCCTTGTTACTCATATATTCTATCCATGGGATCCTCAGTATCCTGCTGTAGAAAGTCATAATGACAAAAAATAGGCTACGACTTATTTCCAAAATTTCCCTCCTGTCCCTATATATATATATATATATATATATATATATATATATATATATATATATATATATATATATATATATACCCTTAAAGACAATAAAAATAAAAGACAAAAGGAAAAGTTTTCTTTACCAACGCGTTTCATCCTATGAGGGACTTTATCAAAGTAAATATTGAGATTTTATTTCCTAACATTTATTTATATACCGAATTAAAGAGAAGGAAACTATCGATACAACAGTTAGCGTTAAGAATATTTTAGAGCGATTATAAATTTCAAATTTGAAAAAATTCTATATAAATACATCTTACACATTTATCTTGATAGCATCCTTGAAGGGATAAAACGCATTGATAAAAGACTTTGGTATATATATATATATATATATATATATATATATATATTCACAGGAGTTCTTTTTACTTGGGATTCTTTGTAACACATTTCCTCTTCTCGCAAAAATCGTATTTCCATTAACCGACATTGTCGGCGCTTTTAAAAGGTCAAGACTACTGCCTGGCCGAGAGAAGTGCGCCAAGTATTTGAATTGCTTGATGCCATTGCGATCCTTTTTAAGGGTGAGATTATTTTTTTTTATTCTTTTTGTTCCTTCTAACCTGATTGTACTTCTAATATATTGCGCATTTATCGTCTGCACCCGATCTTTGTTTCTTTCTTTCTTTTTACCCCTTTTACTTTCGCTATTTCATGTTCAGGCAATTTAAATAATTCGTTACAGAATGTTATCGCTTTCTGTTCTTTTCTATTTTCTTTCTTTCTTTCTTTCTTTCTTTTTTCCTCGCATATTAGGCTGTTTCGCTTTCTTTCATCCTTTCTTTCCTCGTCGTTCTTTCTTTTTTTCTTTCTTTCTTTCTATATTTCTTTCTTCCTTTCTTTCTTTATTTACTTGCATATTAGGTCGATTTTCTTTCTTTCTTTCTTTTTTCCTCGCATATTAGGCTGTTTCGCTTTCTTTCATCCTTTCTTTCCTCGTCGTTCTTTCTTTCTTTCTTTCTTTCTTTCTATATTTCTTTCTTTCTTTCTTTCTTTCTATATTTCTTTCTTCCTTTCTTTCTTTATTTACTTGCATATTAGGTCGATTTTCTTTCTTTCTTTCTTTCTTTTTCCTCGCATATTAGGCTGTTCCGCTTTCTTTCTTCCTTTCTTTCCTCGTCGTTCTTTCTTTCTTTCTTTCTTTCTTTCTTTCTTTCTTTCTTTCTTTCTTTCTTTCTTTGCATATCACGCTGTTTTTTCATTCCATTTATACCACTTTTTCGTTTACATATAATTTATTCTTGATAGAATTCTATAACTTTTCTTAAACTCTTTTTTCTTTCTTTCATTACTCGTATATTAACTCGTTTTTCGATTTTCTTTTCTGTTTCTTTCTTTTATATCTCTTTTTCTTGTTCATATAATTCGTGAATTCGTAATAATCTCTATAACTCTTTGTTAGCTTGTTTGTTTCCTTATTTCCTTTCTCTCTCTCTTTCTTTCTTTCTTGCTTGCCTTCTTGCTTTCTTTCTTTTACTCTTTATCGTTTTGGTTTCATTCTTGTATTTCCATTTCTGTATTCCAACTCACGCTATCTAATCTTTCACCTGATATCTCCCTTGGTCATAAATGCACTCCATTGTCCGCTGTAATTGCAAGCAGCGTTGGTTTTATTGGATGAGTCTCATCTTCGACTGTGCGAAACGGAAAATAAACAAATGCAGATATTAATAGTCAAAAGGATACACACGTAAGTAAAAAAGGCAGAATTAGGTTCGCGAGGTACACTCAGCATACACGCACACACACACACAAACACACACAGAGACACACACACACACACACATATATATAATGTCGATAGGTGACGGCGATGTTTGAAAATTATAATTTACTTTTTTTAGTTTTCTATATACATAGGATATATTTATATATGTAGATACGAAACCCCAAAATTATGTAGACACACACACACACACATATATATATAAATGAGTATATATATATATATATATATATATATATATATATATATATATAAATGAGTAAATCAATTAGTAATAAAGAGTCGTACTAGCATAATATATATGTATGCATGTATGAATGTATGTATGAATGTATACACACACACACACACACACATATATATATATAAGCTAAGCACACGCAAATGTGTATATTTCAAATGGTCTCTATTCAAGTCAATTGAATCGTATAGAGTACCTTTCAAAAGGATGTGGAATAGATATTTTTTACACACACACGCGCACGTATATATATATATATATATATATATATATATATATATATATATATATATATATATATATATGCAGAAATATAGTCTTAAAGTGTGCTATATTTATGGGGTAAAGTGCTCAATATCAGAGATAGAGCGTGTGTAAATATAAAAGTGGACATGGAAGTCAGCACTTAGAGGCGACAGTATGTTTCATGCTAGTGCAATCGTCGCCTGACGATTGCACTAGCATGAAACAGACTGTCGCCTCTAAGTGCCGACTTCCATGTCCACTTTTATATATATATATATATATATATATATATATATATATATACACAGTTCTGTGAAAAAGTAAGTGAACACCTAAGATAATATTTAAAATAATTGTCTCTTTTTTCCTTAATTAAACTCGATACAGTGCTGTTCGATAAAAGTGACTCACCTGATTTTTTTTTACTTAGAATTTATTTCGCCTATTGTTTTTGGCGTGAAACTAATTTTTAATCTTACTAATATAAAGACCCCTTCCCGACCACCTAGTAAAAAAGGTTACTCACCCTAATGTATTCTAGTGATAATTATAATTTTGGATATAAATGAGATTTAGGGAAAAACTCTGTGCCAAAAAAGTGACTCACTTATTTCCTGCTACTAGTAATCAATAGAAACATAACCGAACAGCTTTAAATAAAGAATAATAGAGGTATAATTTATTTATAATAGGTAATATAGTTCGAAATATTTAATAATCTATGGGTCCTCCTTTATTTTGAATAACCTTTTCAACCCTTTTTGGCATTAACTTGATTAGGTTCTGGCAAATCTCATCTCCAAGCATTGAATTCCATTCGGATATGAAATTCACAATCAAATCCTCTTTGTTGCTCAACTGTTTTCTCGAGAGCCTGTAATTTATAATGCTCCATATGTTTTCTGTGGGGTTGAGGTGAGGAGATTGGGGCGGCCATGTCATAACACTCACCTGCTTCTCATCAAAGTATTCCTTCATCAATTTTGATTTGTGACAGGGAGCATTATCCTGCATAAAAATGAGCTTGGTGGGGTCGATTTGCACCCTTTCAGCAGAAGGGAGCAGACAAGACTCTAAAATTCTCTTGTACTGCTCGTTCCTGAGGGTCTTTTCAATAGGTTTTAAGAAACCAGTTTCATGAAAAGAAAAGCATCCCCAGAACATTATACTGAACGGATGCTTGACAGTACTTACTGCTAAATTCAAAGAACTTTCAAAGCTTCTTCTTCGGATTTTAGATCGCTTATCCTTTGAATTTAGCTCAACTTTCGTTTCATCGGAGAGAAGAGAACATTTAGTAAAAAAAGAATCAGGTGAGTCACTTTTATCGAACAACACTGGATATTCATTAAGAAAAGCCTTTATTAAATGAATTACAATGAGTTTCAAAATTATTTATCAAGCTGGAGTAAAAATATTAATTCAAAATTAAGATGTGCACAAGTAAGTGAACGCTTACATTGACTCTGTATTTTTGTTTTTTAATAGTTACCAGTGCAAATAATTTTTTGTGCACGGGTAAAAATCAAAATGTCAGATGTTCATCTTTTTGGTAAGCTGTGTATACTGCTTATATAACTCATTGTGTAAGCATAAGTGTGCAGTTAGAGACTAAAGTTTAAAGAATATATATGTAAAAATCAAAAGAACTTCCTGAAGCTTTAAAAAAACCCATAATGATAGAGAAGACTACAAAAAGCTATCAAAATGATTTGAAGTGCACGCCTCCACTGTGCAACAAATTATCTATAAATAGAAGGCCTTTGGTATTATGGTGTCACAATCAAGTGGCCATCCACAAAAAATAACAGTAAGAGCAAGTAGACATCTAGTTCGGTAAACCCAAGGAAATCCTGCTCTAACCTTTGTAGTTCTCCAATACTCACTGACCAATGTCGGAATCAATGTGCATCTACAGTGCGGTGAAATTTGAACAAATCGGATCTTAATGGCGGAATGCCTAAAAAAAGGCCACTGCTTATGAAATAGCACAAGCATGCTCGCCTCACCTGTGCGAAAGGTAATATTAATCAGCTAGAAACATTCCGGCAAAAGATTTTATGGCTGGATGAGATCAAACTGGAGCTTTTTGCGAGGAACAATAGGTGGTATATCTGGTGAGCTCCTAATACGGCTTTTGAAGAGAAGAATTTGATACCAACAATTCAACATGGTATTGACAGCATTATGATTTCGGGTTTGCTTTGCTGCAGCTGAAGAGGCAAAATACTACGCAATGAACCCTGCAAGATACCAAGCAATTTTGAATGAAAGTTTCTTGTCCTCAGTTCAAAAGTTTGGTTTAGGTCAGCACTGGATCTTCCAAGACAATGATCTGAAGCATCATAGCAAATCCACAAAAGAGTGGGTTCGTAAAAAGAAATTTCAAGTCTTGGAATGGCTTAGTCAAAGTCCAGATCTAAACACAATTGAAAATCTGTGAGTCAAGTGAAAGAAAGCAGTACATGCAAGTAAACCAGGTAATATCGATTAATTCTGAGAGTTTTGCCTAAAAGAATGGTCAAAAATCGGCACTCACGACTGCGACAAAGTTCTACAAATTATAGAAATAGACTGGTTGACATTGTCACCTCAAAAGGAGCAGTCACCAAATATTAAATGTAACGGTTCACTTTTGCACATCTTAATTTTTAATTAATATTTTTATTCCAGTTTGATAAAATTTTATAAAGTGGATGTAATTTATTTAATAAATGTTTTCTGCATCTATCTATCTATCTATCTATCTATCTATCTATCTATCTATCTATCTATCTATCTATCTATCTATCTATCTATCTATCCCAGTCTGCATCTATCTATCTATCTATCTATCTATCTATCTATCTATCTATCTATCTATCTATCTATCTATCTATCCCAGTCTGCATCTATCTATCTATCTATCTATCTATCTATCTATCTATCTATCTATCTATCTATCTATCTATCTATCTATCTATCTATCTATCCCAGTCTGCATCTATCTATCTATCCCAGTCTGCATCTATCTATCTATCTATCTATCTATCTATCTATCTATCTATCTATCTATCTATCTATCCCAGTCTGCATCTATCTATCTATCTATCTATCTATCTATCTATCTATCTATCTATCTATCTATCTATCTATCTATCTATCTATCTATCCCAGTCTGCATCTATCTATCTATCCCAGTCTGCATCTATCTATCTATCTATCTATCTATCTATCTATCTATCTATCTATCTATCTATCTATCCCAGTCTGCATCTATCTATCTATCCCAGTCTGCATCTATCTATCTATCTATCTATCTATCTATCTATCTATCTATCTATCTATCTATCTATCTATCTATCTATCCCAGTCTGCATCTATCTATCTATCTATCTATCTATCTATCTATCTATCTATCTATCTATCTATCCCAGTCTGCATCTATCTATCTATCTATCTATCTATCTATCTATCTATCTATCTATCTATCTATCTATCCCAGTCTCTATCTATCTATCTATCTATCTATCTATCTATCTATCTATCTATCTATCTATCTATCTATCTATCTATCTATCTATACCAGTCTACATCTATCTATCTATCTATCTATCTATCTATCTATCTATCTATCTATCTATCTATCTATCTATCTATCTATCTATCTATCTATCCCAGTCTGCATCTATCTATCTATCTATCTATCTATCTATCTATCTATCTATCTATCTATCTATCTATCTATCCCAGTCTGCATCTATCTATCTATCCCAGTCTGCATCTATCTATCTATCTATCTATCTATCTATCTATCTATCTATCTATCTATCTATCTATCTATCTATCTATCTATCATTTTATACTCCAATTTGATGATGAGATTAAACAGACACATATATTTGTGACGATTTTTGTTATTCGTTTGCCTGCAGTCATATACATGCAGTGGGTATATAAATATAAAGTTGTGGAAAGTTGTGCAAAAAATGCTTATTACCCCGATAAAAAAAATGTTTGCAACTTTTTCTCACGAATCAATGTTAGTAAAAAAGCCAAAGCAATGATCTTATTCTATAACACAATGCCTGTGCGCGTCTCTAACTAGCGACGGATTATTGAATAAACGAGGATGAAACAGAAGGAGAAACTAAAATAGCGAACGAATTGACGTCTATTTCAAGGAGACTTTTTCCTGAAGTCTTTCTTTGTTTGTCACAACTAAAAAGACGCACTATTTCCCATAAACAGACATTTTTCGTCTTTCAAATACGCCATTTAAGACGAGCTGCATTCCTTAGTCTCACCAGATTTGACCGTTATAAACGTCACCCCCGACATGCCGCGTACACAAAAGTGAATAATCCCCATTCCCTTCGTATTCCATTAATAAGAAATAAGTTTGTTGTAACCTAGGGAACGTTACTGAATAGAATAATCAAACGAAGGTTGGTAATGAACGATAATACATAGGACAAGAACAACATATAAGATTTGCCAGCGGCGCGTACAAGTAGTCAACTGCTAGAAATGAGTCAAATGAATTCCACATTGAATCTCAAACTGCGGACCAACATACAGTATTTACTACTGTATTGATGTGAATGGTGACATACCCATTATTGTTCGTAGTTATGCTACAACAAAGTTCGTCTCGAATTGATTCTTCCCAAAAACTGCTGCTGTGTAGAACAGTTTCAGATAGGAAGGGGTCCCAATCACTATAATCTTGACCACTTCAAGTCTAAGGTTAACCGTTATCTTTCCGGCATAAGACCATAAACTTCATTTCTTGCCTTTTTTAAGCTCATATAACATCATGTAGTAACCCTTTAATTTAACTTCCGCTATTTTAGAAAAAAAATTAATGATTAAAATAACAAATACTTAGTTAATACAAATGCAATATTGTTTTTGCATATCTTTCCTTTAGGCTCTTATATACAATAATTCAGTTTCCAGTTCGCCCTGCGTTTGCGAGAACTATAAAAATCACAAGACCAAACGCTTCAAAATTTGGAATTTGGCTCCAGAAAGAAATGTTTACGCATGGTCAGTTGTATGTTGCATGCTCAAGAGTAAGAAATCCTAAAAATTTGTTCTTCGCTGTTAAAAAAGGGAAAAAATTGAAATTTTCTTAAATGTATTTTTTACCATGAAGTCCTATAAAATTAAATTAAATTAAAGAAATTACTAAACCGCGTAGTAGGGTTTTTGCCAAATTATTTTTCCAAATAATTCAGTTTATTCAAATTTCATCGATTTGTTTACGAAATTGAACGAAACGTAGTTTGTAAATTTCGACAAATAATGTTAGCGATAAGTTGAACAATACTAAATGCTGTCAGGGTTCTAGCAATAAAAAATGTTTTTTAATGCTGAAGTTCATCCAGTAAAGGCTCGAGTGCCACTCGGTGTTGACGGTTTACTTTTAAAATTGTTATGATGAATGAGCTGTGTGAATTTGAAAGAGAAGCTGGTAGAAAGTGATGATTGCATATATGTGATCGTGAAAGAAAGTCTATGGCTATTTGAGTTGAGCTTGTATATAGGAGAGAAAATATAATTTTGAATACAGGAGAGAGAAAGAATAATAGTGTGTATGAACGTGTATAAGAGTAAGGAAAAATGTGTGTGTGTGGGGGGAGAATAAGAGAGAAAAACGGAAAGAACGAGAGAAAAAGAAGAAAATCAATATCTTTACAGAGAGAGAGAGAGAGAGAGAGAGAGAGAGAGAGAGAGAGAGAGAGGGGGGGGAGAGGGAGAAGGGTAAAATGATTCAGATAAGGAGAAAACGACTGAGAGAAAAACAAAGATAAACTGTCTAGAGAAAGAGAGACAAAGAAGGGAAGTAACTACTGCAGCGGGCGCGTCACAATATATGTCCCTAATAAAAGTCGCAATTATACCTTGCCAGTAGGGGGCACTAGTAAGCAATTCCGAGCCTTGTCGAGGAAGAATTTTGCGTGCCGAATGGAATCACAGTGAGAGTCCAATTTAGAAACGCGGAGTTCATATCAGAGAGCGGGGTAACCCTGAATAAATTTTGCCGACTGCCTCCCACGACGACGACGACGACGACGACCCCAACTACGAATATCTTGTTCAAATCAGAGCGAACAGTATTGTTTCTTTTCCCTCTGGTTGTTTCCGTAATTGTAAACAGAGTTTCAATGAAATTGTCCTTTCTCGACGTCTTATATGTATTTAAACCTCTTTGCTTTCTTGATTCTCTCATAGGCTGCATATCCCTGATTGGATATTACGATTATATTTTCCATCCTATGCTCTGTGGCCAGTAGGCCTTTACTGCTTAAAACAGAGGGAACTGCAACTCACTTTACAGACACATAGGTTGGCTTCTATACGTTAGCCTATAATACATCCATCGTTTTCAACTTTGCACATATAAAAATGGAATCGATTTCTTATAATATTATTTCTTTGTCTATGCTGCAATTTGTCAGGGTTCGTAATGGGTGCTACAGCTTATTAATGGCTGGATAGTGGTTACACGAGAGTGAGTTGATGAGATCGATCTATGTAAGGTTCTATATATATCTTGCCTAAGTATAACCCGGAACCACACAATGAGGATCAAGGATCGAACTAGAAGAGACAAGTTTACAACTTATTATTCATATCACTTATTTGATAAGTTTGAGGAAGATGAGAGTAATCCATATATATATATATATATATATATATATATATATATATATATATATATATATATATATATATATATATATATGTGTGTGTGTGTGTGTGTGTGTGTGTGTGCGTGCGCGTGCGTGTGTGTGCGCGTGTGTAGCCACTAAAAATAAACAAATAAATATATATATATATGTAGCCACTCAAAATAACGCTTATATATATATATATATATATATATATATATATATATATATATATATATATATATATATGGGTTATTTACTAAAAAATAACGCTTATATATATATATATATATAGGGGTTATTTTTAGTGGCTACATATACATATATATATATATTTATTTATTTTTAGAGGCTACACACACACACACATACACACACACACACACACACATATATATATATATAAAATAACGCTTATATATATATATATATATATATATATATATATATATATATATATATATATGAAAGCCTTATTTTTAGTGGCTTAAAATAACGCTTATATATATACTCGACTCTCCCCCGTCGAATTCGACATATGAGGGTCAGTTCCTACGAAACCGGCAGCCCGACAACAGTACATGAGATTTGATTATAGTGGTGAAGGTTTCGTGCACGACCATCCACACTTTTTGTAGTGCCGAATACAGAAACCTGGTGCACTAAGTGCCACATGGTCCCCAAACGACCCTCTGCTCGGTAGACGAAAATAAATATACTGTTTAATAAATAAATGGAAGCGTCTACTCAAATACAAGTATCCACTAAAATAACGTTTAAGGCGATAAAAATCTGTTAGACTAATATATATATAAAGTGAACATTGAAGTCAACACTTAGAGGCGACAGTCTGTTTCATGCTAGACGCAATCGTCAGGCCACGAGTGCTGTTATTCTTCTTTGCTATTTATATATACGGGTCAGTGGGGCATTGTGGGTAGTCTATTTTGGCGGTTATTTTACCGGAAGTCGTTTATTTGTTTATTTATTTATTTGGGTTAAATTATTTTGCTTATCTTTATTTATTTTTATTTCTTATCTTATATATTTATTTATTTATTTTATATATTTTTTTATTTTAATTTTAATCAGTGTTTTTATTAACGTAGTAAAAATTTGTTTATATCGCTTATTTAATAGTTTTGTTTTGGTTTGGGAAGGCAATTAAATATATTTATTCAATTTTGGAGTTGATTGTTGTAGTTTATTCTAACTATTTTTTTGGCGGGAGCAGTTTTTTATTTTGTTTATTACTTCATGTATTTATTTGGATTGATTATCTTTATTTGTTTTTTCTAACGATTAATTTATCGGGATCGTTTTGTTAGTTTGTTTATTTATTTGGATGAATTTAGATTAATTTATTTTACTTGTTTTTATTATTTATTTATTATACTGTATATTTTTATTTACTCTTTTTGGTTTTCGATTTTTAAGTAACGTAGTATTTTTTTATCGTTATATAACAGTTATAGCTATGTTTTTCGTCCGATTTTTGGTTTGGTTTTTATAGTTTAACTAATATTTTGGTTATAATGGTTTGTTAATTTGTTTATTATTTACTTTATTTATTTGGGTTCATTGATTTTGTTTTTTATTTTCATTTATTTATTCTATTTCATCTATTCTAACTGGTGTGATTTGGTAATTCGTTTGGGTTAATTTATTTTCTTATTTTATTGTCATTTTGTTTATTTATTTTATTTTTTTTATCAGTTTTCGATTTTAATTAACGTAGTAAAAATTTGTTTTCGTGTCTGCATTTTGAGATGAGCTCGGATTGTTTATTTAATAATTTATTTTGGTCTGGGAAGGTAATGATAGCTATTTTTTCCTCCAAGCAAAGTTTGCAAGTTTTTGATTGGTTGTTGTAGGCTGATGATCTTTTCCTTATTTTCCAAAGTAATTTTGTTGTGATGTACATTTTGTTTTTAATTTCCCAGATATACTTAGAAAGCATTGTGTTGTTCGCATATTTACTATTTGTGAAAGATGTTTTGTGTGCATAATTTCTTTGTTTCCAGGGTCCTTCAGTTACTCCTATGTATACTTTTTCTTCATTATCTGCTGATTTTATCGTGGCTTGGTATATTACGTTGATGCTTGCCAAAGTTCATACTTTTTCCCGTCTGTACTCTTGGCATATCAATAAGAAATCTAAAGTTGTGATAACTGGAAAACGATAAGAGATGTAGGTTTATGCCCTTCCCATGTGGATTAGATCTAAGTGATGTGTTGTTTTATTTCAAATGCATACCTTTAAAATATGTTAGACCTAAGTGAACATGGATATACTCAGCTGAAAATTGAACTTGGTTTATCGAGACTGTTGTCTGTTATCAAAACCCTAAAACAGCCCCACATCAACCTTCTGGAAAAATGTTTGAAAGAACAAACACACAATCAAGTACACGCCCACATAATGAAATACACAGCCCCATACACTCTTATATACGCCCACACACCTTCACTACACGCCAATACACTGCCACTCCCATACTCACTTCCCCACACCTAGGTAGCATACTGAACAATGTGATGTTTTTTTTCAAATGCATGCCTTTAAAATATGTTTGTTTGAGAGGCTGTCATTAGTCCTTTGTCAGCCTCAATATCTATCTATCTATCTATCTATCTATCTATCTATCTATCTATCTATCTATCTATCTATCTATCACATTCTGTTCATTATCTACCTCTTAATACTGATATACTCTAACCATTTGGCACGATCTTTCTTTTATTCTTCATCTCCACTTGATCTATTTATCTATTTCAGTCTGTTCATATCTATCTATCTATCTATCTATCTATCTATCGTAGCATATTCGATCGCTTGACGTAACTTCCGTTAAAAGATGGAGGCAATGCAGATAAAGCAAGGCGAATCCAAACGAATTATTTCACCTTTTTCCTTTTTCAGCGTTTGTAGCTCCGCACCCCACACAGTTGTGGGCGGGTGGTCAAATCACATCGGAAAAGCCTTTTCACTAATCTACTCTTTCTCTTTCTCTCCCTCTCTCTAGATCCAACATTCTGAATAAAGATGGCTGCTATAAAACAAAACTACTACCGCCCCTTGTTTAACACTGTCTGCATTAGCTAAATCAAACTTAGCATATCAATAGAAAAACAAGCTAAAAATGAAATTATTGGTATCCCGATAACAACAGGTGCCGGGCAAACTTTGCCTCATAATTTGACAGATTCAATCCAGTTTATAAGAGGCAAATACAAAGCGATATATTACGAATCAAACTTGTTCCATTCAAATAAGTCCGGCCTTTTGAGTAGATTCATTGTGCTATTCGGAATGATTGCACTACGAAAAAAGTAGTATAAAACATACCACTTCTGTCCCATAATATTTGTTACGTTTAGTGTATGAAATGAGTATAAAAATGTAGCAAATATCATGGGACATGATTAGTAAAATATACTACCTTTGTCCCATAATATTTGTTACATTTAATGTATGAAATGAGTATGAAAATGTACCAAATATTACGGGACAAGTTTAGTAAAATAAACTAGTTTGTCCCATAATATTTGTTACATTTAATGTATGAAATGAGTATGAAAATGTACCAAATATTACGGGACAAGTTTAGTAAAATAAACTAGTTTGTCCCATAATATTTGTTACATTTAATGTATGAAATGAGTATGAAAATGTACCAAATATTACGGGACAAGTTTAGTAAAATAAACTAGTTTGTCCCATAATATTTGTTACATTTAATGTATGAAATGAGTATGAAAATGTACCAAATATTACGGGACAAGTTTAGTAAAATAAACTAGTTTGTCCCATAATATTTGTTACATTTAATGTATGAAATGAGTATGAAAATGTACCAAATATTATGGGACAAGTTTAGTAAAATATACTACCTTTGTCCCATAATATTTGTTACATTTAACGTATGAAATGTGTATTAGTATGTAAGAAATATTAAGGGACAAGTTTTATAAAAAATATTACCTTTGTCCCATAATATTATTTACTTTTAGCGTTTGAAATGATTGTATTTTTCGTTTTTCCCATAATAATTGTTATGTTTTCAAACACTTTTCTTATACTAAATATAACAAGTATTATGGAATATACATGCTATTTTTGTGGATTTATTTCTGCCAGCATTTGAAATAAAAAACGAGCTTATGGAGTGCCACACCCGACCACGTCCTGAAGGGGGATGGTATGTGAAATATGTAATTATCTCTGTTTTTTATTCTCATGTTTCTCGTCATTATTTACATTATTTACACTCGAACTATTATCCTCATCTTTGTTGTTATCACAACGTTTCAGCCGTTTTGCTGTCAGGCCTTCTTCATGAGGTGCTTTCCGATCCGCGTAACCTTCAGTGAATGTCGAATTAAACCCTTAATTTAATCAACGGGAGTAGATTGTTCTCGTTCCACTGACCATGTCCACGGATATTCCATTTAGTTTTTTTAATTTTTTATTTAATGCAGCTATGCTATTGCTCCAATTGTTTCCAGTGATTTCAACTACACATTACCCTGGCCAGGGATTGACCTCACAATTACTATGTCATCAAATCCATGAATGAGCGCTTTAATCAACTGGGATACTGTCCCGTAAGGCGAGCATTAACTGGGCAGTACTCAATAAGAATGAAATTATATCCCTAGAAATAGTCAGCAAAACGAGAACAGCCTAGTTTCGTAGATTAAATAAAGTGTTCTGTTTGACATTCCCTGAAGATTACTTGGATTGCCAAGCGACTGATGAATGGTCGTTCGGGGTACAAGGGTAAACTACATCTGGCAGCAAGACCTCTGATCGGGAGATTGAAACTTTTGAGGAGCGTAGAACCACCTCTTAACTGCTGTTGTTTCCGGGTTCACGCTGATCAGAGGTGGTAGCATTTGTTAGGGTCTCGGCTATGGACAAAATCAACAATACATTTTTTATAGTAAAATGTCCAACAATACATTTTTATAGTAAAATGAGCAACAATACATTTTTTTATAGTAAAATGTCCAAAAATACATTTTTATAGTAAAATGACCAACAATACATTTTTATAGTAAAATGACCAACAATACATTTTTATAGTAAAATGAGCAACAATACATTTTTATAGTAAAATGAGCAACAATACATTTTTATCGTAAAATTACCAACAATACATTTTTATAGTAAAATGAGCAACAATACATTTTTATAGTAAAATGACCAACAATACATTTTTATAGTAAAATGTCCAACAATACATTTTTATAGTAAAATGTCCAACAATACATTTTTATAGTAAAATGACCAACATATACATTTTTATAGTAAAATGACCAAAAATACATTTTCTCCGCAAAATCACAATCAATGCAACACTAAAAATATATAAAAAAATTTTTTATAGTAAATTAAGAACAATACATTTTTGTAGAGAAATTACAAGCAATACATTAAAAAATTACTAACAATACATTTTATGATCTACAAATAATGTATCTAAAATATATATATCCCTACACGGAAAGTATAAATTTATGTACAAAATATCTGTAGTTGAAAGCATAAAATTACAGACAAAATATGTAGATTTCGTTATTAAATAACCCATATGCCGCTAAAGAAAATCAACCGACTAATGAAAGGCGGAGGAGAAGGTGGCCGAAACGTTGTAATAGTAACAACGAAGATGAGGACAGTAGTCCGTATGTAGATAAGGATAACTCCCCACCCTAGAAATTCAAACAAAAATTCTCTTTATCATCATCGACATTAACGTTTATTTGTTCACTCTCATTATGGTTCTATCACGGTCTAACTCAGCGTTTGCCCTTGGGTAACCAAATGTAATTTCCTTTTTGAATGGATGAAAAATGGCTAATATTTCCATCAAACTTTGCTTTTGTGACCAGGATAATGATATTTCTGAAATTTACCATTTTCCGCAGAGAAAACTGGCGAATGTGAACATTCTCGTTCACGCAAAATAGGAACAAAACGATTTATCATTCAAAAGTAGCATTTATTTATTATAGGATTACACAAGAACATTCTCGTTCACGCAAAATAGGAACAAAACGATGTATTATTGAAAAGTAGCATTTATTTATTATAGGATTACACAAGAGAGACCACAAAAAATTTAGAAATGAGTAATTTTTCGCGATTTACGCTTATACTGTAAATTACTTTCACGAATCAGCCCCCAAATATAGTCTCCCATCCTGTTTTCGTTATACTATCCTTGGTAGCCAGAACGTTTTGAAATTCTCGAAACTTTTAGAAACTTCTTGAGAGTTCCAGAAAATTCTTCAGCAACTCCGCGCTGAATCTATGCAGTATGTAATGGAAAATAGGTTAGTTTCAAAATATCGATGTTTCGGTCCCTAAAAGCAAAGTTTGAAGAGAATAATAATCATTTCCTTTGTTTCTTGGAGGAAAGCAATTAGGAAATGCCACGTAGTAACAAAAGACAAAAACATCAAAATTTTGTTACACAGTGTATAATCATTGTTATTAGTTAATATTATTTTTAATCTCTGTGTAATTATTAATACAACGGTGTTTTTCAAGGTAGAATTGTATTATATACATATATGCAAAAGAAAGGATAGACACGTAGGCACATATCTGTATATTATATATAATTCTACGTGTCATAGAAAAGAGAAGGAGAAGGAATATTTTACATTTTATTTTATTTGTTTATGCCGTTTTCAATATGAGTTAGAAATCACAGATTCGTACCGGGTACGTGATTTCGTTTCGTCTCTTTTTTATATATATATATATTTTTTTTTCATTAAATCCGCAGCCTTAACATCGGTTTTCAATACACAGACATGTCACCGTGAAAGATTTCAATGGTGGAAAGCGAAGCATGCTGATTTGCCTCGCAGTCCTATTTAATGAATTTATTCAACTTTCAATTGCAGTCCAAAAAAACTAAAAGAAAAAAAAATGGCAAGAGGCAATGATGGTGAATAGAAATTGAGAATCAATGCCAAACATGTTTTACGGGATTTCATTACCATTAATGTCATTTTTATTATTAATATTTTTCGTATTATTTATATTTTGTATTAATATTATTTGAAAGAGCCAATTCAGCTAATCTATCTATCTATCTATCTATCTATCTATCTATCTATCTATCTCGACCTTTTTAAATCTCTCTGTTTATCTATCTATCTATCTATCTATCTATCTATCTATCTATCTATCCCAACCTTTTAACGTATGTTAATTTATTCATATCTATCTATCTATCTATCTATCTATCTATCTATCTATCTATCTATCTATCTATCTATCTATCTATCTATCTCAACCTTTTTAAATCTCTCTCTCTCTCTCTATCTATCTATCTAAATCTCTACATAACTAAACCTTTCTCCATTAATCATTTGAAAGACCCCTTGCTGCCTTCAATCAGCATGGCCGGTGCTATCCCCCAGGAAAGTGACTGGGTGTGCCTTCTCGGCCTCACGTTCTCTGCTAATATGAAGTGGAAAGACTATATATATGAATTGCTATGTTAGCTGCTAAGAAAGTCGGTTCACTATGTCCAGCGAGACAATCGTTCTCTCCAAAACCTATCTTACATTATCTATAAGCCTACCATTCCTCCATGTTTAAAATATTGCTGCCACATATGGTCAGGTGCCCCTGCTATTTACCTTGAGCTCCTTGATAAGATTCAAAGAAGAATCAGCAATATTATTAACCCTGAACCGGCGGCTCGGCTTCAGTCAATTTCCCTCGGCCGCAAGGTTGCCTCTCTGTGCCTTTTCTGTAAATACTTTCATGGTAATTGTTCGAATGAACTCTTCGCTATGGTACCTCGGCTTTTTGAATTTAAGCGCATCACTAAACTGGCGTCGAGATCTCATCAATTTACAGTTGAGCTGGTTACATGTAGCCGTAAGTTCTATGCTAACAGTTTCCTCCATCGCACTTCTCCCTTGTGTTTTAGTCACATTGCTGCCTTGTTTGGGGGTGATCCCTTAACCCCCCCCCCCCCAAAAAAAAAACTATCAGTCCATCTATTGCATTCCTTTCTCACTTTCAATCTGCCTGTACAGTTATAATATCCGTTATGGATTTTATGAGTTTCAGCCTTCTGTTCATCACAATATACTTTAAAATAAGCTTTCCAAAAATACCTGGATTAGAGTGTACCTTTAAGAAAACAAACTAATTAAAAAAACCTTTGGACTCCATTTTCCGTAAATACAGTTCAAGATTTTTATATTACCGTCTGACAATCCAGTTCTGATTTCTATAAGATGACTTGATAGGTTTTCCAATCAACAAAATGTCACATCCAGTCTTTTTGCAATATATACAGGGAATATATGGATAAGCCTTTCATTATGTCTTTAAAATAAGCTTTTCAAAAATACGTGGATTAGAGTGTACCTTTAAGAAAACAAACTAATTAAAAATTTTCCGTAAATAGAGTTCAAGATTTTCCGTAAATAGAGTTCAAGATTTTTATATTACCGTCTGACAATCCAGTTCTGATTTCTATAAGATGACTTGATAGGTTTTCCAATCAACAAAATGTCACATCCAGTCTTTTTACAATATATACAGGGAACTTTCTTGTATTTCCGTATATGGATAAGCCTTTCATTATGTCTTTAAATCTGGAAACAGATTTATATTTTACATGACGGTCCGTTCTTCAACAATATAAAGTGTTCGACAGATAGATTATTTTTTTCTCGTTCGGATTACCTCTCGTCTTGTTGGTTCGTTAGTGCCGACTCGCTACAAATTCTTTAATCGGATTACTTTCCCCGTATTCTACAGAAGGCACTCGTTCGAACTCAAAGAATTTTGTATTTGTATTTCTTGTACAGTCAATAAAATTTGAATAGGGAGAGAGAGAGAGAGAGAGAGAGAGAGAGAGAGAGAGAGAGAGAGAGAGAGAGAGAGAGAGAGAGTGAGAGAGAGAGAGAAGACTAAATCCAGGAAAACATAAAGAGAGAGAGAGAGAGAGAGAGGGAGATAGAGGAATTGAGAGTGAGAGAGAGGTAGAGAGAGGGAGAGAGAGGAATTGAGAATGATAAAGAGTGAGAGAGAGGGAGAGGGAGAGAGAGGCTAGATGGAAGGGAGAGAAAGTTAGAAATAGAAAAAATTAGAAAAAGAGCAAATGAATGATAGAGAGGGAGAGAGAGAATGAGAGAGAGAGAGAGAGAGTAAGTGAAAGAAAGATTGAGTGAAAGAAGACTAAATTCAGGAAAACATAAAAAAAGAGAGTGTGAGAGAGAGAGAGAGAGAGGAAGAGAGAGAAAAGTCAAAGTTTGGGAAAGAATATAAAATGTGAGAAGGAAAGAGACAAAGAGAAAGGGATAAAGAGAAACATTGATGAATTTATTTGTTTATTACGGCTTATCAACCCTTTGTGGGAAATTTAAATCCGTAATATTTTGGATTGAAAGAATAATTCATTTTTTGTGTTAAGAATTTTTGGGAGATAATAATCATTTTTCCAAATAAATGTGCTATTATTTAACCCATAGCTGAGGGGAGAAGAAGCAAATTTTTGACAAAATATCCATAAACTTTAGTTTCTTTTTCATTCTGCCTATGTTGTTATGACTTTTGTTATTTAATTTTTTTCCACTTTGTCATAGATTTTTCAAAAATTGTTCTGATATCTTAGATCAGACCTTTGAAGGAATTTTCCAAAGTTTCATTACACATTTGAATACTTTGTCCATATTTATTTATTGTAAGAAAAACTAATAGTCAGTTCTGTATAAATTTCTTCTATCCAATACCATCCAACTATTTTTTCATCTTTGCTATTGTAACGTTTTACACAGAGACAGAATTTGTTGCTATGTCACCTTTTGGCCCGACTTTATCTAATTTCTAAGTGGATCGCTTAGAAAACAAATATTCAGACAGAAGGAAAACCTTTTAACAATTTCACCAAACCATTGATGTATGTTCAATACTTTGATGGCATATTCATGTTAATGAAAAACATAGACAAAATAAGAAAGGAATGTCTCTCACTTGAAAGAATATCTCTATCTATAAAAGGCGGGATGTGTGTGTGTGTAACGAATGCACGGACGCAATTTTCGACGGATTTGCACCAAAATTTACATGCACATGCTCCAAGTTAGGAATGAGGCCAAGACCGACGTTGCATTTCCCAACTCCCATCGATAGTGGAAATAATCGATTTTTTCATGCTTCTACGGTAGTTTTCATGTAGTTTGCGGCCATTTTCTACTGGCCAGAGTAAGAGCCTATAGCTGGCTGCCGCGAATAGGCAGGAAGATTCTATTGGCCAGCGTTAGAGGCAACAGATGACTGACACGAATGTTAACTAGCATGCTAGCATGCAAAAAAATCGATAGCTGCATTCGTCACAAGTGGGAAAAATATAAATCTGCGTGGCACTTTACTCCAATTGGCTCATTTGCTTGCTTAAACTCAACGTTGATTCTGATTCCGCAGAACTGGGTTGGGTGTGAAAAAGGATTTGTTGTTAACATTCTTTTTTCATTCGGTATTTCCAGTTAGGAGTCATTTTTTTAAAGCTGATCGTTTTGTGTTCATTTTGTTTAGTTCTTTTTTCGTAACAAATTTAATGTTTAGTATAGAGCTTAGAAAAAATTCGCAGTGTGAGGCATGTAGCAACATTAGCACGGCAAAGGGCACTCCTTTAAAGGCAAAGAAGGGCAAAAATATTTTAAGTCAAGTGATAGCGATTGCTGTATGAGTCATACGATTTTTGAATCAAGCACGGGCAACGTCGGACCATGCTGCTAGTCATGGAATATATTTGTAGTTTCAAAATTTTCTAACAGACGAGGAATTGTTCCTTGTTTTATAAGATGTCATCATTTCTACTACACTCTCATGATTCATATATATATATATATATATATATATATATATATATATATAGACACACACACACACACACACACACACACACATACACACACACACACACACACACACATATATATATATATATATATATATATATATATATATATATATATATATATATATATATCCAAGTATAGGAATGTTATATACGGAGTAAATTCCAATAACCAAGAAATACTATTCTTAAAAGAGTGATCAGTACAGAGTAGAACAAATATAATTATTTATTCGAAAATTATAACATAAATATTTTATAAAATCACTACAAAAATAGCCATTTTGTTTCAACACTTCTGGTGTCTTATCAAGTGATGGTGTTGAATGTAGAGTAAATGGGTTTTAAAAGGTTCAAATAAATCAAACAACCCTCGATAGGAGAAACGCTGTTACATAAGCTGGAATGACCAATCAATATATATATATATATATATATATATATATATATATATATATATATATATATATATATGCATAATGAGAAGCCACGTATACTTTCTTGATATGTATATAATATGGAGAAAACAACTGAAAAGTTGCAAATTAAAAAAAAACAATTGAATGTTATATATATAAAGAGAGAAATAGCAAACATTTTTGGTTCAATGTAGATTTGTTTTAGTGTATATATTATATTTTATTCTTAATATTCAAATAAAATATAATATATATATTAAAACAAATACACATTATAACTAAAAATGTTTGCGGTTTCTCTCTTCTCTCTCGTTGGAACAACTATAACCTTTTCACTATATATATATATATATATATATATATATATATATATATATATATATATATATGCGTTCTTCGTATCTATGTATCTATTGAATTGTTGAATTGTAAATGAAATTACTAATATTTATCTTCGTCTTACAAAGATGCCTTTACTCTCGAACTTTAAATTTCTTTTTATCAAGTTTTGATTGAGACGATTCGATCAGGAGTAACGGCAAATGACTCTAGTCTAGTTTACCATGAATATTGAAATTAAATAACCCACAATTATTACAGTCTCTTAAATCACCCATCCCAACTTGATCGTCTTTAGAACCGTTTGAAACATTTATAAAAATTAAGAAAACAACAATTACACTGGTTTTGCGTTGGTTTCAGTTCATTCTTTGTCACTTATTGATAAGTTTAAGTCTATACCGAGGCTTATAGAGAAAGATGGAAATAAAAGAAAAGGAAAGTCTGTTTGTCAATGGTATTGATTGACATCATCAGCATCGAATTGCATTCATGAATATCAAATAAGCAATGAACGATCAATGGCCTGTGGGATTTGTCTGACAGACATCGCAATGGGGCAAGCAACTATTTACTATACAATATCTCTTGCTTTACTAAAAGGAACTAAATCATACACCTTTTACACCTGTTCGGATGTGATGATGACGATGCTATTTTAGATGAAAGAAAAATGGAGTAAAATAAGAATGATGATGCAAATGAGAAGAGGAGGAGTCGATGACATTGTTAATTGAAGAAGGAAGGAGATATAGACGTTGATGATGATGAAGAGGAGGAGGAAGAGGAGAAGGAGGAAGAATTGATGTAGATGAACATGGTATTGATGATAAATGATGTTGCAAGGAAGAAGATGATAATGATGATGATAGGGGAAGAAAGTGAATGATAATGATGATGATGATGATGTTGGTGGAAAGATGATGATGATGATTATGATGATAAAGTAGAATGAAAGGAAATGATAAGAATGATGGTGATGATGGAGAAAGGCAGACGATGATGATGATAGAGGAAAGGAAATGATGATATTTTTGATAATTTCGATGGGAAGGAGACGATAATGAGGAAGATAGGAAAAGAAAGGAAATGATGGTGATGATGATGATGATGAAAGACGGAAGAAAGGAAATTATAATGCTGACATAAGAACAAAGTGGATGATGATGATTATTATTTCGATGAGAAGGGGACAATCATGATGATGATAAAGACGGAAAGGAAATGATACTGATGATGAAGATGGTGGAAAGGATATAACGATGTTATTTATCTCTGCAGAATTGCGATGTTAATGATGATGACGCGTGAAGAAATAAAATTGTAATAATGATGCTGATTTTGAAAAAAATAGGATGATGATAATGTGGTATGTAAAGAGATTAAAATGATGATGATGTCGATGAAAATGAGATAACGATGATGATGATGATGCATGGAAGATGATGACAGTGATGATTTGGAATGAAGTGATGACAATGCAGATGATGCTGGAGAAAACAAAACGATTACAATGATAGTTTGAGTAGCAAGGAGATGATGATGATAATATAGGGAGAAAGAGAAAATCCTTATGATGTAAGAGGAAAGGTGTGGTTAATGATGTTGATGGAGGAACCGAGATGAAAATGATGATGATATTGCAGGAAAGGAGACTATGATGATGATCATGATGATCGAGATCATGATGATGATATCGATGGGTAGGGAAATTGATAATGTGTGGGTGGAAAAGTGATGGTGATAATGATGTTGGAAGAAAGGATATGATAATGATGAGGTTGGAGGAAAGGAGGTGATAATATAGAGGTTTAGGAAAGTACATGATAATGATGATATTGAAGGAAAGGAGGTGATACCGATTAGGTTGGAGGAAAGGAGGTGATAATAATGAGGTTGGAGGAAAGGAGGTGATAATGATGATGAGGGTGAAGGAAAGGAGTTGCAAATGATGAGCTTGGAGGAAAGGGGGTGATAATTATGATGAGGTTGGAGGAAAGGAGGTGATAATGATGATGAGGGTTAAGGAAAGGAGTTGATAAAGATGAAGTTGGAGGAAAGTTGGGGATAATGATGAGTTTGGAGGAGAGGAGATAATAATGATGATGGAGGAAAGAAGGTGATAATAATGAGGTTGGGGGAAAGGGGGTATGATGATGATGAGGTTGGAGGAAAAGAGGTAATAATGATGAGGTTAGAGGAAAGGAAGTGATATTGATGAGGTTGGAGGAAAAGAGGGAATAATGTCTATGAGGTTGGAGGAAAGGAGGTGATAATGATGATGAGGTTGGAGGATATGATAATGAGAAAGAAAAAGATGTTCAAATACTTCATTCAGCAAAGCTCCATCGTTTCTAGTTCCCATTCAGACATTGTTTTATTAGATTACTGGAAAGACATTAAATCCTCAACATTTCCCCCCAGACACTGTGCTTCACTTGGTCGGACAGTTTTACGATTGTAGTAAAACATATTTTTGGCAAGTATAGACTCAAGCTTCATTACAAATTATAAAAATGCAATAACCCATGCGATATAACTGTGGAATATATACCAGACCCTATCCCACTAAACGCATAGGTGAACACAGCCGCACGCACATGGATAAATTGCAAATACTGACCGCCATCAGTGATCATCTCACGCTTATGAGGCGAGTGACACATCGCATCTGTTATTGTATATGCGTTTATTAATGAATCATTTGACCTATTCATGTTGGTATTTTGTTAATGTTGGCTGAAAATAAAGTTAGCGGAAATAAATTTCAGAAATCCAGAAGTGGCCAAGGAACAGGAAGAAAGTTATTGAAAGTTTATTTATTTTCACAAGAAAGTCAGTAGTTTTTTTTATGCATACCTTTTATTATTTTATTTATTATTATTTTTATAAATTATTCCATATCTTCTTCTTCTATGGACGGTGCCTTTAGGGCGTGGCTGATTATGACTCTCCACAACTTACTCTCCTTTTTAGATCTTAGCAACTTTTGTCTTTTTTACCGTCGCCTTCAAACTCCGTTCTGCCATGCATTCATAACAGCTAATAAGGTATGTAGACTGTTAGCTTCCTCGTCTCATTTGCCTTCTATATGTTCTGTGAGTATCCAAATTTCCAAGCTCTCTGTCCTCGTTTCGCCCCCCCCCCGAGATTTCAACTCTCTCTTTCTGATTCTAAGTATAAGTGTTATTTTTACTTCTCTTTTCCTCAAACATATTCATTGCTTTTCATTGGCTCTAGTCATGAGGACCATGGGCTATACTAGCTCATATAGAAATCCGTTTCTCTATCTATCTATCTATCTATCTATCTATCTATCTATCTATCTATCTCTCTCTCTCTCTCTCTACATATATATATATATATATATATATATATATATATATATATATAAGTATAGGGTTTAGTGTATACGGAATAAATTCCAATAACCAAGAAATACTATTATTAAAAGAGTGTCCAATACAGCGTAGAGCAAATATAATTATTTATTCGAATTATAACATAAATATATTATAAAATCTGTACAAAAATAGCCATTTTGTTTCAACACTTCTGGTGTTTTATCAGGTGATGGTTTTGAATATAGAATAAAGGATTTTAAAAGGTTCAAATCAATCAAACTCCCCTCGCTATCTCTCTCTCTCTCTCTCTCTCTCTCTCTCTCTCTCTCTATATATATATATATATATATACAGAAACTGATTTCCATTTGAGCTAGTATGTATTTTTTTCAAAAGTTATTCAGCATCGCTTGAAAATGGGATTGAACTTCAAATTTTAAGTTTAATTTAAGATTTAGTTTTTGGTTTCGAAACATGGTAATTTCTGCGATGAATACATATTTAAAAAAATAATTATAATATATATATATATATATATATATATATATATATATATATATATATATATAAATAAATAAGAAACGAAGAGAGAAGAAGAGAAGGAAAAAAGAAAGGTGAAATATGGAGGTAAGGAAAGAACGAAGGAAGAATTAAATGGAGGAAAAAGGGACTTAAGCAGGAAAGAAGGAAGGAAGAAGTAACTGAAGGAAGACTTAAATGAAGGAAGAAAGGGAGTAAGCAAAGAAGAAGTAAGAAAGTGAAGCTATGAAATTTAGCAAAGAAAGAAAGTAGATAGAATGAAGTGAAAGAAAGATAGAGAAAATGTGAAAGTAAGGAAAAAAGGAAGGAAATTAAAATGAAGGAAAAGGTAAGAAGGAAAACAGAAAAGAAGGATTAATTGAAGGGGAAATGGTGGTAGGCAGGAAAAAGGAAAGAGGAATTAATTGAAGAAAAAGGAGGGAAGCAGGAATGAAAGAATGAAGAATGAAGACGGGGTAAGGAAAGAAGAAGTAAGAATGGGAGGATCAGGAATTTAGGAAATTAGAATGGAACAGCAAGGTGAAAGAAGAAAGAAAATGAAAAACTGGAGATAAGGAAAGAAAGAAGGAATTGAAAAATAAAGGAAGAAGTAAATGAAGGAAGAAATGAGGTTATCAGGAAAGAAGGAAGAAAAAAGTAAATGAAGGAAGAAAGGAGTTTATGAAAGAGGAAGGAAGAAAGAAGTGAATTAAGTAATAAAATGAAAATCTGAACGTATGAAGCGAAGGAAGGAAGGAAGAAATAAATGAAGGATGGATGAAATGGAAAATCTGAACATAAATAATGAAGCCAATGTATAATAATAGTTTTATTCCTCAGTTTTACCACTGAACCATAACGTCATGTCAAATATTAATGATTAAAAAAGCGGACTCCAAATAGAAACGTGAATCGAAACGAAGCTGAGTAAAACATAGGCACAAAAGACTTCTTTTTTTAGTTTTTAAAGAATTTTTCTTAATTATTTTTTCAATTTTATTTTTCTTATTTACGTATAACTGAACTTAATTTCAGTCGGAATATTTTGAAAGAGGAGCTAAAAGTTATTTGCATTATTTGCCCTCGGTCTATTTTCCCTATCTTTGTTGCTATTATCACGACCTTTCGGCCGTTTTCCTCTCCGGCCTTCATCAGGTGCTTCAGTGAATTTCTAACTGAATTCTTTATTTATCTATTTTCATCACTCTGCTATGGATACCCAGTTCTTTTTTTTAGAACTTCTCATTTAAAGTCCATACTCCAGAAACTTAATTAACTGACAACTCTACAATCCTTCCCATAGCTGTACAGCATGGAATTAACAGTTTTCCTCTTAGGCTGGTTTCCACCAATGGTTAGAGAACCCACTTTGCTCTGCTATTTAACCCACTGATCGGGGAAGAAGAGATAGATTCATACCTTTCCCAGGGTTATTTATGCGGAAGCGATGGAAGGAACTCGACTGCAAGTCGCTGACCACACCACTACCAGCACATCTCGTACAGACATACATTTTGATAAAACATGAGGACCTTCCACTTATTAAACGAACATGACCGGATTTGAATCTCACTATGGCGATCCCAGCGTGCGATACATTTGGAAAGTTCCCGAAAGCCAAACCATGGAGTGCGCCAAACTTGTCAGTAAAACTGGGTAGACAGAAGAGTTTCGGCGATGGTTGTACTAGCACGAAGTTACAAGACATCGTGACCGAGCGTTTGAACGTGCTGGCCGTGTTCAAACTGCTAAACACGTTCAACTCTCTTCCAGAACCTGTAACAAAAGTCCACTGAGCATAGTTGCAGTATAAACCATTGGTTAGCTATAGAGATGTTGGGCAGACACAAATGTGCTTGAGCAGCCGTTTGCGCAAGAGGGACTGACTAGACGCCCCAGAAGGCAGGTATACTTGCGGCCAGGCATTATTGCTGTTTCACTTGCTTCCCTTTCCTCAGACCTGAGAGCGTTACATTATCCAGACCCTCATCTCCCATAATGTAACCGATAAATTTTCCCTACTTTTCTGTCCTCCGTTCTGAGAGTGTTAAATTATTCATACCCCATTATGTAACCGAGGAATTTCAGCTTTATTTTTCTGAACCCGAGTTCGAATTCTGGTCGGTTTCGTTACATTCACATTCGTACAAATAAGCTGAAGACAGGTATGAATCCATCTTATCTACCCAATACCAGTTATGTGTTACATAGCGAGGCAAACTGGACACTGTAGTCATGGTTAACAACGTATCTGGGAGAAGTATAACTTTGATTTCAATACTCAGCCACCTGAAGCTGTACAATGATCGTTCGAGATGTTGTTTTAGATACAATGTTTGTGAAACAATAACATGATGAATTTCAACGACAACTGATAATCCTGTGGTTATCCAGAAGGCTGTTGATACCGGCGGGAACTGGACCTCAAATAAAGTGGAGATGCACGAATTAACGTTCTTTTAATTTATTCAAGACAAAAAGCATTTATAGTCATGTGTAAAATATCATACTCTTATATATATATATATATATATATATATATATATATATATATATATATATATATATATATATATATATATATATATAAATTTAGGTATTTAGGCAGCAAATTCTTTTTTAGGTATGTCTGATTGAATAAATTAGAAACATTATATCTGCAATTTTTTTTTTTACAAAATCCGTTCATATTCACGGATAACCTTCCGTGTAATGATATTGAAGGATGAGAGAAATGCGCTGTAGCTGTTTAAATTTTGTAGCATTTACTTTTAAAAAGTGATCAATACAAAGTAGAGAAATATATTATTATTATATTTTTATTATAAGAGACTATAATAAAGACACTCTGAAATCGCTACACAAAAGCTTTCATATTACAATACTATGATTGTACTTCATGAGGCGATGGTACGTAACAGCTAATTAAATGATTTGTAAGGAAATTAAAAAGCAAAGAGATACCTATTTTCTGAAAGTTAGAAGCGGGGGGGACATTAGGTCAGAATTACAAATAGACTTGTGGGTATGTTTTGGTCAACCAGTTAAATGTCAGATGTACGCTAACTAGAAAAGTAAGCTTAGATGGTGGAGGTGGGTGAGTAATTATTACATGTCACGATAAACCGGAACATAGATATAACATCATTGACGATTGCGGAAAATATGACAGAGACAAATGTATCGTGATTGTAGACATAAAATGACATTTTCAATTTTTTGAAGTGAGGGGGGGGGGGGGCTTAATCAGACGTAAAGTTAATATGTATGTATGTTGCGGCATTCACCCTGGATCGGTTAAGCCGGCTCCTTCCAAGGAATTCACCGCGTCCGGAACGAAGGCCGACCAAGCACGGCGATCCGTCGCCAATGCTGAAACGAGCGACAGCCATTCCCGATTCCAACGGCGGTGAATTCTTGAAACGGAGTAACAAGGGAGTTTGAACTTCACACGCGGTCCCCACACCTCGCGTGCTATCCCAGTGGAGGGAGGAATATGCTCTTACTTGCCGCAGAATTTCCACAGACGCAGAGGCAGGAGTAACCAAGAGGCCGCTGGATGCCGGTGCAGACGCCGAATGGTTTTGAATTCAGAGTTGACCTTCTCCTAGACCAGTTGCCATCCAAGGCTATAGAACCCAGTCTGTCCTGCCATAGTTGGAGGGAGAAGAAGAGGATTCACACCTTTCCCAAGGGTGTTAGGACCTAAGTGAATGTAACGGATTCGACTGGAATTCGAACTCGGCTCTACGATTCCTCAATCCGAGCCGTTATCCATTACTCCACCGTGGAAAAATTTATTATTTTTTTTGTATACAGAAAGATTCTTAAAAGGCCTGTTTATAAAATTAAAAATGTGGAACATCTATAATAATAATGATAATAATATATATATATATATATATATATATATATATGAAGAAATATAGTCTTAAAGTGTGCTATATTTATGGGATAAAGTGCTCAATATCAGAAATAGAGCGTGTGTAAATATAAAAGTGGACATGGAAGTCAACACTTAGAGGCAACAGTCTGTTTCATGCTAGTGCAATCGTCGATGATTGCACTAGCATGAAACAGACTGTCGCCTCTAAGTGTTGACTTCCATGTCCACTTTTATACATACATATATATATATATATATATATATATATATATATATATTAACTGAACGGCAATACATAATAATATTAAAGCCGAAAGTTTTATACAGTGTCTACGGGGAATTCTTGGCTGAGCCTACGGGCTCGGTAACCTCACAATAAACTCGGCCTTGTGCCACATCCGACCGGGTGAGGTGGTTAGTGAGTATCTCCACTTAGCTTTCACTTCCAAGTGTACTGGTCAAACTCTGTACCTCCGGGCAAAGAGGATCCCCAGACGAGGCTATGCCGAAGGGCAGAGACTCGTCTGGGGAGACAGCTACCTAAGTCCGTGTATGCGGGGTATAAGGGAAATTTTTGGCCTAGCCTACTGGCTCGGATACACTACATTAATTTCCGCCTTGTTCTACATCTAACCTCGTGGGGCGGTTAGTGAATATCTTCACTTGGGTTTCACCTTGATTCACTTGCAATTCACTTTAATTCACTTCTATCACACCACTAGCAGTTGATTACTTATTACACATCGCTGGCGAATCTTGTATGTTGTTTCTGTTATAAAGATTATCGTTCCATTTCTAACCTTCATTTTGGTTATTCTTATTCAGTAACCTTTCCTAGGTTACAACAATATGGGAAAACAGTATATAAAATTTTATATATATAGAAGAATTTTATGTAAAAAAACTATGACAAGTGAAAAAAAATTGTGTGTGACGCGTTTCGTCCTTTAGGACTTCATCGAACTTAAAAGGATGTTTACATTCATGCGATTACGCATGCGCAAGAAGTAGAGAGGACGCTGCAAAATTATTCTTAATATATGTTTTGGCTATGTAGTCTAGCCAATTTCATTTAGTTTCTTTTCTGTTTCTTGTTCCTGTTTCCGTCACATTTGTTATTAAATATCCTACATTAAGGATAGAAGATGTGCTAAGAAAGGTGAAGTGATGTATGTGATGTTCACGGGAAATAAAAACATACATCGTAGAAATTAAAGTATGCTATGCAGTGAAAGCATAGTAAATTGTACATTCATATCATACATATTATGTGTGTATTTTTAGATACAAATGTTTGTATATGATAAAAGGGAGAAGTCACTTGGTATTATTTATTATTACACGTCATATCACACTCAGAGAGAGAGAGAGAGAGAGAGAGAGAGAGAGAGAGAGAGAGATGTTGGACACGTGTTGACTGTCCCAAGGCTGCTGGCGAAGAGGTTGAATTCAATGCTTTTTTGGCGGGATGTCCGTATTTCTGGCAAGAACATTTTTTGTTGCATGCTGAGAGAATTTGTTTTATTATTTTTATTTAGTTTATTTTATACAAAGTTTTTATGCTACTGTTTTATTTTATTTTATCTATAATTTTTGTTATTATTATTATTATGATTATTTTATATTTTATTTTAATTGGTAATAATGTTGCTATAATTTCAATTTATTGAAGTTTCTCTTATACATTCTTTGTGACAATTTGTTATACCCCGAGCGACAAGGTGAACGCCCCAGCGCGTCTATAAATGTAAGAAGAGAACGTGGAACTAGGGGAGACAGCAAAACCTTTGTGTTTGCTGGTGCTCTGCTTGTCCACTCCTCTGCTTCCGGGCAGAGAGGGATCTAGGCGAGGCTATGCCGAAGGTCAGAGCCTCATTTGAGGAGGTAGACAGCTACTCGACCTCGTGCAAACGAGGTCTACGGGCAATTTTTGCTTAAGCTGACGGGCTCGAAATCGCCCCACATTAAAAAATAGCCTTGTGCCACATCCCGCCTTGTGGGTAGGTTTTGGGTAAATACCGAAACAGCAACAGCCGCATTTAGCGGCAGTCTGAGAAAATACAATAGTAATCTGCAGAGAGACTTATTCTAAGAGTGACTGAACTCAACTAAGTAATAGGTACATGAAAACGCAATTATTACAGGTGATAGATTAAATTTCTTCTTCAAGTTTTAGCTTATTTTGTTTTGTAGTTATCAATCTCTCTATTACACGCGTTTCACTGAAGACGATGGACATGGCACTGCGATTAAAAGTTTTATTGTACAAGAGATTTCTTTTTTTGGATACAGAATGTGTAAATTCTCAAAATGATCTTAGGATCCGAGCATTTTTAAGGTTGTTTCTGTTTGTCTAAATATGTTTTTTCTTTTTTCTTTTACATAGGACCAACGTTATTTATAAATTTACCTGCCTGTTACAGAACTGCGTTCCTGACGAAAACAAATTCATGAATAATAATTGCACTGGTCATAGAACTACATGTCTATCAAGAAGACTTACTTTGCATCTCTCGGATCATAGCTCCATTAGGACCCATTTAAACACACAGGGAGACCTACCAGCCTCTATCCACAACATATTTGTAGAAAACACCAACATAATACGCGCATCTAATTGCACAAAACGCTTCAAATAATGGAAACTTTAATGATGAAAAAGAAGAAACCAAATCTCAGTAATATTTATTATGAACACAGCCAAAATGTGCTGTGTTCAGGAATTAATACATTTCTATTGTTATAAAAAAAATTTACATATCCAATTAAATAATAAACAAACGTCCTTGATATTGGGGAATTGATTAGCCGAAAGCGCTCGAACCCAAATACGATTTGGAAAGTTCTTACGCATTTTTTATTAAACTGCAAGCAAATATAATAAAATTTTTAATCGCAGTGACTTATCAGTCGTCATTGAAACTTATATATATATATATATATATATATATATATATATATATATATATATATATATATATATATATGATGTATCAAAAAAATATAAATTTTCTGCCATTGTTAAACGAAACACTTTTCAGTTAACTCACTACTACACACGTTAAACGTTGAAGGCAGACTCGCCACAAATGTACACGAATGACAAATGTAACCTAGTCTATATAGTAACACAGCGTCATCTACCATAAACTTTATTTAAACTTAACACAAAGAGATGAGTTTGTGGACATATATTTATATGGACTTTTGCTTTTGTATAGGTATGAGAAACCCGTCCCCAATGTATGTAAAAGTATTTTTGATAAACCCTGTATATATATGAAGTTCAATTTTGTCAGGTATAAAGCCACAAGACTTTGTTCGGTACTGTATTACTAGTCCACCTTGAGTAACTACTTCGGAGTGGCACACATCAAATTGCCAGACACATTTATATGCACTCTATGCTTACTCTATTAGACAAAGGCATTTATAAGTAGATAAACATGCAGTCGATTCTTAATGACTTTTATAAATAGACAATTTGTATAATGGAAGACGCATATCCTGACGATAATAGCGGTTGCAGTCGAAGCAGTGATGTTGACTTGACAAGACTAAATGGTAACGGAATATTACATTTACACAAAGAAAAAAAAAGTACTTATTGAATATATTTCGTATTTCGACGTCGACATCCGAGCTTCGGTACCCAGGTCGGAATAGCAGATCAATTACCCAGGCGGACAGGCACCATTAAAACCAGCAGCCAGGCAGACGACGAATAATCTGAATAAAAAGTACTTTGCAATGGAGAGTCTTCGGTTGTGAGGCTAAAATGGCGATTGCTTTTCTATTTGGTGCTAGAAATAAAGAATGATGAAAAAGAAAGTCTAAAATGTTTGCGAGTGTTTGAGGGAATGTTAGGAAGTCGATAATAGCCAACAATAAAAATTGGCGGCAATCAATTTTTTTTGTGGAAGGTTGAGAGCGGGTGACGAATGACGAGTCGCTGACCATTCATTATTTTCAAGAAGAATTGTAAAAGCAGAAAACTGTAAGTTTTCTCTGGTACTAAAGAAAAACAGGGAAAAATAGCAAAGTGTGTGTTATCGTGGTGAATAAATATTTACTAATATATATATATATATATATATATATATATATATATATATAAAATTGGTCTTATGAAAAATAGTTGAAGGGTTTGCACATTGTTATAAGCAAAAATAATGCTAATGTAACCGCCATCACCAACAACCATCACCATTGTCATCAATATTAGATACCACCCATTGAAATCTTCACAACCATTAACACTGCCGCCAGTCTCACTATCGCCATCATCATTATCGTTATAAGTAAAGGACGTTTTAATGCAATCATCAACATAATCATCATCAACAACAATAATATAGAAATAATATATCTCCTTGCAATCAAAAATTTGCACTACCACTAGACCCGAGATCAGTATCATGATCATCATCGTTATAAGTAAAGAAAGTATCATCATCATCATCATCATCATCATCATCATCATCATCATCATCATCATCATCATCATCATCATCAACAACAACAACAACAACAACAACAACAACATAATAATTCTTCTTGCAATCGTTCATCCATTTACTGTACCCTTAGACGCGCTATAACCATTATCGTTATAAGAAGACAATTCTAATGACATCATCATCATCATCATCATCATCACTGACGCCGCCGCCGCCGTCGTCGTCGTCGTCGTCAACAACACCTACAAGGACGATATGGCTCTATCTGAATACAACGCAACCCTAACCGCTACCACTACAGCCACTATCACCATCATCATGATCGTTATAAGAAACCTCCTCCTCCTCATCATTAACATCAACAACAATATAACATAACTCATCATCATCATCATCATCATCATCATCATCATCATCATCATCATCATCATCATCATCATCCAACGGCACCAGTAACAATAAAACATAAATCTCATTAAAATAAGCGAAACCAGTTTTAGACCCTCTATCACCGATCACCATCAATTTAATCTTTATAAATAAAGTATTAATCATCATCGTCGTCGTCGTCGTCGTTGTTGGCGTCGTAAATAACATCATCATTATCATTATCATCAACATCATCATGAACAACAATATAACATAACTCTCGCTGTACACGACCACTGCTAATTACACCTTCATCACCGCCACCTCCTTAATACCATCCGTACCATCTTCCTCAAAATCATTATCATCATCATCATCATCATCATCATAATGATCAACTGCACGGATCAGACGTTAATCTCTTCAGCGTGTAAGTTAGATCGTGAATTCTAAATTTGATAATAAATCAATCAATAAATTTGGAATCTCATTTTCTGTGACGTCGATTTGATAATATCAAATAATTAGAAAAAATCATTTCTTAAGTTTTAGATATTTTTTAAAATTCAAAAATGTAATTTTAGAAAACTACTTTTCCTATTTTTCTCGTCTTCTGATTATTTGCTTAAAAAACCGCGAATAAGTGTTTTGGAATATATTTAATAATTTCTAGCATTTTTGAATGGAAAATAATTGGCTTCTTAAAAACAATGACAGATTACTTTGATTCTATTTTCTTGTATTTCATTTGCAGAAGATATTGTTTCAAATATTGTTAGGACATTTTATTGATGCTATATTAATATTGGTTTCGATTAGCGAAATAATTCGATTTCAAATCTCTTAATTTCAGATCACATGATACATTGGTTGTGTTGAAGAAACAGACAACCGACCCAAAGGCGAAACAGACGCAGAGAATTCACTGACATGTGTTATCTCCCCTAAGCATGGGAAGCGGAAATGAGAACACACTGTCCGCGTGGATTCAATAAAGGGTTCGCTTCAAAATTCAGAAGAAAAGATTGAAGCATTTTATCGATCAACAAAGAACACGCACTCAGTGGCATGGGTGGGGCAGTTTCCTGTGATTTGTTAAAAAAGAAAAAAAATCCGAAATCTTATTCGATTTGACACATTCCTGATGATTTAATTGGTTGAAATAATGTCCCCCACTAAAAACAAAAAAACAACAATATATATATATATATATATATATATATATATATATATATATTACAGCGAGGTTCACCATTTACAAGGCACGGGGGGCACTCAAGGTAGAGGGTTACGTTTGGAGACCATTTTTGCGTATAGAAGTGGAATGCAATGGTTTGCTCCAGCCTTGGACAAGTTAAGATTGTAGTGATTGGGGAAACATCCTGTTGGGAATCGGTTCCACAGGGCAGTAGTTCGCGGGAAGAAGCTGTTCGAGTATAACTTACTTACCATCGATGGGATACAAAGAGAATGTAGGTTGTTCACACCTATGTAAGTAGCATGGCGTGTTCTTGCTGTGAAGGTTTGCCTCGGCGGGATCAGGGAATTTAGTTCGTCCGAGCACTTTCCGTAGAAGTAGCAGTAGAACAGTGAAAGGCTTGTCACATCGCGCCTGTGGGATAGAGGTTGAAGGGTGGAGAATAGTTCGTCACCCACAAGGCCTCGAAGATGCTTTTGAACATAATCAAGGCTGGAGAGAGTACGGTCTGGGCAGCTCCCGCCCAAATATGACAACAGTACTCCATTTTTGGCCTGATATGGGTCTTGTGAAGTTAGAGGGTAGCATGAGAGGTCAAGTACTTACTGGAGCACTACAGGGAGCCGACCATTTAACCTGCATCCTTAGAAATGGATCGTGTATACGAGTTCCACTTGAGATCGAGTGTGAATTTGAGGCTCAGCAGTCTTTTGAAGCATGGTGCTTCTTCGAGAGGACTTCCGTTCATCAAGATTGGCGGTAGTTCGGGATCAGATTGGCGATGATCGAATGTAACTAGCTTGGTCTTCGAAGCAGGTTTTACCCCACTGGGTAGTTTGCGCAAGACCAGAAGTGAATTCAGTCGCCAATATCTGGCTATCGAGAGTTTTAGAGGTACGCCAGTATATAGTTGTATTAACGACAGAGATGTTTACAAATCATCTGAGTATATTCGTAGGTAAATCATTTATATAGATCAAAAAGAGGGTTGGTCTGAGGAGTGATCCCTGGGGGACGCCCGCGTTGACCTCTTGGGTATCGGAAGACTGGCCATAGAAAACTACCTTCAGGGACTTACCTGTTAGGAAGGGTTTTATGATCGAGAAGACCCTTCCAGTGTTTCCATCACTAGAGGGCTTGTGTAGAAAGTCTTTGTGCCACACCTTGCCGAAGGCCTTTGATATACCCGAGGAGACTGATGGGTCTGTACTACAAGAGTGAAGATTGCACGCCCGCGTTCTTAAAAACCGAGCATACACTAGACATATTCCCCATGTTTGGGAAAGGTTTCTCCTTCAAGCAGTGATTGAATAATTTTGCTAGGATTGGCGATAGTTCCGATTGATGTTCTTAAGGACCATCACCGGAATTTTGTCTGGACCAGTGGATTTCTCAGGGTCACTGCCTTTGATAAGTCTAGAGACCTCACGAACTGTGACGGTAATATTACTGAGATTGTGCTCAGTGAGATGTGGGAACTTGGGGAGAGAATGACCTTTGTCATCTAACGTTGAGTTAGAGATAAAGATGGAGGCGCCATTTATAATTGTGAACAGTCATTTTACCTCTGTTCATGATTTGGTTGGTGATCTTCCAGAATTCACTGGATCCAATTTGTTTCTTTTCAACCTGGGTCTGAACCGCTAATGCGGAGCTGCACTTTACGTTTTCTAGGACTTTTTGCAGCTATTGCAGGCAGTTCTGAATGCAGTGAGGGCCGAACTACTTCACTCCTTGCGATAAATATTGAAGTAGTGAAATATGGCCGCAGCGCATTCAGGGGTGAACCAGGGTAGACTGTTTCGTTTTTGCTGAAATTTCTTTTGGGGTACAAAGCTCTCCACTAGAGAAAGGATCCAGTTAGTGACAAGGGCAGCAGTTTTGGAGGCAGTATATATATATATATATATATATATATATATATAAGAAAACATTTTTTCCGGTCAAAGTTAAATTTGTCTGGACAAAAACGGTTATATTAAATGTCACCCCCCCCACAAATAAACGAATGTGCAGGGCTATTAATTGTATGTGCCATAGTTTCCACCGATTTCTTCAGGCAGTAGAGGTTAATAGACTATTAACCTCTCGTATTCTTGACTTTAATATATATCTATATCTATATCTACATATCTGTCTGTCTGTCTCTCTCTCTCTATATATATATAGCTTTAACATTAAGTTAAAAAATACAGGTAGACAGTGACTGGCCACGACTATAAGTTTCATGTGTTTGCACACAATCATCAGGTAGCCAGTGGCTGTAGTAGTAAGGTGAGTACCCTATATACAACCGGGCGAGTTCAGTTTCCCCTTCAAACTGAACTCGCCCGTTTGTATTTAGGGTACTCACGGTGGTGAAAACCTGGACGGTGTGGAGGGCAAATCATCCATCCAAGATCTAAAATGACCGTAAAAAAGGTTCTACATGGAAAGCCTTGCTAGTATTGCAAAAAGTGCTAAATAACAAGTGAAACTAGTCATGATTGTGTGCAAAGACATGAAACTTATAGTCGTGACCAGTCACTGACTACATGGTTTTTAAATTAATACACACGCACACACACACACACACACACACACATATTAATTTGTCTACCGATTTGAATATTTGAGAAGTTTTATTATAGAAAAATACGTCGCCGGTAGGATTCGAACCTGTGCCCTCCCTTTGTAGGCTAAACCGTTGTTAGATCCAATATGCTTCAGCCGGGTCGGATACGAAGAGCGTCGCCATTAAGAAAGGTTGTATACTGCCTTTAACTGAATACTTCCAGTTAATGGGTCTCCACTGAAATAATCGTTTAGCCCTTTGAAGCCTGACTCCCTGATGAGTACGGTATATACACTTTCACACAGTGGCCGACATACCGGCCACTCGGGTTCAAAGATTTAAAGAGTCAGTTTCTCCTGACAAATGGGACGCATGTTGGAATCCTGCTGGAGAGCGCATTTTGCTTTAATAAGATTTCTTTAATATTCAGGCCAGTAGACGAAATAAACTACTGCTTAAAGTAAACGGAGCGCCTGCTCAAATATGGGTATCGGCTAAAAATAACACACACACGCACACACACACACACACACACACACACACACACACACACACACACATACATATATATATATATATATATATATATATATATATATATATATATGTGTATGTATATATAGGCTTATGTAGGGTTATTTTATGAGAGATCGGCAGTTACGCATGCACCACGTCTTCCCTCTCCACACGACCAATGTTGTCCAAGGCAATGACAAAGGCCAATACATCTTGGCACTTGCATCGTCACAGAAGTTGCCACAACGAAATTAAAGATGACATGGGACTGTCTTAGATATCTATCTATCTATCTATCTATCTATCTATCTATATATATATATATATGATAAAAAAGGCTCAAACACTAATATTCCATGGTTATAATTTATTACATTGGAATCGTAATCACGACCCAATTCAGAACTACAAATTCAAAAAGCTTTTTGAATTTGTAGTTCTGATGAATTGGATCGTGATTAGGATTCCAATGTAATAAATTATAACCATAGAATATTAGTGTTTGAGCCTTTTTTATTATATTCTTACTCTGTCCTGGACATTGAGTTCTACCTGGATTCTATCACGTTGGAATCTCTCTCTCTCTCTCTCTCTCTCTCTCTCTCTCTATCTATCTATCTATCTATCTATATATATATATATATATATATTGACGACCAATATTATCTCTCTTACTCTCTCTCTCGATATATATATATATATATATATATAAAAATATTTACATACGCTCTATCTCTGATATTGAGCACTTTATCCCATAAATATGAGCACAGCTTAAAACTATATTTTTCACATATATATATATATATATATATATATATATATATATATATATATATATATATATATATTATTTAAATACATGTATTCTGGCGTGTTGAAAATACCTGAATAATACAATTTGCAAATAAAATTATGTTTGAAGAAATCGATATCAGGGAAAAAATTAAGTTAAAAAAAGAAACGACTAAAGACATCCGTGTTGGCCGAAAATAATCAAAGAATTAAAACCGTAGGCGTAGGTTCGTTTCATAACCAAGTTTGCGAGTACACATCCGGAAGTTGACTTACACACTTGCAATAAATGCAGGTAGCGTTTGTTATGGTCTGCCGACAATGCACTCCCCAAATATATATATATATAATTATTTATTCGAAAATTATAAGATAAATATGTTATAAAATCACTACAAAAATAGCCATTCTGTTTCAACACTTCTGGTGTCTTATCAAGTGATGATGTTGAATGCAGAATAAATATATGTGTATATGTTGTGTACATATATATATATATATATATATATATATATATATATATATATATATATATATATATATATATGTGTGTGTGTGTGTGCGTGTATATGTTTGTCTGTAGGTAGACTTTTCTGTGTTTCTGTCTGTAGTGATGAATGTGTGTACACATATATCTGTGTATAGTTTTTATTTTCTTTCACCTACTGTTATATTTTTGTTCTCGTGTATGCGCACTAGTGCGTATATAGGTATATAGGAAATATATCTTAGATATATTTGTGTGTTTGGAGTTTTCGTTTTGATATATTAGATGGTGTTAATTTTTATGCGTATATATCTATCTATTTGTCTGTCCATGTCTATCTGTTTTAATGTCCTTTCTTTCCTTAATGTTTGTTTTTATCTATGTAAATTTGCCCGTATAAGTCATATTTTAATAAGTGGTTAGAATTCGTTTAATTACACTTCCGAACTTGAATATTTCTTGGTAGGTGTATCGGCGTGTTTTTGTCAATGTATGTGTGTGTATGTACGTGTCTTAATAGGTGTCTGTGTGTATGGTCACATGTGTGTACCTTTCATTGTGTATGTACGTTTTTTTTGTTTTTCTTTAAGAGTCGTGGAGATATTTCCTATCTCGTCGCTTTTGTGTGTGTGTGTATATCTAAATATGTCTGCGTATTTATGTATTATAATCTGATTGTGTATGTATTGTCGTTTGCAAGATGTCATCCTCCACCTGCCTCTGTTTATGCTTCAAATGTATCCATGTTGTCATGAAGTTCAGAGCAACATTTGATATTAACGTTGATTCCAACTTAATTTCAATAAAAACAAAATAAATAGAATAATATGTATTTTTTCCTTTTTCCTCAGTAATTTTATAATTTTAAACTAAATATAGATTAAATTTAAATTTTAATATGGGTAATTTTTAATTTGTAATTTAAAATTTTATCGTATAATTTAATATTCATTAGTTAGAATAAATTTTATTTTAGTCTAACCCCAACATTAAAGCATTAAATAATTATTATAACCTTAGTTCGTTGTCAAGTTTTTTGAATTCTCGTATACCTGTATTTTGATTTTTTATTCCAGATTGTAATAGCATTTCTATCAGCGAGGGGTATCTGATTGATTTGAATATTTTAAAACCCTTTATTCTGTATTCAACATCATCAATTGATAAGACACCAGAAGTGTTGAAAATAAATGGCTATTTTTGTAGTGATTTAAAAAAATATTAATGTTATAATTTTCGAATAAATAATGAAATTTTCTCTACTCTGTATTGAGCACTCTTTTAAGAATAGTATTTATTGGTTATTTGAATTTATTCTGTATACAACAATCCTATACTTTGACATATATATATATATATATATATATATATATATATATTACTGTTATGACTTTTTGTACAATAATTGATTTCCTGTATCATAATTCGATGTTTTGTTAAAAAATAGTAAGTGTTTTATCCAGTTCATTTTTTTTACAAAATGTCACTCCTAACACGAAATTTTTAAAATTGTAAATATGTATAATAGTACTATGACTTTCTGGATCCTTCTACAACTTTATGGAAACTTCTAGAACTTGTTTTTGTTTATTTGTAACTTTGTATATTATGCTATAGCTATAAACTGTTAGATGGGTTCAAAAATGCATAAGTATTATCAAATTGCATGCATTGTAAAATTTTTGGTTTGTGGTGGCCTTATTCAAGAATTAAGACAAATTTTTATTACTTTTGAACAAAATTTCATCGATATATGAGACAGGAACATAAGGTTACAAAAAAGACTTAACACTGATATATATATATATATATATATATATATATATATATATATATATATATATGGCATTTGTGTGTGTGTGTGTGTGTGTGTGTGTGTGTGTGTGTGTGTGTGTGTATGTGTTTAAAATCGGATATGGAATCCCGAAAAAGTTTCGAAGAAATTTTACAAAGGGAAAAAATTTCATTAAAACTAGATTTGATTAATTACACGTTTAGCCTCTCTAGGTTTCAGCAGATCCAAAAAAAAAACGTCTCGGGTATAACGATACAGCAAGGCCTTCGATCCGGAGGGTTTTTGAGAGCGTGGAAACACCTCTTAATTGCTGCTGTTCCCAGGTCCACCCTGACAGGGGAGGTAGCACCTGTTAGGGTCCAACTATGGGCAAATAGTTAACCTCCCAAATTGGGGTTAAAACTTTATGTGTAAAAATAGGTTTTAATACACCAATACGTCCTTGTAAAAAAAAGAAAAATTACCAGCAATAAATTTTTGAAGAAAAAATTATTACAGCAATACATTTTTGAAAAAAAAAAATTATCAACAATAAAAATCTTGTCGGCATTAATAACCCACTGAGGTTGAAATGCCGTAAAACCAAATAAACGCAAACTCTTATCTATAAACTGATTTCTTCCAAAGAATACATATTCTATTCATACGAACCTATCCTAAAAATCTTATCGGCATTAAATAACCCATTGAGGTTGATATGCCGTAAAACAAAATAAACGCAAACCCAGATCTACAAACTGATGTCTTCCAAAGAATACATATTCTATTCATACGAACCTATCCTAAAAATCTTATCGGCATCAATTAACACAATGAGGTTGATATGCCGTAAAACAAAATAAACGCAAACCCTGATGTCTTCCAAAGAATACATATTCTATTCATACGAACCTATCCTAAAAATCTTGTCGGCATTAAATAACCCATTGAGTTTGATATGCCGAAAAAGAAAATAAACCCAAATCCTGATCTATAAGCTGATTTCTTCCAAAGAATACATATTCTATACATAAGAACCTATCCTAAAAATCTTGTCGGCATTAAATAACCCATTGAGTTTGATATGCCGAAAAAGAAAATAAACCCAAATCCTGATCTATAAGCTGATTTCTTCCAAAGAATACATATTCTATACATAAGAACCTATCCTAAAAATCTTGTCGGCATTAAATAACCCATTGAGTTTGATATGCCGAAAAAGAAAATAAACCCAAATCCTGATCTATAAGCTGATTTCTTCCAAAGAATACATATTCTATACATAAGAACCTATCCTAAAAATCTTGTCGGCATTAAATAACCCATTGAGTTTGATATGCCGAAAAAGAAAATAAACCCAAATCCTGATCTATAAGCTGATTTCTTCCAAAGAATACATATTCTATACATAAGAACCTATCCTAAAAATCTTGTCGGCATTAAATAACCCATTGAGTTTGATATGCCGAAAAAGAAAATAAACCAAACGAAAACCAAAAACGAAAGAAAAAGTTATTAATATATTTTTCCAGCTTTTCTATATCGGATTAAATGTAAATCCTCATCTCATTTTCAGAGTGGGTCGAAAGCAAGAATCTTATTTGGCTTTTTCTGAAAGGAATCCAAGGCAAATCCCCATCCTCAAATTAGAGAAGCATTTACCTTTAATTCTGTACGGTAAAGCTGGGACACATATATTAAAAACTTTCGATATGAACTGAGAATCACAAAAATAGATACAGAGTAAATATTAACGGCTTTTTAAAAAGTCACTCATGTTCTTTCTTTAATTACAATAAACGACACCTTAAGGACAAAGTCCTAATGATTCATTATTTAAGCATACACACACACACACGAACACACACATACACACACATATTTACATTTATTTTTTTCGTTTTGGTATCTGATGAAGCCTAGAAAGGCGAAACGCGTAATCAAATCTTGGTTCAATGAAACGTTTTTTCGTTTGTCAAATTTCTTCAAAACTTTTTCGGGATTCCATATCCGATTTTAAACACACACACACACACATACACACACACATATTAAATAGCATAGAAAGGGCAGGGATTATCTGTTAAAATCTTTTGTTAAGCTTCGCCTGGTGTCGAAAACGTTATTTAATATTAGCTAGAAACTTGTAAACGAAGTGACTTAAATCATGTTTTATGTTCTGTATACTTTACAGACACACACACACACACACGAGGACATGCGCACACGCACAGACGTGTGCTCACGCGCGCGTGCGTACGTATAAAATTCATTTTCCTGGAAAACGTTAATTTTTGTACAAGAAGAATGCTGTAATGTGTTTGAAAAATCGGAGAGAACCTTTGCAATCACTAAAACATACACAACATTTTCAAAAGGTCTTAAAAAAGTTTTGCTTAAACAACACGACAGATTGAAACAAAATGGCTGCAAAGACATAAAAGAAAATAATTAGACCTTTCTTCACCGAAGATTTTCTTTGCTTGAACAGCCAAGAAACATTCATCAATCAAATTCTGACAGGTACAAAACAACAAAACCAATAAAATCCATCTATCTCAGCTTGTTAATATCTATCTATCTATCTATCTATCTATCTATCTATCTATCTATCTATCTATCTATATATCTATCTATCTATCTATTTCAGTCTGTTCATTATCTAAGTTAAATTTCAATGTTTGTTTGTTTCTTTCTTTCACAGTCTGTTCATATCTATCTATCTATCTATCTATCTATCTATCTATCTATCTATCTGTGTTCTGTGTGTACATGCATTTGGTTTGTATTTCTTTATGTTTGCCAATAAATATGTGTATGCATATATATATATATATATATATATATATATATATATATATATATATATATATATATGTATATATATATATATGTATATATATATATATATATGTATATATATATATGTATATATATATATGTATCTCTCTCTCTCTCTCTCTATATATATATATATATAATGTGTGTCTGTGTGTGTGTGTGTGTGTGTAGTTGTGTATAAGACATTCCTAGCACAACGTAGATAAAAAATAAATGAAGAACATGAACAAATCGGTGATAAAAAAACAAATAAAAAACTATAAAAGTATTAAGTGCGTGTTGAGTTAGTGGAAAATTGCTGTCTCCGAAAACTTGTTTCCATTTGAAAGAACAATAAAGTCGAATGGCAGCCATTTTGAATTTCATGTTTAACGCTTTTGCTTCTGATTTATACGTGAAATTTTAAATATCAGATCTACGCTTTGCTGTATTATTGAATGGAAACAATAAATATCAATATTGTTTTCGCTTTTACGTTTACAGTTTGTTAATATTTTTACCGCACAGGCCGTTAAGATAAAAATATCGTGAAATATCTCGTTTCGTACGGCTTCCTTTACAGCGCATGTGTAATCAATATTTTACAATTACAGAAAAATTTCATAAGAATCGTTAAATCTAAAAAATGTTATGAATATTCAAATGTTGTAGAATATATTTTTTTATGTTTGCTACTTTGGGTACTTCACCATTTTTTTTCGGATTTTTATCATTATTTTATTAACTATAATCACACTTCATCTTCTATGTGGCTCTCATTTATACAACGTTGCAATACCGGTTTCCATATGATCACCGAAGTTAAGCAACGTCAGTACCTAGATGGTTGACCGCTTGGGAATATCAGGTGCTGTAAGGCCGTGGTATAATAGAAAATGGTTTGGAAATGTTAATTCTCGATGGGTACCGTTATATTCCTTTACGCGCAAATACCACTCGAACACGTATGAATCCACATCATCTCCCCTCACAACTATAGGTTAATTAATAAGACTTATATCTCTAAAATCATTATCATCTAAAAAAATATTACATACTAAAATCATTTTCTGGCTTTAAAAAACTGCAAATGGCTGATAAGCAATAGAAAATGAATCAAACAAGCAAAAATCGTTTTATGTGCCGTGTTTCTTCAAGACATTTGCGACCTTTGCTCTCCACAATTTGCTCTCCTTTTAGGCTCTTAATAAATGTTGTCTTTTGTTATCACCCCTAAACTTTGTTCCGCTATCCGTTTGACCAGGCTCACTACATAGATTATGCGGTGTTTTCCTCTGTCCTTCTTGCCTTTAGTCTGCCTTGTGATTATCAAAGGCTCTTTACTCTTGCCAAGCTCTTTTGGTTTTGGTTTGTTTTGTTTTACGGTATATCAACCTCAATTTGATGTTATTTAATGCCGACAAGATTTTTATTGCTGGTTATATCTTTTTCCAAAAATGTATTGCTGGCAAGATTTTTTCATCGAAAATGTATTCCTGGTAATAATGTCTTGCTAGTAATCATTTTTTTTAACAAAAAATTATTGCTTGTATTAAAACTTATTTTTACGCTTTTATAGTGTGTTGACTCCAGTCTGGGGGTTAACTATTTGCCCATAGTTGACATCCTAAAAGGTGCTACCACCCCGAGTCAGAGTGGACCTGGGAACAGCAGCAATTAAGAGGTAGTTCCACGCTTCTCAAAAACTCCTGATCCGAGGCCTTGCTGTCGGATGTAGTTTATCGTATTACCCAGGATGCGGATGCAGTTTATCGTCTTACCCAGGACGCGCCAAGCCTTTTTTCTTCATTATGTTTTCTAGAAATTTCAACTGTCTCTTTCTGATGTTAATTATAAGTGTCCTTTTTTCCGATTTCTCTAAAACTTCCTGGTTGCTCACATGCTTGCTCCATAGTATTCTAAACACCCTTCTTTAGAACTACATTTCTATTGCTTCAAGTCTCTTCTTCATCTGTGAGGAGATTATTTAATATTCACTGTTTTATAGGAGGAGCCATATTACACCGCAGTCAATTACTTGTTTTTGTTTTTAACAAGATTTGCCTGTTTCGTAATAGTTTATTTAGCTTCTGGAAGGCATTTTTTCTATTAGAAATTCGGTGTCACACTATCGGTTCTCTGCATCATTGAAGATAGCAACAGGTTTTTAAGTATAACGAACTGCTTTCATTACCTTCTTAACATAACGTCGCAGAGAAAATAGAAACAAAATGAACAATTATACTTAACATTAGAAAGAGGCAGTTGACATTTCCAGGGCACATAATGAAGACAGTGCGATAAGAAAATTTGACACTCAAGGCGATAGTGAACGCAAGAAGGACAGCGGAAAATAGCGCATGACATATCTAACGAGCTTGTGTACATGCTTGGCAGAACGGGTATTTGGAGAGACAGCGAAAAGACAATAGACAAGGTCTTGGAGAGTCATGATCACCCACGTCCTGAAAGAACAGGAAATAATAATAATAATAATAATAATAATAATAATAATAATAATAATAATAATAAACTGAAGGTTTTATCATTGCTGCACAAGACCAATGCTTGTTAACTAGGAATTATCAAGCACATATACTAAAATACTGTGTTAGCCCAAGATGCAGATTCTGTGACAAATATCCAGAAACCATTGATCATCTTGTATCAGGTTGCACGATATTGGCACCCACTGAATATAAAGCCCGGCATGACAGAGTGGGCCAATATCTGCACTGGAAAATGTGCAACTCCTATGGGAAGGAAACTGGAAGAAATTGGTACGAACACCACCCTGACCCGGTTACGGAGATAGGACCTGTTACAATTCTATGGGACTACACAATACACACTGACAGAACAATCAAAGCCAACCGCCCAGACATTGTTATTAAAGACCACAAACAAAATAAGTGCCTCCTTATTGATATGGCAGTCCCTGCAGACTGTAATGTATCTTTGAAGATATTCGAAAAACTGTCAAAATACAAGGACCTTGAAATAGAAATCTCAAAAATGTGGCACATGGGAACATCAACAATTCCTGTTGTAGTTGGAGCCCTTGGACTGGTTGGAAAAGATTCCAGTAGGCTGATTGAAGGGATCCCTGGAAGTCCATGTCTCAAAGAGATAAAAAAAATTGTTCTGACAAGTACAGCCCACACTTTACGAAGGGCTTTATCTATGTAATTTTTTTATTTTATTTTTTTATTTTTTTTTTACAGTGGAAAGTGTCATGATGCCATTTCTAACTTTAGGTCCCTGGGCGGGACCCGGAAAGAAATGTGTAAACGCCAGATATCAAAGGAAATAAAAATAATAATAATAATAATACATGCCAATTCAAACTGACAGGGAAATAAAAGCTAACAGACCTGATATTATCATAAAAGACAAGAAATTCAGGAAACGTATACTTATTGACATAGCAGTACCATCTGTGAGAAACACCTCCATGAAAATTATATTTATTTTTACTAACAGTTTTCCAGGTAACATCAACATACAAGTTACCCAGAAAATCGCCATAATAGGAATATCCCATATACTAAGACAAGTGCTATCATTTAAATGACAATTCTCCTATAGGGCCTAAGGACCATAGTTCGGACCTGGCTCTATAGGATGCAAAGCAGAAAACATAACATAGACAAATGATATTCGGTTGGTGCATAATTATCAGGCGTTTTTGCAGGCGAGTTACTTGTTAATAAAAATTGCTGTTTTGTTTATTTTTTTAAATAAATATATCTTATTTTCAGGTTATAAAAATGCGTGTCGATAATCATACGCTCCGGAATAATCATTTAAAAATGTTATTGTTGAATTGTTATGTCTCTTTTTTCATAATAAATATTGTTTAAATACGCCTGATAATTATGCACCAACCCAATAATAATAATAATGATAATAATAATAAAAATAGTCCGTGACCACATGACGTACCTTAATATTGTTTACATAAAGTCAATTCAGATACCACGGCAAAATACATATCCAATAAATTTTCCAAGAATAATTATGGAAGATTAGAGTAGTTTAATCTGTTATTAAATTTATAACGTCTTGACATCGACTAGCTAAGAATTTGTAGAATTTGCATATTATTATTTACATTTTTTAATGCGGACTAATGACATCGTTCTTGTAATTATTGCAATATTTCATCGGCTAGATTGTAGATGTGTAAATGTAAACTTTTCTGGCATGACACTGACCAAGCATTCCTTGCAGTAGATGAAGCTGTTGATTCGATGTAGTCACTCCACTTCAAGTTAGTGGAAAACTTGACGCCTAGAAGGCGTTCTGTGTTGCTCACCTGGAGTATAGCATCAGGCATTCTGATGGCAAACAGAAAAAGGTTCACCGTAGTGATTAAATGAAAGCATATTTGTTTGGGAGGTGTGGAGCGGGCATATTGCATTGTCTGTTGTTCTCTAGCCGAGTGTCTGTCCGTAGACAGAGCCGCGACTGAGTCGTATTCTGCCTGAAGGTAGTGAACTTGACAATCGTGATCCAGGCCGCCGACTGCCTGGCTGCGATGAATTGGTATTTACCCAGTTCCCACCATTGAGATTAGATGTGACACAAGGTTGAGATTATTTTGGGGAACCCGAGCTTATCCGCTCAGGCCAATGGTCCAAATTTACCCAACCCCCACAACCACGGGATCGGGTACATTCCTTGTTTATTTTTCTCAGCCGAGTTCCCGTCTGAGTCTCTTTCTTTCTCTGCTCAAAGACAGAGAGCTTCACAATCGCTAACCAGACAGCGGACTGCCTGCTGCGACGAGCGTTTCCACCCAGGCCACTGGTCAAAATTTACCCAGCCACACCCTTCAAAAGCGAGCTCGGGTATAGTACTAGTCTGTTATTCTCAGCCTAGTCTTCATCCATTGACAGAACCCCCGACTATGCCACCCTCCTCTCGAAGACGGAGGTCTTGTCACCCTCTGCCCGAAGACAGAAGTTTTGTCTTCTCGCGAGCCTGGGACTGAGTGTGACGAGTTGGTATTTATCTGTCGTCCCACTGCAGACTAGATGCGACACAAGGACAAGTTCACTGTGAGGAACTCGAGCGTTTCTACCCTGGCTTACTGGTCAAAATTTACCCAGCCCTCAACCCCGGCAAAAGCGGGCTCGGGTACAGAAACTGGTCTGTTTTTCACATTCGAGTCTGTGTCTAAAGATAGTGCCCCGATTCAGTCATCCTCCACCTTTTCTCGAGCCTTGGACAAACTTCTACTTCTCTTTCTATATATATATATATATATATATATATATATATATATATATATATATATATATATATATATATATATATAAAAAGACATTTATATATATAATGTTTAACGTTCTTTTTATAGATACAAGTATTTAAGCAAATGCTCTGTTTTATAATAAACAGTATTAAATAACATTTAACACTGATTAGGAAATGAATTCCTGTTGCCTAAACATATTATCTGCCACATATATCTATTCGTGTAAATTCTGCTACTTCCCTTCTTTGAATGCTCGTTAGTTTTCTTTGCTTTCATCTGTCCGTGAATTTCGGGTGCTGTACAACCTTGTACTACCGACATTCTATTAGTGATTGCATAACAAAGACATTAACTCAATACCACCAGCTCAATACCATTAGCTCAATACCACCAGCTCATTACCATTAGCTCAATACCATTAGCTCAATACCACCAGCTCATTACCACCAGCTCAATACCATTAGCTCAATACCACCAGCTCATTACCATTAGCTCAATACCATTAGCTCAATACCACCAGCTCAATACCATTCGCTTAATGCCATTAGCTCAATACCATCAGCTGAACAGGACTGTATATATTACCGGATACATGTTTCTATCTCCAACTTTTATCGACGGCACGTGGTTAGAGATGTTAGTTATCAATCAACGTTGTACTTTGACATCAACAGTCACACGCCCTCTTCTTGGTATGTGAAGTAATTATATATTTAACCAAGAAACTAGTTTTCGGTGTTCGTGCTAAAGTAATTGCCAACAAGAAAAGCACAACATAGAAATTACAAATTGGAGATGACAAAATCAAAATGTCAAAACTTTAAATATTTGGTAAGTGTTTTAACAGACGACAGAAAGCGTGACACTGAGATCGGAAGGCGCATTGGGATGGCCAAAGATGCCTTCCAAAAGCTATTCAGAGTATTAAGAAACAGAAACATTTCGTTAGAAACAAAGAAAAGAGCACTGAACTGTTGCTTAATATCGGTCAACCTATGTAGCAGTGAATGGTGTACAATCTGCTCACAGATGAAGACTAGACAGTAGAAATGCGGTTCTACCAAAGGATGCTGTAGATACCATGGACTGAATATGTGAGCATCCACGATGTTTTAGAGAAAATACAAACAAAAAAGTAACTTATACTTAACACCAGAAAGAGATAGTTGAAATTTCTAGAGTCCATAGTGAGGAAAGAGGGATTAGAAAATTTGATACTCACAGGACAAATCGAAAGCAGAGGAAAACAGTGTATGATATACTTAGTGAGCTAGAGTAAATGGATGGCCGGACAAGGTTTAGGAGAGATAACAAAAACATACAATTTATTAAGGGCAACAAAGGACAGGAAATTGTGGAGAGCCATGATAGCCTAAGCCTTGAAGGGACATGGCACATAGAAGAAGAACGAGCTAGAGTAAATAGATGGCCGGACAAGGTTTAGGAGAGATAACAAAAATATACAATTTATTAAGGGCAACAAAGGACAGGAAATTGTGGAGAGCCATGATCGCCTACATCCTGAAGGGACATGGCACATAGAAGAAAAAGAAAAAGGAGGAGAATCACTTGAAAGATTGGTGTTGCACGATCCCCTTTTTTTCTTGGTTTAATCTTGTGCCGGTTTAAAGAAATTGTTGTAAATATCTAACAACAACCTAATCTCGTTTATTTCACCTCTGTCCAATGAAATCAACGGTTTCCTTATGATTAGAGATAATGAGTGTTATCGGCCAATGAACCAGAATTTATGACTTCAAATTTAATCTCTCAAATGGCGAGACCGGTTAACTTATAGTGAATAAAATGACCACTAGAAGTATTAATGAAAGAGATTGTCATTAAGTCACTTGGTATCTCGCAACCTTCCGCTTTTGCCGACAGAACTCAGTATGGTCTCTTTTTAATACATTCACATCATCAAATTATCTTTAATATAATAGCCTTATTGAGTCTGTTATTATCTAATATTAATTTCAGACTAATAACAATACCTTTGTCGTGATTTTAAACGCAATTTTCATAAACCCATTTACAAGACATTTCTGTATTAGAATTAATTGCATTGTTTTCTAAGAATAAATTCTTAGCAAATTCATTTACATATAACAACTCTATTTTATCAGTAAAGATTGTTGTAATTCCTGACTATAGGGAATCGCTTTTTCTGAATTTCACTGAATTTCTAATATAAAACCATATACAGAGTGCACCAAAAAATGTCTACACACTTTAGAAAAGGAAATCTTATATAGATATTGTAATACTAAATTTATTCAAATATCTCGAAATTAATGCCAGTTACCTTTGGAATCCACAATCACAAGAGATGTTCTAAATGGTGGCCTTTAGCATCCAGACATTTATTAGTATGGCGAACTATAGGTTGGGCAACGCTGACCAAAGTGTACAGTAGGATTGTTGCACATCCATCTTTAATTTCTTGACAAATGGCCGCCAATGTAGTCGGTTCTCTGCGATACACATCATCCTATAGTGTCCCCCATAGCTAAAAGTCTGCAGGTCAAGAGAACGTGGGGAGACACGATAGAACCTCTTCGTCGTAGTCAGTGTCGTTGCAAATTCTCATTCAGATAAACTCACACGATTTGGTGGTAGTGTGGCGAAAAATTCATCATTTCCATAAAGTTCATGCATGGCATTGTTATCGCAATTTGATAAAACTACGAAAGACAAGTATTTCTTTATTTCCTGAAGTGTGTATACATTTTTTGGCGGACTCTGTATATAGTAAAATGAATTGCAATGCTTTTCAGTAGGAAAATTATTAAATTATTAATAAACTTATATTATTCAAATAATATGTCAGTTCTAATAGTAACGTTAGTTTTTGTTTCTTATCTGTTGCGGAAACGAAGAATGATTAACTTGGAAGGCAGAACTTGTTACTGTTGTTGTTTCTGCTGAAGAGGTTAATTTCTTCTTCGCCTCAGCAAACTTAAATTCGCGAAAAAGGAATACGTCGTATTAGGGGTAAATAAATGTATAATTTATTTACAAATATACATAGCCGGCATACTACTCGTTGCTGTTGTAAAAGGCGACAGTGGAGAAGGAAGAACGAAAGAGAAAGAATGTTGGTCATGGTTGTCGGCTGATGTTTTGTGAAGACGGTGGCAGCGAAGGATGTAAGTTGAAAAGTATTGAGTTCAGTCTCAGTCTGAATGAGGCGTTCTTGACCAATGTCTGCGAGTCGACATCTCAGCCGGGTCTCTCTCCCTCTCTATCCCTCTTTGTGTCTTCTGTGGCGTTGAATCAAGGAATTTATACCCGTCGTATCGGCTCCAGATCACAGTCTGTGTTTTCGCATTCTGCCTGGGTTCGTCGAGCAGTCAACATCCGGTTTAGTGTAAGAAACATGACATGAGGGTGATCACAGTATGCGAAAGCAGCATGGCGTGTTCGAATTTTAAATATTTGAACTAGTTGAACTAAAAAATGGAGCTCCTTTGCAGATTTGCCATGGAAATACTGGTAGAGTAGCGACAGGCTTGCAAGGTCGCGGGCGTGGCAAAAAGGCTGCAGAGTGAAGAATAAGTATTCAACGACAAGACCGCGGAAACAATTTTGAACCATGCGAAGGCGGGAACGTGAAAATGGCGGCAGCAACATTCCGATTTTGTTCTAATCCGATTCTTTTAAAGATAAAGTATGGCAAAAGGAGTCAAGAGCGATAGAATGAACAGAATATTTTCCCAACATCTTTGGCAATGGATTCTTTATACGAGTTCCATTTGTGATACGAAATTAAATTTGTCACTCGATGCTGCTTGGCCGACACTCAAGATAGCCAACCTGAGTAACTCAAACCAGATTTCTTTTTATTATAATTTGGACTTTACGTTCCTTCGTATTTCTTTCTTTCTTTCTTTCTTTCTCCATAGTTTCTAACCTTTTCCCTGGGCCATTACTCATCTTTCCTCCATTTATGTTATATTCGTTTTTTTAAAAAGTATTTATAGAAAAGACACAGAGAGGCAACTTTAATAATAAAAAAAAGTAAGTTGTGATTATGTGGCTAAGGAGGATCCATAACAAATTACTTTGACTTGAAGAGGTTAGAATTTAGTGTTCAGGGAAGTGTCCACATGGGAGTCTGTTCCACAAAGATGTAGTTATTGGGGAAAAGCTGTCTTAGAATAAAAAGCAATATTTCTTTCTTTCTTATTCTATAGTTTCTTACCTTTTCTCTGGGTGTTTACTCATCTTTTCTACTCTTTTTACGTTATGCTTGATTTTTGCTTTTCGATTTATTCTTTCTTTCTTTCTTTCTTTCTTTCTTTCTTTCTTAGCCTCCGAATCTTTTACTTTCTCAGTTTCTTTCTTTCTTTCTTTCTTTCTTTCTTTCTTTCTTTCTTTCTTTCTTAGCCTTCCAATCTTTTACTTTCATAGTTTCTTTCTTTCTTTCTTTCTTTCTTTCTTTCTTTCTTTCTTTCTTTCTTTCTTTCTTTCTTTCTTTCTTTCTTAGCCTCCCAATCTTTTACTTTCATAGTTTCTTTCTTTCTTTCTTTCTTTCTTTCTTTCTTTCTTTCTTAGCCTCCCAATCTTTTACTTTCTCAGTTTGTCCTTTCTTTCTTTCTTTCTTTCTTTCTTTCTTTCTTTCTTTCTTTCTTTCTTTCTTTCTTTCTTTCTTTCTTAGCCTCCCAATCTTTCTTTCTTTCTTTCTTTCTTTCTTTCTTTCTTTCTTTCTTTCTTTCTTTCTTTCTTTCTTTCTTTCTTTCTTTCTTAGCCTCCCAATCTTTCTTTCTTTCTTTCTTTCTTTCTTTCTTTCTTTCTTTCTTTCTTTCTTAGCCTCCAAATCTTTCTTTCTTTCTTTCTTTCTTTCTTTCTTTCTTTCTTTCTTTCTTTCTTTCTTTCTTAGCCTCCAAATCTTTCTTTCTTTCTTTCTTTCTTAGCCTCCAAATCTTTCTTTCTTTCTTTCTTTCTTTCTTTCTTTCTTTCTTTCTTTCTTTCTTTCTTTCTTTCTTTCTTTCTTTCTTTCTTAGCCTCCAAATCTTTCTTTCTTTCTTTCTTTCTTTCTTTCTTTCTTTCTTTCTTTCTCAATTACTGATATTTAGCGCCTTCACCTTCTCTATTTCTCTTCTTGGTAGACATTTTCGCTTCTATTAATTCCCTCTTTTAGTTCTTCTACCTTTTCTATTTATTTTAGCACATCTTATATATTCTCTTCCTATTAATTATTAGTATATTTTATACAAATTTTCTTCTTCTTAGGGCTTATTATTTTCATTTTTTCCTTTGCTTCATACCATTACATTTTCCTCTTTTTGTATCTATCCTGTTTTGGTTTCAATGTTTCCTTCTCAAGGGGGCTAAAAAAAGATGGTACTTTGGGGAATTGACGGTTAGAAAGTAAAAAAATATGTGCCGAGAACGGGTTGCTGGGGTAATATCGCCTTTTTTTTATTAAGTGATTTTTCTTGTCAAATGTGAATAAAAAGTTTTTCACGCTTTTATTATATTTTATTTCTTTTTGATTAGATATATTTTATTTTATTTTATTAGATACGTTTTTGATAAAACATTTTATTACGATGAAATAAGTGAATAAATGATGTAACGTGTAAAGAAGGAAAGTACAGTAATAAAAATGCCACAACTAACGACAGAAAACGAAATATAGCGACATAAAAATGAATTAGGGAAGGAATGTACAAAGAAAATTTGAAAACCAACGCGGGAAAGGCTGGCGTAGAACCAAACGCTTACATACAAGCGTCCATACGAGCATGCGCAGTGCTATACTGGTGACGAATTATTTATTATGAATAGTACTAATTAAGACGTCAATATTTCCAAGCAGATTAAGTTATTCATTGCTGTATGTATAGAAAATGTTAATTTTTTTTTATCTACACTAATTAAAATAACGGTATTATCAATTTTAGAACATAATTTCTTTTTTTCTTTTCATGTGCCGTGTCCCTTCAGGACGTAAGCGATCATAGATCTCCACCTCCCCCTAGATCTCAATAAGTTTCGTCCCCTGACACCTCCCCCAGACCACGTTCTGTCATCCACTTGCTTAAACCCGCCAGGTATGTCATTATGTATTTTCCTTGTCTCTCTTTCCCTCTATTCGACCTGTGAGTATCAGATTCTCCAGGTCCACCTTTCTCATAATGTGTCCCAGAAATTTAATCTGCCTCTTCCTGTTAAGTATAAGCTCCCTCCTCTCCAAAACCTCATCGTTGCTCACATGTTCAGTCCATGATATCCTTAGCATCCTTCTGTAGAACAACATCTCAGCCACCTCAAGTCTCTTCTTCATCTTTGAGGAGACCGTCCAACATTTGCTGCTGTAAAGAAGGACAGGCGCCACTCAGTATTCTTTTTTTTGTTATATATGTTCACAAGTGTGTGCAGCTTTGCTAAACAATCACTTCATAGAGAGAACAATGAGAAAAATTGATACATGACTTTTCCAAGGGCATTAGTGTAAAGTGATATAAAGACTGAGCATTTAACTTTGTCTTACTGATTCTACATTTCAAGGATCTAAGCAATTCGTTTAATAAAAAAAATACTGCCTTCATATTTACTGAACTTAAATAACATGAAACCATTTAAAGGTAATTGTCGATGAAATCGTGTGTCACGCCATTTCGTATTCTTTCTTTCTTTCTTTCTTTCTTTCTTTCTTTCTTTCTTTCTTTCTTTGCCCTGCATTATTTTACTTTCTTTCTTTCTTTCTTTCTTTGCCCTCCAATCTTTTTCTTTCTTTGCCCTCCAATCTTTTTCTTTCTTTTTTTCTTTCTTTCTTTCTTTCTTTCTTTCTTTCTTTCTTTCTTTCTTTCTTTCTTTCTTTCTTTCTTTCTTTCTTTGCCCTCAAATCTTTTACTTTCTTTCTTTCTTTCTTTCTTTATTTTCTTCCTTTCTTTATTTTCTTTCTTTCTTTCTTTCTTTCTTTCTTTCTTTCTTTCTTTCTTTGCCCTCCAATCTTTTTCTTTCTTTCTTTCTTTCTTTCTTTCTTTCTTTCTTTCTTTCTTTCTTTCTTTCTTTCTTTCTTTCTTTCTCCGAGTAGCAGAATTTGGTTGTCTTGAAAATCGGCATTGTCAAACCCGGCCTTTATCTGAGCACTCGTGTAAATTAACATTTGTAAATCCTGGGTTTTTATGAGAAAATGTATGAAATAATTTTAAAAAGAAATTGACTTCATATTGGCAATATTCTTATGAGTGTTTCTGTAATGTGTGTTATCTATTTTCAGTTGCCAAACGTGTTATGGAAAGATCTCCTTTAACTTATAATAACTGCACATTAGAAGTTTTTCTTAAGCAGCCACTAAAAACAAACGATTGATTTTAATATAGTGAACTGCATGCATTTTTCTATTGAGATTTTGAATTATTTGTTAATGTGTAAATTATGCAGTAAACTATTTAAAAATCAAACAACCGCTTAAAATGAAAAGAAAACAAATCAAAAATTAAATTATGACATTTTGTATTTAAATTTCGTATCTACTGCCAGTAATATGTAAAGTACATGTATATTGTAATTACCAAGAAATATACTTTTCTTTGAAAATTCTTTTAATTGTACCCTTTTTTTCAACATATATTTTTTTTATGTTATAAAAATTAAATTATAACATTTAGTTCTGAGTAGACTCCCTTTGTCTACTGACAACCAATATTTTTAGATCTAGTCAGCCACTGGTAGTAGAGCGGCAAGCGTGCCGGTGGTTCTGAAGATTGCAGATACCATTTTTTAATTGAGAGATTAATGTCAAATGTTGGTATGTAAACGAAGTTGAAAAAGCCAGGCAAGTTGCGAAAATGCAGTTCTTTAATGGCAAAGGCATCGCATGTCTTTGACTCAAGTTAAAGACGGATTATTAGGCATCCGTCCCACGGTCGCAGTCAACAGCCACGACCCCACACCACACTTCCATTTTTCTCTATCTCTCTTTCTGTTGAGTGTTAAACCGCCCATTTTCTAAAACATGCTTAGAAAAACAATGTATTGAGTTCTTCTTTACTTGTGATGTTTATTTGTCTGTGATGATGTTTCGTGTTGGGGTTGCGTGAGCGGTTAGATGGGGACCGCCTTCTAGCATTCAACCCTACCCAATTTAGCGGCCCGTCACAGTGTGCGGTCCTGACACTGGCTCATTAGGGAAGAGAGCGCGAACACTGATTCTTTTATTGCGATATCTACATGCATCCCATGTATGTCAATGTTGGGGGTAACAAAAAGATATTGTGCAATAAAAAATATCAACAAAAATAGATGTAAATGAAATACATGAAGTTTCCAAGGTTAATAAACAAACACACACACACACATCTATCTATGTATCTCAGTCTATTCATATCTATCTATCTATCTATCTATCTATCTATCTATCTATCTATCTATCTATCTATCTCAGTCTGTTCATATCTATTTCAGTCTATTCATATCTATCTATCTATCTATCTATCTATCTATCTATCTATCTATCTATCTATCTATCTATCTCAGTCTGTTCATATCTATTTCAGTCTATTCATATCTATCTATCTATCTATCTATCTATCTATCTATCTATCTATCTATCTATCTATCTCAGTCTGTTCATATCTATTTCAGTCTATTCATATCTATCTATCTATCTATCTATCCATCCCAGTCTGTTCATATCTATTTCAGTCTATTCATATCTATCTATCTATCTATCTATCTATCTATCTATCTATCTATCTATCTATCTATCTATCTATCTATCTCAGTCTGTTCATATCTATTTCAGTCTATTCATATCTATCTATCTATCTATCTATCTATCTATCTATCTATCTATCTATCTATCTATCTATCTATCTATCTCAGTCTGTTCATATCTATTTCAGTCTATTCATATCTATCTATCTATCTATCTATCTATCTATCTATCTATCTATCTATCTATCTATCTATCTATCTCAGTCTGTTCATATCTATTTCAGTCTATTCATATCTATCTATCTATCTATCTATCTATCTATCTATCTATCTATCAAAAGAAGTAATACACTTTTTTAATTTATTAATCCGACAGATTTTATCACTTTAAACATTATTTTTAGTTGGTACTCTCTTTTGAGCAGATGCACCGTTTATTTATTAAACAGTATATGTATTTATTTTCATCTACCGGCATGAATATTTGAGAAATATTATTAAAGAATAATATCGTATTCTACCAGAGAGTGTATATTTCTTTTTAATAAGATTTTTCGAATATTCAATGCGGTAAACGAGAATCAGTACATATACATGATATACATAATATTATAAATAAACGGAGCGTCTACTCAAATACGAGTATCCACTAAAATATCTATCTATCTATCTATCTATCTATCTATCTATCTATCTATCTATCTATCTATCTCAGTCTATTCATATATATCTATTTTCAATGGATACACGTGTTTGAAATGCCATCCTTGTTACTTTTTCATTTTCTTAAACAGTAAAATTAATGTCAACCGGCCTATATCGAAAAAACCTACAAAAGAAAAATGTACTTTCCAACAACAACATTTCACATTTTCTTAAGCAATCCCCTGTGTTAGAGTATGGGATATGTAAAGACACCGATAAAATAAAAAAAAAACAAAACAAAGGCAATGAGATCGGCTGAATTGTGCGTCTAGACACGTCGGACGTCAGAAATTCAAATATGTACAATTTTAAAATTTAGCGTCACTACACGTCCCCTCGGCGCATAATTATAACCTTCGATGACGTTTATATCCCTCCCCTACAGATATATATATATATATATATATATATATATATATATATATATATATATATATATATATATATATAAGTGAACATAGAAGTCAACACTTAGAGGCCTCTAAGTGTTGACTTCTATGTTCACTTTTATATTTACACACGCTCTATCTCTGATATTGAGCACTTTATCCCATAAATATAGCACCCTTTAAGACTATATTTCTTCATATATATATATATATATATATATATATATATATATATATATGTAATCCCATTAGTAAAAAAAATTCTTTAGTCTGATGAATTCCTTTTACAGGCCGGAACGCGTTGCAACCACGATAGGGATTTAAAAAATATTTTATATCCTTTGAGAGCGTAGGCATGGTTCTTCAAAGCTTTCAGTTTTTTAGTACTAGAAATAACTTTTTACCACTTTACTAGTAATCTTTGCCTCTCTTCTGCAATCCATTCACTTAAACTTGTTAAATAGGTTACAGGCTGCTTATCACTCCTTATCTTGTCTTAAATTCTCTTGGCCCTTTTCCCTCATATATCCCATCAATTCCAACCGTCTCTTTTTAATTTTAACTATCGGTTTCCTTGTAGTTCTTTTTCTCTATACAACTTCCTCATTGTTCGCATGTTCCGTCCTCGGTATTCTCAGCCTTCGTCGATAGAACCACATTCCCATCACTTCAAATCGCTTTTCTTTACCAGTAAGGAGTCTATTACTGTCATATTGAACACTAGGTATTGCAAACTATTTCAACACTCTTTTTTTGTTTCTTACACCATTTTCCCATATCTTAACACTTTGTTTATTTTTACAAGGCCTCATGGAAGGATACTAAAATAATAAGATCCTATACTGGCAGCAAACCGTTTGTATACGGATAGAAAATGAGTTCAGTCGATATACAAAACTAGAAAGGGACGTAAGACAAGGTTGTGTTTTCTCACCGGACTTATTCGACCTATACAGTGAAGCAGTTCTGAGAGAATTAGGTCCTACCATGACTTATTATTGGCGGTCACAGTCGTAACAACACAAGGTATGCAGATGACACAGTGTTGATAGCAGAGACGGAAAGGAAACTATAAAATATCAGACAGAAGGTAGTGAAGGAAAGCGAAAAGAAAGGTCTAAAAATCAATTACAAGAGAGAATGCATGGGTGTTAGCAAAAGGAACAGTCCAACAGGCAAATTACAAATCGGAAATACCAAAATCAAACAAGTACAACAATTTAAATATTCTGGGAGTTTTTTTTTAACAGAGGATGGTAAGTGCGACACTAAAATCCGAAGCGAAAGATGCCCTCCAAAAGCTAAGCAAAGTATTGAGAAACAGAAAAATTTCGTTAGAAACAACGAAAAAGTGCTGAATAGTTATGTAATATAATTCCTTCTATATGGCAGTGAATACTGACAATCGCCTCACATAGGAAAATAGATTTGAAGCAACGGAAATGTAGTTCCAGAGAAGGATGCTGAGGATACCATATACAGAACATGTAAGCAAATATGAATTTTTTTAGAACATGGAAACGAAAAGGAAAACTTATACTTAGGAGACAGCTGAAATTTCTAGGGCACATAATGAGGAAAGAAGGCTTGGGGAATTTGATAATCACAGGATAGATTGAAGACAAGAGAGACAGAGTAAAACAATGCTTGCCCTACATGGCGAGCTTGATTAAATGGATTGCAGAATAAGGCCAACAAAGAGAAAAAGCATATTAAGAACTTAAAAGGGCAGGAAATCGTGGAGAGCCATGATCTCCTACGTCCTGAAGGGACACGGCACATAGAAGAATGTATCTTAGGATTTCAGTGCCACATTCTGCTACTATACTAATAGTTACATTTCTGTATGTTCTTGTGTTTGATGTCCCCAATATGCCGCTCACGACTTGGAGTGTCTCTTTTGCTGACAAACATACATTCTGTATTCTTGCTGTTAATAGTCTTTTTTTGTTGCCTTGTTGCTTCAAATATCTTTTTATCTGTGAGGAGAACGTCCAATATTCATAATATAACTTGATCATTTTTTCTTGGATCTTTATAAATGTTTTGTGTGCGCGTTTGTTCATATAGGAGATTAGATGTTAGATACAAGTTCATCACTATTTCCTTTGTTTTCTAAATATATTTTCCTATTCTTTAATACATTTCTTGCTTTCTGAAAGGCATATTTATCTATTTCAATGCATCTTTGGATATGTGTATGACACTTTTTGTCATTTTTCGCCACCCCCAAATACATTTACCAGCGTGAATAGATTGATATTTAAATATCCATACATATGCATGTCGCACGGTGAGACTATGAAAGCGGACGGGTTACCACACATGGTGTGGTGCACGATGAAGAAATCTTGTGGACGCTGTGTGCATATGATCCTGTATGTATATATGTGTGTGCGCATTGATGAGATTTCGTTTTGCGCCCCGTCTGTTTCTCTCCGCTTGTTCGTTTTCTTTTTGATGGCCGACCCGAGAGAAGAGGGAGGCCGACAATGGTCTGTTAGCTTTTCGCCCGCACACAGAATATTTATTTTTTGTCGACAGAGTTTGTTGAGATTGCTGCGACTTGCGATAGGGTTTGTAATAATATTATTACAGAATAATAAATATCTCTTTGTACCCCTTTTCTCTTTCACACACACACACACACACACACACACACACACACACACACACACACACACACACACGAAGGAAATCTCCAAGAAAAATATTATCATGTTGTTACTTTTTTACTTGTGTTCTTACAGAAATAATGGTGTGAATATTGCAGTTAAAAAGAAAGTTCACTATTAGACATTTCATGGAATAAATCGGGGTCAAATATAGATCCGAATGCGACAGAATCTTAGGATAGGTAAAAATCTTAGGATAGGTAAAAATAGTAAACGTTTATAAATTGAGTCTGTTTCATTAGAAACTTTTGGAAATTAATTATGGAAGCAAAAGGTTCGGATCCTTTGATTAGTGTGTTTGTTTGTCCATCATTGTCCAGGCAGACGTCACGTGATTTGTCTTAATGCGTTTACGTGTGTGTGCGTGTGTATGTAGGTTTGGATTCTAGTTGGCATTTTTGTCTGTCTTGTGACCGTGTGTATCAGGTATTGTGAAATTAACGTGTTTCTTTTTGAGCGTATGTATGCGTGTGTGTGTATGTTTACGTTTAAAATTTGTATGTATAACTTTGGAAATCCTTGGAATGAAGATACATGCAGTTCAATTCATAGAACATTCGCTGAGAAACGAATTCTTTAAAACTTTTTCGAAGACTAACACACTATAATTTCAAGTACGTTGGAATTATTTTTATTTTCTAACAAAATGATATTTCAAAAAATTCTGTTCAGCAAACAATAAGTTGGTTATCTGTTCAGTAGACACAAAGTTGGCGTTCTGTTCAGCAGACACTGAGTTGGTGTTCTGTTAAGTAGACACTGAGTTGGTGTTCTGATCAGTACAGAGTAAGTTGGCGTTCTGCTCAGTAGACACTGAGTTCGTGTTCTCTTCAGTAGACACTGAGTTGGTGTTCTCTTCAATAGACACTGAGTTGGTGTTCTGATCAGTCGAGAGTAAGTTGGCGTTCTGTTCAGTAGACACTGAGTTGGTGTTCTGTTCAGTAGACACTGAGTTGGTGTTCTCTTTAATAGACACTGAGTTGGTGTTCTGATCAGTAGACACCAAGTTGGCGTTCTATTCAGTAGACACTGATTTGGTGTTCTGTTTCGTAGACGCTAAGTTGGAATTCTGTTCAGTAGACAATAAGTTGGCGTTCTGTTCAGTAGACAGTGAGTTGATGTTGTGTTCCGTAGACACTTAAGTTGGCGTTCTGTTCCGCAGACACAAAGTTGGCGTTCTGTTCAGTAGACAGTGAGTTGATGTTGTGTTCCGTAGACACTTAAGTTGGCGTTCTGTTCCGCAGACACAAAGTTGGCGTTCTGTTCAGTAGACAGTGAGTTGATGTTGTGTTCCGTAGACACTTAAGTTGGCGTTCTGTTCCGTAGACACTTAAGTTGGCGTTCTGTTCAGTAGACAGTGAGTTGATGTTGTGTTCCGTAGACACTTAAGTTGGCGTTCTGTTCCGCACACACAAAGTTGGCGTTCTGTTCAGTAGACAGTGAATTGATGTTGTGTTCCGTAGACACTTAAGTTGGCGTTTTGTTCCGCAGACACAAAGTTGGCGTTCTGTTCAGTAGACACTGAGTTGGTGTTCTGATCAGTAGACACCAAGTTGGCGTTCTATTCAGTAGACACTGAGTTCGTGTTCTGTTCAGTAGACACTGATTTGGTGTTCTGTTTCGTAGACGCTAAGTTGGAATTCTGTTCAGTAGACAGTTAGATGGCGTTCTGTTCAGTAGACAATAAGTTGGCGTTCTGTTCAGTAGACAGTGAGTTGATGTTGTGTTCCGTAGACACTTAAGTTGGCGTTCTGTTCCGCAGACACAAAGTTGGCGTTCTGTTCAGTAGACAGTGAGTTGATGTTGTGTTCCGTAGACACTTAAGTTGGCGTTCTGTTCCGCAGACACAAAGTTGGCGTTCTGTTCAGTAGACAGTGAGTTGATGTTATGTTCCGTAGACACTTAAGTTGGCGTTCTGTTCTGCAGACACAAAGTTGGCGTTCTGTTCAGTAGACAGTGAGTTGATGTTGTGTTCCGTAGACACTTAAGTTGGCGTTCTGTTCCGCAGACACAAAGTTGGCGTTCTGTTCAGTAGACAGTGAGTTGATGTTGTGTTCCGTAGACACTTAAGTTGGCGTTCTGTTCCGCAGACACAAAGTTGGCGTTCTGTTCAGTAGACAGTGAGTTGATGTTGTGTTCCGTAGACACTTAAGTTGGCGTTCTGTTCCGCAGACACAAAGTTGGCGTTCTGTTCAGTAGACAGTGAGTTGATGTTGTGTTCCGTAGACACTTAAGTTGGCGTTCTGTTCCGCAGACACAAAGTTGGCGTTCTGTTCAGTAGACAGTGAGTTGATGTTGTGTTCCGTAGACACTTAAGTTGGCGTTCTGTTCCGCAGACACAAAGTTGGCGTTCTGTTCAGTAGACAGTGAGTTGATGTTGTGTTCCGTAGACACTTAAGTTGGCGTTCTGTTCCGCAGACACAAAGTTGGCGTTCTGTTCAGTAGATAGTGAGTTGATGTCGTGTTCCGTAGACACTTAAGTTGGCGTTCTGTTCCGCAGACACAAAGTTGGCGTTCTGTTCAGTAGACAGTGAGTTGATGTGTTGCGTAGACACTTAAGTTGGCGTTCTGTTCCGCAGACACAAAGTTGGCGTTCTGTTCAGTAGACAGTGAATTGATGTTGTGTTCCGTAGACACTTAAGTTGGCGTTCTGTTCCGCAGACACAAAGTTGGCGTTCTGTTCAGTAGACACTGAGTTGGTGCAGTGCAAATGTTGGCAGGTGAATTTGGCAGAGGGGAAGGGAGAGTCTCAAAGATGATCGAAGTTCTGAACGTGCTTCACCTGCCGCGAACATGCAGAACACGAGTCGTGTCCACCGCATGGTCATGGATGACAGGCGATTGGCTATAAATCATTGAGTTGACGATATTCTGCACAATGATCTTGACGTGACGAAGGTTTCTGCTCAGTGGGTGCTACATCTCCTGATACCTGATCTAAAGTGCAAAAGGCTGATTAGATCACAGGTAAACCTGACAGATCCATCTGATTTCCTTGACCATTTGATTAGCCAGGATGAGTGTTGTATTCATCGTTTTGCACCAGAGACAAAGGGCCAACACATGCAGTGGAAACACACCTGCTTAGCTGCTCGAAAGCAGGTCATAGTCGTTTCTTTTGCAGTGAAGGTGATGGCTCCAGATTTTTATACAAGAGCCTTGAGTTTATTGACTTTCTTCAAAAGAAAAGTAACTTTCTTGCTGGTGTATTTTTCAGATATTAAATAATATATTTCAGCCTCTTGCAAAATGACCAGGTCTTCATGAATTCATACTACCACCAAAAAAGGATCATTCATGCCGTTGAATGTTTCTCTGATTAAAGAATCTATTAAAGACAATTGCAAAATGTCTAAAGCATCAGGCAATCATCCTACTCCAAACTTCAATCCTACCAAGCAAAAGCGGAACATTCTTGTGGAATATCTCCCTAATTAAGTAATTTATTAAAGCCTCTTGAAAAACGACCAGGACATAAGTGAAGCATCCTATTCTAAAGCTTCAACCATACCACCAAAAAGGAACTTTCTTGCTTGTGAATATTTCGCTAATTAAGTATATTAAAGCCTCATGAAAAACGACCAGGGCATAGGTGAAGAATCTTATTCTAAAGCTTCAACCATACCACCAAAAAAGAACTTTCTTGCTTGTGAATATTTCGCTAATAAGTCATCTATTAAAGCCTCTTGAAAAACGACCAGGGCAACAGTGAATCATCCTATTCTAAGGTATCCACCCTATCACCAAAAATGGAACTTTCATCGGGGAAGCATCCTATTCTAAATGTTCAAATCCTACCATTAATAGATAGTACAATACCAACTGCCTGAGGCAGATACGAAAGAACAAACGACTATGAAAACTGCCGAAAGATCCTTTGTTTCACTAAGTCACTGTTCCAACACACAAATCCTTTCAATAACTGTGGTTCTGAAATGGTTTCTCATAGTCTCTCACGCTCACTAACACCTTGAATTTTAGTGGCTTTATTGCTTTGATTGTGGTGAAATAATTAAAAACCTATGCTATGCATTCATTCATACGAATTCTATTATCATCCTAATCATTACTTTTACTTTGTGGAGCATCAATTTGGTTGATTTTGTTTAGCGGCATATCGATACCTCTATGGGTTATTTAATGCCGAAATGTAATTGATTTGAACAATTTTATGTCTTCAACTAAAGATATTTTGAACGCAATTGTATGCCTTCAACTACAGAAAAATATATTGCTGGTCATGTTGCTTTAAAAATTGTTGTTGCTAATTTTATTACAAATAGATATTGTTACTATTCTTTCTTTTTTGTATAAAAATGTACTACTGGTATTTTTAGTTTAAAAATGTATTTTCATACTTTATAGTGTTTTTTTTGTTTGGGGTTTCATTATTTGTCCATAGCCGGGACCCTAACGTGGCTGATTGTTTAATAAATTTATTATTCATTTGCAGCTGGTGTCTTTGGTAGCGTTATATACACAGTATTGTGTGAACATCAGTGAATAGTTTTGAAACATTAATAAGATCGACCTTCACACTTCTTGATTGTGGAACGCTTTTTGCCTTCCTTTTTCGCAGTCAAGTTTGATCTTTAAAGATTTAAATGCAATGTCAATCGTTATTTTCTGTCTGGTTAATTCTTATTCTTTTATTGTCCTCTCTCCTTAGTAGTTTTTCTCATATTCTTTAACACTCAGTAACCCCTTGCATCCTAGTGGCTTTATTGCCTTTGATCTTAAAAAGTTTAAATGCAATGTCAATTGTTATCTTCTGTTTTCTTAATTCATATTCTTTTATTGTTCGCCCTCCTTAATAATGTTTTTCTTTTTTCTCATCGTCTTTTACAAACAATAACTCCTTGTGTCTTAGTGGCTTTATTGCCTTACTTGAGGTAAAATAATTAAAAAATAGCAGAGAGGAGGTCACAGCCGATGTTTAGTAAATGTGTCCGTCATTGGACTGATTTGTTCTTGTGACAATTTAAACTTAGTTTATGCTCAGGACCCTGGACCCGATCAGTTTCTTTCGTTTCCGCTTTGATCATATTTTAGCAGACAGGCTAGGGTTAGGGTTACACGGAGATACTAACCAGTGACTTCATTTTCTTTTTCCGTCTTTTCTATAATAAAAGCATCAATGGTTATTTTAAAATGATTCGCCGTAGCAAGATGTTCTCGAATTTCACTCTTTTTCGCACTTACAGACACGTACTTATATGAGGTGCTGTGTAAACATTTTGGATATTTGAACAGCTAGCACGAACTGCATGTAGCATGGACTTTTGTGGGTCGGTAGGTTGAGAGAAAGCAAGGAAATTTTCGACGAAGACAATTGATATAAAATTCGATCTGAGAAATTCTAGAGCTTAACCTTAGTTTATATCTTCTTTGCATACTTTATGATATTTTCCTTCAGGGCTTCTAAGCAAAGATATACTGAAGCCTTCCCAGAACATGTCATACTCCTTCCCTGTCCTAGTAGATGTTTATTATCTTGCTTCCTGTTTAGGATTGGGTTTCCGGTTCTTCCTAAAGTCTACTTCCGTAGTTTTTCTCATATTCTCTAAGATTCAGTAACCTCTTGAATCCTAGTGGCTTTATTGCCTTTTGATCTTCAAAAATTAAAATGCAATGTCAATCGTTATCTTATGTCTTCTTAATTCATATTTTTTATTGTTCGCTCTCTTTAATAATGTTTTCCTTTTTTCTCATCGTCTTTCACAAACAATAACTCTTTGTGTCTTAGTGGCTTTATTGCCTTGCTTTTCGAGCTTAACCTTAGTTTATATCTTCTTTGCATACTTTATGATATTTTCCTTCAGGGCTTCTAAGCAAAGATATACTGAAGCTTTCCCAGAACATGTCATACTCCTTCCCGGTCCTAGTAGATGTTTATTATCTTGCTTCCTGTTTAGGATTGAGTTTCCGGTTCTTCCTAAAGTCTACTTCCGCATTATAGTTCTAATATGTCCGATTGAACTCTGAAATGCTGTTCACTAATTAAAACTTGACCGCTTCAAGTCTAGAATTAGCTCCAAGAAGTTCGCTCTTTCTGACGCTAATAAAACTCCATACAGTAACCCTTTAACTTCAGTAGCTCCCGGGTCATGTATTGGGTTATCATAAGTAAATAAATGAAAGTTATTCATATAATACATAAGGCAACATTATTTGAAATTGATCCGGCTCGTAATATTGCGCATATAAATATATTCTGAATATTTTACGAGTAAGAGGAGGTAGAATGAGGTTATGAGGAAAAATAGCGGTTGATCTTTGACTCGAAGGGGTCAAGATTTTAGAGTTCAAGTAAGCATCCTGGTGGGTGTCTGTTTCACAAAGTAATAGTTACTACAAAAAAAAGCTGTCTTGGTGGAACTTTATTCATTCATTTGGAATACGGCTGATTCAACCCCGTACAAGTAGCATAGCGTCATAGCTCTATAGGTTTGAACTGGTGAAGTAGAGCTCATCTGAAGATTTGCCATAGAAATGGCGACAGAGTAGCGACCTTGTAGAGTAGAAAATAAGTCGACCCCTACAAGAACGCCTAAATGATTTTGAACTTTTCTCAAGGCTGTATACCAAGGATTTGAGAGCCTCAGCTCAGATATTGCGGCAATACGCCATTCTTCATCCAATCTAACATTTGCCAAGATAAAACATAGCAGAAGGTGCATCATAGATTATGTTTTAATCATTTCATTCCAAGCAAGAAGAGAAAGCCACTAAGACGCAGGGGGTTACAGAGAGTGAAAATGAAAGAAAAGACTGAGTTTACGGACGATGGGCAAAAGATAAAGGATGAACGGGATTTGAGAAGATAGAAGATGGCGATTGACATTGTATTTACATTTTTGAAGATTGTATTCATCAGGGAAGCAAGGAAACTGTAGAGAGTTCCATTGGAGGGAATGCGAGAAAAGAAACTGTTGAAAAAAAAGTGACGATTGAATTTAGCTCTAATCAGAAAGCCGGTGGAACCTAAATGCCAATCTAGTGGAGCACTTAAATTCATGAAGTCGAGGCACCACGGGAAAAAGCTTGCCAGAGAAGTTGCCATGAAAATATTTCATATCGGTGATGAAGACGGTCAACCAGCACTACTCTGATTGTTGAATATAGACCCACCCATTCGTGATAAACAGAACATCTGCGCGTAGGAAGAGTCACAAGGCGGAGCGCTGAGTCTTACGCATTGCCGAACTGAACTGCAGTATTCATCATTACTATATTATTAATCTATGTTACACTTATGTTTTCTTCACTAATCATTTGTTGGAGCGATTATTTTCAATATTATTAGCAAAAAAAATTCTCTGATTAAGTAATCTATTGCAGCGTCTTGAAAAACGAACAGGGCGTGCGTGAAGCATCCTATTCTAAAGCTTCAACCCTACCACCAAAAATTGGACTTTCTTGCTTGTGAAAGTTTCTCTAATTAAGTAATATATTGCAGCCTCTTGAAAAACGAACAGGGCATGCGTGAAGCATCCTATTCTAAAGCTTCAACCCTACCACCAAAAATGGAACTTTCTTGCTTGTGAAAGTTTCTCTAATTAAGTAATCTATTGCAGCCTCTTGAAAAACGAACAGGGCATGCGTGAAGCATCCTATTCTAAAGATTCAACCCTACCACCAAAAATGGAACTTTCTTGCTTGTGTACGTTTCTCTAATTAAGTAATCTATTGCAGCCTCTTGAAAAACGAACTGGGCATGCGTGAAGTATCCTATTCTAAAGCTTCAACCCTACCACCAAAAATGGAACTTTCTTGCTTGTGAACGTTTCTCCGATTAAGTAATCTATTGCAGCCTCTTGAAAAACGAACAGGGCATGCGTGAAGCATCCTATTCTAAAGCTTCAACCCTACCACCAAAAATGGAACTTTCTTGCTTGTGAACGTTTCTCCGATTAAGTAATCTATTGCAGCCTCTTGAAAAACGAACAGGGCATGCGTGAAGCATCCTATTCTAAAGATTCAACCCTACCACCAAAAATGGAACTTTCTTGCTTGTGAACGTTTCTCTTGATATAGTAATCTATTGCAGCCTCTTGAAAAACGAACAGGGCATGCGTGAAGCATCCTATTCTAAAGCTTCAACCCTACCACCAAAAATGGAACTTTCTTGCTTGTGTACGTTTCTCTTGATATAGTAATCTACTGCAGCCTCTTGAAAAACGAACAGGGCATGCGTGAAGCATCCTATTCTAAAGCTTCAACCCTACCACCAAAAATGGAACTTTCTTGCTTGTGAACTTTTCTCTTGATATAGTAATCTATTGCAGCCTCTTGGAAAACGAACAGGGCATGAGTGAAGCATCCTATTCTAAAGCTTCAACCCTACCACCAAAAATGGAAATTTCTTGCTTGTGTACGTTTCTCTTGATATAGTAATCTATTGCAGCCTCTTGAAAAACGAACAGGGCATGCGTGAAGCATCCTATTCTAAAGCTTCAACCCTACCACCAAAAATGGAACTTTCTTGCTTGTGAACGTTTCTCTTGATATAGTAATCTATTGCAGCCTCTTGAAAAACGAACAGGGCATGCGTGAAGCATCCTATTCTAAAGCTTCAACCCTACCACCAAAAATGGAATTTTCTTGCTTGTGAACGTTTCTCCGATTAAGTAATCTATTGCAGCCTCTTGAAAAACGAACAGGGCATGCGTGAAGCATCCTATTCTAAAGCTTCAACGCTACCACCAAAAATGGAACTTTCTTGCTTGTGAACGTTTCTCCGATTAAGTAATCTATTGCAGCCTCTTGAAAAACGAACAGGGCATGCGTGAAGCATCCTATTCTAAAGATTCAACCCTACCACCAAAAATGGAACTTTCTTGCTTGTGAACGTTTCTCTTGATATAGTAATCTATTGCAGCCTCTTGAAAAACGAACAGGGCATGCGTGAAGCATCCTATTCTAAAGCTTCAACCCTACCACCAAAAATGGAACTTTCTTGCTTGTGTACGTTTCTCTTGATATAGTAATCTACTGCAGCCTCTTGAAAAACGAACAGGGCATGCGTGAAGCATCCTATTCTAAAGCTTCAACCCTACCACCAAAAATGGAACTTTCTTGCTTGTGAACGTTTCTCTTGATATAGTAATCTATTGCAGCCTCTTGAAAAACGAACAGGGCATGCGTGAAGCATCCTATTCTAAAGATTCAACCCTACCACCAAAAATGGAACTTTCTTGCTTGTGAACGTTTCTCTTGATATAGTAATCTATTGCAGCCTCTTGAAAAACGAACAGGGCATGCGTGAAGCATCCTATTCTAAAGCTTCAACCCTACCACCAAAAATGGAACTTTCTTGCTTGTGTACGTTTCTCTTGATATAGTAATCTATTGCAGCCTCTTGAAAAACGAACAGGGCATGCGTGAAGCATCCTATTCTAAAGCTTCAACCCTACCACCAAAAATGGAACTTTCTTGCTTGTGAACGTTTCTCTTGATATAGTAATCTATTGCAGCCTCTTGAAAAACGAACAGGGCATTCGTGAAGCATCCTATTGTAAAGCTTCAACCCTACCACCAAAAATGGAACTTTCTTGCTTGTGTACGTTTCTCTAATTAAGTAATCTATTGCAGCCTCTTGAAAAACGAACTGGGCATGCGTGAAGTATCCTATTCTAAAGCTTCAACCCTACCACCAAAAATGGAACTTTCTTGCTTGTGAACGTTTCTCCGATTAAGTAATCTATTGCAGCCTCTTGAAAAACGAACAGGGCATGCGTGAAGCATCCTATTCTAAAGCTTCAACCCTACCACCAAAAATGGAACTTTCTTGCTTGTGAACGTTTCTCCGATTAAGTAATCTATTGCAGCCTCTTGAAAAACGAACAGGGCATGCGTGAAGCATCCTATTCTAAAGATTCAACCCTACCACCAAAAATGGAACTTTCTTGCTTGTGAACGTTTCTCTTGATATAGTAATCTATTGCAGCCTCTTGAAAAACGAACAGGGCATGCGTGAAGCATCCTATTCTAAAGCTTCAACCCTACCACCAAAAATGGAACTTTCTTGCTTGTGTACGTTTCTCTTGATATAGTAATCTACTGCAGCCTCTTGAAAAACGAACAGGGCATGCGTGAAGCATCCTATTCTAATGCTTCAAACCTACCACCAAAAATGGAACTTTCTTGCTTGTGAACGTTTCTCTTGATATAGTAATCTATTGCAGCCTCTTGAAAAACGAACAGGGCATGCGTGACGCATCCTATTCTAAAGATTCAACCCTACCACCAAAAATGGAACTTTCTTGCTTGTGAACGTTTCTCTTGATATAGTAATCTATTGCAGCCTCTTGAAAAACGAACAGGGCATGCGTGAAGCATCCTATTCTAAAGCTTCAACCCTACCACCAAAAATGGAACTTTCTTGCTTGTGTACGTTTCTCTTGATATAGTAATCTACTGCAGCCTCTTGAAAAACGAACAGGGCATGCGTGAAGCATCCTATTCTAAAGCTTCAACCCTACCACCAAAAATGGAACTTTCTTGCTTGTGTACGTTTCTCTTGATATAGTAATCTATTGCAGCCTCTTGAAAAACGAACAGGGCATGCGTGAAGCATCCTATTCTAAAGCTTCAACCCTACCACCAAAAATGGAACTTTCTTGCTTGTGAACGTTTCTCTTGATATAGTAATCTATTGCAGCCTCTTGAAAAACGAACAGGGCATGCGTGAAGCATCCTATTCTAAAGCTTCAACCCTACCACCAAAAATGGAACTTTCTTGCTTGTGAACGTTTCTCCGAATAAGTAATCTATTGCAGCCTCTTGAAAAACGAACAGGGCATGCGTGAAGCATCCTATTCTAAAGATTCAACCCTACCACCAAAAATGGAACTTTCTTGGTTGTGAACGTTTCTCTTGATATAGTAATCTATTGCAGCCTCTTGAAAAACGAACAGGGCATGCGTAAAGCATCCAATTCTAAAGCTTCAACCCTACCACCAAAAATGGAACTTTCTTGCTTGTGTACGTTTCTCTAATTAAGTAATCTATTGCAGCCTCTTGAAAAACGAACTGGGCATGCGTGAAGTATCCTATTCTAAAGCTTCAACCCTACCACCAAAATGGAACTTTCTTGCTTGTGAACGTTTCTCCGATTAAGTAATCTATTGCAGCCTCTTGAAAAACGAACAGGGCATGCGTGAAGCATCCTATTCTAAAGCTTCAACCCTACCACCAAAAATGGAACTTTCTTGCTTGTGAACGTTTCTCCGAATAAGTAATCTATTGCAGCCTCTTGAAAAACGAACAGGGCATGCGTGAAGCATCCTATTCTAAAGATTCAACCCTACCACCAAAAATGGAACTTTCTTGGTTGTGAACGTTTCTCTTGATATAGTAATCTATTGCAGCCTCTTGAAAAACGAACAGGGCATGCGTGAAGCATCCTATTCTAAAGCTTCAACCCTACCACCAAAAATGGAACTTTCTTGCTTGTGTACGTTTCTCTTGATATAGTAATCTACTGCAGCCTCTTGAAAAACGAACAGGGCATGCGTGAAGCATCCTATTCTAAAGCTTCAACCCTACCACCAAAAATGGAACTTTCTTGCTTGTGAAATTTTCTCTTGATATAGTAATCTATTGCAGCCTCTTGAAAAACGAACAGGGCATGAGTGAAGCATCCTATTCTAAAGCTTCAACCCTACCACCAAAAATGGAACTTTCTTGCTTGTGTACGTTTCTCTTGATATAGTAATCTATTGCAGCCTCTTGAAAAACGAACAGGGCATGCGTGAAGCATCCTATTCTAAAGCTTCAACCCTACCACCAAAAATGGAACTTTCTTGCTTGTGAAGGTTTCTCTTGATATAGTAATCTATTGCAGCCTCTTGAAAAACGAACAGGGCATGCGTGAATCATCCTATTCTAAAGCTTCAACCCTACCACCAAAAATGGAACTTTCTTGCTTGTGAACGTTTCTCTTGATATAGTAATCTATTGCAGCCTCTTGAAAAACGAACAGGGCATGCGTGAAGCATCCTATTCTAAAGCTTCAACCCTACCACCAAAAATGGAACTTTCTTGCTTGTGAACGTTTCTCTTGATATAGTAATCTATAGCAGCCTCTTGAAAAACGAACAGGGCATGCGTGAATCATCCTATTCTAAAGCTTCAACCCTACCACCAAAAATGGAACTTTCTTGCTTGTGAACGTTTCTCTTGATATAGTAATCTATTGCAGCCTCTTGAAAAACGAACAGGGCATGCGTGAAGCATCCTATTCTAAAGCTTCAACCCTACCACCAAAAATGGAACTTACTTCCTTGTGTACGTTTCTCTTGATATAGTAATCTATTGCAGCCTCTTGAAAAACGAACAGGGCATGCGTGAAGCATCCTATTCTAAAGCTTCAACCCTACCACCAGAAATGGAACTTTCTTGCTTGTGAACGTTTCTCTTGATATAGTAATCTATTGCAGCCTCTTGAAAAACGAACAGGGCATGCGTGAAGCATCCTATTCTAACGCTTCAACCCTACTACCAAAAATGGAACTTTCTTGCTTGTGTACGTTTCTCTTGATATAGTAATCTATTGCAGCCTCTTGAAAAACGAACAGGGCATGCGTGAAGCATCCTATTCTAAAGCTTCAACCCTACCATCAAAAATGGAACTTTCTTGCTTGTGAACGTTTCTCTTGATATAGTAATCTATTGCAGCCTCTTGAAAAACGAACAGGGCATGCGTGAAGCATCCTATTCTAAAGCTTCAACCCTACCACCAAAAATGGAACTTTCTTGCTTGTGTACGTTTCTCTTGATATAGTAATCTATTGCAGCCTCTTGAAAAACGAACAGGGCATGCGTGAACCATCCTATTCTAAAGCTTCAACCCTACCACCAAAAATGGGACTTTCTTGGTTGTGTACGTTTCTCTTGATATAGTAATCTATTGCAGCCTCTTGAAAAACGAACAGGGCATGCGTGAAGCATCCTACTCTAAAGCTTCAACCCTACCACCAAAAATGGGACTTTCTTGCTTGTGTACGTTTCTCTTGATATAGTAATCTATTGCAGCCTCTTGAAAAACGAACAGGGCATGCGTGAAGCATCCTATTCTAAAGCTTCAACCCTACCACCAAAAATGGGACTTTCTTGCTTGTGTACGTTTCTCTTGATATAGTAATCTATTGCAGCCTCTTGAAAAACGAACAGGGCATGCGTCAAGCATCCTATTCTAAAGCTTCAACCCTACCACCAAAAATGGAACTTTCTTGCTTGTGAACGTTTCTCTTGATATAGTAATCTATTGCAGCTTCTTGAAAAACGAACAGATCATGCGTCAAGCATCCTATTCTAAAGCTTCAACCCTACCACCAAAAATGGGACTTTCTTGCTTGTGTACGTTTCTCTTGATATAGTAATCTATTGCAGCCTCTTGAAAAACGAACAGGGCATGCGTGAAGCATCCTATTCTAAAGCTTCAACCGTACCACCAAAAATGGGACTTTCTTGCTTGTGTACGTTTCTCTTGATATAGTAATCTATTGCAGCCTCTTGAAAAACGAACAGGGCATGCGTGAAGCATCCTATTCTAAAGCTTCAACCGTACCACCAAAAATGGGACTTTCTTGCTTGTGTACGTTTCTCTTGATATAGTAATCTATTGCAGCCTCTTGAAAAACGAACAGGGCATGCGTGAAGCATCCTATTCTAAAGCTTCAACCGTACCACCAAAAATGGGACTTTCTTGCTTGTGTACGTTTCTCTTGATATAGTAATCTATTGCAGCCTCTTGAAAAACGAACAGGGCATGCGTGAAGCATCCTATTCTAAAGCTTCAACCCTACCACCAAAAATGGGACTTTCTTGCTTGTGTACGTTTCTCTTGATATAGTAATCTATTGCAGCCTCTTGAAAAACGAACAGGGCATGCGTCAAGGATCCTATTCTAAAGCTTCAACCCTACCACCAAAAATGGGACTTTCTTGCTTGTGTACGTTTCTCTTGATATAGTAATCTATTGCAGCCTCTTGAAAAACGAACAGGGCATGCGTGAAGCATCCTATTCTAAAGCTTCAACCCTACCACCAAAAATGGGACTTTCTTGCTTGTGTACGTTTCTCTTGATATAGTAATCTATTGCAGCCTCTTGAAAAACGAACAGGGCATGCGTGAAGCATCCTACTCTAAAGCTTCAACCCTACCACCAAAAATGGGACTTTCTTGCTTGTGTACGTTTCTCTTGATATAGTAATCTATTGCAGCCTCTTGAAAAACGAACAGGGCATGCGTGAAGCATCCTATTCTAAAGCTTCAACCCTACCACCAAAAATGGGACTTTCTTGCTTGTGTACGTTTCTCTTGATATAGTAATCTATTGCAGCCTCTTGAAAAACGAACAGGGCATGCGTCAAGGATCCTATTCTAAAGCTTCAACCCTACCACCAAAAATGGGACTTTCTTGCTTGTGTACGTTTCTCTTGATATAGTAATCTATTGCAGCCTCTTGAAAAACGAACAGGGCATGCGTGAAGCATCCTATTCTAAAGTTTCAACCCTACCACCAAAAATGGGACTTTCTTGCTTGTGTACGTTTCTCTTGATATAGTAATCTATTGCAGCCTCTTGAAAAACGAACAGGGCATGCGTGAAGCATCCTACTCTAAAGCTTCAACCCTACCAACAAAAATGGAACTTTCTTCCTTGTGTACGTTTCTCTTGATATAGTAATCTATTGCAGCCTCTTGAAAAACGAACAGGGCATGCGTCAAGGATCCTATTCTAAAGCTTCAACCCTACCACCAAAAATGGAACTTTCTTGCTTGTGTACGTTTCTCTTGATATAGTAATCTATTGCAGCCTCTTGAAAAACGAACAGGGCATGCGTGAAGCAACCTATTCTAAAGCTTAAACCCTACCACCAAAAATGGAACTTTCTTGCTTGTGAACGTTTCTCTTGATATAGTAATCTATTGCAGCCTCTTGAAAAACGAACAGGGCATGCGTGAAGCATCCTATTCTAAAGCTTCAACCCTACCACCAAAAATGGAACTTTCTTGCTTGTGTACGTTTATCTTGATATAGTAATCTATTGCAGCCTCTTGAAAAACGAACAGGGCATGCGTCAAGCATCCTATTCTAAAGCTTCAACCCTACCACCAAAAATGGGACTTTCTTGCTTGTGTACGTTTCTCTTGATATAGTAATCTATTGCAGCCTCTTGAAAAACGAACAGGGCATGCGTGAAGCATCCTATTCTAAAGCTTCAACCCTACCACCAAAAATGGGACTTTCTTGCTTGTGTACGTTTCTCTTGATATAGTAATCTATTGCAGCCTCTTGAAAAACGAACAGGGCATGCGTGAAGCATCCTACTCTAAAGCTTCAACCCTACCACCAAAAATGGAACTTTCTTGCTTGTGTACGTTTCTCTTGATATAGTAATCTATTGCAGCCTCTTGAAAAACGAACAGGGCATGCGTCAAGGATCCTATTCTAAAGCTTCAACCCTACCACCAAAAATGGAACTTTCTTGCTTGTGTACGTTTCTCTTGATATAGTAATCTATTGCAGCCTCTTGAAAAACGAACAGGGCATGCGTGAAGCATCCTATTCTAAAGCTTCAACCCTACCACCAAAAATGGGACTTTCTTGCTTGTGTACGTTTCTCTTGATATAGTAATCTACTGTAGCCTCTTGAAAAACGAACAGGGCATGCGTGAAGCATCCTACTCTAAAGCTTCAACCCTACCACCAAAAATGGAACTTTCTTGCTTGCGTACGTTTCTCTTGATATAGTAATCTATTGCAGCCTCTTGAAAAACGAACAGGGCATGCTTCAAGGGATCCTATTCTAAAGCTTCAACCCTACCACCAAAAATGGGACTTTCTTGCTTGTGTACGTTTCTCTTGATATAGTAATCTATTGCAGCCTCTTGAAAAACGAACAGGGCATGCGTGAAGCATCCTACTCTAAAGCTTCAACCCTACCACCAAAAATGGAACTTTCTTGCTTGTGTACGTTTCTCTTGATATAGTAATCTATTGCAGCCTCTTGAAAAACGAACAGGGCATGCGTCAAGGATCCTATTCTAAAGCTTCAACCCTACCACCAAAAATGGGACTTTCTTGCTTGCGTACGTTTCTCTTGATATAGTAATCTATTGCAGCCTCTTGAAAAACGAACAGGGCATGCGTGAAGCATCCTATTCTAAAGCTTCAACCCTACCACCAAAAATGGAACTTTCTTGCTTGTGTACGTTTCTCTTGATATAGTAATCTATTGCAGCCTCTTGAAAAACGAACAGGGCATGCGTCAAGGATCCTATTCTAAAGCTTCAACCCTACCACCAAAAATGGGACTTTCTTGCTTGTGTACGTTTCTCTTGATATAGTAATCTATTGCAGCCTCTTGAAAAACGAACAGGGCATGCGTGAAGCATCCTATTCTAAAGCTTCAACCCTACCACCAAAAATGGAACTTTCTTGCTTGTGTATGTTTCTCTTGATATAGTAATCTATTGCAGCCTCTTGAAAAACGAACAGGGCATGCGTGAAGCATCCTATTCTAAAGCTTCAACCCTACCACCAAAAATGGAACTTTCTTGCTTGTGTATGTTTCTCTTGATATAGTAATCTATTGCAGCCTCTTGAAAAACGAACAGGGCATGCGTGAAGCAACCTATTCTAAAGCTTAAACCCTACCACCAAAAATGGAACTTTCTTGCTTGTGAACGTTTCTCTTGATATAGTAATCTATTGCAGCCTCTTGAAAAACGAACAGGGCATGCGTGAAGCATCCTATTCTAAAGCTTCAACCCTACCACCAAAAATGGAACTTTCTTGCTTGTGTATGTTTCTCTTGATATAGTAATCTATTGCAGCCTCTTGAAAAACGAACAGGGCATGCGTGAAGCATCCTATTCTAAAGCTTCAACCCTACCACCAAAAATGGAACTTTCTTGCTTGTGTATGTTTCTCTTGATATAGTAATCTATTGCAGCCTCTTGAAAAACGAACAGGGCATGCGTGAAGCAACCTATTCTAAAGCTTAAACCCTACCACCAAAAATGGAACTTTCTTGCTTGTGAACGTTTCTCTTGATATAGTAATCTATTGCAGCCTCTTGAAAAACGAACAGGGCATGCGTGAAGCATCCTATTCTAAAGCTTCAACCCTACCACCAAAAATGGAACTTTCTTGCTTGTGTACGTTTATCTTGATATAGTAATCTATTGCAGCCTCTTGAAAAACGAACAGGGCATGCGTCAAGCATCCTATTCTAAAGCTTCAACCCTACCACCAAAAATGGAACTTTCTTGCTTGTGAACGTTTCTCTTGATATAGTAATCTATTGCAGCCTCTTGAAAAACGAACAGGGCATGCGTGAAGCATCCTATTCTAAAGCTTCAACCCTACCACCAAAAATGGAACTTTCTTGCTTGTGTACGTTTCTCTTGATATAGTAATCTATTGCAGCCTCTTGAAAAACGAACAGGGCATGCGTGAAGCATCCTATTCTAAAGCTTCAACCCTACTACCAAAAATGGAACTTTCTTGCTTGTGTACGTTTCTCTTGATATAGTAATCTATTGCAGCCTCTTGAAAAACGAACAGGGCATGCGTGAAGCATCCTATTCTAAAGCTTCAACCCTACCACCAAAAATGGAACTTTCTTGCTTGTGTACGTTTCTCTTGATATAGTAATCTATTGCAGCCTCTTGAAAAACGAACTGGGCATGCGTGAAGCATCCTATTCTAAAGATTCAACCCTACCACCAAAAATGGAACTTTCTTGCTTGTGAAGGTTTCTCTTGATATAGTAATCTATTGCAGCTTCTTGAAAAACGAACAGAGCATGCGTCAAGCATCCTATTCTAAAGGTTCAACCCTACCACCAAAAATGGAACTTTCTTGCTTGTGAACGTTTCTCTTGATATAGTAATCTATTGCAGCCTCTTGAAAAACGAACAGGGCATGCGTGAAGCATCCTATTCTGAAGCTTCAACCCTACCACGAAAGATGGAACTTTCTAGCTTGAGTACGTTTCTCTTGATATAGTAATCTATTGCAGCCTCTTGAAAAACGAACAGGGCATGCGTGAAGCATCCTATTCTAAAGCTTCAACCCTACCACCAAAAATGGAACTTTCTTGCTTGTGTACGTTTCTCTTGATATAGTAATCTATTGCAGCCTCTTGGAAAACGAACAGGGCATGCGTGAAGCATCCTATTCTAAAGCTTCAATCCTACCACCAAAAATGGAACTTTCTTGCTTGTGAACGTTTCTCTTGATATAGTAATCTATTGCAGCCTCTTGAAAAACGAACAGGGCATGCGTGAAGCATCCTATTCTAAAGCTTCAACCCTACCACCAAAAATGGAACTTTCTTGCTTGTGAACGTTTCTCTTGATATAGTAATCTATTGCAGCCTCTTGAATAACGAACAGGGCATGTGTGAAGCATACTATTCTAAAGCTTCAACCCTACTACCAAAAATGGAACTTTCTTGCTTGTGTACGTTTCTCTTGATATAGTAATCTATTGCAGCCTCTTGAAAAACGAACAGGGCATGTGTGAAGCATACTATTCTAAAGCTTCAACCCTACTACCAAAAATGTAACTTTCTTGCTTGTGTACGTTTCCCTTGATATAGTAATCTATTGCAGCCTCTTGAAAAACGAACAGGTCATCAGTGAAGCATCCTATTTTTAAGCTTCAACCCTACCACCAAAAATGGAACTTTCTTGCTTGTGAACGTTTCCCTTGATATAGTAATCTATTGCAGCCCCTTGAAAAACGAACAGGGCATCAGTGAAGCATCCTATTCCAAAGCTTCAACCCTACCACCAAAAATGGAACTTTCTTGCTTGTGAACGTTTCTCTGATTAAGTAATCTATTGCAGCCTCTTGAAAAACGAACAGGGCATCAGTGAAGCATCCTATTCTAAAGCACCAAGCATACCACCAATCATGGAACATTCTTGCAATTGAATATTTCTCTGATTAAACAATATGTTACTGTCTATTTCAAAACGATCAGGGCATCAGTAAAGCATCCACACTACAGAAAATTGAGGTTGTATGTGTTACATATTAAATAATATATTACAGCCTCTTGCAAAATAACCAGGGCTTCATGAATTGATCGTACCACCAAAAATGCAACATTCTTGCCGTTGAATGTTTCTCTTTTTAATTAATCTATTACAGCCACTTACAAAATGACCCCTGCATCTGGGAAGCATCCTATTATAAAGCTTCAACGCTACCATCAAAAATGGAATTCTTTGACGTTTCTCGGAATAAGTAATCTATTACAGCCTCTTGAAAATTATTAAGTAAACTTTTACTGCCTCTTGTTAAATTAATCTATTACTTCCTCTTGAAAAAGTACCAAAGCATTAGGGATACATCCTAATCTGAAGCTTCAACCCTACTACCAAAAATGGAATGTTCTTGACGTTGAATGTTTCGCTGATTAAGTAACCTATAATAGCCTCTTGCAAAACGACCAGGTCATCATGGATCTATCCAATACTAAAGCATTCGCTCTACCGTCAAAAAGGAACTTTATTGCCGTTGAATATTTGTCGTATTAAGAAATCTATTACAGCCACTTGAAAAAACGACCAGGCCATCACGGATCCATTCTAATCTAATGCATCTACACTACAAGTCCATGGAATCAGGGTAGCATCCTATTCTAAAGATTCAACCCTGCCACTAAAAATGCAACCTTCTTGCCGCTGAATCTTTCTATGATTAAATAATCAATTATAGGCACCTGAAAAACAGCCAGAACATCAGGGATTCTTCCTTTTCTAAAGCTACCTACCAGCAAAAATGGTACATTCTTGTGGCTGAACATTTTTCTGGTGTACTAATCTATTACAGACTCTCGTAAAATGACCAAAACATCAGGAATTCATCGTAATCTAAAGCTTGAACCTTACCACAAAAAACGAAACTTTCTTGCCGTTGAATGTTTCTATGATTAATAATCTGCCCCTTGAAAAATGACCTTGTCATTAGGGATTCATCCTAACCTGAAGCTTCAACCCTACCACGATAAATGGTACATTGTTGCCGTTGAATGTTTCTCTGATTAAGTAACCTATTACGGCCTCTTGAAAACGAACATGCCATCAGGGATTATCCTATTCCAAAGCTTTAACCCTACCACTAAAAATGGTACTTTCTATTGTTGTGGCTTTTTGAAGTCTTGTAAATATTTTGACAAGTAACGATGACGAGAAAGCAGCCTATCTTGCTGCAGGATAATCCTAGACCTCATATTTCACAAACGACCCTCTGCAGAAATCTGATGCAGTTAGGCATCGAGATGTAGTGGCACTATTTCTATTTACCTAACTTGTCCCCGTCCGATTATCACACTTTGGTGAGCTTTGTGAATACGGACCAGCAGGTGTATGGCAAATTGGAACTGGTTGAAAATGCCTTCAGGCAGTTTTGTTGACTGCTGTGACCCCAGTTTTTATCATGATGGAATAAATTAACTGCTGAAGCGTTGGCAATATTCGGACGATTCTAATAAACCTTACTGTAACTGGCTAATGTTCTGTTTGAGATTATGTATGAATCTTTTAGTTTATGATTAAAATAGCCATGTATTTGATGCTAGTGTTGTTCTTTCAAAGTTTATGATTAAAAATCGCTACTTATTCTAGCCTCGTTATGGAATTTTAAAGTTCATGATTAAAACATGATCACTTATTTATTTGAATCTGCTTATGATGTTTTATTGTTTAAGATAAAGAAATAAGCACTGATTAATTAAAATGTTTCAAAATTTATGATTAAAACTGTTCACTTATTTATGTCTTTTAAATTTCATCTTTTAGAAATGGCTACATATTTTAGACTATAATATTTTAAAAAAAGCTCATTTGAACGTAATTATCATGCTTTAGAGTTTACGATTACAAAAATGACCACTTCTCTATATAAGCCTCATTATGAAGTTTTATAACTTATGATTAAAAAAATGGCCACTCATTTATCTGAGACTAGATATGACATTTTATAATTTATGATGTAAAAGATCCCTTATTTATTTGAGCCAATTTAAGTCGTTTTAAAATTTATGATACAACAATAGCCATTTATCTATTTGAAGCTAGTTATGACATTTTACGTTTTAAAATAGATAGACTGCATTCTATAGCCTCGGGTGTCAACCAGTCTAGAAATAGGAAACTCTGAATTCAAACCACCTGCCTTGTAGGTCTTGCCTCTTAAGGCAAAGGCTGGAAGGAGGTAACTTCAAAAACAAATCCACCTTTGAGAGGAGGGACGGAGTAACCTCAACATTCAACCACATCAAATAGAAGATTCAGAAGGAAACTAGCATCAATACTGGAAACCGTCCTGGGTA
>OZ038503.1:19812972-19840472 GCA_964036315.1 Acanthosepion esculentum | reverse complement strand
ATGAATAGATTGTGATAGATACATATATAGCTAGATAAGAACACCTTCAGATAGATAGATATGATCAGATTGTGATAGATACATATATAGGTAGATAAGAACACCTTCAGATAGATAGATATGAAGATATTGTGATAGATACATATACATTTAGATAAGAACACCTTCAGATAGATAGATATGAATAGATTGTGATAGATACATATATAGCTAGATAAGAACACCTTTAGATAGATAGATATGAACAGATTGTGATATATACATATATAGCTAGATAAGAACACCTTCAGATAGATAGATATGAACAGATTGAGATAAATAGATTCTACCATAAATTCATAAGTAAATGGGTAACCGGAAGACATTACAGGCGGGAATACTCGAGATAATCTCGTTAACCATAACATTAGGAGAAGCACTCAAAAATTGACTTACAATGTGTAGAAACGCTCGTGATATTGTGTAATATTTTTTCTCAATAAATTCTTTTGACCAAGTTAATTAAATTTTAAATTGCCCCGAACCTCTTAATTAGCGCATGAAATGGCTAATTCAAAATTAATACATTTTTCTTATTCTTTAGAAATAAAAGAACATGTCAAGTACTCATTTCTTGCAGCTGTAATTTCTATAATTACGATTTGTGTTGATATGCAGATTAAGACATTTGTTTCTTTCTTAGGAACAACAAGTGCATCTCAAGGCTAAAGATGAGATTCGTGCACGCAGAGAAGCAGATATATTGGTAGGGTAGCAATATTTTTAATACGAAAACAAAAACATGAGTAAGCGAACACACGCGACTATGCGTGTCTATCTATTTTAGGTCTACATAAAAATCTATCTATCTATCTATCTATCTATCTATCTATCTATCTATCTATCTATCTATCTATCAATCTCAGTTTGTTCTCATCTATCTATCTATCTATCTATCTATCTATCTATCTATCTATCTATCTCAGTCTGTTCGTATCTATCTCCGTCTGTTCCTATCTATCTATCTATCTATCTATCTATCTATCTATCTATCTATCTATCTATCTATCTCATTCTGTTCATTATCTACCTCTTAACACTGATATACTCTCACTATTTGGCACGATCTTTCTTTTCCTCTTTAACTCCACTTGGCCTTTTGCCGTCACTGGATGTCTTAGAGCGAGTACCACAAGATCAATGATGGTTCATAATGGAGTAAATATAGCGAGAGCAAAATAATAGAGAAAATGAATGGGTACACACACACAGAGGGAGGGAGGGAGAGAGAGAGAGAGAGAGAGAGAGAGAGAGAGAGAGAGAGAGAGGGTGACTGTCAAGGCCCAAAATTTACTTATATTAGTCTGGCAAAAGGCCATGCTAATAAACTGTTTTTTAAAGTTTTCATATACTAATTTCTCACATGAATAGAAATAGTTATGTTCTTATATAATTTGCATTTATTGTGCAATTTTAAAGTAAAAGTTAATTAACGTGTCTAATATCGATAGTATAATATAACATAACAAAGTAGTTATGATTACATAGGTTTATGATTACATAGGTGAGGAACTGGTCGAAGTAGTTTTTACAGGCTTCCAAAATTCTTTTCATTAAGGGGATTTTGTAGGGATTGAAATAAGAGGTAATCTGAAGGTGCAACTACGCGACTATGCGTGTCTATCTATTTTAGGTCTACATAAAAATCTATCTATCTATCTATCTATCTATCTATCTATCTATCTATCTATCTATCTATCTATCTATCTATCTATCTATCTATCTCAGTTTGTTCTCATCTATCTATCTATCTATCTATCTATCTATCTATCTCAGTCTGTTCGTATCTATCTCCGTCTGTTCCTATCTATCTATCTATCTATCTATCTATCTATCTATCTATCTATCCATCTATCTATATCAGTCTGTTCCTATCTATCTATCTATCTATCTATCTATCTATCTATCTATCTATCCATCTATCTATCCCAGTCTGTTCTCATCTATCTATCTATCTATCTATCTATCTATCTATCTATCTATCTATCTATCTATCTCAGTCTGTTCCTATCTATCTATCTATCTATCTATCTATCTATCTATCTATCTATCTATCTATCTATCTATGTCAGTCTGTTAGGTATGTGACTGTATTGTCCTCGTATCTCTTTCAAGTATATTTGAAATTAATCATAAGGAAATGACTTTCGTTTCTCTAGGTCAACTGCCGATGTGTTGACAATTATTACTGGATGTTTCTATCTAACGCTTGTATTTAGATATGAACGGCAGGGCTCTGACCGTGACTTTAGATATCTCGAAGGCTTTTGACAGGGTGTGGCATGCTGGTCTTCTTCACAAGTTGAAGATCTATGGCCGAATATTTGACAATCTTACTTTCTATCATGTCCTGAGGCCGTATTGAACGCTTACTCTTCTAGATCCTTTCACATCAATGCGGAGGGTCTCCCAGGGCCCAGTCATTTGACCCCGGTGTTTCTTATATTCGTCAACGATGTCATCAGTTCCCAACTCGTTATTTATGTTGATAACACAACTATATAATCCTAGTTACTAATAGTAAAACAAATAGAGGTGTAGGTCTACAGAAGGATGCTGAGGATACCATGGGTCAAATATGCAAGCAAACGAAGAAGTTTTAAGGAAAATGTGAAGAAAAGCGAGACTTACATTTACAATCGGAAAGAGACAGTTGAAAATCTGGGACATCATGAGGAAAGAAGGTTTGGAAATTTTGACACTAACAAAACATTGAGATTTAGAAGAACAGAGGAGAACAATGCGTAAGGTTCCTAACAAGCTAAATGGATGGCAGAACAGGCGCTGGAAGGGATAGTAAAAAGACAAAAATTGATAAGAGCTACTAAGGATAGGAAGTTGTGGAGAGTCATGGTTGTTCACATCCTGGAGGGATACGGCATGTATAAGAAGTAGAAAACGGCGCTGTTTCCTAACAGTGGGGACCGTTCTTTTTTACTCTCCAGAAAAATTATCCTTGTTAATTTATTTAAAACTGACAAAAAATTGACAAATCTATAGTGCTTTGTATAAAAATTCCATGGAGCGAAATTTCAGGTGTTTATAATTGAAATTGTTTTAAAAACGGATTTTTGCAAAACTTCAGGAGAGAAAGAACGAGTGATGAAGCAAATGCATATACCGGGTGTAACAGACAAATTGTCCAATTGTTAGATTAACCTTTGAATGGTTGAAATGATTAAAAATGTCTTACTGGAATTCTCTGAGGTTTTTATAAAACTATTGGACTTTACTTTGAACAATAAGAATGTATTTAGCTGTAAGTTGAAATGATGATTCCTCTTCCTGTTGTGACCTCCTGATCTAGATTTCCTCTCGACTGTTCCCTCTTTTTAAAACTTATTCACCGTTCTCTTGGTGGTTCTTGAATGAATTTTGAAGATGGAAGCCAGAATATGAAGGCCTGAATGATCTTTTTCTTCGCCCCATTGCTCAGTTGGAAAGAGATAGTGAGGCTGACACAAAACGATTTTAACCTGTTCTCTTTATAGCTGAATAACTCAAAGGGTTTTTCATTTATTCTTACGTCAAATGGTGTCAAGATGGCTAAACGTCTTATCTGAAAACCCGGAAAAAAGAAATTCATTTAGCTTACTGTTTTTTTTATATTAAACAGTTTGTGAGATGGACCATTATCGTATGCTGTTACGCGATTTGGACAATTTAGCGGTTACATATGGTACAGTAGAGCAGGTCAATTTTGGAGGCGTCGTATTGAACTCAATTTGAAATTTGGGTGTTTACATGATAAATAAGGACACGAAATACTCTTTTTTTTTCAAATTATTAACGTTTTGTGATAAAACAATTTTTAAGATTACATTTAGGTTCAAAATCGTAACGTAGTAATTTTATTTCGGTGATCAGTGAAAGCCTTAGAGCACAGCTTCATAAAATGTATAATTTACTGAAACATTACAAATTGTATATGGACAAGATGCATGGCATACGCACATTATTACAAATTCATAATAAGACCGTCAAATAAAACCAAAGTCAAACAAGGCCTTCATTTACTTCAAAGGAAAACTTCACTGAACAATTTAGCTATATTATGATGTAATATATTATACAGTGCTGTAGTTTTAGTGTGGTTTTCAATAAACAAAAAACATTTTGTCTTATATATTGTGCTTAGCATTATTATTGTGTTGTATATACTTTTATCTATTTTTTGTTTTTAAATATGATCTAACAAATCTTATTCATTGAGTAAACATTTTTATAAATTTTTGTACTTATTGAATGCAATAAAAAATGCATATTTTGCTTGTGAATGATTCATAATTAGAATTCTGGTTTGAATATATTTTCAATTCAATGTATCTAATACAAAAGATATTAACTTTATGTGAATTCATTCTTGAAATAGTAAAATTTTGAAGTCAGTTGGCAAGCAAAATCCTGCGGAACTGAGATATTTCTGTAAATTTTTCAAATGATATTTAAAAGTCAAAATATTACTGAAAGGTATGAATCTAATTTTTGGCGTCATTACTTCACATCAAACTCCAGTATTCACATTGAATGCAATGCTGATTTTCTTAACAAAGTGAAAAAAATAAACCCGCCCGAATATACCTTTTTGAATATTTCAAGAACCAGTTCCGCGGCCTCGATATAATTTGGTAACCCATCGATACATAAATTTTGTGCCATGAAAAAGCCATTCTACTATTCAATCACTCAGCCGACAGAGAGTACCATGGCGAGTACAATGGCGTCAAATGCAGGAAATCATTTGGCTCGACGCAGATGTTTTAGATGCTCTACTATTCAGATCTGGTTCCATGAGACTTCCGGCTTTCCCCAAATCTAAAATTGTTATTGAAAGGGAGGTTTTAGATCGTGGACGCGATAAAGGATGATATGGTGAAGCTAATGGTGATCTCAAAAGTATACTTTGCAGTCTCTTATGAAAAGTGGAAGGATCGCTTATATATCTGCGTGTAAGGTCGTAAGGAGAGTAGTTAGATGTGTACTAAGGCGTCATTACACTAGCTAGATTATATTTTCGTTAATATTATAAGACAGCTATCATATGCAGATATCACCTACTTTTAAAAAAATTCTCTTTACGCTGTTTCACCTAACGACCAGGATTTCATAGCAATATTTAAACATTATATATTGCTGATACTCCTGACGAGTGGACAGAATGAGTGCGAAAACTACGTAACTACGAATAGTTGAGGTGCTGAATATAACATCAATCAGCTAAGTCACAGAATTTATTTGTATGAACTATATATATATATATATATATATATATATATATATATGTCTGTGTGTGTGTGTGTGTATGTGTGTGTGTGTGTGCACTATTTACATTATTTGGACTATTGTCCTCATCTTTGTTTCAGCCGTTGTATGTTCCGGCCTTCTTCAGGTAGTTGGAATGTCGAACTGAACCCTTTATTTCGCTCACTGGGGTAGACTGTTCTAGTTACACGTGCTATGTTTAATGGATGACAGTTGTCAGTTATCTCCTGTTAATTCCCCTTTCCAAGTTCTTCACTGCCTTAACCATCACTGGATCTAACTAACGCCTTTATCCACTGTGTCATGTGTCCTTGAGGATATGTGTGTGTGTGTATTTTGTGATGTCAACGAATAATCGTTGTCATTTTCGTAATGCTCGTTGTAGTAGAGACTTCGTAATTGCAGATACATCCATATTAACGCCGTCGAACAATACTGGTGTCCGACGCCTTTGAATAACACTCGGACTAATAGTACTTGCTCGATAATACTCGCTCGAATAGTAATCACCGAATAGTAATCTGTATAGTGACACGAATAGTAATCCGTATAGTGAGATATTCACTAATCGCCCAACGCGGTCGGATGTAGAACAAGGACGAGTTTATTGGAGGGTATTCGAGCTCGTAAGCTCGGTCAAAAATTCCTTGTAGACCCCGTAAAAGCCGGGGGCGGGTAGCTGTCTCCTGAGACGAAACTCTGCCCTTCGACATAGCCTCGTCTGGGGATCCTCTCTGCCCGGAGGCAGAGAGGATCCCCAGTGGAGTTATTGCATCGAGTTCACATAAATCTTGCAAAGCGGATCAATCTTTGAAAATCATGGAAATCAGATTGAAGATGTCATATGTTAATATTCCACTTCAATAAAATGTTTTTAAAAATTTAATTTCTTCAAAATATACATTTTTACCTAGGGTCTCCAAACTTTAGGGACACCCTAAATATTTTTTTTTTCGTTTTTTTTTACATATTTTGACATTCTATGAAATATTTGTTTCGTGTTTTACTGTTTCTTACTACTTCCTCCAAATAGTTGATATTAATGTCGTAGTTATTCTTCTGCTTGTTTTCAGATCTTTTTACGTTTTAGATTTCATGAACATCTTTTCGTTCTTCGGCCGTCCTTGACATTTGCATTTTACGAATCAAAAGTTTGATTGTTTATAATTCAGGAACAAATGACAGTAATTTTGCATAAATCTTCAGAGTTTTCCTCAGTATTAGTCAGTTATTGATCATATTTGCCCGAAAAGGGTTTTGTCTAAGTATGTGGGCAATAAGGAGTATCACAGCATTTTTGGATTTTTATGTTTATACATTCTTTTTATAGATACAAATATTTAAGTAAATGCTCTGTTTATAATAAACATTTACCGGCCTGAATGTCCGAGAAATTTTCATAGAAAAGATTCATCCTCCGACAGAAATCGAACCTGTATCCTATACGGAACCGTCATATTGAGCCACAGAGGATCGGTTAGCAAGGTCGATTTGACTGCTTTTAAACTACAATCTTCCATGAATCTCTCACGTACATTCATATCTGCTCAAAGTGTATCCAAATTCAGGCCGATAAATAATATTAATACTGTTTATTATAAACAGAGCATTTACTTAAATATTTGTATCTATAAAAAGAATGTATAAACATAAAAATGCCTTAAAATAATTATCGGACTTTGTCTATTTCATAATGGATGACGTTATTTGTTTACATTTGGGTACGCTTTGAGCAGATATGACTGTACGCGAGAGATTCATGGAAGATTGTAGTTTAAAATCAGTAAAATCGACCTTGCTAACCAAACGATCCTCTGCGGCTCAATCGGTTAAGGCACGTCAGGCTATATGACGGTTCCTTATAGGATACAGGTTCGATTCCTGTCGGAGGACGAATATTTTCTATGAAAATTTCTCGTACATTCAGGCCGGTAAATGTTATTAATACTGTTTATTATGAACAGAGCATTTACTTAAATATTTGTATCTATAAAAAGAATGTGTAATGTATAAACATAAAAATGTCTTTTTATATATCTATATATATATATATATGTGTGTGTGTGTGTGTTTTGACAGACGGCAGCCAATGAGACACGGAAAACTAAAGGGGCAATGCAATAGGAAAAGATGCCTTTCAAAAGCAAAAGAAAGTATTAAAAAACAGGAAGATTTCGTTAGAAGCTAACAAAATAGTATATAGAATAACAATCTTCCCATATAGCAGATAATGGAATCCTTAGAATCAGAAAAAACGATAGTTAAAATTTCTGGGAAACATAACGATGAAAGAAAAGCTGGAGAAATTAACACTCACAGAACATACTAAAGGCAAGAGAGACATAGGGAAAGAGCAAGAAACAGGCCTGAATGGATGACAGAACAGAGACTGAGAGGCATTGCAAGCAGTTAAAACTGCTTAGAGCTATAAAAGTTAGGAAGTTATGGAGAGCTATGATCGAAGAGGAATGTTGTTATGCGTATATTTTCATTCATCGGATTTGCAGTTCTCAAAATTTCTTTTTCCAGAAAGTCATGTAATCACTTTTATCAGACATTAATATCGCTTCAGCTCACTTGATTCGGATCAATTTAGTCAAAATGGTGTCGATATTCACCGCGGTTGTCGGCTTAGAATTATAAATGGTAAAATCAATCGATAACACTATCGATATTTACTATCTTCAAACGAAAAGATAATATCAAACCGACCACAAATGCAACGATGCAATATTTATCATTCTCTCTTTAGAGCTGAATGTACATCCTTGTGCAAATTAATGGAAGAAAAACCAATAATGCCGTTATTATTTACATTTTTCATTTTCCCGATGAAACATGACCCAGTGCACATGTTAGTATTTCGTATGTCCATTCCAAGAAGTCATTCCTTGCAGATGGACCACAGATTCTCGATTGGATTTAAATTAGGAGAGTTCCCGAACCAGTCGATAGTACTTTGATTTTCTCACGGGTAAGGCTAGCCAGTGTGTTTGTGCAGCGTTACAATTTTTGTAAGCTTCCTTGGAGTAACATCCATTAAAGACAATGGCTGTAGGACAACTAATCGACAGTCAAGATAATAGTGTCTAGGCGCGATAAAAATCTGATGCAATCACGGACGACGCAATATTTTTCAAGGCCAAACAAATTTAAATATCTGGGAAGTGTTCAAACAGAGGAGACTGGAATCCATATAGCGTATTGGGATGGCCAAAGATGCCTTCCAAAAGCTAAGCAGTGTATTAAGAAACAGAAAATCTGCGCTAGAAACAAGGAAAAGATTTACGTAAACTGTTATGTGATATCTGTCCTAATATATGGCAGTGAATGCTGGAAAATCTCCTCAAAGATGAAGAAGAGACTTGAAGCAACAGAAATGTGGTTATACAGAGAGATACTGAGGACACCATGGATCAAATATATGAGCAACTACCACGTTTTAGAGCAAATGGAAAGAAAAAGAAACATACTTAACATTAAGGAAGAGACGGTTGAAATTTCTGGGACACTTAATGAAGAAGGAGGGCTTGAAAAATTTGATACTCAAGGGACAGATTGAGACAGAGGAGAACAACGCATAACATACTTGATTGGCTTGAGCAAATGGATGATGGAAAAGGATTTAGAAGAAGTAGAAAAAAGAGAAAATTTATTAAAAGATACAAGGGGCAGGAAGTTGTGGAGAAACATGATCGCCCAAGTCCCGAGAAGAAAGATAAAGAAAAAAAGATAAAGAAGAAAAAATTGTTAGGGAAGCAAGAAATCGGAAGGGAGTTCCACTGGTGGGAAGTGCGAAGAAAAAAAGAATAGTTTTGCATCTAGCTATTTCAACAGTAAAAAGGTGAAACCTAGATGCCGATCTCGTGGCACGTTTAAATTAATGTAGTTCGGGGTCCAGGGGAAAGACTCCTCAGAACAGATGCCATGAAAATATTTTTTAAAAAAGACAGAGGGAAGCCATGTCATGTCGGTGAGAAAGTCAAGATGGCAAGTCAAGATCGATTACATTACAGATCCTTCTTTGGATTTTGTAAAGAACCTCGAGATGAGTAAGAGGAACACAAGACCAGATATGGCAGCATTATTCAATGCACTAACAAATGCTAGATATATAAATGTGTAAGATGGATTCTGATGAGAAATATTTTTTGGAACCAACTTTCCTTGCAGTCGCCGAAACAATTGCTTTGAGAAATTTGAAAATGGCGAGGATTGATGACTGGACAAAAAAGGAACAGGGTTCAAGAAGACAGTAAAATGGCGATTGAAGTTGCATTTAAATTCAGGGAGGCACTAAATGGCACTTCCCACAGGTGGAATGTGCGAGAAAAGAAACTGTTAGAATTGAAGAGGTGCTAACATCTAATTTACTTAACAGTAAAAAGATGAGATCTTGTTGCCAATCTAGTAGCAGGTTTAAATTCGAAGAAAAATAAACTTACGTCAATTTGCTACCAGTTTTAATTGTTCTATTAGCCAGAAAACTTGTTTTAGGGGATCGGATATATTATTTATTAAGCAGTCGTCGTATTTAATCGGATATATTATTTATTAAGCAGTCGTCGAATTTAATCGGATATATTATTTATTAAACAGTCGCCGTATTCAATCGGATATTTTATTTATTAAACAGTCGTCGTATTTAATCGGATATATTATTTATTAAGCAGTCGTCGTATTTAATCGGATATATTATTTATTAAGCAGTCGTCGTATTTAATCAGATATATTATTTATTAAACAGTCGCCGTATTTAATCGGATATATTATTTATTAAGCAGTCGTCGTATTTAATCGGATATATTATTTATTAAGCAGTCGTCGTATTTAATCGGATATATTATTTATTAAGCAGTCGTCGAATTTAATCGGATATATTATTTATTAAACAGTCGCCGTATTTAATCGGATATTTTATTTATTAAGCATTCGTCGTATTTAATCGGAAATATATTTATTAAACAGTCGTCATATTTAATCGGATATATTCTTTATTAAGTATTCGTCGTATTTAATCAGATATATTCTTTATTAAGCATTCGTCGTATTTAATCAGATATATTATTCATTAAGCTGTCGTCGTATTTAATCGGATATATTATCTATTAAGCAGTCGTCGTATTTAATCGGATATATTATTTATTAAGCAGTTGTCGTATTTAAGCGGATATATTATTTATTAAGCAATCGTAGTATTTAATCGGATATATTAATTATTAACCAGTCGTCATATTTATTCGGATATATTATTTATTATGTAGTCATTGTATTTATTCGGATATATTATTTATTAAGCAGTCGTCATATTTAATCGGATATATTATTTTTTAAACAGTCATCGTATTTAATTGGATATATTATTTATTAAGCATTCGTCGTATTTAATCGGATATATTATTTATTAAGCAGTCGTCGTATTTAATCGGATACATTATTTATTAAGCAGTCGTCCGATTTAATCTGATATATTATTTATTAAGCAGTCATCGTATTTAATTGGATATATTCTTTATTAAGCATTCGTCGTATTTAATCGGATATATTATTTATTAAGCAGTCGTCGTATTTAATCGGATATATTATTTATTAAGCAGTCGTCGTATTTAAGCGGATATATTATTTATTAAGCAATCATCGTATTTAATCGGATATATTATTTATTAAGTAGTCGTCGTATTTAATCGGATATATTATTTATTAAGCAGTCGTATTTACGCTGTAAAATAATAATTTCCGATGACATTATTTTTTTTATTAAATTATTTAAAAATATAGATAAATACTATAACATGAAATTCAATTCGAATTTACGTGCATAGATTCAAATGGTTGTGTGTTGTTTCGACTCAAAATGAACGTTCTTCTTTTTTTCCTACCCACTATTTCTATCATACTCTTTTCGTTTCTTCCACTTAGGAGTTTCTTTTTATCTAATTGTATTTTGGTTACTGCTTTTCTGAACGAGTGTAGGCATATGATTACGTGGCTAAGTACGAATCATTTTCTTGGATTGTCAATATATATATATGCGTGTGGATGTGTCGCGCAGTTACTTACCTTGAAGCTATGAATATTAGATTCTGATCACCGTTTGTGCCGCAAAGTAGGCTTATCGATAAATATCACGTTAGAGTGACTGACGAATTGATTTATATATACATACGTGCCTACATATATGCATGCATACATGCATAAAGGTTCAGGTCGAAGGATAGATGTAACGCTGAATGTAGTTAAATATGTTAAATATGTATGTATCGGATAGGTAAATAGAATGGTATGTATGAATAGAGGAATATGGACAGGGAAATGAAGAGAGTGAAGTAAACAGGCATAGAATTAGATCTTAAGAGACTATAGTTAGGAACTGAACGAAAGATATATAGTGACAGACAGACAGACAGATAGATAGGAACAGACTGAGATAGATAGATAGATAGATAGATTGATAGATAGATAGATAGATAGATAGATAGGAACAGACTGAGATAGATAGATAGATAGATAGATAGATAGATAGATTGATAGATAGATAGATAGATATGAACAGACTGAGATAGATAGATAGATAGATATGAACAGACTGAGATAGATAGATAGATAGATAGATTGATAGATTGATAGATAGATAGATAGATAGGAACAGACTGAGATAGATCGATATGTATCTGTCTATGTATGTGTGTATATATGTATGTATATATATATTTATTTTATTTTATTCACCCTTTTTATTTTGCTCTGTAGGTTGATATATTTATATTTATGTGTGTATATATGCATATGCGTATATGTGTATGTATGTATATTTGTATATATATATATATATATATATATATATATATATATATATATATATATATATATGAAGATGGGTATATGTGTATGTATATGTATGTGCGTAGGTGTACTTTTGTATGTTTCTATCTGTAGTGAAGAATGTGTATACACATACTTACGTATTTTTTTTATTTTTTCACATATTGTTATATATTTGTTCTCGTGCATGTCTACTAATACGTATATAAGTATATATATGAGACATTTATATATACTTGTGTGCTTAGGAGTTTTCTTTTTTTTATATATTAGATAGAGTTATTTTTAAGTGTTACATTTTGCCCGGACATTTGAATTTGTTTTTTTTCTTATTTGGGTATGCGTATATATTTATTTTTCTGACCATTTCTATATATTTTAGTCTCCTTTTTGCTTATGTTGTTCATTGACGAATATTTGTTTTTCTATTCTACCCTTATTAAATATTATCTATTCAACCTTTTTTATCTATATATCTTAGCCCGTATAAGTTATATTTTAATAGTATGCCTGAATTCGTTTACTAACACTTTCAAATTTGAATATTTCGTGATGTGTATATGTGCGTGTCTTTATCAATGTATGTGTGTATAATCGCTTATATGTGCCTTTCATTTTATGTATATGTTGTCGGTTTTTTTAAGGGCCTTGGACACCTATTTCCTGTTTCGTCGCTTTTTTGCGTGTTTATATATCTAAATATGTCTACGTGTTTGTGCATTATAATCTGATTGTGTATGTATTGTCTTTTGCAAGATTTCACCCTCCCCTGCACATATCATCATTTTAAATGTAACTAAGTTGTAACGAAGCTCAGAGCAACATTAGATTTTAACGTTTATTCTAACTGAATTTTTGGCCTTTCAATGAAAAAAAAAAATATATATACATATTTTTTCCTCAGTTTCTTTAAATAATTTTATAATTTTTAAAACTTAATACAGATTAAATTTAAAATTGGTAATTTTTAATTTTAATTTCATAGTAAAATTTAATATTAATGAGTTAGAATGAATTCTATTTTAGTCTAACCCTAACATTAAAGTATTGATTAATTATTATAACCAAGGTTAGTTGCCAAGTTTTTTCAATTCTCATATACTTGCATTTTGATTGGTCATTGCAGCTAATGTAACAGCGTTTCCCCTAGCGAGGGGTGTTTGGATGAATTTGAACCTTTTAAAACCCCTTATTCTACATTCAACACCATCACTTGATAAGACACCAGAAATGTTGAAACAAAATGGCTATTTTAGTAGTGATTTTATAACATATTTATGTTATAATTTTGAATAAATAATTATATTTTTTCTACACTATATTTAGCACTCTTTTATGAATAGTATTTTTTGTTTATTGGAATTTATTCCGTATACACCCATACGTATATATATATATATATATATATATATATATATATATATATATATATCCCCGAGTGACGCCAATTCATTAGGGTTTTGATCCTAGCTAGATGCAACCGGACGTCTAGCCACACTGATGAGCTGTCTGTGGATGACAATATATATATATATATATATATATATATATATATATATATATATATATATATATATATATATATATATATATATCCCCGAGTGACGCCAATTCATTCGGGTTTTGATCCTAGCTAGATGCAACAGGACGTCTAGCCACACTGATGAGCTGTCTGTGGATGACAATATATATATATATATATATATATATATATATATATATATATATATATATAGGTAGATACATATAGATAAGGTAGATGAATAGATGGATAGGAACAGCCTAAGATATAGATAAGGTAGATAGAACAAAATGAGATAAATAAGAAATAACATTGATTGATCTATGGATATATATATAGGCAGAACTGATGTAACGATGTACAGTTTCTGCATATAATTAAATAAAAATATATAATGTTTATACATATACGCGTGTCGAATAGAGAGCCTCGACGTGGTGTAATGGTTAGCAAAGTTGTCTCGCTAGAATAATTACGACTGATTAGTGAGTTCGATTATCACTGGGTGCTCCATACTTTCGGCCTTGTGTCGCATCTTAGCTACGCTTGGAAAATCACTATACGAGTGTCGAATGAAACTTTCATAGTATGACTACGATACTTATCATGTAATGTGACCAATTATATTATTTTTTAATATAGTCCCCTCGCAGTGAACATACTTCCACCGATGTTTTAGTCTTTGAATGCCATTGGTGAAGAGGTTTTATTCACTGCGACCCTTGTTCCCAGCTAACTGTTTTTTTTTTCATATCAGAGAACAGATGATAGTCAAATCAGGAGAAATGGGAGGGTGATCAACCAGTTCAAAGCCACAGTCAGGCACATCTGGCCCGCTGCTCCTGCTGTATATTTAGAGATTCTTGATAAAATTCAAAGAACAATCAGCAATATCATTGGTCCTGACCTGGCGTCTCGGCTTCAGATACTATCCTTATATTGTTCGTATCTGGTACCTAGATTATGAATTTAAGCGAAGTACTAGATTGGCGGCAAGGTCTCATATATCCAAAACTGAAGATGGAACCGTGAGTTCGATGCTGACAGTTTCTTTTCTGTTCACTTCTTGCTTTGTGCCACTTCAGTTAGAGTAAAGCAAGAGCAAGAGACAAAGAGTGTGCAGGTGGTTTGGAAAGATAACGGTTAAGCCGAGACTTGGGATCAGGAAGTAAGGAAGAAATGATTGTGATTTCAAACAATATTAGTGGCATGGTGGGTCCTACCCACGAAGGTTAGGATTGATGGAATACTGTTCATCAGAGCACTTTCCATCGACGTAGCAATAAAGCCGTGAGAGGCTCACCGCATCCAGTCTAAGAGAGAGAGAGAGAGAGAGAGAGAGAGAGAAATATAGATAGATAGAGAGAGAGAAAGAAAGAGAGAAAGATAGATAGCGAGAGTGAGAAAGAAAGAGAGAGAAAGATAGATAGATAGATAGAGAGAGAGAATGAGAAAGAAAGAGAGAGAAAGATAGATAGATAGAGAGAGAGTGAAATAAAGAGAGAGAGAGAAAGATAGATAGAGAGATAGAGAGAGTGAAATAAAGAGAGAAAGAAAGATAGATAGATAGATAGAGAGAGAGAGAGAGAGAGAGAGAGAGGGTGCACAGTGGGAAATAATTTATCACCAACAAGGACGCGGAGAGGCTTTTGGAATCTATCGAAACTGGAAAGTGAAAGCTGGGCACCTCCTGTCCGTATATGGCAAAAATACTCCATTTTAGGCCTGATCTGGCTCTTGTAAAGTTAGAGGATAGCAAGAGGAGTCAGGCACGTACTTAAGCGTTACAGAGAACTGACCATTTTTCCTGTATCTTTAGCGATAGTTCAAGTTTCACGAAGTCTACGGTAAGTTGAAGGCCCAATAGCCTCTCAAAGCAGGGGGCCTTCCTGAGAGGACATCCATTAATCGTGATTGCTGTTATTTGGGGGTGCGATCGGATTACTTTGGTTTTTGAAGCATTGAATATAATTATCCAGTCTCCCCCCCCACAACACTGAGATGTTAGAGAAAGATCGGATGAGAGGTAAGCCAATCTCTGGTCATCTAGACTTTGGGAGGTGCACCCACATACCGTTGTATCATTGGCATAAATATTCACAGATGATCTGAGTATACTGTTAGGCAGATTTTATGTCAAGTATAAAGAAGTTTGATCCGAGAAGTGACCCCTAATGGACACCTGCGCTGATTGCTAGGGCCCAAGAGAACTGGCTGATAACAACTGCCTCCAGGGACCGACCCGTTAGGAAAGACATTATTATTAAGAGTACACTGTTAGATCGATTTATAGATAGGAACAAACTGTACGTAAATAGATGGATTCATTTGAATACACTAAGATATACTGATATATCAGTGCGAACTGAATTAGCGAAATAGCTAGCTAATTTGACAATAGATAGTGATAGATAGGTAGGTAGCTAGATAAATAAATAGATAATAGATAGACTTAGATAATGAATAAATCTAAATAGGTAAGAAATAGATAAATACATAGATAAACAGATAATGAATAGATATATAGATACATAGATAATGAATAGGCATAGATAAAGGATAGACTTAGATAATGGATAGACAGACAGATAGATGGATAGATAGATAATGAATTGATAGATAATAAATAGATAGATGATGAATAGATAGATACATAATGTCTAGGCTTACGTAGATAGATAATGAATGTAGAGATAGCTCAGGAATAATGAATGTATAGATAGGTAAGGAATAAACTTAGATAGATAGATAGATAGATAGATAAGAATAATAATGGATAGTATTATATAGGTAGATATGTAGCTAGCTAGCTAACTAGATAAATAAACAGATAATAAATATACTTAGATAATGAATAGACTTTTATAATGGATAGATAGATAGATCAGTGTAAAGGAAATAGACAATGGATAGGCAATGAATAGTGCTATATAGGTAGATATCTATCCCTCTATCTATCTAGGTAGATAAATAAATAGACTTAGATAATGAATAGACGTAGATAATGAATATATATATATATATATATATATATATATATATATATATATATATATATATATATATATATATATATATATATATATATAGTAAGATAGGTAGATAGATAGATCAGTGTAAAGTGAATAGACAATGAATAGTGCTGTATAGGTAGATACCTATCTATCTAGCTAGCTAGATAAATAAACAGATAATAGACTTAGATAACGAATAGAGCTAGATAATGAATAGATAGATAGATAGATAAATAGATAGATCAGTGTAAAGTAAATAGACAATGAATAGTGCTATATACGTAGATATCTAGCTAGATAGATCGATAAATAAACAGATAATAAGTAGGCTTAGATAATGTATAGACCTAGATAATGAATAGATAAATAGATAGATTGATACGTAGAAAGTAAAGAATAGACTTAGATAGATAGATAGATAAACAGACAGACAGATAGATAGATCAGTGTAAACTAAATAGACAACGAATAGAAAATGAATAGTGCTATATAGGTAGATATTTAGCTAGCTAGCTTGCTAGATAGATAAATAAACATATAATAAATAGACTTATATAATGAATAAATTTAGATAGATAGATATGAAACAAACTAGAATGATCGAAGTGAAAGTTCTCTGGAGAAACTGACTTGAACAGATTGAAGGAAAGAGATTGTAAGAAAATAGGCCAGATAAGAATTGAGAAAGATTGAATCAAACCGAATTAGGTAGAAAGAACGCATCGCTAAGTAGATATCTTTTAAAGGTCATGCAACAGATGGGAACTTTTGAAATAGTTGAAGGGGAATAGCATCATATCTATGAACAGTGAACTTCGATTTTGATCCTAGCCTGGCCGAAAACGAAGAGGTCTACTCTAGCGTTCCCATTTCACTGCTGCGCCTCATGGCCATGATCAATCTAAAGCCGTTGTCTTGCACAGGCCGTGGTTGTTGACGCCCCGGGTTGGACATCCTCCCCCTTCACTCTGTCCTGCAGCACTCACCCTAATTATTCATTGTCAGGGGTCACGGGATCCCGTGATGTAGGTGACGTTAAGAAACGCAACGTCGTTTTAGAAGTATGGGTTATGCTGGTCTCTGCCTCCGGTCGCAATCTGGTCTTCGCTTGAGACTAGTTCGTTTAACGTTTCCTGGCGTCAGCTTATTGGCAAAAGCAAGAAGTAGGGTGTTGATCCGTTCTCTTCATCGATTGGATAGAGCTGTTGGCCATCACGGGAAGGTTGGAGTATAAACGCGTGAGTAGGGAATGAATTAGCGATTGGATGTAACGAATGAGTAACAAAGAAACAGAAAGAGATAGAGACAGAAGAGGGGGACTGGGTAAGAGAGGAAGAAAGAGATGAAGTAGAGAGGATGGACATTGAGGAATATTCCAGAATTTGCAGCTTAAAGAGGAGTGTCGAAAAAAAAAAGACATAATCAGTTTGAAGTTGATAGAAAGGTCAGAGTACGGGTGGAAAAAGAAAAAAAACTGAGAAGGAATAGATAAACAGGAGGAGCAGGAGAGAGGGGAAGAGAAAGAAAAAAAAAGGTGGAGGCAGGTAAATTAGAGGAAGACAAACAGAGATAAAGTAGAGGGGAAGTACATTGAGGAATATTTTAGAATTTTTACCTTAAAGAGGGGTATATAGAAAAAGAGACAACGAAATTGTAGAAAGGTCAGAGTAAGGGTAGAAAAAGAAAAAAAAAGACAATCCGAGAAGATATAGATAAACATAAAGAGCAGTAGAGAGAGGGGGAGAGAAAAAAAGGTGGAGGCAGGTAAACTAGAGAAAGAGAGATAGATGTAAATTAGAGAGGAGGGTGAGTGAGTAATATTAAAGAAATAGCAGCTTAAAGAGAAATGTAGTAAAAAAAGTGTACCAGGTAGAAGAGGGCCAATCAGTATGCAGAGAAAAAAAAGAAGAGATAGATAAACAGAAAGCGCATTAGCGAGCGTGAGAGAAAGAGTCAAATAGAGAGAAAAGAAAGAGAGGAACTAAGGGACAGAGAGGAAAGGAAGCGAGTGAAAGAGAGAGGGCAGAGATGAGGTGCGAAGAGGTACCGAAACGGTGAATTCAAAATAAGAGAGAAAAAACGTGAGAGAGAAACTAAAATAAACACAGAAACAGAGAGTTAAATAATAATAATGTAGATTCTTCTTTTATGTACCGTATTCCTTCAGGACGTTGAAGGTCATGGCTCTCCACAATTTCCTGTCCATTGTAGCTCTTAAGAAATTTTGTTTTATGGTCTTCTCTCCCAAACACTGTTCCGCCATCCATTCACTCAAGCTCGGCATGTAGGTTATGCATTGCTTTTCTCTGTCTCTCTTACCTTCAATATGTCTTGTGAGGATCAAATTTTCCAATCCCTCTTTCCTCGTTATATTTTTTTAATCCACAATTGTTTGAATCGTCAAGGTGGGGGTCTGGGTGCAGAAAAAAAACAAACTCTAATTCTTCTTCATAATCTTTTCAGTGGGTTTTCAGATAGGTAGGTATCGCCCATCTCCTCAAAGCTGTTGACCGAGAACCGAGACAACGGAATATGGCGTGGGTTGCCACGGCATGTACTCTAGGCCTTCAGGTTTTGAATTTAGAATTTCCTTTCTAGATTAGTCGCTAACTATGGCTATTCTACTATTCAATCCATAGCCGAGGAAAAAGAGATGGATTCATAACAGTCGCAAGGCTTTTAGCATGTAAGTGAATATAATGAACTCGATTGGAATTCGAACATGGCTCTCTAATTTCCCAATCCGAGCCGCTATCCATTACTCCACCTTGGGATAGAGGGAGTATCGTGAAAAATTAAGAGGGAAGGAGAGAGAGAGAGAGAGAGAGAGAGAGAGAGAGAGAGAGAGAAAGAGAGAGGAAGGAAAAGAAGAGCAAGAAAGGAAGATGTGGGATATAAAATGGAAGGGGAGATTATGAGGAAAAAGAAAAAAGATAATAATTAACTCCTGACTTGTCTGAAGACTTTAGGAAAGCACCCACATGGGAGTATTTTCAACAAAGTGGCAGTTCTTGGGGAAAATTGTCTGAACAGAACTTTCTTCTTGCGTTTGGAACACGGAGTAAATGAGGATGATTCAACTCGGTGGAAGTGGTATGACGTGTTCTAGCTGTAAAGGGCTGAACTAGTGGAACAAAAGAATGGAGCGCTCATCTGAACATTTGTCATGGAAATAGCAACAGTGGTTGCAGAGTGAAAAGCAATTCATCGTCCACAAGACCAGGTAAACAATTATGGACTCAAAAAATGCTAGCCCAGATATGGCAGCAATATTCAATTTTTGCTCTAGTCTGAGTCTTGTAATGAAAGAACATGTCAGGAGGAATGATATAAGGAACTGACCATTTTTTAGCATCGCTAGCGTTGGATCGCATATATCACTTCCACTTGGAGGGAGCCTGAATTCCAATAGTGATAGGGTAGCCATCAAAGTTGCGTCTCTGGAAAAGTGGTTGCAGAGTGAAAAAAAGAAAAGAAAAAAAATCTCATCATCCACAAGACCAGGTAATCCATTTTTGGTCTCGTCTATGTCTTTTAATGAAGAAGCATACTGGGGCGGGGTCACAAATATTTCCTGGAGCGACAGAATGTGTCGAACCAACATCTTGTGTCACTAAATCGTTATTAAAAAATCCTTACAAGCTAAAAATGTTTCTCTGGCTTTAAATAACCTGCAAAGTGTTGATAAGTAGTAAAAACAAATCAATCAATGAATACACACACACATACACACACACATACACACACATAAACACAGACATATATATATATATATATATATATATATATATATATATATAATTCTCAAAATGTGTGTATGTACGTGTGTGTGTGTGTGTGTGTGTGTGTGATCGGATGTTGTTTATGCGTTTCCACAGTTTTCATCCTATTTCAATGAAATGTTTTTTTGATAGATAATTCTTCAGTGGCGGTTTTGAGTTCAAATTGTTGGCGTCAATGACTCTCCACTACATCCTGTGCATTATAACTTTCAACAACGTTTTACTATTTACTATCTGTTCTTGAATATATATATCTTTCATAAAAACTTTAATAAAAATAATCAGTTTAAATTATTGCAATAATATTTATTGTTATACCTTTTCCTTTTCAGTGCCACCCCCACAATTCAAAATGTTACCCCCCCCATTTGAGGATGTGCCTCAGTTGCACCCAACTGCTCTAATTGAACGGCAAAAATTTCCAGTAATGAAAGACCCGGTCAAAGACGGGTTATACTGCTAGTATATATATATATATATATATATATATATATATATATATATATATATATATATATATAAAGAAATGCAATCCAACTTTAGAAATCTTATAGAAAAACCAATAAATAACACTCCCAATTATTACAAAAGATAACTCGAAAATCTTTTTATCTACTCAAATGTAATATTATCCCCTATCGCTATCTTCCCTCCCCTACCTCTCAAACTTAGGACGCTTGTGAGTTGACGTGCCTAAACTTTGACCGATGTTTATCAACGAAATAATGTCCACACACCAATCAACATTAACCACCCAGTCCACCCACCACCAAACTGCTATCAACAACCACTATTGATTCACTCAGATACTTTATGTATATTTTGTATGTACATTTTTCTTCTCAAAAAATGGAAAATAGGAAGTGACGTTTTACATCCGGGCTTGCCTACAAACAGGATCGTTCATAACCATTTTCGACCCTCACCCGTAGATGTGCAGTTAGAATGCACTGAAACCAAGTTGCATCTTTGTTGTGAGTAAAATGGTTTTGTCTATATGATAAAATTATAATAAATAAATAATTATCGCTCTACTACCTGTATCGAGCTCTTTTTTGAATTAACGCTGCGAACGTTAGAATTTATATATTACTTTCGTTCTCATCGCATCGGATATATATATATATATATATATATATATATATATATATATATGATGTATAACAGCAAAACTGTCCAAAAAGTGTAACAGCGTAGGATAATTGTCCATCCCACAAAATATTTATTATCTAAAAACCACGAAACTGACTGAGTTACTTTTTTCCGGGTTTTCAGATAAGACGTTTCGCCATCTTGACACCGTTTGTTGTAAGAAAACCCTTTGAGTTATTCAGCTAGAAAGAGAACAGATTAAAATCATTTGGTGTCAGATCCACTATATCTTCCCAACTGAGCAATATTCATACCAATATTCATACTCTGGCTTCCATCTTCAGTCCATTCAAGAACCATCAAGAGAACAGTGAATAAGTTTAAAAAAGCGTGAACAGTAGAGAGGAAAACTGGATCAGGAGGTCACAACAGGATGAGGGATCATCATTTCAACTTAGAGCTAAATACATTCTTATTGCTCAAAGTAGACTCCAATAGTGTTCGAAAAACTGCGGAGAATTCCAGTAAGATAACATTTCTAAGATACAACGGTTCCAAGCTTAATATAACAATTGAACAATTTTGCTGTTACATGAGTTGGACAATTTTGCTGTTACAGCCAGTATATATGGGCGAGTGGTTGAGTTGTTAAAACTTTCGCTATCCGAGAAACCAAGGGTTGATTCATCAGAAAGGTTACTAGTTGATGTCATCAGTCAGCGGAGGCGATCCCAGTGTGCGGTGACTTTGACAATTGCCCGAAAACCGAGCCACAAGACGATTCAACCATTGTAAGTGAAATTGCGTAGATAGAAATGTTTGGATGATGTCGATGGTTGTCTTAGCACGAGCATACTGGCTTTGCACTGGTTGATCATGACGTATTTTGCACTCTCTCCCAGAAACTGTAACTAAGGTCCGCTGAAGATATTTGCCGTATAAACCACAGGTGTCCGCTTGTTGAACAAATACGCATGGCGGATGGTTGCGATCGAAAAACGAGCATAGCCATATGTGTGTATATATATGTGTGTTTATATATGTATAGACTTAGATATATAGGTTTATATATATATAATATATATATATATATAGATATATATATATAGATATATATGAATAGGCTTAGATAGATAGATCGATTCATCGAAAGAAAAAGAAAAAGAAAAGTGTGTACATCTTGAACCATATATATAATGTTAGAAGGTATTTTTTTTCTTGTTACAGTATCACTTAGGTTGCATTAGGAGTAGTTTTGTCTAACACCGTAAGATGCTACAAAAACATTAATCTGATCACTCGAGTCATGTTCTTAAAAAGCATCGTCAGATCAAGATTCTCATAGGGATGTCCTGCTTGTTGTTCAAATGAATCAGGTATGTCTAGACTATCGCTTATATACAGCACTTGTCCCAGACAACGATTAAAATGGCTTAAACAAGTAAAATGTCTAGGTTTTAAAGATAATTCTTCATCAGAGCTTAGGGATTAGCATTACAGAATCACACACACACACACACACACACACACACACACACACACACACACACACACACACACACACACACACACAGAGGAACTTTACCAAATAGCATAAACAACATCACCTGAAGACACCCAACAGCCGAAACAAATAAAATGGATATCACAATATGTTGATTTTCCACACTACTTTAAACAAGGTTATAAAGAAAACCTACTACTAGAAAGAGCGATAACAGCTACTGGACTTGAGAAGCTTATTTTCCTGAAAATATTATTAAGAGAAATATTTTATAAATTTCAAACTATATACAGCACTTTTCTCAAACAATGATTAAAATGGCTTAAACAAATGAAATGTCTAGATTTTAAAAACATTCTTCATCAGAGCTTAAAAACTAACATTACAGAATCACACATAAAAAGGAACTTTACTAACTACCATATACAACATCACCTGAAGACGTCCAACAACCGAAACAAATAAAATGGATAGCACAATTAATTTTCCACACTATTTTAAACAAAAATTATAAACTATAAAGAGCGATATTCTTCTTTTATGTACCGTGTCCTATCAGCCCCCCACACCTTCCTGTCCCTTGTAGCTTTTAATAAGTTTTCTGTTTTTGTTATTTCTCCGAAACCCTGTTCTGACATCCATTTGATCAAGCTCATAAAGTATGTTATACATTGTTTTCCTCTGTCCCCCTTTCCCTCTGTCTGTCCTGTGAGTATCAGATTTTCCAAGCCCTCCTTCCTTATTAGCTGACCCAGAAATTTCAACTCCCTCTTCCTGATGTTAAGCATAAGATTCCTTTTTGTTTCCATTCTCACCAAAACCTCATTGTTGCTCACATTTTCGGCGCACGGTATCCTCAGTATCTTTCTGTAGAACCACATTTCTTTTGCTTCAAGTCTCTTCCTAATTTTTGAGGAGATTGACCAGCATTCGCTACCATACAGGAGGACAGACATCACGTAACAGTTCAATGCCATTTCCTTGTTTCTAACGAAACATTTCTCAGATATTTAAATTTCTGTACTTGTTTGTTATTTTTATTTTTGATCTCATCCTTTTGCTGATAACCATACATTCTGTCTTTTTTAAGCGAAAGATTTGATAAATTCCAACCGACAGTCCGAGTTAATAAATACCGAAAGTTTCCTGTGAGGAAACTGAATCTTAACATTATCATATAGACATTATTAAATTGTTGATTTATATTTTCCCCCAATGACAATGTACCAAATTATTCGAAATGATCACTGCACAGACTTTATTGAAGCGTTGGTGGAAATTTAAAAAATGGTCTTTATCGCTTTAATGAAATGGAGGTTGTGAACTGTATATCGGGAATAGAAATAAATATCAGAGTATTTCTGTACAAGTAAATGCCCACATTTGTTTAAAAGATATACAGGGTGTAACGCGGGGACCTCGGCGTAGTGTAATGGTTAGCAAGGTTGTCTCGCTAGATCAGTTACGACTGAAAAATGAGTTCGATCCTCACTACGTGCCCCATACTTTCGGCCTTGTGCCACATCTAAGCTACACTTAGAAAATCATTATACAGGGTGTAACAACAAAATTGTTCAAATAGTGTAACAGCAAAATTGTCCAAATAGTATAACAACAAAATTGTCTGATTGTTAGATTAGGCTTTGGACTGTTATATCTTAAAAATGATTAAAGATATCTTACAGGAATTCTCTGAGGCTTTTATAACACTACTGAACTCTACTTTGAGCAATAAGAATGTATAATTACTCTCCAAGCTTAACAGAAGAATCGTGATGAAATCGATCATTAGCGAAAATGACATGTTCATCATTAATTAATCATAGCTAAGTATCGGAAGTTCATGAAGGATTGATATAAAATTCAAATATATATATATATATATATATATATATATATATATATATATATATATATATATATAAAAGTGGACATGGAAGTCAGCACTTAGAGGCGACAGTCTGTTTCATGCTAGTGCAATCGTCAGGCAACTAGTGCTGTTATTTTTCTCGGCTATTTATATATAAGGGTCAGTGGTGCATTATGGGTAGTCTATTTTGGCGGTTACTTTTACCGGAAGTCGCTTATTTGTATATTTATTTATGTCAAATTATTTTGCTTTTTTTTTTGTTTGTTTTAATTTTATTTTTATTTTTTATCTTATATATTTATTTATTTATTTTTTATTTTGATCGGTGTTTTTTTTTAACGTAGTAAAAATTTGTTTATATAGCTTATTGTTGGTAGTCTATTATGGCGGTCATTTACCGGAAGTCGGATGTTTGCTTATTTATTTGGGTCAAATTGTTTTGCTTGTTTTTATTTATTTTCATTTTTATTTTTTGTCTTATATATTTGTTTATTTGTCATTGATTAAATCTATTTGTTTGACCCAAATAAATAAGCAAACATCCGACTTCCGGTAAATGACCGCCATAATAGACTACCAACAATAAGCTATATAAACAAATTTTTACTACGTTAAAAAAAAAAAAAACACCGATCAAAATAAAAAAATAAAAAAATATATAAGATAAAAAATAAAAATAAAATTAAAACAAACAAAAAAAAGCAAAATAATTTGACATAAATAAACAAATAAGCGACTTCCGGTAAAAGTAACCGCCAAAATAGACTACCCATAATGCACCACTGACCCTTATATATAAATAGCCGAGGAAAATAACAGCACTAGTTGCCTGACGATTGCACTAGCATGAAACAAGTCTGTCGCCTCTAAGTGCTGACTTCCATGTCCACTTTTATATTTACACACGCTCTATCTCTGATATTGAGCACTTTATCCCATAAATATAGCACACTTTAAGACTATATTTCTTTATATATATATATATATATATATATATATATATATATATATATATATATATATATATATATATATATATATTATTCTAGGATCATTTTGCTACTTATTCAAGACGTCTCTCTCTACCCTTTTGTCCTGGACTAACAAGGTGCCCCACAGGTTTCACGTACACCTTTATTTCAAGTCTTTTTTTAACTGCTCTTTAAACTGTCATAGCTGAAACTCCTCTCTCACGTGCCAAACGTCTTATGGATTGAGTTGGATCTTTTCTAATTGATCTCTTTATCTCTAAGTTGAAATGAGGATCCCTCTACCTGTTATGAACTACTGATCCAATTTTCCTATCTACTATTCACTCTTTTTAAAATTTATTCATCGTTCTCTTGATGGTTCCTGAATGGATTTTGAAGATGGAAGCAAGAATATGAATGTTGGTACCATTACTGAAGGCCTGAATAATCTTTTTCCTCCCACCATTGCTCAGTAGGGAAAACAGGGTGGAGCTGACACAAAATGATATTAACCCGTTCTCTTTCTAGCTGAGTAGCTCAAAGAATTTTTTATGACAAGTGGTATCAAGATGGCTAAATGTTTTATCTGAAAACCTGGAAATAAGAAACTCAAATAGTTTTGTGCTTTTTTTTTAGATATTAAACATTTTATGGGATGAATAATCATGCTGTTACACGCTTTGGACAATATTGCTTTTACACCCGGTATAGACATATATATATATTTATAGATATCTGTCTATATTTCTGAGATGAGGTGTTGTAATTACGCTATTTACAATGTTCGGCATTCTTCAGGTGATTTCGGTTCGAAATTTCAATCCGTCGAGGAAGGCCGTAGCGTAGAACGGCCAAAACGTCTTTACTATGGCAACAAAGATGAGTATAACAGTCCAAACATTGTAAATTGTGTAAATATATATATATATATATATATATATATATATATATATATATATATATATATATAGAGAGAGAGAGAGAGAGAGAGAGAGAGTGAGAGAGAGAAAAGAGAGAGAGTGGAATGGAAATGGAGATAGGAAGGAGAAAGGGGATGGAAAGAGGGAGAGTGAAGGAAGAGTTAGACAAAGTGACAGAAAGGAGAGAGATGGTGAGAGAAAGCGAGAGATTGGGGTAAGAAAAAAGAGATAAAGATGGAGAGGTAGGGAGAGAGAGAAAAAGAGGAGAAGATTGTGAAAGATAAAGAGAGTAGATACAGAAATTAAGGGAGAAAGACATATAGAGATTGAAAGAGAGGGATAACAAAGGAAGATAATGAGATGGGAGAGAGAGAGTACGGGATAGAAATATTGGGAGAGTGAGAGGATAGAGAAGGAAAGAAAGGGAGACAGAGATAGGGAGGAGAGTAGGGCATGAAAATAAGGAGGAAAAGAGAAGAGAGTGTAGAGTGGGGAAGATCTAGAGAAGGGAAATAGAAAAGGAGAGAGAGAGTAGAGAGAAAAGGTGAGACACACAGAGAAAAGGGAGATATATAGAGGGCGATGGAGAAAGAATACAGAGAGGAAAGAGGAGAATAGATACAGAGGTTGGGAGAGAGAGAGAAAGAGAGAGAGGAAAATAAAATGCAGAGATTTAAAGAGGGGAGAGAGGGGTAATAAAAG
>OZ038503.1:19759950-19812772 GCA_964036315.1 Acanthosepion esculentum | reverse complement strand
TATTTAGTAGTGAGTAGTGATACGGAAAGCATAAGAACGTGTATTTGCTTGAAGCAAAAAAGAAACGAAATTGTTTTCAGTTTTGCAAAAGCGCGAGAAAAAAGAAAGAGTAATTTTTATCATGAAAAGAAAGAGGAGAGAGAGGGGGAGAGAGAGGGGAGAGAGAGGGAGAGAGAAGGAGAGAGAGAGAGAGGGGGGGTGAGATGTGAGTTATTAATTGGAAGCATCAAAATCAAGCAAGTGCAGAATTTAACTGGGGAAAAATGTGAATGGACATTATTCAATGTATATGCGTATGTGCGTACGTCAGTTAGAGATAGAAAGGCAGAGAGTGGTAAAGGAAATGCTGCTAGGGGGAGATAACTCGTAATAGATTCACGCATAGCGTGATGTTCCCAAGAGGTTGGAAGCACTGCAAAGTGAACACAACACGCAGTTAAATTGCTCACATAAATATGGTAATGTGAAATCGCAAAGTGGTTGTTGGCGGGGCTTGTATCAGTGGGGGTGGCTGGAGCCTCATAGAAGCAGGCAAGTTGAAAATCGAAGTAAAGTTGGTTGAGCGCTTTACGACGTGCTTGTTCACACCCGCAACGTGCCTTGGCAAAAGCTCGTGATGAAATAGAAGTCACAGGTATATACAAGAAAAATAAGATTAGAAAAAGAACTTGCCATCAAAGGTTATGCTGTCAAAAAAGAAAACTGTACAATAGGTTTTGACGAACTAATAGTCTTCTTATTTTTTTAAATTATATATCTTTTCATGGTGAGAGTAATCACGATTCTCCACATTTTCTTATCTTTTGTTGCTCTAAGTGTCTTCTCACTGGACTTATTCAACATGTACAGTGAAGTAACACTGAGAGAAGTAGAAGTCCTACCAGGATTTATTATTAGCAGTCACAGTCGTAACAACATAAGATATGAAGATGAAACAGTGCTGATAGTAGACACAGAAAGGAAACTACAAGACCTCCTGCAGAAGTTAGTGAAATAAAGCAAGTAGGGACTAAAAATCATTTATAAGACAGCATGCAAGGTTTTTATATTAGATTAAAATTAAGATTTAATGGACAAAGTGTCGAAAGAAAAAATATCGAATGGACATAATGTCAAACAGACTAAGAGGCGAAGTGACAAAATGTCAAACGGACAAAATGTCGAACGGGTTAAGTCTTGAATGAACAAAGTGTCGAACGGGCTAAGTCTTGAATGAACAAAGTGTCGAACGGGCTAAGTCTCGAATGAACAAAGTGTCGAACGGGCTAAGTCTTGAATGAATAAAGTGTCGAACGGGCTAAGTCTTGAATGAACAAAGTGTCGAACCGGCTAAGTCTTGAATGAACAAAGTGTCGAACGGGCTAACCCTCGAATGAACAAAGTGTCGAATGGGCTAAGTCCCGAATAAACAAAGTGTCGAACGGGCTAAGTCTCTAATGAACAAAGTGTCGAAGAGGCTAAGTGTTGAATGAACAAAGTGTCGAACGGGCCATGTCTTGAATGAACAAAGTGTCGAACGGGCTAAGTCTTGAATGAACAAAGTGTCGAACGGGCTAAGTCTTGAATGAATAAAGTGTCGAACGGGCTAAGTCTTGAATGAACAAAGTGTCGAACCGGCTAAGTCTTGAATGAACAAAGTGTCGAACGGGCTAACCCTCGAATGAACAAAGTGTCGAATGGGCTAAGTCCCAAATAAACAAAGTGTCGAACGGGCTAAGTCTCTAATGAACAAAGTGTCGAAGAGGCTAAGTGTTGAATGAACAAAGTGTCGAACGGGCCATGTCTTGAATGAACAAAGTGTCGAACGGGCTAAGTCTTGAATGAACAAAGTGTCGAACGGGCTAAGTCTTGAATGAATAAAGTGTCGAACGGGCTAAGTCTTGAATGAACAAAGTGTCGAACCGGCTAAGTCTTGAATGAACAAAGTGTCGAACGGGCTAACCCTCGAATGAACAAAGTGTCGAATGGGCTAAGTCCCGAATAAACAAAGTGTCGAACGGGCTAAGTCTCTAATGAACAAAGTGTCGAAGAGGCTAAGTGTTGAATGAACAAAGTGTCGAACGGGCCATGTCTTGAATGAACAAAGTGTCGAACGGGCTAAGTCTTGAATGAACAAAGTGTCGAACGGGCTAAGTCTTGAATGAATAAAGTGTCGAACGGGCTAAGTCTTGAATGAACAAAGTGTCGAACCGGCTAAGTCTTGAATGAACAAAGTGTCGAACGGGCTAACCCTCGAATGAATAAAGTGTCGAATGGGCTAAGTCCCAAATAAACAAAGTGTCGAACGGGCTAAGTCTCTAATGAACAAAGTGTCGAAGAGGCTAAGTGTTGAATGAACAAAGTGTCGAACGGGCCATGTCTCGAATGAACAAAGTGTCGAACGGGCTAAGTCTTGAATGAATAAAGTGTCGAAGGGCTAAGTCTTGAATGAACAAAGTGTCGAACCGGCTAAGTCTTGAATGAACAAAGTGTCGAACGGGCTAACCCTCAAATGAACAAAGTGTCAAATGGACTAAGTCTCGAATGAACAAAGTGTCGAACGGGCTAAGTCACTAATGAACAAAGTGTCGAAGGGGCTAAGTGTTGAATGAACAAAGTGTCGAACGGGCCATGTCTTGAATGAACAAAGTGTCGAACGGGCTAAGTCTCGAATGAACAAAGTGTCGAACGGGCTAAGTCTTGAATGAACAAAGTGTTGAACGGGCTAAGTCACGAATGAACAAATTGCGGAACGGGCCAAGTCTTGAATGAACAAAGTGTCGAACGGGCTAAGTCACTAATGAAAAAAAGTGTCAAACGGGCTAAGTCTCTAATGAACAAAGTGTCGAACTGACTAATTGGTCAATGAACAAAGTGTCGAACGGGCTAAGTCTTGAATGAATAAAGTGTCGAACGAGCTAAGTCTTGAATGAACAAAGTGTCAAACCGGCTAAGTCTTGAATGAACAAAGTGTCGAACGGGCTAAGCCTCGAATAAACAAAGTGTCGAATGGGCTAAGTCTCGAATGAACAAAGTGTCGAATGGGCTAAGTCTCGAATGAACAAAGTGTCGAACGGGCTAAGTCTCTAATGAACAATGTGTCAAACGGGCTAAGTCTTGAATGAACAAAGTGTCGAACGGGCTAAGTCTCGAATGAACAAAGTGTCGAACGGGCTAAGTCTTGAATGAACAAAGTGTTGAACGGGCTATGTCACGAATGAACAAATTGCGGAACGGGCCAAGTCTTGAATAAACAAAGTGTCGAACGGACTAAGTCTCGAATGAACAAAGTGTTGAACGGGCTAAGTCTCGAATCAACAAAGTACGGTGTTTCTGTTTATTTTTACCCTCTTCGTTTTTTCTTTTCAAAATGCTCTAAATTTATTTTATGATTGTGTTGTAACATAGGGAAGTTACTGAATAGAATAATCAAACGTTGGCAGTGAACGATATTACTTAGGACAAGAACAACACATATAAGATTCGCCAGCGGCACGTAGAAGTAGTAGTCTACTACTAGACGTGAGTCAAGTGAATTCCACAATGAATCTCCAACTGCAGACCAACATACAGTATTCACTACTGTATTTATGCGAATAGGGACACATCCATTATCGTCCGTAGGTATGCTACAACAGATGGCTTAGTTCTAAAGCCTTTATAGATTTAATTTTATTATTATCAAATATTTCTTTATTGTGGGGATTTGGTAGATAATCTAACTTGGACTGATTTATGTAAATTATCTAAAATGTTATGATGGCGGTTTGGTTCTTTACTGACGTTACTATCATTATATAGATCTTTGGTACATGGTTTGTAATAATCATTATTTAAGTGCAAGGTCACATCGAGAATGTTGATCAACTTAGCATAAGCAGGAGAATTCAGTCATGGCTGTCAGACAATTTCTGCGACCACACCCCTCCTTACATCTGGACACCTAATATCACTTGCAACTCCCTTGACTATTATGTGTGGGTGCGGTTGAGCGAGAGACCAACGAAACTCCTTGTAACACCAAAGATGAACTGAAGGCAAGTATTATGGCAGTATTCACCAACTTAAAAAAGGATACTGTAAACATGTGGAATAAAGTGCTCTATTTTATAAAACCACGTGAAAGACACCGTAAACATGTGGAATAAAGTGCTCTAGTTTATAAAACCACGTGGTGACACCGTAAACATGTGGAATAAGGTGTTCTAGTTTATAAAACCACGTGATGACACCGTAAACATGTGGAATAAGGTGCTCTAGTTTATAAAACCACATGAAAGACACCGTAAACATGTTGAATAAGATGCTCTATTTTATAAAACCACGTGAAAGACACCGCAAACATGTGGAATAAGTAGCTCTAGTCTATAAAACCACATGAAAAACACCGTAAACATGTAGAATAAGGTGGTCTAGTTTATAAAACCACGTGAAAGAAAACGTAAACATGTGGAAATAGGTGCTCTAGTTTATAAAATCACGTGAAAGACACCGAAAACATGTGGAATAAAGTGCTCTAGTTTATAAAACCACGTGGAAAACACCGTAAACATGTGGAATAAGTTCCTCTAGTTTATAAAACCAGGTGAAAGACACCGTAAACATGTGGAAATAGGTGATGTAGTTTATAAAACCACGGGAAGGACAGCGTAAACATGTGGAATAAGTTGCTCTAGTCTATAAACCCACATGAAAGACACCGTAAACATGTAGAATAAGGTGCTCTAGTTTATAAAACCACGTGAAAGACACCATAAACATGTGGAATAAGGTGCTCTAGTTTATAAAACCACATGAGAGAAACCGTAAACATGTGGAATAAGGTGCGCTAGTTTATAAAACCATAACTGAGCTTTTGGACTTCGATGCAAAATACTAGGTTTGGCGGAAAGTTAACACTTCCTATCCCCCTGGGCACACCATCCTCACCGTGCAATATGCTGATCACAGCATTATGCTATAAGGATAATGAAACCAAATACTGGACAATACTCGAAGAAAACTGTTACAACGTGCAAAAACATGAGAGTAGAGTGGAGATTCACCTTTCAGCAGAGTAACGACTTTAGACAGCTAGAGCTTTAAGCGTGCCACTAGATTAGCAATTGGGTCTCACCATTTTACTGTTAAGCTAGCTAAATGCAACCGCCAATTCTAGTTTTTTCTCGCACTTCACACCTGTAGAACTCCCATCCGATATCTTGCTTCCCTGATAACTACAATATTCAAAAATGCAACGTCAATCGCCATGTTGTGTCTTCTTGAACTCCTTTCTTCAATCTTCCACATTTTCAATCTTCTCATTCACTTTCACTTTCACTCTCAGTAACTCCATTGCGTCTTAGTGACATTTGCTTGGGGTGAAACAATTAAAAAACAATAGAATGCTTTGAATCATAGCATATTTAACTATCTTCTATCTATATATATATATATAAAATTCTGTTTGATCCGTCCGTCACATCCTATGAAATAGCCATACATTGACCGATCAAAACCAACTTTTGGAGAGAAGTGCAAACAGTTAAGAGGGTACAAAGTACAGTTTGTTTTATTAGTGGGCGTAGCTTAATACAATAAATTTTCATTGATTTTTGAGAAAAAATCAAGAGATTTATTATTGTTGTAGAGCTATTTCCTCAGTGGAAACTGTATTTGGACTAAATTCGGTCCTACATAGGTTCAACGTACAAGAACGTTAGGAACTTGTTACAATAAGTATTACACAGAGTAATCGAGTTGTGGTAGCTGACTACTTTTCTTATTCGACTCCCACTGACTCCTACTTATATTAGATGGGAGAGTCTATTATTTATAGACTAGGTGTGTTTCACCATAACAATTATTTAACATACAAAATACTCCCACCAGTTTAGAAACAATTTAACGATTAAAATAACAAATACTTATTTCATAAAAATGCAATAGTTTTTTTTGTATATTTTTATCCATATTTCATCGATTGGTTTGCGAAATTGAAAGAAACGTGGAGTTTGTAAATCTCGACAAAAATGTTCCCAATAACTTTAACAATACTATATACTGTGAGGATTTCAGCAAAAAAAATTTAGGCTATATGTAAAATTCTGTAACTTCCGCTAGTCCGTCGATCACACCTTCTAAAATAGCCATACATTGACCGATCGAAATTTGTGGAGAAGTGCAAACAGATAAAGGTACAGTTTGTTTTACTAGGGTGCTTAAAATCTGCTAAGTAGTGTTCTTGTCAAAGTATTTTCCAAACAAGTCAGCATATTCAAATTTCTTCGATTGGTTTGCCCTAATTGAATGAAACGTCGAGTTTGTAAATCTCGACCAAAAATGTTAATGATAACTTCAAGAATATTAGATACTGTGAGGATTTCAACACGCATCAATTTGTTAGAATGGCCAAGTAAAAGATCAGGCTTAAATCCAATTGAAAATCTGTGGCAAGATTTAAAAATTGATGTCTACAGACGGTCTCCATCCAACTTAAGAGAGCTTGAGTTATTTCGCAAGAAGGAATCGGCAATCTCTTTTTTCTCTCGTTCATCAAAGCCGATAGAAGCATACCTCAAAAGACTTGCAGCTCTAATTGCAGTAAAAGGTGCTTTACAAAGTATTGTCTCAGAGATAGGCCAACACATGACAGTTTTGTTACCCGAATTACTGTTTGTTGCACAATAAAATGTATTCTGTTCCTTTAAAGCAAGCATAGCGCTTTTGCGTTGATCAAATCGCAGATTAACAATTTAAGTCCATTTGAATTTGAGTTGCTAATACCACAAAAGGTGTAAAGCTTCATTGAGGGCGAATACTTATGCACGCCATTATAAATGTGTATAAATTTGTAAACAATGACAACTATTGCTAATACTTAAAGCTCTTCCATGAATTGAGATCTCTCGGTCATTGACGTGTTTATTCAAAGAGTAAGTACGTAAAAATTAGCCTTTCTCTCAACTGGGTGCTGATACCTCAGGGGTAAAATCTCCGACTGATGCCAAATCAGTCGGGTTTCCATCTCGGCTTGAGGCAATCGGATTTCTAACCACACTGATGAGCTGTGATACAGCGAAACAGTGTGACTGTGGATTACAATATATATATGTGTGTGTGTGCGTGTGTGTGGGTGTTTATTGGGTGGATCAAAGCAACAAATATTCAGATATGTGAAAATAGCCATTAGTGACATCATTTTTTGATTCTGTCATAAACATCGGATAATGTATTAAAATTCTCAGAATCCACATAACGTCACGATCTTAAAACGCCACATCGTTTTCCAAACTAAAAACAAATACATCACAGTTACAAGACAATATAAAAATTCTAAAATACAGATTTAGCATCATTCAAATGATGCAAACTACCGCACCATCTTTAAATTTCATTCAATTTTTTCCTTCATTCTTGCTAATGACTGAAACCAGTCAAAACCTCGGTATCCTAACAAGAACCTACACGGACTGTGGACACTTCCTTTACACTTTAATCTAAGTTGCTAACATGGCAAAAGTTTATTAAAACGAATATAACACAAAATTTTACCTTTATTTAATAAAACTTGTTTGAATGAACATTCGCTTTGTGGGTAGGTTTGTTATTTTACGGCAGATAATCCTTTGTTGATTTGTTTTATTATACTTGAGTTTATTCTCGAAGGTAAAGGTTTTTATATGAATCTTATTGGTAAACATCGATCGAGAATATACTTGAGTCTATAGGTTGTATTTATACTTGAGTCTATAGGTCGGATTTATTCTTGAGTCTCTACGTAGAGATATGTGGAGTTTAATTTTGAACCTATACGTAAGGATTTTTGGGGTTTATCAGTAAACATTAGTCGAGTGTACACCTGAGTTTATAAGAAGACATTGGTTGGCTTGGAACTTCAGTCTGTAAGAATCCACATGAAAAGAAGTTTTGTGGACCCTTTCTTACCTCTCTGTAGCCGATGCTGCCAATATATTCCACGTCATGTCAACAGGTCAAAATTTCGGCCAAGATACACTCTACATAGGTGTCCGGTTAATGGGGAATGATCGTATTATATAATCTTACTATTGATTAGTGAAATAGATCGTCCCTTAGGATTCCTAATTGTGGTCTTGTGCGAGGCAAAGTTACGATTAGAAACTACACATTATGAAATGGACAAAGTCCGACAAATATTTTAAGACATTTTTTATGTTTATACGTTCTTTTTTTATAGATACAAATATTTAAGTAAATGCTCTGTTTATAATAATATTTTCTATGAGAGTTTCTCGGACATTCAGGCCGGTAAATGTCGTTAATACTGTTTATTATTATAAACAGAGCATTTACTTAAATATTTGTATCTATAAAAAAGAACGTATAAATATTAGAAACTATCTACATTTATTGTTATCGGAACTCATACGAGGGTTGGCTGCAAATTTCATAGGGTAACTAAGAAGGTGTGATGGTAGAGCTGTGAAATCTTCTATGCATTAACTTCAACTCTTCTTAACTGCATTGTTTCTATCTAAGTAAACTGACATCTGTTCCCCAACATAAAAAATAACACTTGGCTGGGAACCAGTATTGCAGTGATGATGATGATGATGATGATGATGATGATGATGTCATATCTGCTGTTGATGACTTTTCTGACCACCAGGATGAAAACTTCTTCAACAATGGAATTCAAGCACCGAGACATCGCTGGAAGAAGTGTGTTGAAATCAAGTGGGTGGGGACTATGTTAAAAATCAAACCTAATTTGGTCACATTACATGAGAGAATCTTGGTCAGCTTATGAACTTTTCGGTCGATTCACGTATTGTAACATTACGTTTTGCACAATTTCACTAAGACGTAGTATTTGACAATTACACAGATAACCCTGAATTAAGGAAAGTCTGTTTAGATGGTTCATTTAAATTTCAATGCTTACTTGGATATTTCGATGTCTGAACTGAGATATGATGAAATGTAAACTTTAAAAGATCGTATTTGATCATTAACTTAGTTCGGAGAAAGATATATATTGGTTGTTTATATTTAACTCGTTAATCAGATACTTGGTTTTGGTGTAGGAAAATATTGGTTGATTACATTTGAGTTTGTCAGCATTTATTTGGTTCGGGGATATGGAGATACTGCTCGTTTATATTTGATATACGGTTTGGAGATGGGTAAATATTAGTTGTTTATATTTGAGTCTATCAGAATTTACTTGATAAAGGGAGAGGAAAATATTTGTCGTTTATACTTGAGTCTATAAGAATTTACTTGATTCGGGGATTGGAAAATATTAGTCGTTTATACTTGAGTCTATAAGAATTTACTTGATTCGGGGATTGGAAAATATTGGTCGTTTATACTTGAGTCTATAAGAATTTACTTGATTCGGGGATTGGAAAATATTGGTCGTTTATACTTGAGTCTATAAGAATTTACTTGATTCGGGGATTGGAAAATATTGGTCGTTTATACTTGAGTCTATAAGAATTTACTTGATTCGGGGATTGGAAAATATTGGTCGTTTATACTTGAGTCTATAAGAATTTATTTGATTCAGGGATAGGAAAATATTGGTCGTTTATATTTGAGTCTATAAGAATTTACTTCATTCGGTGATAGGTATATATTAGTCGTTTATCTATAGACATTTATTTTTATTTGTGATTACACAGTGGTCCAATGACCCTCTAGATGTTTCTTTATTTTTACTTGTGGTTCTATCATGGCGGAATATCACTGTAGTTATTGCTTCTCCCTTTATATTACCTGTGTTACTACCGGGATCAATTCTCTCTCTTTTTCATTTGTGTCGTGTGTTTTAAACTTAAACTATTCGCTGGGTAAAACGATAAATCTCATCTGACAGCAAGGCCTATGGTCAGGAGGTTTTGAGGGGCGTGGAACCACCTCTTAATTGCTGGTATTCCCAGGTCCACCCTGACCCGGGGTGGTAGTACCTGTTAGGTTCACAACTATGGGCACATCGTTAACCCCAAACTGGGGTCAAAACACTATGAAAGTGTAAAAATAGGTTTTAATACCAGCAATACATTTTTGTGAAAAATTATTACTAGCAATGAATTTTTGAGGAAAAATTATTACCTGCAAAACATTATTACCAGCTATACATTTTTGAAAAAAATATTACCACCAATAAAAAAATCTTGTCGGCATTAAATAACCCATTGAGTTTGATATGCCGTAAAATAAAACAAACTAAAAAGAAACTAAAACCAACCCGGACTGCTCGTTTAATAATATTGACTAAAACAAAAGATCATTATAGAAAAACAAAACAAAAAACTTTGGTCAACTAGAATGAATACGTCAAACATTCGTGATACTATATGCCTCAGCTGAGGCATGTAGCATCGTGATTATGAGTTTTAATGAACAGGTCTGCTTAGTGAGATTCAATGACATTACTGTCATTTGCACATCATGCTTAATGTTTTCAGATATTTTCATAACATGATGACCCGATCGATAAGAACGTGTACTCGCATTAAGATGATTGGTTTTAGATCGAAGCTATGGGAATTTCACGGATGATGTCTGGGTCAACGGATAACTCGATCGATAATGCTTTATGATTATTGGGACAGAATTCGTTCAACTTACGTTTGAAGCTGTTTATGGTCTGATAGTTTTCAATAGTGGATATTGGTAGAAATATCAAAGGTTTTTGTTAGAGTAACTGACAACTTAATTTTTGCTTGCGACCTGCGCCTCGTTATATTCGTTATATATATATATATATATATATATATATATATATATATATATATATATATATGTATATATATATATATATATATATATATATATATATATATATATATATATATATATATATATATATATATAACTGGACTCTCCCGTCGCAGCACTGTTCTTAGAACCAACAGCCAGACTATCCGCATATATCATTTGATTATAGTCGGGAAGGTTTGGTTAGAACCACACACACTTTCGAGCCAAATACAGAGAACCGCTGCATAGTATGCCACAAGATCCCTAAACGACCCTGCGCAGGTTTTGAATTCAGTTGTCTTTCTCATAGACCGTTCGCCTCTCAAGGCTGTCGGACAGTCTGTCCTAGTATTTACCCATAATAACCCGATCAATAGGAACTCGCATTAAGATGGTTGGTTTTAGATCGAAGCTATGGGAATTTCACGGATGACCTCTGGGTCAATGGATAGGTGGGTGTTGTGAGAAAAGATGAATTCATACCTTAGCATGTAAGTGAAAGCAATGAACTCGGTTGGAATTCGAACTCCGTTCTCTGCTACTTCAATCCGAGGTGCTCCGCTATCCATTACTCCACCATGCCTCCGTCTATCTCCGACGCATTCGATAAATCCCAGTAAAAAAAATGTTCTCCAGCAGGGACCAAACGTGTGTCCTTCTTTGTAGGGGAAACCCCCCCCCCATTTTATATGGATCATTTTACCGCTCGGCATCGAAGAATGTCACGGTATGTAAGGTAATATTTTCTGTTTTAAAGGAAAACAAATCCACTTCGCTCAGAATATTTTTCTCGAAAGCTCATATCTGCTCAGTTATGTATCCGTAACCTAAACAAAAGAAATTCTAAAGAATTAATGGATTTAATTCGACATCGTTACTACCGCAAATGTTATTATAGTGGACACTTCCATTATATATATATATATATATATATATATATATATATATATATATATATCGATGTTTGATGGAAAAAAGATTCATCCTCAAAAACCAAAATAAGTAAATAAATAAACAAATAAACGACTTCCGGCAAAATAACCGCCAAAATAGACTACCCACAATGCATCACTGACCCGTATATATAAATAGCCGAGAAACAAAAACAGCACTCGTGGCCTGACGATTGCGTCTACCATGAAGCAGCCTGTCGCCTCTGAGTGTTGACTTCATTGTTCACTTTTATATTTACACACGCTCTATCTGTGATCTTGAGCACTTTATCCATAAATATAGCACACCTTAAGAGTATATTTCTTCATATATATATATATATATATATATATATATATATATATATATAGATGTTTGATGGAAAAAAGATTCATCCTCAAAAATATTAATGACCAAAATCTACTTAACAAACGGAATGAACTTATGATAGCTTGTAATCACAGAAAAAACTCTCCTAAAGTATTTTAATTCCGGATGGATCATTTATCCGAAATTCACATGTACATTACATATTTTAGGTTACATACTGATTACCGGCCTTTAATCATTTAAGCGTCTATTAATGCTTAACAAGCTATACGACGTCCCTCTTTTCTTATTTAAACTTTAAGCTTGCGTCATTTTTTCCCAATATCCCCCTACCTAAAATCTACGTTTGGAATTTACATCCCAGATTATATTAACTTTTAGCTTTGAATCTGCGTTTAATTTAGCGTCCCTCCAATGAGATATAATATTAAAAAAATAAGTAATTCCTTCACCAGTTCTTGCCCGACGACTTGGAAAATCATGAAACTTTAAGTTGCACTACAAAAGTAGGTATATGTATATTTATTAATACGAGGGTCATTCAATAAATAAGGTGAATTTTTCGGTATAAGGACTTCTAATACAGATAGAAGCTTACTTTTAAAAAAAATTTTCAACGTAGAGTCCCACCACTGTCACACACTTCTCCCATCTGTGCATAAGCTTCCGTATTCCCTCAGCGTAAAAATCTTTGGACTGATGTCTCAGCCAGTCACTCAACACTTTTGACTTCATGGTCACTTTTAAACTTCGTGCCTCTCGTGAATGCTTTCAAGGGACCAAACAGGTGAAAGTGTGAAGGGGCATGGTCTGGGCTGTAAGGGGGATGAAGGAGCAGTTCCCAGCCCAGCTCGTTGATGGTCTGCACCGTTTGGGCTGCTGTGTGAGGCCTTGCGTTGTCATGAAGCAAGTTTACTCCTTCTGACTGATGATCCCAATAGATAAGCTCAAAGTCCTTGCAATGTCATCCACTGTCACCCTTCTGTCAGACTGAATGAGGTCATTGACTGATTCGATCACCGCAGGAGACCTCACTTCTGTAGACCTCCCAGACCTGTCTTCATCCTAAACACTGCTCCGTCCTTCTTTAAACAATTTAGCCCACTTGTAGACATTTTTTGGCTGAAACATGTGGCACCATACACAGTTGGCATTCTCCTATGAATTTCAACTGGTTTGCACCCATCAACAACCAAAACTTGATAACTGACCGCTGTTCAATCCTGGAGCATGCTTCTTGTTCGGACATCTTTGTTAATCGCCAAAACTCTCAAAGTTGTTTTTTAATCTGCAAAAGAAATTAAATTTATGTGAAAAAGAAGTAAAACAAAAAAAAAAATAAATAAAAAAGAGTAAGCTTCTATCTGTATTAGAAGTCCTTATACCGAAAAATTCACCTTATTTATTGAATGACCCTCGTATATATTTCTTAGCTCTGTCTAATTACATTGAGGACTGTTTTGTTCACACCTTATCTTAAATTAAGTAAATATTTATTCGCTTATCTGTGTATGTACGCTAACGCATGCATATTCAGTTACTAATATCTAATTATTTGGTTTAGACTGACACTTATATCTCTATATAGATATATTATTATTATTATATTATTTTATGGTATTTTCAAACTTTGCTCTACGTCTGCCGTGGTCAAATGGGTACAGGCCCGTTTCGGCTATAGGAGCGGGTTCGTTGATGATAAACTTATACAGGTTCGATTACCATTGGAGATAGGATCTTAAAAGAACTCGACCTACGTTGGTTGTTTTTAATTTCACGAAGAAAAAAAAATGAGACAGCAATACAAACTCGTGTTCACACTAAAAATAACGTTTATAACAACAAGAGATAATGTCGGATTAAATATCCATTAAAAAATTACTTATAGATGTATGTGTGTATTCTTTCTTTCTTTCTTTCTTTCTTTCTTTCTTTCTTTCTTTCTTTCTTTCTTTCTTACTTGCTTTCTTTCTTTCTTTTTCTTTCTTTCTCGCTTTCTTTCTTTCTTTCTTTTTTCTATTTTTCCTCGCTCTCTTTCTTTCTTTCCTTCTTTTTCTTTTTTCTTTTTTCTAGCTTTCTTTCTTTCTTTTTCGCTTGCTTTCTTTCTCGCTTGCTTTTCGTCTTTCTTTCTTTTTCTGTCTTTCTCACTTAATTTCTTTCTCGCTTACTTTCTTTCTTTCTTTCTTTCTTTCTTTTTCGTTCTTTCTTTCTTTCTTTCTCGCTTGCTTTTTCTTTATTTTTTATTTTTCTTTCTTTTTCTTTCTTTCTTTTTCTTTCTTTCTTATTATGTATTCTTGTTTTTTTTTAGTTTTTTAAAATTTTATTTCTCCTTAAAACCATAAGCCAACCCTGATATATATATACTAACGTACTGAGTAAGAAGCAGAATTAAAATATGATAATTTATATATATTTGTAAACAGTAAGATAAAATATGTCTTCAAAACTCTTTTTATGTGTCAGGAATTCTTAATTCTGTTTTTATGCATTTCTATTTATGTTTATTTTATTTCTAATTTTAATGCCATTTATGGGTTTCTGCGTTTTCCTTTTTAAAACGCCATCTTGTTTGTTTCCGTCTTCATTTGTTTGTTTATTTCTTTCAATTTTCACTCTTTCTCCCGTTCTTAGTTTTACTTCCCCCATCTCTCTCTCTCTCTTTCGTTAGTCCCTGCTAGTAAATATATTTGTTTTTAGCTTTTCTCTCATCAATCGCACTATTTGTCTGACGCTTTTTGTTTGAAAGAAATCCTTGAATTTTGCTTAAAATATTTTCTTTTCTTTTTGTAGTGACTTGATGAAAAGAAAAAAAAACAAATCCATGTTTCTGGGAGAAGCGCTTAATATGGCGTGATCATCAGTTTAAATAAACTTCAGTATGACTTCGCGGGGGAAAACATTGGTTTGTGAATTTGGTGCCGATTTGGTGACGGGCAGTGTGTACGCAGCAGAAACGGAGCGAGCAATAACGGAGAACTGGCCGAGATACCCACAGGCGTGGAACGAGAACAATCTACCCCTGAGATTAAATAAAGGATTCAGTTCAGAATTCCCTGTTGGTTAGCCAGATCGATATGCACCCGATGAAGGCCAGAGGATAAAACGGCTGACATTTTGTGATAACAACAACAAAGATGAGGACAATAGTCCGCATGTAAATAATGTAATAATGATTAACTCTTCAGCCGAAACATTTAGACAGAAAAGGAAAAATAAAAAGAAAGACAAAAAATAAAATTAATAGACAAAGAAAAAAAATAAAAGTAAACAATAAGTAAATATAAGATAAAAAAGAAAGTAAAATAGAAAGAAAGACGAAAGAAAAAAAGAAATAAAGGAAATAAAGAAGAAAGAAAAATACAAAGGCATAGGAAAGAAAAACAGAAGAAAGAAGAAATAAAGGAGAAAGATAGAAATAGGAAAGAAACACAGAAAGAATGAAGAAAGACAAATAGGAAGAAAGAAGAAAGAAAAGAAGAAATAAAGGAAAAAGAAAGGAGAAAGAAAGAGGAAAGAAAAACAGAATGTAAAAAGAAAGGGGAATAGAAAGCAAAAAGAAAGAAAATAGAAAGAAAGGGGAAAGAAAAATAGGAAGAAATAGGAAAGAGAAACAGAAAGAAAGGAGAAAAATAGGGAAGAAACACAGAAAGAAAGAAAAAAGACAAATAGAAAGAAAAAAGAAAGGAGAAAGAAATAGGAAAGAAAAACGGAATGTAAGAAGAAAGACAAATAGAAAAAAAGGAGAAAGAAAGAAAAAATAAAGGGAAAAGAAAGGAGAAAGAAAGAGGGAAGAAAAACAGAATGTAGAAAGAGAGGAGAAAGAGAAATGGGAAGATAGAGGAAAGAAAAGCAGAAGGAAAGAAGAAAGGCAAATAGATAGAAAGAAGAAATAAAGGAAAAAGAAAGGGGAAAGAAATAGGAAAGAAAAACTGAAGGAAAGAAGAAAGACAAATAGAAAGAAAGGAAAAAGAAATAGGAAAGAAACACAGAAAGAATGAAGAAAGACAAATAAGAAGAAATAAAGGAGAAATAAAGGAAAAAGAAATAAGATAGAAAAACAGAATGAAAGAGGAAAGACAAATAGAAAGAAAGAAGAAAGAAAAATAGAAAGAAAGGAAAAAGAAAAATAGGAAGAAATAAGAAAGAAAAACAGAAAGAAAGAAGAAATACAACTGGAAAGAAAGGAGAAAGAAAATAGAAAGAATGAAGAAAAAATGAAGAATTATAGGAAAAAGAAAGGAGAAAGACAAATAGGAAGAAAGCAGAAAGAAAGATGAAATAAAGGAATAAGAAAGGCGAAAGAAATAGGAAAGAAAAACGGAATGTAAGAAGAAAGACAAATAGAAAGAAAGAAGGAATAAAGGAGAAAGAAAACTAGAAATAAATAAAAAGAAAAACAGAAGAAAGGAGACAAATAGAAAGAAAGAAGAAAGAAAAGCGAAAGGAAAATATAAAGAAAGAAGGAAGAAAATTCTACGATCTGAGAAAATGAAGATACACGAAAAATAACAAGCAATGATAAGTCTTTTATCTGTATAGATGAGGTCTATCCTGATGTAAAATGATCAATCATACTTTTTCGCGCCAAATCAAGGCGTCCGATTTTGACGTCAGCGGCTGTTTGCCAATCTATCATAATAAACCCATGCTCCTCCCAACCAATGGGACGCACATACACAAAAATGGCGGATCGTAACGTGCATCAACTTTCAATGAATATTATTACTGGTGAGTTCTCGAGCGCTCCCACATTTTTTCAGCCACCAGCAAAACTAAATTACTCCCAAATATTTGAAGGTGGCTCCGACTTAACGGGTGTTTCGCAAAAGAGGACAGCTTGTTTCGCGATTTTAGCGCGACTTGAAATGAAACTGTGTTTATATGACGGCATTTGTAAACGCCCGAGAAAAGATATTTATATGAGTCTCAGGTGTTCAATTTACAATATTTACTACATTAAACTTAGTAAAACACAAGGAAGAAATAGGTGATGCGAAGAGTATGTTCCGTCAAACCTCCAACTGAAGAAAACAAGCCTACTTAGAAAAATCAGTGCAACCACTTCTTCCTTAACGACCTGGTTCCGTTCCTGGTCGCTAAACAAGCTGACTCCTAAAGGAGCTGTATAGGGCCATAATGTTGTTTGGAATGTATTTGGGGGGGGGTCGAACCTGCTAGCTTAAAAGTGTTAGTTTCAATCTAGTATTGTTTTAATAGTGGATAAACGAACATTAAGTTAAAAGTAAATCATTTTATTCTATTCTCTCACCATACCGATCTACTGCCTCCTTACTAACTCTGAGCCACCAACTTTTTACTCGCAAACAGATTGTGGGTGTGGGATAATTACATTACGGTTACACAACTACATGCTTATCCAGGTGCCTTACGTTACACCTATCTGATCACAGCTCCATTAGAACCCATTTGAACACACACACAAACTTACCAGACTCCATTAGAAACATACTAGTAGAAAACACAAATATAATTGCATCTACCTGTAAAAAAAGATTAAAAATAATGGAAGCTTTAATAATAAAAAAGAAAAAGCCAACTCTTAACAATATTAACTACGAACAAGGCCACAATGTACTAACCATATTCGGAAATTAAAACATCCCTACAACACACTAAAGCATACAAATAATGCACACACTCAATTAAACTGCAAAATCGAATCATCCTTGATAATGGCTAACGGTATAGCCGAAAGCGTTCGGAACTTTAAAACATTTCGACAGTTTTTACACCCGGTTTGTCCAGAAAAGTAAGCTCTTGTTCGAACACAAGAAAAAATAAATAAAAGCATAGTAGTAGTACCTTGTCTGTCGTTTTTAATATATATATATAATTTAAATAGAAAACAGACAACCTTAAGGGTTCATTGATTATAATTTATTTCCTCAGCCACGTGTATGATTTTTACCTGGTTTATCAGACCCCCCCCCAAAAAAAGAAAAGAAAGGTGTTTTTTTTGGGGGGGTATTATCCATACAAAAACTTTTCATTACTTAACTATATATTTATTTTTTAAAGACATTTTTACGTTTATACATTCTCTGTTTTTATAGTAAACAGTATTAAACAACATTTACGGTACTGAATGTCCGAGAAATTTTCATAGAAAATATTCGTCCTCCGACAGGAATCGAACCTGTATCATATACTGAACCGTCATATAGCCTGACGTGCCTTAACCGTTTCGATCAGAGGAGCGTTCGGTTAGCAAGGTCGATTTTACTGTCTTTAAACTTTAATCTTCCATGAATCACTCACGTACATTCAGATCTGCTCATGGCGTATCAAATTTAAACAAATGACGTCACACATTATGAAATGGACTTTGACAATTGAAAATTTGATAATTTGGACAATTATGAAATAATTGTCGGACATTGTCCATTTCATAATGTGTGACGTCATATATATATATATATATATATATATATATATATATATATGGCGGTTTGTTAGCAAAGCAGTAAGACGAAAAATAAGATTTAACAAAGAACCCACCTTAAATCACCGAGGAGAAGGCAACGGGAAACCACTATTAATCCCAAGAAATATCATGTCATGGCAAATAACACACACATTATGAAACCTAACGGCGTGAAGGGGGTTAAGTGTATGGTAATTAACTCCTCGCTCGGTAAGGACCGACGTGTGCAACAGTTGTCACCTGACTTTTATCCGGCGACTGCTAGCACAAACGGCGTAAAGGGGATACATTTCCTTGGAACCTATAACTCGCTCGGAAAGGAGCAACATGAGCGACAGGTGTCACCGGACCGTTATCCAGCGACATCTCGCATAAAAAAAAACTCTCGGGGCTTGCAAAGTTAGGAGGTTGAACAACTCTGGCCAGTTAGAAAATGTAAAACAGGAGATGAGTAGGCTAAAAATCAACATCTTAGGTGTATGTGAAACTAGGTGGCCAAACAACAGAGATTTTACAAGCGACAATCACAGGATTATATATGCAGGTGGAGAGAAGAACAATAAAGGAGTCGGATTGATACTATATCAAGAATTCAAGAAAGGCATACTATCAATTATCCGAAAGAATTTTGGTTGTCAAGCTGAAAGGATAGCCTTTCAAAGTAGCTATCATCATAGTGTATGCACCAACTTCACAAAGTAAAGAAGAAGAAATCGAATCTTTCTATTCCATGCTAGAAAACGCCAAGGTTCATTGCAAATCACAAGAAGTCATAATTATCATCGGAGACCTGAACGCTAAGTAGGCAGGTCAAGTGCAGGGGAGATAACTGGCAAATTCGGACTTGGAACCCGCAATGAACAAATGGGGCACGGCTAACGACCAGGTTATAGCCAACACATGGTTCCAAGAACATCCAAGACTGTGGACATGGAAAAGCCCAGGAGGAGAAACTAAAACAAAAATTGACTGCATAACTATCAACAAAAGACTCAGGACTGCAATGGTTCATTGCAAAACCTACCCAAGTGCCGACTGCGGAAGCAACCATCGCCCTTTTATATGTAAGCTAAGAGTGCAGGCGCGGTAATGCTGAAATCAAGCAGGTGCGGAAATCGAAATATCTGGCAAATATTTTGACAAAGGACGACAAGTGCGACGTTAAGCTCCGAAGACGCATTGCGATGGCCAAAGACGAATTCCAAAAGCTCGACAGAGTATTACGAGACAGGAGGATTTCGTTTGCAACAAAGAAAAGAGTACTCAGCTGCTACGTGACATCTGCCCTCCTTTACGGTAGCGAATGCTGGACGGGTTCCTCAAAGATGAAGAAGAGACTCGAGGTATGGTTCTACAGAAGGATGCTGAGGATATCATGAACCAAGCGTGTGAGCAACGATAAGGTTTTGGAGAGGATGTAAACAAGGAGGAGGCTTATACTTAACATCAGGAAGAGGCAGCTGAAATTTCTGGGACACGTAAGGATAAAAGAGGACTTGGAAACTCACGAAAGATATTGAGAGTAATGAAACAGGAGGATTTCTTTTGCAACAAAGAAAAGAGTACTGAACTGCTACGTGATATCTGTCCTCCTTTACGGCGGCAAATGTTTGACTCTCCTCAAAGATGAAGAAGATAATCGAGGCAACAGAGGTATGGTTCTACAGAAGGATGCTAAGGATATCATGGACCGAGCATGTGAGAAACGATGAGGTTTTGGAGAAGATGCAAACAAAGACGAAATTTATACTTAACATCAGGAAAATGTAACTAAAATTACGGGGACACGTAATGAGAAAGTAGGGCTAGGAGAATCTGATACTCAGAGGGCGGATAGAGGGAAAAGGGAACGCAACGCGTGATATACTTAACGGGCTTAAGCAAATGGATAGCAGAACAATAAGAAAAAGAAATAAGAAAAAGACAAAACTTATTGAGAGCTACAAGAGACAAGAAGAAGTAGATAGCCATGATCGCCTACATCCTGAAGGGACATGACACATAAAAAGATGATGGGGCCGTTATTTCAGGCATACTAAGTAACATAAGATAACAGATACAGAAAAGAAACTACAAGAATTCCGAGAGAAGGTAACGAAGGAAAGCGAGAAGAACTTGCCCGAAGACTGAGTGAATGGTTGTTAGCAAAAGAGAAAACCCAACAAGCAAATTACTAATTGGAAATGCCAAAATCAAACAAGTACAGCAATTTAAATATTTGGCAAATGTTTTAAGAGAGGGCGGTAAGTGCGACACTGAAATCCGAAGGCGCATTGGAATAGCCAAAAATGCCTTTCAAAAGATAAGCAAAGTATTAAGAAACAAGGAAATTTCGTTAGAAATAAAGAAAAAAGTACTGAACAGTTACGTAATATCAGTTGGCCTATGTTGTAGTGAATGACGTCCAGTCTCTTCACAGATGAAGAACAAACTTGAGGCAGTAGAGATGTGTGCAACAACCTAGTTGTAGAGAGAATGGAAACAAAAAAGAAACTAATATTTAACACTAGGAAAAGATAGTTGATATTTACAGGGCACATAATGAGGAAAGAGGGATTGGAAAATCTGATACTCACAGGAGAGATTGGTGGCAAGAGGGACAGGTGAAAATAATGCATAACCTACCTAACGTGTTTGAGTAAATGGATAGCCAAACACATGAGAAATAACAAAAAGAGAACATTAAGAGCTACAAAGGACAGGAAATGACAGGAACATTAAGTTTGGTTTGTTTTATTTTGTTTTACGGCATATCAACCTCAATGGGTCATTTAATGCCGAGAAAACCTTTTTATTGTTTTGTCAAAAATCTGTTTCTGGCAATATGTTTCCTTCAAAACTTTATTGCTGGTAATAATCTTTTCAAAAAAGTCTTGCTGGTAATAGTTAACTATTTGCCCATAGCTGGGACCCTAACAGGTGCTACCACCCCGGGTCAGGGTGGACCTGGGAACACCAGCAATTAAGAGGTGGTTCCACGCTCCTCAAAACCTCCTGATTTAGTGACATTGCTGCCGGACAGTTTAACGTCTTACCCAGGACGCGGATGTAGTTTAATGTCCTACCCAGGACGCGGATGTAGTTTAACGTCTTAACCAGGACTGGACAGGAAAATTATGAGCTACAAAGGACAGGCATTTCTGAAGAGCTATGATCGTATACGTCCTGAACGGACACGGCGCGTAGAAGAAGAAGAAGAAGAAGAAGAAGAAGAAGACGAAGAAGAAGCATGCAATGTATACATGTCAACCAGCCTCAGATAGCCTTAATGTCAGTTTTGGACTAGTGATGTTTCTAATTGATTTTTAAATGTTTATACAGTACAGTATTGTACTGAACTGTAATCATAATGTATATAGATTAAAAAAAAATCAGCTCTCTATTCTGTATATTACTATGGTTTACGTACAATAAATACAGTACAAATAAATCTTTCATTTCTTTTTCATTTAACTTATTCATTTTATTTATTCTGACTCATTTCGGAGAAAGCGAAAACAAACACCACTAGTTTTCATACAACGTACAATACACGGGCACGTTGGATATCTTTTGCTTTTTTTATGGGATCCCAATGATCCATATAAAACATATTTACGGAATCTGACGAATAGCAGAATGAGACCGGAATAAGAACAGGAACAGTGCGGAAAATCTGATACTCACAGGACAGGATGAAGACAAGAGGGGGGTAGAGGAAATCAAAGCCTAACATAGTGAGTTTGAGTAAATGGATGACGGATCAGAGTTTGGAGAAATGACTATAAGACAAATTTTATTAAGAACAACGAAGGACAAGAAGTTGTGGAGAACCATGATTGCCTACTTCCTGATGGGACACAGCATACGAAGAAGAAGGCAGCTGGCCATAAGCCTGTGTTCGTTAAACATATATATCGTTAAGCGTGGTTGGGCACCTCGACGTGGTGTAATGATTAGACAGCTTGTATTGTTAGATCAATTACGACTGAGTAGTGAGTTCGGTCCTCAGTTGGTGCCCCATACTTTCGGCCTTGTGCCACATTTAAGCCGGGCTTAGAAAATCACTATATCCTGGAGCAGTTGTAATTATAACTTATAATTAGTCTTGACTACTGTATTTTTTGGCACTAGTATAAACACGTCTTAGTTAAGGCAGGTTACTTCCTGGTCAGTTCTAAGCTTAGATTCGTACATGAAGATCAAATAGAGGAAAGGAAGATTGTGCAGCACCAGCTTTTCTCTAGAAAAACAGCATAAAATACTGTTTTTTACTTGGGCTTGGACATTGATGTTTTGGTATCGACTGGAAATATGTAACTATTTCAAAGTTGGTTACCTACACCTCATTTACTACGGTTAGCGTAAAAACCCAAAAATATGGTGCATCTTGGAAGGATCGATCTTACTATTCAGTTGTAATGTTTAAGTACTCTAGCTCGTTAACCATTACACTACGTCGAAACAACTAATGTAGTCTTCTTGTTTTGGCGCTACTATTTATAGAGCTCTGAAGAGAAATGTAAAATGCAAATTGTTACAGATGAAACCTCCTGGCATGACACAAAGAACTATTTGAACTGTTAGGTGAGCTTTATTTATTTGTGTAAGATATTAGATAATCCAGAACTTATACTGGGAGCAAACCGTCTGCATACGGATAGAAAAGGAATTCTGTAAATTAAAAAAAACCCTACAAAGAGTAGTATGACAAAGATGTATCTTCTTCGTAACAAGTCAGTTGATCTTTTAATTCCCCCTCCCAAGCAAGGCAAACATCCAGCTAGAACACAGGGGGTACAGGGAGTGAAAGGGAAGATTTAGTGAGGAGTATTGAGGAAAGGACAAAAAAGAAACAGGGTTCAAGAAGACAGAAGATTGTAATTGACGTTGCATTTAAGTTTTTGTAGATTGTAGTTATCAGAGAAGCAAGAAATAGGAAGGGATTTCCACAGGTGAGAAGTGCGAGAAAAGTAACTGTTACAGTAGAAGTGGCGGTTGCATCTAGTTAGAGTTTAGTGGGGAATATTGAGGAAAGGACAAAAAAGAACAGTGTCCAAGAGACAGAAGTTTGCCATTGACGTTGCTTTTAAGTTTTTCAGAAACTCTTACAGTAGAAGTGGCGATTGCATCTAGTTAGTTTAACTGTAGAACGGTGAGACCTAGTTGCACGCTTAATTTCATATAACTGGGATGCCAGGTAAAAAAAGATCACCTGAACAGCTGCCATGAATATATTTTTAGAGAAAAAATAACAGAAGAAAGACAAGTTACGTCGGTAAGAAAGTCAAGAACACTGGTCAAGATTGATTACATTACATGTTCTTTAAATTTTGTGAAAAAATTCAAGATGTACAGCAGGAGCACCCGACCAGATATGGCAACAGTGTTCAATACACGGACGAATGGTAGATTTTATAAATGTGTAAGATGGTTTGCGAAGGGACAAATTATTTGGCACGCCATATTAAACAAACCCACGTAACAATTGACTCTATATAACTCACCTTAATTCCTGTAAGCGTAAAACCTGAGACTAAGAGGGCGTAGAGTGTTTCTCCTCTAGAGTTCAGCATCAGGTCCTCTGTGTTGATTAAATGAAAGCAGTTTTGTTTGGCAGGCGTTTAAATTTCTTTCGCAAGTTAACCAACAAATGAAGGTTATTTTCAACGGTAGTTGCCAGAGTTACTTTGTCGGGTTTATTGGGTCTTGCTACTAAGACAGGTGTCCTGACAAATTGAGAGTTGTGAGATTCTAACCCCCGGTCTTATGGCCGGGAAGTGAACATTCTAACTAATCTGCCACGCGCTTATTACAAGCATGTGTGCGCATATAGGTGAATATTTATTAGGCTAAGCCAAGTATAGCATATTACTTTCATGAAATGAGTTATTCAAAACCCAGCGTTTTTTACGATTGCTCCGAAATATCAAGACATGAAAAATAAACTCGCCACCGATATGTCAGCGAAAGCGCCCCGTTGAAGATATTCGTTTTTGTAACAGTCTAATTACATGTGTTTTTAGTTAATGTTCGCTATGATAATATCTGATCGCAGTGAAAACATGCGTACAGGTTTATCTACTACTAGATATTACCGTTTGAGATCTGTCTATATTTCTGAGATGAGGTATTGTAACTATTTACACTATTTACATTGTTCGGACTGATGTCCTCATCTTCACTGTAATATTCACGACCTTTCAGCCGTTGTACGCTCCGATCTTATTCAGGAGCTGTCTATATTTCTAGGATGAGATATTGTAACTATTTACACTATTTACATTGTTCAGACTGTTGTCCTCATCTTCATTGTCATATTCACGATGTTTCAGCCGTTGTATACTCCAGTCTTCTTCAGGTGATATACGTAACCTACATATATATGTATACCCTACAACGTAAAAGCTACTCTGGGTACATGGCAGCAGACCCACGAACTGGGATAGAAGGGTACAAGAGGATAACAATGCTTAGAAAATATCCTTAGTCTGCCTACCCTATATGAAAGGATTATCAGAAAAATACAAAAGGAAAATGGAAACAAAAAGGGAACTTATTACTTAGCATCAGAAAAAGACAGTTGGAAATTCTCGGGATCATAATGAGGAAAGTGGGATTGGAAAATCTGACACTCACAGGATATAATAAATGCAAGAAGGACAGAGAGAAACTGTGAATAATCTATCAAACGAGTTTTTTTGTGTATTGATGGCAGATCAGGGTTTGGGAACAAACATTACGTAGAGTTACGAAAGGTGGGAAGTTGTGGAGAGTCATGATCACCGACATCTTGAAGGGATATTGTATATAAAAGAAGATCTGATTTGGACGTTGAAGGTTTTAGGTATACATAGTTCGTAGCTGAATAAGGGGATGGAAATGTTTTTTGGTGATGTCAACGAACCCTCTTACATTTTTGTAATGCCAATACTCGAAGTCACTTTCGTAAAGCTCGTTGTAGTAGAGACTTTGTAACCGCGGTTACAACTATAGTAACGCCGTTGAACAATGCTGGTGTCAGACGCCTTCGAATAACACTAGCACTAATATTACTTGCTCGATAATATTCGCTCGAATAGTAACCGCCGTATTGGTCCGAATAGAGAAATAGTATAGTGAATAGCGTAAAGAAGAAAGTCGCGAACCGTATAGTAATAGAGGATAGAGTAGAAATAGTGATTCGAATAGTAATAGAAGATAGAATAGAAACAACGATCAATTAGAAAACACGCTACCTCCCATATATGCGTTTCTTCTATGGACACGTGGTGGTCTACTTAATTCAATAATGGGATCGCCTGTGTTTGCACACTGGCGATCTATGTTCAAACTCAAGTGTCGGCAGCGACACTTTATTCCTATATAACAGATTTCAAGCTAATGGAGACATTAGTGTTTCGGCCACTAGAAATCAATTCTAAGTAAAAGAGAGAAATACGTTTGTAAGATTATCTTCATGACTTTATATCTTTAAGCAAACTTTCTCGTGAGAGGCTAATATTATCAAAGGTATTGTATCACATTTGTTTATTTACGTTAGGTTTATAAACGGTCTGTTAATACTTAAATGATAAAGAATCTCTTCAAAGCGTCATCAACCGACAGACAGTAATGTGTTGGCACTCAGGCTCGTTTCATTGGAATCGTCACACAATTGACTCTATTGAATAGAGTGTGGAGTTTAAATTTCAATTTCACTGCAAATATTTACATTTAATTTGAAAGTGCAGTGTCAGTGAAAATGTACTTAGATAAGCGATAAACACATGCGAATAAACACGCGGAATTAAGGTCATATTCTTTTTACGCTCTCATATATAGTTGCTAATTTTTTTTGTAACAGAAAAAAAATAAAAAAAAGAATACTGAACTGTTAGGTAATATCAATAATATATGGCATATATATAAAAACTTCTGAACAAATAAAAAAAGCCCCTATATAAAAAAAACCCTCTAAACTTCGAAAGTAAGATATATCCCTTTTTCTCTATTGTTGTTAAAACACACCCTCATACTCTGATTGGCTCTCGAGCCTTGTATTACTATAAAAATATCATTTGAGCAATGTCACGTGACTGGGTGTTAGCTTTTCGTACTTGCGTGTGAATAAGCGTGATTAGAAAAAAAATAGTCTACTTTTGGAATGATACCTCACTTTAATTCAAGATGCGCTTTTCTTTTTGTGGATTGGTATTTCGTCAAACTTTCCGTATAGAGGATCAATGTGCCACTGTGAGATCTTGCGGATTTGATAGCATTTAAGACCTCCCACTTTGGGTGTGCAGGTGGTATAGCAACACGGAAAAAGAAATTAGCGAGACGAGTTCGAATCCCGACCGTGCTTGTTGGCTTCACTTTCGCACAGATACCGTCGAGAATGGTATAGATTCATTTCTTTTCACCCAGCCCAGAAGAAGAAGAGAGGCGGAGGAGGAGGAGAAGAAGAAGAAGAAGAAGGCGAAGGCGAAGAAGAAGAAGAAGAAGAAGAAGAAGAAGAAGAAGAAGAAGAAGAAGAAGAAGAAGAATGCAAGTTCACGTTAGATAGCTATTCTCACTTGTACCCAGATATGGGTTTAATTGCCTTGAAGTAGAAACTATAGTAGAGGGAAAAATCTGAGTTAAAAACACAGCCTGAAAAAGGACGGCTTTAGTCAGACTATCTTACCCTAGACCACTGCTGTTATGGCTGCAGAACATGTAGTGTTTCTAAGAGTCCAAAGAATTACAGGACTTTTGACGTGACGAAAGCCTCCACTATTTATGGTGTCTGGGTAATCATGATACGTCAGATGCATCAATTTTGCATATAAAACCCGGTGGGGGGTAGTTTTTACTCATTTTGGGGGTTCCGAAAAAAGGATGGGTTTTATATGACATACGGCAAGTTTCGAATTTCTGTCTTTTTTGTTTTTAATCGTCGTTTGAATGCCGACTAGGAACGCTAGTGGGAACAGCAGATCTCTGTCAAATACGAGGTAGCCCCTTTCTGCAAGTTTATTATTATATATTATACACGTGGAGGTTCTTGTACGCTTTATCTCTCATTCCACATGCCAATATAATAAGATTGATAGGTTTATAAAATTATAGTCTTTTTCCTGAAGGGCTTATCCTGCTACCAAGGCTTCGTCATTTAACATTTGATAACTTCGAGTTTCAAGTTTTTTTTTTTTTTATATTTGATTTATTGAATGAGGTTCCTTTATTAGTCTTGAAGGCGACACATATTTACCGTATCATGAGTTCACGCTTGGACAAAAGTATTGGCTTGAGTAATGTCATTGCGCATGCGTCTTGATGATGGATGAATTTATAATAGACATGTTCGTCCTGACAGCCAATTGGTTGCGTTCTACGCACGACAGTTTTTATTCTTGTTTTCGAGCCCCTAAGAACTGACACTTATAGATTGAGGCCAGAGATTAGGGCAGCTGAGAGGCCTGTGATCTGAGTATACATCTTGCGTGTCAAGTTTTTCTATATTCCTCGGCCCAATCAAAATAAGTACTTGAGAAAATTATTTTTATATATATTATAAAAGAGACACCACAACATTTCAATGTTAATCGTATATTTATAACTGAATTTCCGTTCAAAGTTGGGATGGGGGAGATTATGGAACTGGTTGAACTATCACGGGGTAGAGCTGCTTAATCCTCACTTTCCAGCCTGGATAGAGTTCAAAATAATTTACGTGGTCAAGTGGGGATGGCCTTTTTCCCTTTCTCCACAGACAAAAAGTCGCAAGCCTATCGTTACTATATCGTTATTTCCATGGCAAATGTTCAGATATACTCCATTCTTGAGTTCCATCAGTTACCTCTCGTTACTAGCGAGAATGTAAAGTCAGCTCGGCGATGATGAAAAGTTGAAACCCCGGTTCCTGTACGATCAACGAAGTTAAGCAATATCAAGACTGGTCAGTACTTTGATGGGTGACCGTTTGGTAATACCATTAGATCCATCAGTTCTTTAGAAATTGCTATATTTTTGTATACTTATATACATTTATTTATTACGTATTCATTAACCAATACTGAACCCCTTTTTATGTCAAGACGGTTATTGCTCTCTACAACTTCCTTTTTAGGGCTCTGTTGTCTCTGTTTTTTCCCATCCATTTACACAATCTTATCATTAGGTTACTCGCACGTTCTTCCCACTTCTCTTATATTCAAATACCCTGTGAGTGTTAAATTTTCCTGCTTCTCTTTCCTCATTTGGAATTTCTATTCCTGATTTTGGCTATAAGTTTCCTTGTTGTTCTTATTTTCCTTTAACCATCTTTATTACTCAATTTTTCTATCCATGATATGCTTAACATTAGTCGGCTTACTGCCATATTACGTTGAAACACCGGTTCCCGTACGATCACTGAAGTTAAGCAACGTATATTTAAAAAGAAATTGTTTGCGAGAGTGATTCTTGCCATTTATATCATTAACTTCACTATCTGCTTTTTGTATGAATGATTTATGTAATATATATATATATATATATATATATATATATATATATATATATATATATATATATATATATATATTTATATATATATATATATATATATCATGGATACAGAATCCTTAAAAATCCATTCAGGTGATATTTTATTTCGTGAACTCGGAAGTCCGTCTCTTCAGACCATATTTTACAAAATAAATGGTCTGAAGATATGGACTTCGGAGTCCACGAAATAAAATATCACCTGAATGGATTTTTAAAGATTCTGCATTCATTATTACATTGCTCTGTTCTTACATTGAGCTCTTTGGATTTATATCCTCCTTGGAATTAACCCTACTAATTATCAAGCGATATCACACACACACACACACACACACACACACACACACACACACACACACACACACACATATATATATATGTGTGTGTGTGTCTATTAATCAAGTTCACCCCAAGCAAGGTAGTAAACCTAGAGAAACACATGGGATTACTGGGTGCAGAAGATTTAGAAACAGGAACATTGCTAAGGAGCGGTAACAAAGGAAGACAAAGAACATTAGATTGCATCTGACATTGCATTTAGAATTTTGCAGACTACAGTTGTCTGGAAAGCATAGAGCCGGTCAGAAGGGAGTTCCACAAGCGAGAAGTGCGAGAAAATAAACTGTTAGCATAGAATTTACGGTTACATTTCGCCAGCTCCACTGTATATTGGTGACGCCTTGTCGCTAATCTAATAGTCTAGGTACCATAACGGAAAGCTATCTGAACAATTATCTCTGAAAGTATTTATAGAAAAGACAACAGGATTGGTGGTGCGAAAGTGAGCGAAGCCAAGATGCCAGATCGGGTCCAATAATATCGCTGATTCTTCTTTGGATCTTATCAAAGAGCTCTAGATAGACAACTGCAGGGCTGAGCCATATGTGGCAGCAGAGTTCCAAGCATGGACGAATGGTAGACTTATAGATATGTAAGATAGATTCTGGGGAGAAAATTTGTCTAGCACGACACAATGAACCAACTTTCTTGGCAGCTGACCTAGCAATTGATTCAATAGAGTAGTTCCACTTCATATCAGAATAGAGTCTTTCCCCTTCACAAATCCGGAGAGAAAAGGCACCATTGTATTATTCCTCTTTGTATTTTTGTGTATTCACTAAGTTCGTTCTCTCCCCGTACGCACACAGTTTGTTCACAGTAGAACTTACGAGTTGAGTACTGGCTACTATAGAACAGAATCTCTTTGATACGAGTCATTTATCTGTAGGTAAATGTCTCAAATATATCTTGATATTTATACGTGATCATTTACTGTAATTAATTAACATTTTTAATTTTATTTACACCTTTTGTTTAAAGTTGATATATAGTTGAAAGTAAAAAAAGCTCGGACCTCGCTGCATTCAGTTTCGGGTTATAAACATTGAACCATTCCTGACAGGTAATGACTGTGTACGCATGCGCACTTAAGTCGTTAATGGGGCGGAAGACATTTTGGTTTAAATGAGATGCAGGATAGAATCAGTGAACGAACGAATTTCGTGAGAAACTTCTGAGAAAGTGGAATTTGAAATCACGCAATGCAAAGCCGAGATAAGTCCTTTGAAGATAACACCAGACAGCGAGAATAGACTTGTAAGTAATTAAAGGTGAAAAGACCAAGTCTATACTTAGCTAAAAATGATGTTTTTCTTTTAATAAATCAAAGTCAAAATATTTTTTTTATAAATGAGGAATAAAGTAACAAACAGGGCAAAGAAAAGTCTTGCTTTTAAGATTAAAGAATGCACGCACATGCTTCTATCTATCGATCTATTTATCTATCTCATTGATATGTCAACGGTTCATATCTATCTATCTATCTATCTATCTATCTATCTATCTATCTATCTATCTATCTTATTCATACCTGTATTCATGTCTATTCGTGTTTGCATTCATGTCTGTCTGTCTGTCTGTCTGTCTATCTATCTATTTATGTATCACATTCATATCTTTACAATCCATATCTATCTATCTATCTATCTATCTATCTATCTATCTATCTATCTATCTATCTCAGCATGTTCATTATCTATCTATCTATCTATCTATCTATCTATCTATCTATCTATCTATCTATGTTTACATCTATCTATCTTTACATGCATGTGACTATTGCTATAAACACGCGGAAAAATACAAGCACAGCACCCTGAAGATGTGTTTCAATTTACTCAAGATCAAACGTACAGGTAATATAGAACGAATACAGTAAATGATCCAAAATATACACCAAAGCGTTCACAATTTCTGAAATCATTAGTGGGGTGTGCCGATAAGATGATAACACGAGACTTGACTGTTTAACACTTAACATTTTATTTACTCGAATATATCGTCAGCGAATCCCGTCATCCTGGCTCTGACACGTGGACATTAAATTCTTCGCCTGCGACGTGTTAGAGACTGCCTAGAGTAGTTGTTTATATAAGTATCCATCCACAAAATATGGAAAAACAGTTTTCGAGTCTCCATTTAACGCTGCGGCGTCTATTTTCATCGTTCGTTAACATTTGAACATGCAACGGACCTTTCCCAGCTTTGAAGGTAGAGCGACACGGACGAGACGGAAGACGTATCGGTGGAAAAGTTGAATAACGCTTAATGCTTAAATGGTATTAACCGACCCGATCCCAGTTTAAATCTATCTATCTATCTATCTATCTATCGATCCCAGTTTGTGTCTATGTATTTTCGACCGTTTTTCAACAAGTTCTTAGCCTGACATACAGTTAATAGTTTTCATTGTATAATATTTAACCTATGTGATCGGTCTATCCACCTCAGTTCATGTGGGTCTATCTGTTTAACTATCTCAGACACTCTATCTATCTATCTATCTATCTATCTATCTATCTATCTATCTATCTATCTATCTATCACAGTTTGTTAATGTTCTTCTCGCTATCTCATACTCCCAAGCTGTTAAGACCCGTGGATTCATATAAATTCCATACATATTCTCTTTTTCACAACGGAGCTCAAAAAAGAAAGACATGTACATATATATATATATATATATATATATATATATATATATATATATATATATATATATATATATATATATATATACTAGTTGTAATCTTATAAATATAATAAAGTAAACTCGTCCGGAAAACCTTCGGTTTCTTGATTTGCAAATAAACAAACCAATACCAAAGGGAAAAAAGTTCAGAGTCCAAAGAAAAAAAACCCGATACGATACTTACTCGTATCGGTTTTTTTTTCTTTGAACTCTGAACTTGGATGCTAGACGATTATTTTCGGCTGACGTACATGTTCTCTGTTCTTACTTTTTTCCCCTTTGGTATTGGTTTGTTTATTTGCATAGGCTACATATTCCGTTCCCATGATTACCTCTTTAGCCAGAAATCCCTGACGATCCGCTTAGGTAAAAACGTGGTAGGTTTGTCTGGCTCTTTAGGTTTAATATATATATATATATATATATATATATATATATATATATATATATATACATGATGTCATTCGCAGACAGTATTGTTTCGCTGTATCACAGCTCTTCAGTGCGACTAGAGAACCGAATGCCTCAAGCCCGGATCGAAACCAAACCGATTTGGTGTCAGTCACTGAGACATCTTTACTCGACAGAACAAATCAGCCAAATCTAGCGTATTGTTTTTACAAATGTAAACAAACGCCAAGCAGCCAAAGTGCTCCATTCATTTTACTGAAGTGCTTCGTATTTACGCAGTTGACCGGTGTTTTTAGAATTAGCTTGTCGTTCAACAGTGCTCAATTGAATATATATATATATATATATATATATATATATATATATATATATATATATATATATATATATATATATATGTGTGTGTGTGTGTTCATATATATATATATATATATATATATGTGTGTGTGTGTGTGTGTGTGTGTGACACTAATCTCCAGGAGAATAACTCGTTACACATCTGTGACTAATGTTTTCCGAAATGGAAAAGATTATCTTGAATCAATTGTTAGGTCTGCTGCTAAGAAAGTTGGATCCCTTTGTCATGCCAGACATTTTTTCTCACCAGAATCTATATCACATATTTGTAAGTCTACCATTCGCCGGTGTCTTGAATATTACTACCGGATAGTGTCTGGGGCTCCACCTATATATTTAGAGATTCTTGATGCTAATGGTCCTGGCCTGAGCTCCAGTCACTTTCTTACCGCCGTAATGTAGCTTTCCTGCGCATTTTCTATAAATACTTTTGATATAATGGAATATGCATACACCTGTGTTCCCCCTCATTGGAATATGATTGGCTTATGTCAGTCATAAATACAGACTGACAGAGAGACCAAGGAAGAAGAAGTCGATTGACGACGCCCATTGGACTACGCCATTGGTCTACACCTATTACCTAAGCATATTACCTGCGACTACGACGAGTACTAGTCGATTACTGCTACCGTGTACTACTTGGTTACAGTAGCCAAAAACACTTAGCTACTTCAATCAAATATATCCCTTTCCGGGACATATCAACTTTTATGGTAATTGTCCTGATGAGCTTTCCCCTTGGTACTTAAACTATTAATTTAAGCGCAGTACTAGATTGGCAACACGGTCTCATCCCACTCTAGATTTAAGTTTCCCTCTTGTCCTATGTCTTATTCAGCTTGATACTGATTTTAGAAACCCAATAACATATAAATAAGAAGTAGAGTCAAGTAAAAACAAGAACGAAAGCGAAAACCTATCCGAATTGATGCTGATAACAAAATTAACAAATACAGTTTGTTGTACAGAGCAATTCTGTTGGAAAACGGTGGCATTAAACTGAAGCAAGGAGAGGGACAAAATACCATTTAACGTTTATTTAGAAAATAGGAAGAGGAAAGTGGAGAATTGCTTTGGCATAGAAATAATTTATTAGTTCGTTAAAAGGATTCAACAGTATAGATACCCGGAAGAGCGTTTCTCTGGACAACAAAATTTCAAATACTCGATTTAAAGCAGTCCTTGTAACAGCTCTTGAAAAGGCGCTTGAACAAAAGTTTCACAATTGGTTGCCAACATCAGAATGAGTTTCCCTTCAGAACCGTTTTCAAACATATCGATCGTACAACCAAAAGGCCAACTGCTATTACAGGATAACGAGAGAAACTGTGTGAAAATGACTATCAAGATTTGCTCCAAGAAGAATTTGTCAAAGTCAGTGGGCCTCTAGATGACATGGAACATACTATGAGGACAATGGATGGTCTAAGTGGCGACCAGAGGCCCCTATTAGAGTATGTCCTAGGGATTTACAGAGATGACCTTAACCCTAGATTTACTGACTGGGAAACTGGTCCACTAAATAATTCAAGATGGTTACACTTTAGCCAGTAGATTAACGTGTATATGGACAAGAAGAGCATATCCGATTGAACTTCATGGCTGCAAATAATTCCTTATTGAAAGATATGAGAGATTCGCTGGTTGAGATTAGGAGCGATAATAAATTTTATAACCAGCAACTTTAAATATTCAACATGATCGAAAGAATTACCGTGTATACTCGAATATAGTGCGAATTTTTATGATCAGTTTTTACGCAAACAATAGGGGGCCGCACTATACACAAGTAATATTTGTGAAGAGGTTACAACGAAAAGAAAAGTACTTTATTTACATCTTCTTATCAGATATTTTATGGTAAGTGGTTCTTTTCGTCATTTTGTGTAAGTTTGTATAAAAAAATAATGAAAACCTTTTTCACGTAAAAAATAGGGGCCCGCACTATACACAGGTAATATTTTTGAAGAGGTTACAACGAAAAGATTTATTTAAATATTCTTATCAGTTATTTTACGGTAAGTGGTTCTTCTCGTCATTTTGGGGTAAGTTTGTATAAAACAAACAAATAAGGCCTTTTTTACGCCAAAATTAGGAGGTTGCACTATACACGGACAATTTTGTTGCTCATAATACGAAATTACTTCAGTGATCGCAGATTTAAATATGCCATTTTGATATAGATTTATTAATTTTGACTAATTCCGATAAACTGTTGTTCTCTCGGAGAGGTCCCGTGCCTTGAGCGCTTATTGGGATAAGCTTAGCCTGAATCTAGCATATTTAATACATACGATCTATCGCTAAAGATGCTGGGAAAATAGTTGGTTCCCTGTACGGCTGCAGTAAGTATATGACTTCTCCTACTTTCCTCTATCTTTACAAGATTCAGATCTGGAGGAAAATGAAGTGCTGCTGCCATATATGGGTAGGATCTATCCAGAATTCATTTCCATTCTTGATAGGGTACCAAAGCGCCTTTACATCCGTGTGGGTGATAAATTATTTTCCAACCCCTTTTCCATAGATGAAACGTTTCAAATCTCTAGTTGCTCTATCATTATTTCCATGAAAAGGGTTCAGATGAACTACAATTTTTAGTTACATTTGTTCTAATGTTCTTGTGGTTTTATTTCAGGCAGAAACTTGTTTTGTAATTGTAAGAATTCTAGTTACCCCCGTATTGATAAGTTAGTAGCCATGATGAAATGAAAAACGAAATAACAAAACTGTCCAACAAACGGAATTAACAAAGTTTGCAATAAAAAGAAAAAAAGGGGCAAAAATGAAATAGTATCAAGCAAGCTAATAATATATGCAAAGCAAACTTATAGGTAAGAAAGCAAAAAGTTTACAAAGTATGAACAAAAACAAGGTAAGGCAAGCAAACGCAGTGGTCTGTCTTATAGACAAGCTAGATTTGGACTGAGGTTATTTACCTTCCCTCCCCAAAGGCAGGGTGTGGCACAAGGCCTCTTTTTGTGTGGGGCGGACCCGAGCCCGTAGGCTTGGCAAAAATTCTCCGTAGACACCATATACATGGGGTCGGGCTTGTCTACCTCCCCAGACGTGACTATGCCGAAGGGCATAGTCATATCTGGGTTCTACTTTGCCCGAAGGCAGAGTTCAACGAGTCAGCCCGAAAGAGCCTGAAACGGCAGATCTAGACTGAGTCAATATTTATTGCATATAAAAATACAATTTTGGCACAAGGCCCAAAAATGGGGGCTGATCATCATTCATTATCTTATACCTAGCTAATCAGATTCACGAACCAGTCACTCGTTACAATTTACACATCCACTACAAGAACTCATTTATCATCATTCAATCCTCCATATACCATAATACCATAATACCACATACATTCAGGGAACTTACGAAATTCCCCAATGACATAAAAATTTAATGAACATAATATTCTATATATAAAAATCTATAAATGATACGCTATGAATGTGGAGGGGATGAACCCAAAAAACAAACTAAAATATCAAAACAAATTCACAAAATAAAGAAAGCTGATGTTAGTTGGATCCATCAAACCTTAAAAAAAGAAGAGAAGCCGCTGTAATCTGTCTTTAGACAAAATCAAGAGGCTCTCTCGCTAAGAGAGAGGGATGGATAAAATAAATACGGTTATGGGGAGAGAAAGATTCTGACCCAGTCGAGATGAAAAAAGTGGCCCAAAAACAAACTGGAGAATTTGGAAATCTCGACTTAGATCATAACCAAAGAAGGAGCCGGGAACAGACCGCGAACGGCACTTACTATTACTTATTAACTAGGTAAACAAATAGGGCCTATCCTAACCAGGAGAGGACTCCTCAGGATACCTCGCTGATGTGACAGGGAGACCTAAAAAAGAAAATCAAGACTAGCCTCGTTAACGCGAAACAGGCTCGCCTCAGTCACCCACATTTCGCTGAAATTTGTCGAAACCAATAGCTTTCTATCAGTTCTAATCTTCATCTTGAGATGATTCTCAAAAAATAGGATTAGATTCTGATGAGAATAATGGTCACCTCGCAAGACTTCCTGCAATCGCATCATCCAAATCACCATTCGGGCCGTGGCCAGCAGAGTTAGAAACCTCATCCGTTTCACCCCAGAATAGCTGGGGGACACATTGTTACACGCATATGTGTGATCAATGAGTACGAGGTTTTCGAGAGAGATACGAGTCGTTAACTGGCCCACATGGCCCCATAGGAGGTGGACCCGAGGACAATGGTAGAAGGCGTGCGAAGCCGTTTCCTCTAAGCCAAGGTCGCATCGTTCACTGTCTGGAAAATCTGCAAAGTCCCATATCAAGGCCTTGTCCTTGAGAGATTGTTTATTCCGAAGCAATCGCCAGTTAACCGAAAACTCAGTGTCTATTTTTGTGACGTCCCTCAGCGACATAGAGGTGATACTGAATGTGCTTGAACGATACGAAAAGGTAACAGGGGGCAAGATTAACCACGACAAGTCTTCCGGCTTGCGGTTAGGTACCTGGAAGGGGTTCGATCTTCTGGGACCCTTTTTTTTGTAGGGACGGTCCTGTCCGCATTCTCGGAGTGTGGTTTGGACCCAACCTCCAGGTGGAGAAAAACTGGTCAGAAGTACAAGCAAAGGTCGGCGAAGCAGTCAAGATTTGGCACCAAAGAAGTCGGCTGAGGCATGTGCCACTTAAGTCTATCTTGTTGTCCTTTACCGTTTGTCTGTACTTCTCCGTAAGGAACGTAAGACGGCGATCAAGCGCTTGTTCTCCTCCCTCTTGTGGGAGGGAGACGCAAGCATCACGTCGACAGAGAAATCTATGCTCAACGTTCGTGTCATGGGCATGAGGGATACCGCACTTGGCGAATCAAAAACACGCCTCAAGTCTGGCTTTCTTACGCCGCGCATTGACAGGAGATTCGATTTTGGCGGTGATTGTGAGAGCCGAATTCCCTTGCCTTACTATCACTCCTCCCATCTCGCGGGCTGAGTGCTTTCGTAAGCCCCGGTGTCAACCGAGTTTCCTTCTCGAGTGTCGATCAGCTTTGAAGGTCATTCCTTGGTCCAGTGACCTTTCTCGACCTAGGACAGTTTTCTATCGTGAACTAGTAGAGGAGGTCGCGAAGGGTCTACTACGTGACCGGCTCTGCTTGTCGGCGGACGAGTTTCGCTCTTTTCGTCTTGCTCGACAGCGGCGTATTACCTCAGCAACTCTCATAATATCTGTGTTAATTCTAAACAACTTTATTTGTGCGGAAGTATTTCGTTACCCTAATGGAGTAATTTTTTTTTATTTGTCAGATTTCGAGACGCTTCTTTTAAATTTTTAATTCTATAATAGCAAGCAACAGTTTATTTTTAAATATCTCCGAAAATAACTAATAATTTTACAAGAATATAGATTCCTTATTTTGCCCTCATGGTCACATACGATAAGTAATAAGAAATCTGTAGTAGATTGGTAAATAGCATTGTAGGTATTTACCTATGTTAACTAGTAGAGAAATAAAGTGTATACTAAAGTAAATGACAAGGGGAAGTTGACTACTGATCACGTGTCACACAATACAACAATATGGCGTCGCCGATAGGATGTTTAAGTCGCTTTAATGAACCAGAATTTGTCGAGCCTTGGATCCGGTGTTTTGCAGCTCAGGCTAGAGCTAAACAATTTAAAGACAACCAGGCAAGAGGCGCAGAAAGAAAGTAACTGACCTCTTTCTAGCTTCGGCAGAATGTGAAGCTATAATGATAATTTCCGTTATGGCATACCCCAAATAATTGGAGAAATTTTAAAAAGAATATCTGTTATATTTCTGAGAGAAGCTGTTGTAATTATTTACACTATTTACATTGTTCGAACTGTTGTCCTCATCTCCATTGCCATATTCACGACGTTTCGGTCTTCGTATGCTCCGACCTTCGTCAAGTGATTAGAATTTCCGAACCTTTTATTTCGTCCACCGGGCTAGGTTGTTCTAGTTCCACGTGTCATACCTCTATATGTCTCAGTATCAATTATCTCCCTTTAGCTAAACTCTCCAAGTTTTTGTTCGCGTCTTCTGTCGCCATGTATTGAACTCACAATGTTTTGACTCAAGTCATTGGATTCAACCAACGCTTTATCCATTGGCCAACGTCAAATTCTAATCACCTGATAAATCCAGAGTGTGCAACGGCCGAAACGTCGTTATTATAAAACGAAATTTATAACATAAAGAGAAACTTGTCATAGCGGAAAAAACAAATTTCTGTCCACTAAACAGAAACATGATGAATCAATTATGCAATATCTTCACAGGTTAAGAGGAGCTCGCAGATTCTGCAAATCTGAGAAACCTGGAACTCAAGATTTGACTATTGAAGGTGAAATGAGACCAAGATCTCGATTAAAAAGAACAGGATATAAACCTGAAGAGGGAGAGGAGGAAGGAGGCTGTAAAAGAAGTTTGAGAACAACCAAAGGCATTAAACCTCTTTGTTTCAGTGGGGTACAGTGGATTGGTGAATAGGATTGTACCTATTTGCATATGTTAAGTAGAAGAGATATAAAGTGTATAGTAAAGAAAGAGATGGGAAATTGACTACTGATTACGTGTCATAGAACAACACAGTACAACAATTGGATTATCTAAAATTTGTCATGCCAATGCAATCATAAAAAATATAAGCTAGTAAAAAAAGAGTTAACTCCCTTGTTTGGTAATTATTTTTTATTTTATTTATTTAGTAGACTCCTTCTCGGGATGGCCTGAAGTTATTAAACTTAAAGATAGACAAATGACTAAGTGTGGTATTTTCTAGAAATGGTGTCCCTAAAATATTAATATCAATTAATGCATTGTAATTTTGTGATCTGTGTAATTGGTTGAGGCAGACTGACTGCTTCCCTTACACAGCACCACCATATTACACACAATCTAATGGGGTTGCAGAAAGAATGGCACAGACAGTAAAAATGGGATTAAAAGCCCATCTGTGTTAATGGGGAAAACACAGAAAATCTTCATTAACAATATCTTACTCAATAAATAAAAAATGTGGTAGAAGAAAAAGAAAGTGGCAAGTCCCGAGAGATCAAATTCCAGCATTCAAAGGGGACATAGCACAGCCATAATATCAAAAGAAAGAAAAAAGAGCCTAATGGCCAATTAAGACCCAGAATTGAAGCAGAAAACATTGTATTGGAAGATCTTTACAGAGAAGAAAGGATGAGTTCTTCAAATCAGGAAAATGCAATCAAAGAGGAGTCTATGTGTGATAATGGGAGTGACTGAGACATGGAAGAAAATGAAATGAGACCAAGATCTCCATTAAAAGTAACAGCACATAGACCTGAAGAGGAAGGAAGCTGTAAAAGAAGTTTGAGAACAACCAAAGGCATTAAACCTCTTTGTTTCAGTGGGGTACAGTGGATTGGTGAATAGGATTGTACCTATTTGCATATGTTAAGTAGAAGAGATATGAAGTGTATAGTAAAGAAAGAGATGGGAAATTGACTACTGATCACGTGTCATAGAACAACACAATACAACACATTTAATTGTTTTTTTTTTAATTCAATAGCTATGTTGAGTCCATGATTAGTCACCTATCTAAAAGAAATTTTAATGGGTGAAATTTTATTGATTTGTATTCCATAAATTTTGATAAAACTTCTTAAGAATTTGTTTGTTTTTTCATATTAATTAACATGATTTTTTTTGTTTTGCTGTTGTCAGCTAATTTAGAATAATTTAAAATTTGGTTCTTCCCCCTCTTACTTGATCAATATCCCATTGATGTCTGTAGCTATGCAGAATAGGAAATTAGCACAGTGAGTAAAATTTTGTTTAAAAGGTGAAGCTCGTTGCATAGAGATCTCTTATACTTTCTGCTTCTAAGGTGTTTTTTTTCCAATGAACATCACAACTGCTGGCCTTTTTGGCTGCAGAGACCCTCACAAAAGAGGTTAAGTTTATCCTCAATCTTCTTTCAGGGGCTATATTCCTTTGTATTCATAGTTGGCTATCTCAGGACTAGCTGCCATTATTTACGCATAGCAAAGAGAAGGAGTGTATTCATGCCTTCCCCAAAGGCATTAGTGTAAAATATGCACAAAAAGCTTAGATCAACGCAATAAAACAAAACTTTTAAAAATATTTACCATTCAATTCAATTATTCCAAGTTAAATTTTCCCATTTGTTATTTTTATTTATCACATAGAAACCAGACGAAATCACTCAATATATAAAAAGAATATTAAATACTAAATAATATATATACAATATTTTTAGTTTGAAGACACTACGCTATTAATACTGTGAAAATGCCCTACCGTACACACTGAACATTAAATACAGTCAGAGACAAAAGTATTGGTCAAATAAATTTTTAAAAGCTTTTTTTTTAAAAAACAAAACAAAAAACAACACTATTGTGGGCCACGACGTAAAACTTTGAGTTCACATAGTAAATATTTAGACTTTTATATATATAAGCAGAAATATGAAATCTCTTATTCGGAAATTTAGCTAGGAGCTAAGCTAAAAGAGGTCGAATAATGGATAGTGGCTCGAACTAAGGAATCGGAGAACCGATTTCGAATTCCGGCCGATTTCATTGCATTGACTTCCGTGCTAATACACTTTAGAAAAGTATGAATCCATCTCCACCCAGTTATTGGTAAATAGCCTTGGTTGGAAACCATTTTAGGAGAAGGAAAAGTATGAATTCAAACCATCTACTGCTTTATAGGTCCTGCCTCTTTAACTTTTGAAAGGAGGGACGGGGTAACCTCAATATCTCCGGTACAAAAAGAACCGGCAAGCCATTGCATTATTCTGCCTTTAATGTTAGAATGAACCATAATTGGAGGCGAGTGGTGACCACAGTGGCGCAAAATGACATAGTTAATGTATTGGACACATATCAATAAACTAAATTCAACTTTTAATACTGTACCCTTTATTTGCTGACGGCGATCAGACGTTAAGACTAATTTGGAATAATTTTCTCACAGAAAAGAGATCCAATTTTATAACACTTATTTTGGTAAATCGGCGTAAGATTGCTAAGATTAATGGAATTCTTTTAAAATTTTAAAATTTTTTCATGGATTTTCTATGTTAAATTAAAAACTTCACATTTCTTACTAAAGATCTTAAAAGAAGTACATTATCTAATAAGAAATAAACGTGAGATTAAAAATAAGAAAAACAAAACAAAACAAAACAAAAAACAAAAACAAAAGACTTAACTTAGAAATTATTTACATTTTGGATAGGGAAATAAAAAGTCAGCAGATATGGTCTTTTGAGAAGATAGGGCCTTTCGGGAAGAGCTAAACGAGAAGATGTGAATTCGTTAAAAAAAATCTATAACCTTGTTGTCTTGTATAGCTCTCCGTAACCGAGTAGACTGAAGCACGCCGGATCAGACGATGAAATTCCCAGCAAAAAGATATACAAGTTGGAAACCTACTGTAGCCCTCATTTTCTTTACTCGGGTGAGAGTCTTAATAAGTCTTAGTAAGTGTGAATTACATGTAATTTACACATATTTAAAAAAAAACCTAGCATTCTACTCAAACACGTACATCCAATATAATATAAATTTTAAAGTAATAAGATATAAAGTCAACGACGAAATTATTCGTACACTCATCAATTTTAATTATTTTTATCCATTTCTCAGAATCTAATGCCTGTATGATGCCAGTTTTAAATTCGGTTTTATATTCCCTTTTATGCTTATTAACATATAAAATATTCATTAGCGCAAAAAAAAAAGAATATAAAACTCAGTTTTCAGAACAATAGATTAAATGCAACACATTTGACAGGCAAATTATGCAAAATAGGAAAAGACAAAATTATTCGTACAGTATGAAAAATAGAAAAAATATAACAATTTTCACAATATTAATAATCAATAGGATGACCTCTCGACTTTAGAACTTGCTGCAATCGTTTTCTTATGTTTTTAATGAGAATTGAACAAGTATTTTCTGGGATTTTCTTCCATTCTTCTATGGTTAAAAGTTCCAATTCCTGAAGTTTTTTTTTTGGTGACCGACGATTTATTCGAACTTTCAATTCTTGCCATAGATTTTCAATCGGACTCAAGTCAGGACTCATTGAAGACCATGGCGGAAGTGTAACCTTCTTTTTCTTAAGCCACGCAGTCACTGATCTAGACGTATGTTTGGGAACATTATCTCGCTGGAAAGTAAATCGTCTACCTAGATGAAGATTTTGCGCTGATTTTCACACAGAATTTTCATATGGTCTGCAGATTTCATTATTCCTTTTATTGCTACTAATTGTCCAGTCCTCTTTGAGCTAAAACAACCCTAAAACATCATCGAGCCGCCTCCATGTTTTAATGTTGCCACTGTATTCTTTAAGAGGAAAGCCTCACTTGTGCCAAATCTTCTGTACATCATTATGTCCAAAATGCTCAAGTTTTGTTTCATTACTCCATAGTACTTTTCTTTGTTTAAGAACTTTTTTTGGCAAAATAAAACCGAGTAACAATGGGACATGATTTGTTAAAAGGGGTTTTGACGATGTCTTTCAAAACAACTCTTGGATTTATATAAACCTCGCAACACAGTTTTCGTGCAGTTCTCAGTGACAATATGGGTTTTCTTCCACGCCCAGAAAAAATCTTTGCTGTGCCATACTGTTTAAACTTCTTTATAATAGACTGAACCGTAGATCTAGGGATAGCTAACCGGTTTGAAATAATGCTATAACTATTTCCCAACTTGTGGAAGTTAATAATTCTTTATCTCAAGACAACAATAAGCTCTTTTGTCTTCCCTGTCGGGTTGTTAACGTAAGAATAACAATGGTGACATTCTATGCACCACGTGATTATTTTGCTGGAATTATCACAAATATTCTACTGAATATATAGTCTAGAAGTCTTCACTGATAATATAATTATGTAAATTATTTGTACTTACACGAATCAATCAATTTAAAACGGTATTTTCTACTGTACGAATATTTATATCTTTTTGTATTTTGAGTAATTTGCCTGTCAAATTTGTTGTATTTGACTCTTTGTTCTGAAAATTGAGTTTTATATTTCATTTCCCAAACAAATAAGGTTGCGAATTAAAATGCTTCGCCTGAAGCCAATTCATTTATGAAATATGTTAAATTAGAATTTTTTCAAATTCTCCTATACACTGACACCCACATACACACACACATATATATATTGCTTATATATATATATATTAATGAGGACAAGAAATTCTTGCCTTAGAGAGAGATTGAGAGATAGATAGATAGATAGATAGATAGAGAGAGAGAGAGAGAGAGAGAGAGAGAGAGAGAGAGAGAGATAATAAAATCAGATCCATAATTGGAAAGTATAATCCAAGTGGTTATTTTTGATTTAAAATATTAAAAAGATAGATCCGTAGATAGCTCAATCTATAGAATAAAGAGTAATATGATATACCTCAAGGAAAAGCTTAATAAATCACGAAAATATGGTAATAATTCATAATTTATTTCGACCAGTAAGTCTCATCAGACCGAAGATATAAATGGTATAAATTTAGATTTATCCAGACATTACAGTATAATAACAGGAATAGGTAACAGGAAGTCGAAGCGTCGGACTTAGGAAATCTATTTTCCGTGTGTTGGAACTCATATATATATATATGTTGAGTCTTGACTCATTGTTGAATCTCGCCTATTGCATGGAATAATAATGCAACACAAAATGTACTTAGAACAAGAATGTATTATAACAAGAAAGTGTACACAATAAGTACATATAGTATTTCTGTATATTTCTGGGAAGACGTTCCTGGAGAATGTGTTGACTAGTCGCAGTCGATCAGAGTCTCTAGTTGGATCTCGTGATTCCTCCTCCCCGTCTTCCGGTACCAACCACATTTATATAGTTGGTAGTCACCTATGCAGATTAGGTGGATCCTACCACAACAATATATATATATATATATATATATATATATATATATATATATATATATATAGATGTATGTATGTGATAAAATATAGTTTTAAGATGTGTTATATTCATCGGTAATATGACACAATATCAGTGGGAGACGGATAATATCAGACAAGCGGATTGTGTTCAAGCATTAAACAGACTATTGCCACCCGCTGTTGAATTCAGTGTCTACATTTATATCTATTGTTCATTTTTACTCGTCAATATAACATACCTTATTTATATAAAGAGTGGCTTGTTAATTTTTCCGCCTCACTTTCAATCGCCTGAGGGAATATTTTTTACCTTCCATCAACATGGCCGATGCTCATATCCAGGGAGAGACTCGTTGCGCCTTCTCGAACTAACGTTTTCAGTTGACGTGAAGTGGAAAGAGCATATTGTATCATTTGCTACGTATACTGCTAATAAAATGGCTCCACTGTGTCGTGCAAGACAATGTTTCTCGCCCGAATCTATCTTACATATTTATAAGTCTACCATTCGTCCTTGCTTTGAATATTGCTGCCACATATAGCCTCGTGCTCCTGCAATATATTTAGAAAATCTTGATAAAATCCAAAGAAGAATCTGCAATGTTCTGATTTGTCATCTCAGCTTTTGTTCCTTTACCACCGCCGTAACGTAGCTTACCTGTGCCTTTTCTGTAAATACTTTCCTGGTAATTGTCCCGATCAACTTTCCTCGGTGGTAGTAGTACTAGATTGGCGGGAAGGTCTCACCATTTTATTGTTGAAATGGCTAAATGTAACCGTAAGTTCTAGGCAAACAGTTTCTTCTATCGAAGTTCTCGTTTGTGGAACTCTTCCGGCTTCGTACTTCCCAGTCAACTTTGATCTCCAAATGTCAATCATTATCCTTCCGTCTTATTAATTCTTATTCTTTTATTGCCGGCTCTCCTGAATGGTAGTTTTCCTCATATTCCTTCCGTCCTAATGGATTTATTGCCTTGCTTTGGGTGGGATGATATAAATATATATATTAAAGAGAAAAGAGAAGCATCAAACTTTCTTGTTATAATGTGGATTATTTAAATGTTATACTTTATTTTCCATATATTTTGCTACACGTGTTTCCGGTCTTGTGACCTTCAACATCCACATATTATATAAAGGAATTATTAAATGTTGCTTAGGTTTTAATGTTATAGATAGCATTGTCTTTTGTATGAGGCAGTAATACAAATTCTTAGACTGGAGGAGAAATCTTGTTTTTCTTAAGGAATAATAAAACAATTATGATTGGTCACAGATAGATGAAGGAATGAGGTCTTTGGTCTTATCATTTTTATGTCTTCTTTATCTTTTTAAGCCTTTTACGATATTTGTGTATTTGCTAATATATATATATATATATATATATATATATATATATATATTAAGATATTTTTTATGTTTATACATTCTTTTTCTAGATACAAATATTTAAGTAAATGCTCTGTTTATAATAAACAGTATTAAACAACATTTACCGGCCTGAATGTACGAGAAATTTTCATAGAAAATATTAGTCCTCCGACAGGAATCGAACCTGTATCCTATACGAAACCATCATATAGCCTGACGTGCCTTTAACCGATTGGGCCACTGAGGAGCGTTCGGTTAGCAAGATCGATTTTACTGTCTTTAAACTACAATCTTCCATGATTCTCTCACGTACCTTCATATCTGCTCATGGCGTATCCAAATGTAAACAAATGACGTCACACATTAGGAAATAAACAAAGTCCGACAATTATTTTAAGACATTTTTATGTTTATACATTCTTCTTTTTTTGAGAAGATATGAATGTACGTGAGAGAATGTATAAACATAAAAATGTCTTAAAATAATTTTTCAATTTCATAATATATATATATATATATATATATATATTCCTTCTCCATAGATATATAATGTTTTATTTCAAGGAGATAGATATGGTATGTAGGATTCGTGTGTGTGTATGCATGCGTGCGTGTGGTCCGTCTAGTGCGTTTGCTTTTGCCAGTATGTGTGTATATATTCATTCCCCATACATATATACTATGTATTATATTATTAGAAAGAAATCTATATAGTAACTGCGTATATTTTGTATGGGTGCGTGTAGTCCCGACTCGTGTGGGCTGATAGTTTGTTTAAACTTGTCTATGAAGTTTTTTTTTATTTGTAGCTAAGAGTAATAAATAAAATAAAATATAGTATAATATATAAAAAAGTATAATATATAAAAAATACATATAATGACCCAAAAACGTTTACCTCTTCTCTTTAAAATATACATTGTTCTCTCGTTGGAACAAATTTAATCTCACCCTTATATATATAATATATATATATATATATATATATATATATATATATATATATATATACACACACACACACGCGCGTGCGCATATATATATATATATATATATATATATATATATATATATATTAGAGTGTGAAGCTTTTATATTATGTTGTAAAGAAGCAATTTATGCAAATAATTAATTAGCAATGTTAATGAGATTAATGGCGAAATCAGTTCACTAACAAGACTTAACTTACTATCAATTCGTTGAATAATACAATCCCTGTATTTGAGTTGCTTTCAGCTGGAATCAACGAACCAAGTACTTTCGACAATTTCAAATTGTCATTTTCGGTGTGCAATTTTTTTTCCATATACGGACGAAACGCCAAGACGAATTATGTGTTGTGTAGATCGAAAGATGTTTTTTACAAATATGCTATTTATTGACAGTTATATTATTTTGAAGCGTACGATGCTGCGACGTTAAATTTCTTGTTCAAATCAATAAAGTGAGAATTTTGTTTAAATTTTGTAATGTGATAAATCCACGAAATTTTGTTGTTATATATGTTTTTCAGTTGAAGTGGCATGGACTTAAGTTTAATCCAGTTTGTAGAGTAAAATGCTTTAGCATTTTCCCACAGAATTTAAGTTTCTGAATTTACGCACTGCGGATCTTATTTTCGTAAATATATTAGAATGTGCAGCTTTTATATTATATTGTAATATCATAATATTATATCCTTTATATACTTACACACACAAAACACGACCGATTTGATATCAATCGGAGATTCCCACCTCGAGGCCATCAACGTACGCTTGGAAGAAAGGGAATTTATTATATATAAGATATAATATATGCATTAACGGCTACCAGAGGGCTCAATACACAGCGAAGATGAGATTACGATATATATTTTTACGTATCAGGAAAAATATGGGGGAAAAATGTGCGTTTCGTCATTTAGGGCTTTATCGAACTAAATTTGTTAGGTTGGTGCGACTACACATGCGCACGAATGAGGGATGCTGGGAATTTATTTATTTATTTATTTATTTTAAACTTGCCGATTTCATTTATATATGTGTGTTTGTGTGTATGTGCGTGTGTGTATGTGTGTGTGTGGTCGTCAGTCCGATACTAAACAAAAGCTTTCGTACTGTCTTATTTTCCCCTTTATAATCTTGTGCCTTTCTTGATTCAGCACAATAATATTTAAGTGCCTGCTGTAAAATGAATCTGAGCAGTCGAGTTCAAGTTAGACGGTAGGTACAATCCACACTGAATGTACTAGTTCTATGGTCTTGTCCGCCACTCTCATACATACTTACCACAGCCAGACTATCCTTAGTTTGTATATACCGATAACGCAGAACCTCTTTATGGAATATGTATAGACAGTCTACATCAGCCTTTTTTTCATTTGTTATGGTAAATTCTTTCACTCTCATTTACACCGAGGTACTTATAAACTTCTGGCTCTAAATTGTTGATTGTTTCCCCAGGGTCTAAGCTAATATAAGAGCTCTGTTGTAGAGACCCACGTAAAATTGGGGCTTTGGCAAACCGAATTTCATTCCAATGTCATCACTGAAACGTTTGTCGATAGAAATGTAATATCAGTTCGCTTATATGCCAGTGAATGCTGAATAAATTCCTCATAGATGAAGAGGAAACTTCTGAGGCAACAAGATATGGTTCTACAGAAAGCAGGACGGATTATTGGAACAACTACGAAATTTTAAAACCAGAAAAACACAATTGAAACGCCTGGCACGCATAATGAAAGAAGGCTTGGTGAATTGACACTCAGGGGACATATTGAAAGTTAAACGGCCTGTAATTTATCTAACGATCTTGTAAATAAATCGCAGAATAGGGACTGTGAAAGGTAGTAGGGTGACAAATATTGCTTAGAGCTTCGAAGAATAGGAAGTTATGGAGAGCCACGATCGCATATGACCTGAATGGGAATGGTATATAGAATAAGAAAATTCATATTCAAGTAGGTACCTATTAAAAGTTGACCATAATCACACGTAAACTGTTACTTCTCGTATTGATTTGTTTATCATTCCCTAAGAGACGTATTTCTGGCATTCTATTAACTAGCAGTTTTATTCAAAAGCCCTTCTGCTAGCGACTCCTTATCGATACTGTGACAATGCACTCCATCCATTCTCTGCGCAAAAACTCTCAAACCGACCATACATAAGTACATTTTTAATCTACCTTTCGACGGGCATAAATAGGACTTAATATGGCTGATATCAGAGAGTGGTAAGTTCTCCATTGTGTTTTGGCGGGAAATTCTTGAAAAACGTTGGCCGGTCCGCTTGTCCAGCTGGCTGGCTGAAGGAGATATTAAATGGCCGAAGAAATGAATAAAAATAGTAGCGAATGTAAAGAAATGAAACGAAAAGAAGATAAAAAGAAAAGAAGATGAATTGATAAAAAGAGCTAACAAGCAAACAGAAAAACGAACAGACAAGTGATTGGACAAATAATTGGACACGTGATCAATTTTTTTTTTCTGTCCTTCCTTCAATGTCTGGCGACTTCAAGTCTTCATTTGTGCCAAAATCTTTTGATTTATTTGTTTTCTTCCTCTTATTTTTTTTCTTGTTTCTCCATCCATCTGCGACATTTTCTCGTGTCTTATGGATAGAATCTTTTTCGTTTCTTCTTCTTTCTCTCTTCAATTCTTGTATCCCTTCCTTCTTTATTGGTTTATTTCATTCGCTTTTATTTTCTTTTTTAAGCTCCTCTTTGTTCAGTTCGGTCCTCACTTTTTATCTTTCTTAGTATCTTTTTTTCATTCATTTTTTAAAATTTAATCTCTGGGGTTATTTTATGTTTCACACGATTTTTACTATTCTTTTTCTTTCTTTCTCTCTCTCTTTCTTTTCATGTCGCATCTTCTCAGTTGTCTGTTCTTTATTTCATTGTTTTTTTCTTTCCCTTTTTCCGTTTATTCTCATCTTTTCTCTGATCTATGTTTCTTCTTTTCAGTTGTTCATTGTTTCTTTTTTCTTTCTCAATCTATTCTTTCTATTTAGCTAAGCTTTCTTTTTCTTTCTTTGCACATTTCCTTCATTCCTTCATCTTGTCATTCTTTCTTTCTTTCATTCATTCATTCTTTCTTTCTTTGTTTTCACTTAGCTAATCTGTTTTTCTTTTTCTTTCTTTGCCCAGTTTCTTCATTTAGTTTAATTTCTTTCCCCCTTAATTTCTTTTTTCCCTTAATTTCTTTCTTTCTTTCTTAGCTAATATTTCTTCTGTCTTTGCCCGTTTTCTTCATTTATTTGCTTTTTCTTTATCTCTTTCTATCTTTTTTCTTTCTTTCTTTTTATATACGCTTAGCTAATATGTTTTTCTTTTTCTTTCTTCACCCATTCTCTTCATTTATCTACTCTTTCTTTCTTTCTGTTTGTTTGTTTGTTTCTTTCTTTCTTTACTCTTAGCTAATATGTCTTTCTTTTTTCGTTCTTCTTCTATTTTTATTTATCTATTCTTTCTTTCTTTCTTTCTTTCTTTCTTTCTTTCTCTATCTCTTTTATACATTCGTCCTTGAATGATTATTAATCACTTTTCTCCTCTATTTAATCCATTCTTTTTAGATTCTGTAAATCTACAATTCCTTTGCGAATTTAGACAACATTGCCTGATCTACATATACCACCATTTATCACCATTTTTCACCCGTGAAAGAAAACTGATATAATTCACCAGAAAAGAAAACAAAAAAAAATCTAAAATAGATCCAATATTTTCAGATGCAGAACAATCATTCCCGAGAATATCTGACTTGAACCAGCTTCACAAACGGACAGTTTGAAACAAATTCATTTATTAGATATATAACAGCTGAAAATAGAATAACTATACCTGATTACTTTAAGGCTTTGAATAGACCGCTAAAAAGACAAATGTAATTTACTTGAAACTATGCCATCATATATCAAATTCTTTATTAACACACACACACACACACACACACACACACATATATATATATATACACAAATGTAAAAAAAACAAGAATAAAATTACAGCGTTCAAAGCATTAATTTAAAACAGGGCTCAATTCAAAAGTGCACCACCAATAAATATTTATTATACGTTGTTATATTAAGACATGCAATTATCCACTACAAAAACCGTCATTGTTAGCCACCTGAAGAAACGTTTTATTGTAACGTTGAAATGAAATCTTCAGTTTTGTAGCGGATACTTAGATGTTCTAATGTAATAGTGTAGAATATATATATATATATATATATATATATATATATATATATATATATATATATATATATATATATATATATATATATATATATATATATATATTAGTATAGTAAAAAATGAAGAACAGTAAGATATGTAATCCGGTTTTCTTATTGATATTTTTATTTTTACAAAACAGTGCTCAATGTAAATTTACAGAGCATAAATATCATAAATTAACTGATTTAAAAATATGGTTTCATCACTACACAGGAATTATCATGTTTCAAAAACAGAAACCAAAAACTTCAAATTCAATTATATATATATATATATATATATATATATATATATAAAGAAATATAGTCTTAAAGTGTGCTATATTTATGGGATAAAGGTGCTCAATATCAGAGATAGAGCGTGTGTAAATATAAAAGTGAACATAGAAGTCAACACTTAGAGTCGACAGTCTGTTTCATGTTAGATGCATGTGGCCTGACGATTGAATCTAGCATGAAACAGACTGTCGCCTCTAAGTGTTGACTTCTATGTTCACTTATATATATATATATATATATATATATATATATATATATATATATATATATGGTGTATTCCGGTAGAAAGAATTATTTCAAATATGTTTGGGTGATTATCCAAGTTTTTTACGAAACTATTCAAATTTCCGAATTAGTTGTTTTATGTAATCTGTATTTCTTTCCCGAGTACCTTCGAATATTGCTACATTTCTTTTTAAGTATTGTGTTTTGCCTATGTTTATGCAGTAGTGATTGGTTAATTTCAACATTTTCACCTTTATTGAAACCAATTTCAAGACATTCAAGGTGACATCGTTTAAACGGTCAAACTGGATTATTTTTACGTGTGTTTAATTTTTTTGTACACATTTCAATATACGATCCCCGATAGAGAAAGATACCTTATATAATATTGGTTGTTTCTTTTGCATTACAACAGTCTCCAGTATTTTAATTATTTCTTTGCATTGTGTCATATATAATATTTTGGTGTTATCTATGAAAATTTGTCTTATTTTAATATTAATTTCTTTATTTCTGATATGTTTATCTACATGCAAACGAACTGCAATAATTTTTGTAAATTTGAAAAAAGTTAATAACAAATTGGGTAGACAGAACTTACTGATATTATTCAGTCCAACATTTTTCATATATATATATATATATATATATATATATATATATATATATATATATATATGCATGTTTCATTAAAAACGACAGACAAGGTACTAGGATTGAGCTTTTTATTTAATTTTTCTTGTGTTCGAACAAGCACTTTCTTTACATGACAAAGGGTGTGTAAGAACTCTCCAAATGTTTTGTTTCCGAGCGCTTTCGGCTATACCTTTAGCCATTATCAAGGATGATTCGATTTTTCAGCTTAATTGAGTGTGTGCATTATTTGTATGTCTTAGTGTGGAGTTGAGATGTTTTTTAATTTCCGAATACGATGAGCACATTGTGGCTTTGTTCGTAGTTGTTAACAATATTAACTACGAACAAAGCCGCAATTTCAATTTTAATGAAACATGCGTAAACGAAGGATTGCTGCCTAAATATACAACTACCATATATATATATATATAT
>OZ038503.1:19722450-19754950 GCA_964036315.1 Acanthosepion esculentum | reverse complement strand
TTTCTACAGTATTTACATTAGTCGGACTATTGTCTTCATCTTTTTCGACATTTTTGTCACAACGTTTCGGCCGTTGTACGCTCCGGCCTTCTTCAGGTGGTTGGAATTTCGAACAGAACCTTTTATTTCGATCACTGGGGTAGACTGTTCTAGTTCCACGAGCCATGTTTGACGGATGTCAGTTATCAGTTATCTAATTTTCCCTCTGAAAGTTATCCACTGCCTGAGCCGCTGCCTGAATGGCTCGTGGAACTAGAACAGTCTACCCCAGTGATCGAAATAAAGGGTTCGGTTCGAAATTCCAACCACCTGAAGAAGGCCGGAGCGTACAACGGCCGTAACGTTGTGACAAAAATGGCGACAAAGATGAGGACAATAGTCCGACTAATGTAAATACTGTACATAATACCTCATCTCAGAAATATAGACAGACTAATAGTTTCTATTCTCGCACTTTTCACCTGTGGGTCACTCTTCCGATTTCTTGTTTCCCTGCAACCTACAATCTTCAAAAATGCAACGTCAGTGTCCGTCTTCTGTCTTTCTGATACTTGTCCCTTCAATGTAATTTCTAAATTCTTCTCATTCTCTTTCACTCCAGTAACCCCATTCCTTTATTTATTCATATTTTCGTTCCTTTTTCTTCGTTAATTATTAAGAAAAGAGAAAGTGATGCAGGTCAATACTCCTTAGCGGAGAATAGTGATGGCTGACGGTACCGATAAAATGTCTCACTCTTTATCCATTCTTCTTCTAAAGTCCTTTTCATTCCCTTTCACTGGCAGTAACCTTATGCATCTTAGTGGCATTATCTCCTTGCTTGGTGTGAAATGATTAGAATAAATTAACCTATTCTATCCTAACGAATAGTTCCCTAATATGAATTTCTGTAGGTGGACAGACAGGAAGAATATGTCCTTTCATATTAAGAAATGTAGGTTATTTCCTATGTATATCCAATGAAAAAAGCGTCATGGGTATGACGATAAACTACATCCACGTCATGCGTAAGACGAAAAACAACGTCCAACAGCAAGGCCTCTGATCAAGGGGCTTTGAGGAACGTGGAAACACCTCTTAATTTCTGGTGTTCCCAGGTCCACCCTAACCCGGGGTGGTAACCCCTGTTAGAGTCCCAGCTATGGGCAAATAATTAACCCCGAAACTGAGGTAAAATGCATTTTGAAAGTGTAAAAATAGGTTTTAATGCCAGAAATACTTTGTAAATAATTATTACCAGAAATAAATTTTTGAAGAAAAAAACTATTACCAGCAATACGTTTTTGAAAATAATATTACCAGCTATACATTTTTGAGGAAACAAATATTATCAGAAATATCAGGTCATCCCATAAGTTCTGTCCGAATTTTGAATTTTGAAACAAGTGACCAAATGTTACATTTAATTACAGATTCAATCAACAATGTATTTTCCCTGATTATCTATGACTTCCTTCCATCTATTAACAAGCTTACTAATTTCATTACTGTAAAATTCTTTTGGCTTTGATTCGAAGAATTCACAAATGTCAGTTTTAACCTCTTCCTGTGTTACAAAAGCTGTTTCTTCCAAATGATTCTGTAAGCTACGAAACAAATGGTAGTCTGAAGGAACAAGTTCGGGAGAATAAGGTGGATGAGGAATTTTCTCCCAGCCAAGTTCTTCGATCTTTTGTGACGTGATTCTTGCGGTGTGTGGTTGCGCATTGTCCTGATGAAACAACACCCGTTTTCGATTCACTAGAGCAGGTCATTTTCCCCTCAAAACTTGGTTCAAACGCTCTAATTGCTGACAGTATATTTGAGCATTAATTGTTGCATTAGGTGGTAAGAATTCAAAGTGGATTATTCCTTGGCAATCCCACCAGATTGAAAGAAGAACCTTTTGCCTATAAAGTTCCCTTCTCGGCTGTGGCTGGGGTCCTTCCCCTTTACCAAGCTACTGTCTACGACGCTTAACATTTCGATAAAAGATCCATTTTTCGTAGCCAGTCACAAGTCTATCCAAAAAAGGTGAAATAAGTTGGCGAGAATGGAGAGAAGAGCAGATGTCAACTCGGGATTTGAGGTTGTTTTCAGACAATTTATGAGGCACCCATTTTCCAAGTTTAGGAACTTTTCTAAGTTGTTGAAGATGAACAGTTGTATGGTTTGAACTGAGAACCACTGCCAATTCCTCAACTGATAAAGCAGGATTTTCTTCAAGGGCTGCTTCAAGAAGCTTTTCATCAAACTCAACTGGACGTCCGGTTCGATCTTCATCTTCAAGGGTGAAATCTCCACCTCTGTATTTTGCAAACCATCTTCTGCAAGTTCTTTCATTCACACATTCATCTCCATAAACTGAGTGAATGTTTCTAGCCGCTTTGGCTGCTGAGTTTCCTTTCTTGAACTCATAAACATTATGTGCCTCAAATGATTCTTGGGTACTTCCATGTTAGCAGGGGTTTAATCCAACAAAATTTAATTTTATTGTTCTCTGAAATAAAATTTGATCAGTTTAAATGCATCTAAACATAAAAATAATATTCAGCTTCATTAGACATTATAAAATACTCTTTAAATTTCGTTCATTTTAACAAAAAGTTAAAATTCGGACAGAAATAGTCAGAAAAAAAGTTGACGGCATTAAATGACCCACTGAGGTTGATATGCTGTAAAATAAAATAAAACAAAACAAAACAATGAAAAAATATTTTAAGATGCCTTTAGATGAAAACCAACTGGAATAAGAGAAAGATACACAGGGCAAGACCACCTGGGGGGGATTGTGATGACGGTACAGAAATAATAGATAATTCTTTGCCCTTTCTTCCTTTAAAGTCTTCTCATTCTCTTTCACACGCAGTAACCTCATGTACCTTAGTGGCATTATCGCCTTGCTCGAGGTGAAATGATCGAAAGAAATTAACCGACCTAGCCTTACCTAATGAATAATATAAAGTGATATTATCACCTTGCTTAGGGCGAAATTATTTTTAAAAAAAAGCTACAAAAATTGGTAGAAAATGAAAAATACGTAGATAGGGCTATTCCTCAATTTGATTCCACGGACAATATCCCAATGTTGTTATCAGACCCTGTTAACACATGTTGTCATAGGTTTGTGTTTCAGACATTTTATTTTATTTATTTCTATTCAATGTCTGCCATTCATTCATTGCTTTATTCATTCATTCATTCATTCATTCATTTATTCATTCATATTTTCATTCCTTTTTTTTTCTTCGTTATTTATTAATTATTTTTTCTCATTGCTTTCGCTTTCACCTTCCGTGTTTGCAAATGCTGTCTGTTATTTGAAGCGGCTTCGCGAAAACCGCGGATTGGTATAGCGAGGGAATGTCTTTTGGCGGAAGCGAGGGCAGTGTTTACGGTAGGAAGGTGGTGGAGTGTTAAGCGGGCGGGGTCGGCGGCTTCGGTTTCCCCCCCTCGCCAAATCAAATCAACAGCTGTTTTTGGTGTAATCGATGTGGAGAAGAGAAAAGAGCTGTGTTGGCAGGGTAGAGATGTTCGATTTCCTTCTTGTTATATTCTTTTCTCGAAAAACCACATTGGACATCTCTGCGGGGCTTCCTGAAAACCAAAGCCTGGCAAATTTGAAAACCGAGGATCTTAAAAGTTTTGGGAAAGGCAACCCCCCCACAAAAAAAACAAAATAAAAACCAACAAAAAAAGAAAAAGAAAACAAAAAACCGACAATAAAGAAGAAAAACTAAAAATGAGATAAATGTTTCGCGCATGCGTAGAAATAAATTTTCATTTAGTGTGTGTGCAATTTGTATTGTTATTTACTAAGCTTATCTAAGTCTGGTTCAAGGTCAGTACAACAGGACTCCTAGTAAGAAGAAATCTCACATTGTCCAGTATGTGCCCAATCATATTCCTCCACAACTTCCTGTTGTTATTGTCACTTTAGCACCATTTTTGTGGTATTTCTTGACTCGTACTCGTCACTGACTGTATACTTCTGTTTCTTTTGTCTTCATTATCCCCTGTGAGTATTAAATTCTCCAAGCTTCTTTTCTCATAAAGTGACTCAGAAATCCCAGCTGTCACTTTTTGATTGTTATAAGCAGTTTCCTTGTAGTGCCTATTCTTCTTCCTTTCTCGCATGCTCTGTCTATGGTGTTTTCAGTAATCAGCGGGAGAACCACATCAGAAGAGATTGTTCTGAATTCACTGCCATATTGAAGATTAAATATTGTATAGTAGTCCAGTACTCTAAGCACATTTTCCTACCTTTAATACTTTGTTTAGTTTCTGAAAGGCATCTATTAAATATTATATAGCAGTCCTGTATTTAAGCAAATTTTCCTGCCTTTAATACTTTGTTTAGTTTCTGAGAGGCATCTAATCAATATTATATAGCAGTCCAGTACTTTAAGCACATTTTCCTACCTTTAATACTTTGTTTAGTTTCTGAAAGGCATCTATTAAATATTATATAGCAGTCCTGTATTTAAGCAAATTTTCCTGCCTTTAATACTTTGTTTAGTTTCTGAAAGGCATCTATTAAATATTATATAGCAGTCCTGTACTTTAAGAACATTTTCCTACCTATAATACTTTGTTTAGTTTCTGAAAGGCATCTATTAAATATTATATAGCAGTCCAGTACTTTAAGAACATTTTCCTACCTATAATACTTTGTTTAGTTTCTGAAAGGCATCTCAGTCTTTTGTGCCATGCGTGATACACGCTTAGGTGATCATGTATCTTTCATTACTGACGAGGCAGATTTTTCCCGCAGTAGGTTGCCATTTTTTTCTGCGGTCGACCAGTTGCCATCCAAGGCTAGAGAACCCGGTCTTTCCTGATATTTAGTCTTTGGCTCTCGTTATTACTGGCGGTTCTGTAATAAGGTACTAAATAAGCGCGAGGTCTCTATTCTACCCCTTTTCAATCAATTTCATCCTCTGCTGTAAATTCTCCTCAAACCTTACTCTTGACTCATCTGGAATATCGCTGCCTTACTTCCCATTTAGAACTGAGTTGACTGATATACATAAAACCCCTTCAATATTTTCTGCTATCATATCTATGCTAGATCCACACAAAGCTCTTGGCGAGATTCACAATACTGCCCTATTGGTAACTCAAGCCACTCTGTGGTAGCTATGGAATTTCGTTCCAAACATCCGTTAAACAGGAACTCTGTATCCATAAAACCTAATTGGAACTCACTCCGTGATTTTATTTTTGACCCCCTTTGGACTGATATCTTCATCCTTCCAATTGAAAATTACGCCACTACGGCTTATTCCTGGGTGAAAGCCGGCATGGAGTATTGCATCCCTTCTCGGAAACACCAGGTGAAACCTCAAATCATGGTTCACAGCAGAATGTTCGGCCGCTATAGCACTCAGGAAACACTATTTTCGGCGATACCAGCGTAACAGCTCTCGTCAAAACAGGCGCCTACTCGTTACTGCTCGTAATTAATGTAAGCGAGTCCTCGTAGCAGGCTAAGTTCCCATTATCCGAGAGAATGAGGTCCAGCATATCCTCTAACAACTTTGGCTCTCGTTATTACTGGCGCTTCTGTAATAGGGTGTACTAAATAAGCGCGAGGTCTCTATTCTCCCCCTTTTCAATCAATTTCATGTGTTATCATCCTCTGCTGATAAGGCTGAATGCATTGCTTGTAAATTCTCTTCAAACCTTACTTTTGACTCATCTGGAATATCGCTGCCTTACTTCCCACTTAGAACTGAGTCTCTGTTGAGTGATATACATATAACCCCTTCAAAGTTTTCTGCTATCATCTCTAACGTAGATCCACTCAAGTCATGTGGACCTGATGTTATCCCTGTAATAGTCATTAGAGAAGTGTGCTCCCGAAATGGCTCCTGTTCTCTCTAAGCTGTATAATAAATGCCTCGTTGCCTTTTGCTTTCCTGTCTGATGGAAGTCATTGTCTGTTGTTCCAGTTTTTTAGAACTCTGGTGAACCGTCCGACCCTGCCAACTATCGGTTCTATTAAACTTTTACCTCTTTTGGAGAAACTCCCAGCGGCCTTAATCAATACTGACTTGGTTCATCATGTCTCATCACAGACAAGCAATATAGTTTTCGTTTCTCCAGGTGAACTGCTGATGTATTGACGATTTTGGCGGAAAGTCTCTCACATGCTTTAGATAGAAACGGTGAAGCCCGTACACTGGATATCTCGAAGGCCTTTGACAGGGTTTGGCATTCAGGTCTTCTCCACAAGCTGAAATGTTACGGTGTCTCCGGAGACATTTTGGAGCTGATCCAGTCTTTCATATCAAATCGTGAAATGAAAATTAACCTGAACAGCCACTCGTGTAGATCCTTTCGTACTAATACAGGTGCCCCCCCAGTGTTCCATCCTTGGTACAATTCTGTTTTTAATTCTCATTAATGATCTTCCTGAGGACACCAGCTCTCAACTTGGCATCTAAGCTGACGATACAACCAGTAAGGCTGATCAGTCTGACAAGTCGAAATGGCAACCGATGCCCAAAACGACCTAAAGTCCATCGTTAACCGGGGCAAAAGATGGCTTGTTGATTTTACCGCCTCCAAAACTAAACTACTCTTCATTAATCATCTGAGAGACCACTCACTGCCTTCCATCAGCATGGCTGATGCTAACGTTCAGGAAGGTAACCCGTTGCACCTTCTCGAGCTAACGTCCTCAGCTGACATGAAGTGGAAAGACTATATTGAATAGCCAAGCTGAAAGAGTAAGTTTTTAAATATAAAACATTTATTTTTCCCCATAATAGCTGCCACTGGTTATGGATTTTTCTCATTGAAGAACAAATTTACAGAAGTTTTGTACAAGCGGAGACGACCCACTTTTTTCAGTGAAACATTAACCACTGCCTAACTGGGACTGCATCCACTGTTTGATCTCCGTAAACGTTCAGCAATCGTTGAAGAATATCAAAGGAAACAATGTTCTTTTTTTGCATGAAAGAATTCAGTAAAGCATCTCAGTTTCGTGGGCCCTTTTATGATATCGGAAATAGATAAATAGCTAGATATGAAGGAACAGATAGATATATAGATATGAAGAAATAGATAGATATATCGATAGATATGAAGAAATAGATAGATAGATAGATAGATAGATAGATAGATAGATAGATATGAAAAAATGTTGCTAGGTCAGCTGCTAAGAAAGTCAATTCACTGTGTTGGGCGAGATAATTTTTCTCTCCGGAATCTATTTTGCATATCTGTAAGTCTACCATTCCTCCATACTTAGAATATTGCTGTCATATATGGTCTGATGACCCAGCTATTTACCTGGATCTCCTTGATAAGATCCAAAGAAGAATCAACCACATTATTAGTCCTGATCTGGCAGCTCGACTTCAGTCACTTACCCACCGCCGTAATGCTGCCTCTCTATGGTTTTCTATAAATACTTTCATGGTAATTGTTTGGATGAGTTCCTCGCTATGGTACCTAGACTTTATGAATTTAAGCGCAGCGCTATACTGGTGACGAGATCCCATTCATTTACAGTTGAACTGGCTAGATGTAGCCGTAAGTTCTATGATAACAGTTCTCACACTTCTCGCTTGTGAAACTCCCTTCTTGCTCCATACTTTCCAGTCAACTTTAATCTGTAAAAATTTAAATGCAATGTCAATCACTATCTATTGTCCTCCTGATTGCTCTTTTCCCTTTCTACTCGTTATTAATGTTTCTGTTCCTAATTCTTCCACACCCAGTAATCCATGACTTGCATAGGGTGATACCGTTTTTTTAAAAAAAAAAAAACAAACCTCCCGGAGCGTGACTCATTGCGACTTTATGGGCTAAAAGTTTTCATTGACACGTAGAACGATTATACCGAATCAATTGCTAGGTCTGCTGCTAGGAAAGTTGGTTTATTATGTCGTGCTAGACAATCGTTCTCGACATAATATATCTTACATATTTATAAGTCTACACTTCCCCGTTCATCGAATATTGCTGCCACATCTGCTCTGGTGCTTGTGCTATGTGTCTAGAGATTCTTGGCAAAATCCAAAGAAGAATCTGTAATATTATTTTTTCCGTCCTGGCATTTCGACTTCAATCCATCTTAACTTAGCTTTACTATAAATATTTTTTATGGTAACTGTTTTGTTGAGTTTTTCACTATGGTACGTAGACTTTACGAAATTAAGCGCCGTCCTAGATTGACACGTCATAATTTCATTGGTGAAATTGCAAAAGATGTAACCATAAGTTCTATGCTAATAGTTTCTTCTCACGCACTTCTCGCCTGTAGAACGCTATTCAGACTTCTTGCTTTCTAGTCTACTTTGACACTTGAAAATGTAAATGCAGTGTCAATCGCCGTCTTCTGTCTCCTTGAATCTTGTTCTTTTATTGTCCTTTCTGCTTAATGATTTTTCTCAGATTCTTTCACTCTAAGTAACCATTCGCATCTTAGTGGCTTTGTCGCCTTACTTAAGATGAAATGATGTAAAAGAAAAACAATTCACAAATGACAATGTTTCATCATTACAAAGTTTTCTTCAGTCCTGATGAATAGTTATTCTCTCAATAAGACTTTTTAGAACTCATCACCAATCCAGACCCCAAGTGCAAAGATCCATTGTTGAAAATGCTCCGCGTACCGCTCCACAAAATACCACTCGTCTTCAGTCATGCTCTGTCTTTACAAGAACCAGATTAGACCAGAATTGGTATAATACTGCCATATCTTGGCTGGACCAGTCTAATCCTCAAAATCGTTTATGCTGTCATGTGGGGCATAGATTATTTTTCAGCCTACATCCTCTTTCCTACAGATAAAACGTCGCAAGCATGACGTTACTTTATACATTTTCCACTGACATGAAGTGGGGTAACTATAGAGAATCAATTGCTTCGTCTACTGCAAGGAAAGTTGGTTTACTTTAATCGTACATTATTTATATTATTCGGACTATTGTCCTCATCTTTGTCGCCATATTTATTACAACGTTCCAGCCGTTGTACGCTCCGGCATTCTTCAGGTGGTTGGAATGTCGAACTGAACCCTTTATTTCGCTCACTGGGGTAGACTGTTCTAGTTCCACGTGCCATGTTTAATGGATGTCAGTTATCAGTTATCTCCTGTTAATTTTTCCTCTGAAAGTTCTCCACTGCCTTAACCGGGTATTGAACTCACACACTTTGGGTCCTGTCACTGGATCTAACCAACGCCTTTATCCACTGTGCTATGTGTCCTTGTTCGACATTCCAACCACCTAAAAAAGGCCGGAGCGTACAACGGCCGAAATGTTGTAATAAATATGGCGACAAAGATGAGGACAATAGTCCGAATAATGTAAATAATATAGATAATACCTCATCTCAGAAATATAGACAGATACTTTAATCGTGTCAGAATTTTTTTCTCGTCAGAATCCATTTTGCACATTTATAAATCTATCATTCGCCCGTACATTGAATACTGTTGCCAAATCTCACCTTTTGCTCCGTAATACAATCGATCCTGACCAGGCAGTACGGCGTGACGTGGCTTCCCTCTGTCTTTTTTTACAAATATTTTCTCTCGGTGCCCCATCTACATGAATTTAAGCTTGGCATTTTAGGTATCACTGCTTAACTGTTGAACTAGCTAGATGCAACCGCCACTTTTACTCTAACAGTTTAGAGAAAAAAAAAGAAAGAATGAAAGAAACAGAAATAAATAAAAAAGAAATGAAGAAAGGAAGAAAGAAAATGAGATAGGAAGAAAGAAAAGAAGAAAGAAAAGGAGATAGGAAGACAGAAAGAAAGAAAGAAAGAAAGAAAGAATGAAAGAAAGAAAGGAAGAAAGAAAAGGAGAAAGAAAGAAAAGAATGAAAAGGAGATAGAAAGAAAGAAAGAAAGAAAGAAAAGAAGGAAGGAACAACGAAAATGAGATAGGAAGAAAGAAAAGAAGAAAGAAAAGAAGATAGGAAGAAAGAAAGAAATGGAGAACAAAGGAAATGAGCAAAAAGTAAGTAAGAAAGGAAAAAAAAGAAAAATAAGAAAGGAAGAGGAAAATAATCCCGTTTTAGAAAAGATGGGGAATATAAAACTTCAAGGAAGAAACTGCGATTGATTCCTCTTTGCTTCAGTGATATTTATGAAAAGGTAGTGATAGAAAGATATGACTGAAATAGATAATAAGAGATATATAGACAGAAACGAACAGAATGAAATAGATAGATAGATAGGAACACACTGTGGATTCCCTTTGTCTGTTCTACAAATATTTTCATCGTAACTGTTCGGAAGAGCTTTTTTTTGGCTGCTGCCCCGACTACATAAATTTAAGCGTTCTACTTGATTGGCATTTTAGGTCCCACCGTTTTACTGTTGAACTAGCTAGATGCAACCGCCACTTTTACTTTAACAGTTTTTTTCGCACTTCTCACTTGTGGAAATCCCTTCCGATTTCTTGCATCCCTGATAACTACAATCTTCAAAAGTTTAAATGCAACGTCAATCGCAATTTCCTGTCTTCTTGAACTCTTCCTTTTTTGTCTTTTCCTCAATCACCCCCCATCTCAATCTCTCATTTTCTCACACTTTTACTCTTTGCAACCCCGGCATTTATCGCCCTACTCAGGATGAAATGATTTTTAAAAAAAGCTGGTCACAAATGACAATGTTTCATTATTACAAAGTTTTGAAACGAGGGTGAAACGATTAAAACAATATGTCCATGGCAAATACCCAGATGCGTTTTATTCTTTATTTCCAGCACTTTAGACCGTCACAGTTAGAACATACTATACGACCTCTTCGGAACTGAATGACTCTTATTTCCCCTACTGTATGGAGAAACTTCCATACAGGCAGCTTTTTCACAAAAATGCTAATTTGTAAACGAGACTGCCCTGCATATCCCTCTTATTACGTTTTTACTAATTTTCACTTTATCCAAGGCCCAAGAGCCACTTGAGATAGCGCATTGTTGAAGGAGTTTGTTATATGTTCGGTAAAGCGTAAAAGGTAACAGGCGCAGTTAATTGGAATATGTGGGAAAGATAATGGTTAAACCTAAGCTTGAACCGGTTAAGATTGTGGTAGTCGAAGAAGTATCATATTGGGAGTCGGTTACACAAAGCAACAGTTCTTGGGAAGAAACTGTTCTAGCAGAACTTATCATTGATAAAATACAAAGGTAACAAGTAAAGATGAAAGAGGCACCGTGAAAAAGATGCGATTTACTAATTAGAGATGTTAAAATCATATAGCTACAGAAATTCCTATCTGGGAAGAGTGAGAACAGATAACGGAAAATGAGATATAGAAATCCGAAGGAACATTGGATTATCGAGATAAACCTTCTAAAAGCTAAGCAAAATATTAAGAAACGGAAAAAATTAGAAAAACAATGTTGAACTGGAATGATTCTATATAGCAGTGAATGCTGGACAATTTCCTCACTGATGTTGAGGGGACATGAAGTAAGAGAAACAAAGAGAAGAGTGCTGAACAGTTATGTAATACCAATCTTCCTATATGGAAGTGAATGCTGGACAATTTCCTCGCAGATGAAGGGGAGGCTTAAAGCAATAGAAACAAAGAAAAGAGCGCTAAATTGTTAATAGCAATCTCCCAATTTCGCAGTGAATGCTGGACAATTTCCTCACGGGTGAATAGGAGACTAGAAGCAAGAGAAATAAAGAAAAGAGAGCTAAACTGTTACGTAATACCAATCTTTCTATATGGCAGTGAATGTTGGACAATTTCCTCGCAGATGAAGGGGAGTCTTAAAGCAATAGAAACAAAGAAAAAGCGCTGAATTGTTAATAGCAATCTCCATATATAGCAGTGAATGCTGGACAATTTCCTCACGGGTGAATAGGAGCCTAGAAGCAAGAGAAATAAAGAAAAGAGAGCTAAACTGTTACGTAATACCAATCTTTCTATATGGCAGTGAATGTTGGACAATTTTCTCGCAGATGAAGAGTGGTCTTAAAGCAATAGAAACAAAGAAAATTGTTAATTGAATTGTTAATACCGATTTTCCTATATGGCAGTGAATGCCGGACACTTTCCTCATAGATGAATAGGAGGCTTGAATCAAGAGAAACAAAGAAGAGAGTGCTAAATCAAATTTTACGAGACAGAAAAATCTTGTTAGGAATAAAGAGAAGAGTGTTGAACTGCTATATCGTATCTAATCTGTTATGTAGCAATAAAGGCTGGAAAGTATCTTCACAATTGAACTGCAGACTTGAAGCAACTGACATGTAACATTACGTAATATCGTGTCTAATCTCTCATATAGCAATAAAGGCTGGAAAGTCTCTTCACAATTGAACTGCAGACTTGAAGCAACTGACATGTAACATTACGTAATATCGTGTCTAATCTCTCATATAGCAATAAAGGCTGGAAAGTCTCTTTACAATTGAACTGCAGACTTGAAGCAACTGACATGTAACATTACGTAATATCGTGTCTAATCTCTCATGTAGCAATAAAGGCTGGAAAGTCTCTTCACAATTGAACTGCAGACTTGAAGCAACTGACATGTAACATTACGTAATATCGTGTCTAATCTCTCATATAGCAATAAAGGCTGGAAAGTCTCTTCACAATTGAACTGCAGACTTGAAGCAACTGACATGTAACATTACGTAATATCGTGTCTAATCTCTCATATAGCAATAAAGGCTGGAAAGTCTCTTCATAAATAAAGTGCAGATTTGATGCAACGGAGATGTGACACCACGGAATGTTGATGAAAATAGCATAGACAGAACATGTGAGTAACGAGGAAGTGTTCATCCCGTATAAGCCCCAGTGGCCACCCGAGGTAGAGGAGTGAGAGGCACGGCTTATGCGGATATGTGTGGTTAACCCAATATTTGAATAGGTTAAGATTGTTGTGATTAGGGAAGTAACCTCTTGGGTATTGGTTCCACCCGACAGTGGTTCGTGGAAGGAAGCTGCTTGAGTAGAACTTACATCTAACCATGGGGAATACAAAAGGAATGAGGGTAGCTCACTATAATGGGCGTGGCATGGTGAGTCTTAGCCGAGAAATTTAGAATTAGTGGTATTAAGTGTAGTCTATCTGAACTCTCACCATGGAAGTAGCGATAAAGCTGAGAGATACTTCCGACGTCTCGTCCGTGAGAAAGGGATTGCTTAATGGATAATAATTCATCGCCTACAAGGACGCGGAGACGCTTTTGGACTCGTTCGAGAGGAAAGTGAAGACTGGGCATCTCCCGGCCATATATGGACACAGTACTTCATTTTAGGCATGATCTAGCTCTTGTTAGCGGGAGGAGAGAGGTACTTGCTGGAGCGGTATAAGGAACCGACAAATTCTCCACCATCTTTAACGATGGATCGTATGTACGAATACCACTTAAATATTAGGTCGAGTTTAAGTCCCAAGAGGCGCTCAAAGTTTTCTCTGAGAAAGTGAAAGTTCTGGATGGGAACCAAAATAAATTTTATGCTTAAAATCTGAAATAAGATCGTTAAAATTTCTGAAACGCATAATGAGGAAAGAGGGCACAGAGAATTTAACACTCACAGGGCATACTGAAGGCAAGATTGCGGAGGGAAGCACTGAGTGTCCTGCCTATTCGGCTTTTGTGAATAGATGGTTGAGAGGTGTCAAAGAGGGACGGTAAAGAGTTAAACGTTGCTTAGAGTTAAAAAGAACAGGAAGTTGTGTGGGGTCATGATCGCCAACGCCCTGAAGGGACACTCCGCATAAAAAGGGATATGGAAGTGAGCCAGAGGTCGCGACAAACAGTCGAAGATCAATGACTTCGTACACAATTCGGTAGCCGGAAAGCCTACTTGGAAGGCGGTGCTTTAGACAGTTCTAAAGAAAACTCTTGGAGGGGATTTTAAAACTTCTCTTGGCTACTTTCCCGACATTTCTAAACAGTCGTTTTGGAAAAGGGTCAGACAATATCTTTTGGGGATTACTGTCACCAACGGAAAGGGATTATTGTTGAAGAATTTATCTTTTTTTGGCAGGAGGGACCTTTGGAATACAAGTAATAAAAAAGAAATAAAGACCAAAAAGAAGGTGAAAGAAAAGAAAAGAGAACAGTGAAAAAAGAAGGAACAGTACGAGGATATAGAGAAGAAGAGAGGGAGTGCGAAGAAAAAGAAACACCATTAAGAGGGTAGAAGAAGAAAAAGAAGAAAATTAGAATGAGGGGGAGGGAAAAAGAAAAACGCGTACGAGGAAAAAGAAGAAGAAAGAAAAAAAGGAAAAGTAGTAGGGTTGTAGAAAAACGGAGGAGGGAAAAGGAATAGGAGAAAGAGGAGGAAGAGGGGAAACAGGTAGGAAAAAAGGAAAGAGTAGAGAGAAATTCAAGAGGAGAAAAGGGAAGATAAAAAGAAACAGAGAGAACGGTAAGAAGATAAAGGGAAAGTTGAAAAGTTCAGAAAAGAAAAGGGAGGAGTGAAATGAAGGGAGAAGAGAAAAAGGACGAAGATGAGAAAAATGAGAGGAAGAATACAAGGAAAAAATTGAGGAAGAGCTGAAAGAAGAAGAAGCAGAACAAAAAGAAGCAGAAGCAGCAGCAGCAGATGAAGAAGAATCAAAAGCAGCAGCAGCAGCAGAAGAAGAAAAAGAAGAGGCAGACGAATAATAATAATAAGAAGAAGCAGAAGAAGACGCAGAAGCAGAAGCAGAAGCAGACGAAATTAATAAATAAAATATCCATTACTTCTGATGATTGAGAATGATTAACTAAATAGAGATGAATGATATGATTGACGATAGAGATTAAAAATTGTATGTAATATTTTGGGGTATAAGAAGATGTTACCACGATATCACAGTTCATCGTGATCGAGGGTGTGAGCGTTGCTCAAACGGCTGCTCATGATAGATTACACAGGTCAACACGATTTTTGGTGGCAAGAAACAAAACAGGTTTTTTAGCTAATTTTATGGTGCTGATTCCGAAAGTGACCTTAGTTTTTCATGGTTAATTACCATTCTTGATGTACTGGAACTGATCATTTTTGGAAAAAAGAAAATTTACGATCTTGGCTGATCGAAAAATTTACTTAATAAAGATCGTAGAAGCGCATCAGTTTTCAGGTTAGTCGAGCAATTTATGCCAGCTACCTGAAATAAACTATTTTTATGAGAAAATGTGTTTTTTAAGTCAAAAATTTTAAAATAGAAATACCGAATTTTTCCAATTTATCGTCAAAATTCAAAGCAAATGATAAACTTTATCAGTAATGCACTTTAGTAAACCTGATAATTAAGGCGACATAAAAGAAATGAAATCCTAAAATCTGTTTGACATTCATAAAATTATGCCATCACTTTTATCCCTTCAGTACGGAAGGAAACCATACAAATTGAGAGCATTTTGTTTTCACAGTTAAAAAGAAACTCCAACTAAAGACATTCCAATTGAATGCACCTATTCCATTGTACATGATACTGCTGGAATTTCAAAAGGAACTTAAATAACATTGAACATGACAGTCAATCAAGAAAGAGAAATTTTTTACCATACTATTTACATTGTTCGGACTATCATCCTCATCTTTGTTGCCATGTTTATCACAACGTTTCGGCCGTTGTACGCTCCGGCCTTCTTCGGGTGCTTGGAATGTCGAACTGAACACTTAATTTCGCTCGCTGGGGTAGACTGTTCTACTTCCACGTGTCATGTCTAATGGATATCAGTTATCTCTTGTTAATTCCCCTCTTCTAGTTCTCCACCGCCTTGAGTAGGTATTGAACTTATACTCTTTTGGGTCCTATCACTTGATCTAACTAACGCCTTTATCCACTGTGCCATGTGACCTCAAGGACACATGACACAGTTGACCCAAATGAATGTGAGTTCAATACCTGGTTAAGGCGGAGGCGAACTACGATTTTATTTTGAAAAGTATTGCCATCGGTCAATATCATATATATAGGAAACAAATGTTTTTTTTCCCAAAATTGAGACAATTCTGTACAACAAAAACGGTAGCTAACCAAGAAAAAGTAAGGTCATTTTCAAATTCAGCGCCCTCAAATTAGCTAAAAAGATGTTTGATGTCTCGACACCATTTCAACCTTTCTTTTGGTTGACCACTGTTATGTGTTTCTTCCAATAATCGTAACTAAGGTCAGCTCAGCATAGTTGCAGTGTAAGCCACAGGTGGGCATTAAACATAAACAAATATGCCTGTGCAGATATCTGCCACAGGGATTGGCTAAGTCCTAACAGACGGGTGAGTTCGCAAAATGAGATTATCGAATCACTATAAGTAAGTAAATCAACAAGTCGGTATTATAATGACAAAAATACCTTATACAGTGTGAATTATAGATAGAATTTCAGCTGTATGAGGCTACGGATTTGACCCCCACGCCATTGTAAGTATTGATGCGTCTCTGTACGTTTGTGTTTCTGTTTGATTCTGGAGAGGTATTCTCAATTTCTTGAGAAACCAAAAACTAGTAGATGTTTAGAGCGGACGCAAAAACCACACGTCCCTACTTTGTATAAATAGATGCATTCATCTGTTCATAAGCGGAGATAGACGAACACACTGAGAGCGATGTGTATAATTAGCTGGGAAGCACGGGGAGAAATGTTAGGAGAACTGCTATTTTCGTTTCAGCGAGGAAACAAAGAAAGTAATGCAATCATTTACATAAATACATACATAAATACAAATACATTATTTGGCAAAAGATTTGCATATATATTTGTATACAGGTGTACTCACACTCCACTCTCTCTCTCTCTCTCTCACACACACACACACACACACATATATATACATATATATATGTATGTATATATATATATATATATATATATATATATATATATATATATATATATATATATAGAGAGAGTGAGAGAAAAAGAAAGAAAGGAAGACAAATATATATATATGTATATATGAGAGAGAGACAAATATATATATATATATATATTACATAAATACATACATAAATATAAATATATTATTTTGTAAAAACAATCGCATATATATTTATATATAAATATTCCCACATGCAATTACACAAACCCATCTCCCTATATATATATATATATATATATATATATATATAGAGAGAGAGAGAGAGAGAGAGAGAGAAAGAGAGAGAGAGAGAGAGGAGAGAGATAGAGAGAGGGAGAAAGAGCAAATATAAATGTATTATTTCGAAAAAGATTTGTATATATTGTATATAAATATTTTCACATGCAAGTACACACACGCGTGTACACACATATATACATGTATATATACATGTATATGTATATATATATATATATATATATATATATATATATAGAGAGAGAGAGAGATTGAGAAGAGACAAATATATATATATATATATATATATATATATATATATATATGCGTAGTTGCAAAAAACATTTCTGATCAAATATGAAACAAGCCTTAGCAAAAAAAGAAAAAAAAAGTAGAAGACAAATTAAAAATAAATAAATGAAAAAATATCTGATGTTTGGTCAATCGACCAGATTTTCGGAAGTGTTGAAGGCGGAGAACTTTTCATCGTTCGCCTATACGTGTACGTGTATGTGTGCGTGTCTGTGTGTGTGCGTGCGTGGTGGGGAGATAGATCGACCTGTGTATATAACATTAGGAAGAGCTGCAAATGGGTTTAAAAGAAATAAGAACAATAGTCCAACAAGTAACCAAATAAGGAAATAAAACTACAAAGATATGTCACGTGACATGAAAACGTAATAAGATGAAAGAACTGGCGGGAAAAAAAAAGAAGGGCGCTGAATATAATGCGACAGGAAATTAGGAGGATAATAAGAAAGAAAGTTAAGATACCGATAACGTAACGGGAAATAAAGAAGAAAATGCTAAGCGTCACACATGAGAGAGAGAGAGAGAGAGAGAGAGAGAGAGAGAGAGAGAGAGAGAGAGAGAGAGAGAGAGAGAGAGAGAGAGAGAGAGAGAGAGAGGGGAAAAGAATGAGAGAGAGATCAGAGACAGAGAGAGACTGTGTGTTTGTGTGTGAGCGCGTGGGTAAAAGAAAGGCGAAAAAGCCGTGGGAGGGAATATTAATGACAAAGGAATCGGAAGGTAATGAGTTGAAAGGAAGATAGGTTCGAGTGATTAGGAAGAACATAGGAACGACATGATGGAAGGAAAGGAAAGAAATGAGAAGAACAGGTATCAACGACAGACAAGAAGATAAGAAGATTATAGAAAGGAGAGCAACTGAAGTTCAAAACGAAAACGAGGAAAAAGAAAGAAAGAGGAAAAAGATAGGAAAAGAGCGATAATAAAAAAGAATTATGAATTAGAAGCATAGGAATTCGAAAAAATGAACGAAGAAGAAAGAGAAGAAAAAGAAGAAGAAGAAGAAGTAGAAGGAGAAGACGTAAAAGTAGTAGGAGAAGACGTAGAAGAATTAGAAAAAGAAGAAGCAGAACGAGAAGAAGTAGAAGAAGAAGAAGAAGAAGAAGAACATAAGTAGAAGAAGGAAGAGAAAAAAAGGAGAAGAAGAAGCAGAAAGAGAAGAAGAATAAGAAGAAGAAGAAGAAGAAGAAAGAGAATAAAAAGAAGTAGAAGAAGTAGAAGGAGAAGAAGCAGAAAGAGAAGAAGAAGAAGAAGAAAATAAGTAGAAGAAGAAAGAGAAGAAGAAAGAGAAGAAAAAGAAGAAGAAGTAGAAGGAGAAGAAGCAGAAAGAGAAATAGAAGAAGAAGAATAAGAAAATAAGTAGAAGAAGAAAGAGAAGAAGAAAGAGAAGAAAAAGAAGGAGAAGAAGTAGGAGAAGAAGAAGCAGAAAGAAAAGAAGAAGAAGAAAGTAAGTAGAAGAAGAAGAAAAAGAAGAAAGGGAAGACGTAGAAGAAGAAGGAGAAAGAGAAGACGTAGAAGAAGAAGAAGAAGAAGAAGAAGAAGAAAGAGAAGACGTAGAAGAAGAAGAAGAAGAAGAAGAAAGAGAAGACGTAGAAGGAGAAGAAGGAGAAAGAGAAGACGTAGAAGAAGAAGAAGAAAGAGAAGACGTAGAAGAAGAAGGAGAAGAAGAAGAAGAAGAAGAAGAAGAAAGAGAAGACGTAGAAGAAGAAGAAAGAGAAAGAGAAGTAGTAGAAGAAGAGGAAATAGAAGAAGAAACTTTTAAATATATTTTATAATAGCAAAAGAATAAGTATAAATTCACGGAATAAGAGACAAGACGAAATGAACGAAGAAAGAAAAAAGTTATGTAGAATATATAATAAAAGAAATAATGATTTTTTTAATAATAGCTGAAGAAAAAATACGAAAAACAATATGACATTGAATGATAACTTAGAAAAAATGTCATACAAACATATATATATATATATATATATATATATATATATATATATATATATATGTATATATATATATATGTATATATATATATATATATATATAGAGAGAGAGAGAGAGATATCATGAAGAAGAAGGAGGAGAAGTGGAAGTAGAAGCAAGATAAAGAGAAGAAGAAATCCGAAGTCATGAGTCCTTGCATACATACTAAAAATTTCCCCTTAACCGCATATGAGGCTGGTTAAAAAAGTTACATTTCAATTAACCCGCAACCGATTCATTTATAGTGCCCTTGCTTTTCTTCTTCTTCTTCTTCTTCTTCTTCTTCTTCTTCTTCTTCTTCTTCTTCTCTACCACATCCAATATCGGGAGTTTGTTTATTTATTTAAAAAATAATATAACGTTCTTTATTTTTTATTTTTTTAAATAGACCGTTGTGAGGTCAATTGATAAAAATCATATGAGGATACCGTAAAGTTGAAACCAAGATAGAGGATACAACTGATCTCCTAGTTTTTAAAGTTTTTATATATATATATATATATATATATATATATATATATATATATATATATGAAGAGAGAGAGAGAGAGAGAGAGAGAGAGAGAGAGAGAGATGGGAAAAAGAGACGGATGGACAGAAAGAGAGACGGAGAGAGAGAGATGAAGGGAGAGATAGTGAGAAAGAAAAAGAGAAAGAGAGAGTGAGAAAGAAAAATAGTGAAAGGGAGAGAGATTGTATATTATTAGTACCTGTGACAATATAGAAATATGACGAGAAAAAATCTTTTAAATCTGAATTTTCGGACAGGCCTGCTTTTTCGAACTTCTTTGATTAACCTCCGGCCCCGCCCCCCCTTGGTGGGAAAAGAATAAAAAGAGGAGGAAGAAACGAAAGAAATAAAAAAAAAGAAATCAAATTTAAGAATTTAAATTAAGAATGAAAACAAAAAATTAACAGAATTTAAGAATAAATGGTAAAAAATAAATGAAGGAAATAATCAAAGAAAAACAAGAAATAATTTTTTAGTAAAGAAATGAAAAAAAAAGATAAACGAAGAATGAAAGAGAAACAAGAATAAAAACACGACGAAAGAATTTCAGAGTGAAATGAGAAAAAAAAAATTAGAAATTCTCTATGAAAAGAAGGAAAGGAAAAAAAACAGACACAAATAACCAGGATTCAAATACAATCTTTTAGTCGAACACAAAAAAAGGGGGTATGGAAAAATGGGGAAGTATTAAGAATTCGGCCTCAATACCTCCTTTATTCAATCAATTTGAGCTCTTGAATTCCTCAGCTGATAAAGCTGAATGCTTTGCCCGGAAATTCTCATCCAATTCAACGCTCGACTTATCCGGTGTACCCACACCCGATTTCCCCCCTACAACTGAGACACTATTGAGCGAGTTGCACATAACCCCATCGATGGTATTGGGCATCGTCTCTAAATTAGACTCCCATAAGGCTAGTGGCGGTGACGGGATACCGGCCATAGTCCTGAAGAAATGTGCCCCTGAACTGGCTCCTGTCCTCTCCAAACTATACAACTACTGCTTCACCGACTCTTGCTTTCCAGCTTGTTGGAAGTCATCATCTGTTGTTCCTGTCTTTAAGAACTCTGGAGACCCTTCTGACTCATCTAACTACCGTCCTATCAGTCTCCTACCACTCTTCGGGAAAGTCTTCGAGGCTTTAATCAACGCCGAACTGGTTAAGCACCTTACATGCCATGATCTACTCTCTTACAAGCAATATGGTTTCCCCTTTGCCTTTATTTACCGCTGATGTGCTCACGGCCATAAACGAATTTGTTTACCAAGCACTTCACAATAACGGAGAAATTTGAGCCGTCGCTCTTGATATCTATAAAGCGTTAGATAGGTTTTGGCATGCCGGAATTTCAGGACGATTATTTGACTTAATACAATCATTCCTGTCAAACCGTGAAATGAAGGTCGTCTTAAACAGGTTCTCCTCCAGTCCCTTTCTCACGAACGCTTGTGTTCACCAAGGCTCTATCCTGGTCCCTACACTGTTTCTGATCTTCATTAACGATCTTCCTGATGTCATCAGTTCCCAAGTAGGTATCTACGCAGACGACACTACTATTTACTCCTGCCTCAGTCGCAAATCTGGTCTCGAAAAAAACCTCCAATCTGTGGTTGACTGGGGCAGGAAATGACCGGTAAACTTTAATGCCTCCAAAACAAGACTGCTCTCATTTACCCACCACAGGGAAGCCTCCCTGATGCTAAACCCCACGAGAACGCCTCTCTAAGCCTTCTAACCTAAGATGGAACGAATACATTGAATCAATAGCTTCCTCTACCGCTAGGAAAGTTAGTTCTCTGTGTCGCGCCAGAAACTCTCAAGGTCGTCGACAAAATTCAGAGACGAATATACAATGTGGTTTGTCCTGATCTGGCATCTCGCCTACAGTCACTTTCTCACAGACGTGTCGTCGCTTCCTGCTGTCTTTTCTACAAATATTTTCACGGTAACTGCTCCGACGAGCTACATTCGCTGGTTCCTAAACTGCTTGAATTTAAACGTGCTACAAGGTTGACATGTAGCCGTCTCTTCTACTCCCATAGCTTCATATCTCGCACTTCCCGTCTGTGGAACTCCCTTCCTCTTATTTGCTTCCATGAGAGTTATAGTCTTCAAATATTCAAGTGTAATGTCAATCGACATCTGACACCCTGAGCTTGTTCCCCGTCCTTCTCTGTATCCTTTCCTCAAACACGCTTCTTTAATCTTGTTCTCAATCCTCTGTAACCCCTTGCGTGCTAGTGGCACTCCCGCCTTGCTTGGGATGAAATGCTTAAAAAAGTAATTATATTAAAACGGCAATCTTTGGGTCTTGTCACTGGATCTAACTAACGCCTTTATCCACTGTGCCATGTGTCCGTTAGTTAGATCTAGTGACAGGACCCAAAGAGTTTGAGTTCAATACCCGGTTAAGGCAGTGGAGAACTTGGAGAGGGGAATTAACAGGAGATAACTGATAACTGACATCCATTAAACATGGCACGTGGAACTAGAACAGTCTACTCCAAAATAAAGGGTTCAGTTCGACATTCCAACCACCTGAAGAAGGTCGGAGCGTACAACGGCCGAAACGTTGTAATAAATATGGCGACAAAGATGAGGACAATAGTCCGAATAGTGTAAATAGTGTACATAATACCTTATCTCAGTCAGTCGTCGTGTCTTCAGCATAGATAGCAACTTGAGAGCTGATGTCAACAGGATTGACATTAATTAAAATTTAAAATAGAGTAGGATCAAGGATGGAAGCCCTGGGGGCGGGGGGCACATGTGTTAGTACGAAATGATCTAGACGAGTGGCCGTTCGGGATAACACTCATTTTACGATTTGATAGGAAATATTTGTCTGGTGTCATCGTCACTTTTCAGCTTGTGGAGAAAACCTGAATGCCAGATCCTGTCAAAGGCCTGTCGAGATGTCCAGTGCTACAGCTCAGGTTTCACCGTTTTAATCTAGAGTATGATAAACTCTTTCCGCAAATAACGTCAGCAGTTGAAAACAAAACCATACTGCTTGTCTGCGAAAAAGCCCCGCGATGAGAGATGATGAATTAATTCAACCTTGATGAGAGCCATTATGATTTTCCCCAAAAGAGGTAGAAGGCAAATAAGCCGATAGTTGACGGGTCGGACGGCTCACCAGAATTCTTAAAAACTGGAACAACAGATGATGACTTCCAGCAAGCAGGAAAGCAGGAGTCAGCGAGGAATTTATTATACAGTTTAGAGAGAACAGGAGTCAGTTCGGGAGTGCACTTTTTATGACTATTATAGCGATACCATCAAATTCACATGCTTTGTGCGGGTCTAGTTTAAGGATGATATCAAAACTCAATTCTATGAGTGAAGTTAGACGGGGATATTCCTGATGAGTCAAGAGTAGAGTTCCAGGAGAATTGACGGGCAAAGCAATCAGCTTTATCAGCAGAGAATGACAACACGTCATTGATTGAAGAAAGAAGCAATAGAGACCTTACGCTTAATTAATGCCCTGTTATAGAGCCGCCATTAATCGCGATAGCCACAGTTGTTAAAGGCTATCCGGTGCCTCATTCTTACGGCAAAAAGGGACTTTGGCCCTTCGAGAACACGCTTACATTTATTGTAAGTAACAAAGATTGGGCGTCTGTTGTGGCAAAAGACGTCACGTGATTCCTGTGTGCTATATCCGGTCGAACATGCTGGTGGGAAACATGAACGAGGATTGAGGTTTCACCGCCTTTGACCCAAGAAGAAACCTCAGCGGCCCAATTTTCAAATGGGAGTTTAAAGATGTCTGTCCAATAAGCACCAACGAGAAAATCACGGATAATGGCATAAAATTCTTTTACTTTCTGTACGCCTTGTGCGCATTAGATTCTCAAATCATTCTTTCCTCAGTATGAGATTCCTTGTTGTTCCTGTTAATCTTAAAAAATTCTCGCTGCTCATGTTATGCTAGTAATTATTTTTCAGAATAGCCTCTTTGTCAATGCACTTAATTCAGTGATGAAAATGAATTAGATAGTTCGACGTGAAACTTTTAGATCAATGATCAGTTTATGCTTCTTTCTGGTTACATAGTTATTTATTTGCCCTCTTAATTTGTGAAGTCGCATGTAAAATCAGTAAATATCATTTATAAAGAGCAAAACGTAGGGTAAAAAGATATTAATGTCAGGATTGTTAATTTTTTTATAACTTATCACACCTTTGTGAGTTATTAAAAGCCAAAACATAATTTTGGATTGTAAGAATATTTTTTTTATTTGACTGAATATTGTATTAACAACTTTTTGAGAATGGCAATGATATTTTTCCAGATTCATTTACTACCATTTAACCCATAACTGGGGGATTGATTCATACAATTGCCAAGAGTATGGGGCGCGTAAGTGAATGTAACAAACCGGACTGGAAGTCGATCTCTGCTTACTGATTTCTCATTCCGAGCCATTATTAATTACACCACCCGCACATCCATTTGGTGGTAGGAGAACGTATAAACATGTAAAGCAGTGGATAGGAGACCAAAGAAAGGAAGATCAAGAAGTAGGAGGAATTAAAGTGAAGAAAGATGAAATATAAGAAGGAAAACTAAATGAAAAAAAATGAGGAAAAACAAGACAGAATGAAACTTAAAGATAAAAAATAATGGTAGAAAGAAAGTGAAAATGAATATAAAACAGAAGAACATCTCCCCCCCAAAAAAAACAAAAACAAAAAAGGTAAGAAGATATAGAACAGGAGAGAAGGAGAAAAATGAATGCAACAAGAAAGAACATTTGAGGAAATAAAAGTAAAAAGCAAAGTATAATAGGAAAAAGAAAGGGTAACCGGGAGAACGAACATAAAATAGAGAGAGTGAGTGTGTGTGTGTGTGTGTGTGTGTGTGTGTGTGAGAGAGAGAGAGAGAGAGAGAGTGTGTGAGAGAGAGAGAGAGATAAAACGAAGAAAAACACGACGAAATCAAAGAAAGAAAAGAAAGAGAATGTAAAAGAAAAGATAATATATAAAAAAAGATAACCTGAAAATAAAGGCTTTTAATAGACGCATTTAGAATTAATATCTAATGATGGAAACAGGACGAAATTAAATAAAAGAGAGAGAGAGAGAGAGAGAGAAAAAAGAAGAAGAGAAAACTGAAGAAAGAACAAACAAAAACATTAGAGAAAGAAAGAAAAAAACGAAGGAAGGAAAAGAACGACTTGTAAAGGTGTAATAATATGATTTTTCATTTTCGTACGGACGCAGTGCGGTAGAAACTAAGCGGGCTTCTGTTTGATGTGGAACCAATTAGGCCAGATTTTCTTAGCCCCATCCTTACGTCTTCGCAGCACCCTTTTCCACTACGCCTACATCCTCTCCTCCCCACCTAAGTTCGTCAGTTCACATTAAGTGCATTCATTCGGCGCCACGTACATCCACACTCATTTAAATATTAATAGAGTTTGAAAAATAACATATTCAAATTTAGCAGCGTCCTCTGGTGTTTTACAAACATTAAAATATCTATCTATCTATCTATCTATCTATCTATCTATCTATCTATCTATCTATCTATCTATCTATCTATCTATCTATCTATCTTAGTTCCCTTGTATCTATCAAGGAAAATTTATCGGCCCGAACAAGAATCAATTCCCAGCAAAAATATGAAGACTGCTCATTTGCAGAAACTTGAGAATATGGTTCGGATCGGGAACTTTTCAGGCGTGTGTGTATATATATATATATATATATATATATATATATATATATATATATATATATAGTGAGAGAGAAAAAGAGAGAGTCTGTTCATAACTATCTCGGTTCCTATGTGTCTAGGCGTCAATGCTTGTACTAGCACGAAGTCACAAGTCATCGTGACCGAGTGTTTGAGCATACTGGCTTGTTTCAAACAGATCCTGCCAGTTGTTCATTCTCTCTAAGAAATTGAAACTAATAGCCGCAGTATAATCCACATGTTGGCTTTTTGGGTGTTGGACAAACAGAAATGCCAGAACAGGCGTCCTCAACAGAGTTTGGCTAACCGCTGTAGCAGACGGGTGTACTCGAAAACGAAGATATCTGGGCTTAAGATCAAAAGATGAATATTAGACATGAGTCCAGAATTTCAGCTTTTATTTCCTGGTATTTACATTTAGATGCGTTAAACAACTTAGGAGATATCACAGTTTATTTGAACCCACCCATTTTTCAAGTGAGCAAATCTATTGGAATACGTGACTGACAGGTGTTTCTTGTTGCCCAGGTGTTGCCTTTTAGATTGATTTTTTTTAAGCTTATCACCCCAAGCAAGGCTGGAGGCCACTAGCACGCAAGGGGTTACAGAAGGTTTGGAGGAAGAGCAGATAGGAGTGGTAAAGGAGAGGATGTGGAGAAAGATAGTGGATCGATCAAGGCAAGGGGGTTACAGAAGATTTGGAGTGAGAGCAGATAGGAATGAAAGGTGAAAGGATGTGGAGAAGGGAAGTGGATAGATCAAGGCAACTGGAGATGTCGATTGACGTTACACTTAAATAGTTGGAGATTGTATTTGTCAGGGAAAAGAGGAATAAGGAAGGGAGTACCACAGGCGAGACATGAAGCTATTGGAGTAGTAGAGACGTCTACATCTAACAGTTTCAACGGTGAAGGGGTGGGAACGGGATTCTAGCCTCGTAAGACGTTTAAATTCATGAGGCCTAGGAACCAGCGAAAGCAGCTCCCCGGTGCAATTATCGTGAAAGTATTTGTAAATAAAGACACAGAAACATTAAATAGCTCCCTATGACTACACCTGGTTTAATCTTAGGTTTCACCTGGAAAACGGCATTTCTTGTTAAAAGGGTAAATCAGCTTGAAAACGAGAGATCTGTCTATGGGAGAAAAGCAAGGCACTTTGAAGCTGAGAAAATGAGAAAAATCGGTCAGAACGATTGTACAGACATTGGGCATGGCAAACAACAATTTGGAATATCCTGAATAAGAAAGAGACTACTGGTGTTCCGATCAACAGACATAGAATAGGGTGGACAAGGAAAACGACAGCAGTTGATGATAGAAACATTGTGAGCGTTGTGAGGAAAAACCCCAAAACAACAGTCAGTGACATCAACAATCTCCAGGGTGAAGGTAAGAAGGTTTCCCAATCCACTATTTGAAGAAGACTTTAAGAGCAGAAATATGGAGGCAAGATGTAAACCACTCATCAGCAGTAACAATCAGAAGGCCAGACTGGAATTTGTAAGGAAGTACAGATATGAGCAAAATAGTTCTGAGAGAAATTTTTATGGGGTGATGAGACCAAGATTAATGTCTACGGAAGTGATGGAAAGGTCAAAGTGTGGAGACAGAAAGGATCTGCTTATGATCCAAAGCATATAAACTCATTTGTAAAGCATGATGGAGGAAGAATCGTGTCATGGGCTTGCATGACTGCTTCTGAAACAAGCTCATTCATATTTATTGATGATGGTAGCAGCAGAATTAATTCGAAGTCTATAGAAATATTCTGTCTGCCAATTTAGTGAGAAATGCATACAGATTAATCAGAAGGAAATTTATCAAGCAGCCGGACAAGTCAGTTACCGGACCTTAACAGATTAGAGCATGTATTTCATCTTCTGAACGGTTGGTTGAAGGAAGAAATCCCCTGAAACAAACAAGAACTGAAATATGCTGAGGTAAAAGTTCGGAAAGGCGTCACGAATGAAGAATGCAACAGTTTGGTTTGGTTTGGTTTGGTTTGGTTTGGTTTGTTTTACGGCATATCAACTTCAATGGGTTATTTAATGCCGACAACATTTTTAGGATAGATTTGTACGAATACAATATGTATTCTTTGGTTTAGATGGGTTTGCTTTATTTTGTTTTATGGCATATCAACCTCAATGGGTTATTTAAGGCTGACAATTTTTTTTATTGCTGGTAATATTTTGTTTTGTCAAAAATCTGTTTCTGGTAATACGTTTCCTTCAAAATTGTATTGCTGGTAATAATTTTTTCTCAAAGTATTGCTGGTAATAGTTAATTATTTTCCCATATCTGGGACCCTAACAGGTGCTACCACCCCGGGTCAGGGTGGACCTGGGAACATCAGCAATTAAGAGGTGGTTCCATGCTCTTCAAAACCTCCTGATCAAAGGCCTTGCTGCTGGACAGAGTTTATCGTCTTACCCAGGGCGCGGATGTAGTTTAACGTCTTACCCAGGATGAGTTTGGTGATGTAAGTGGGTCAAAGACTTGATCAGTTATTGTAAGCAAGGGTTATGCAACTAAACATTACATGTTATTTACTTTAAGACTATCCATTCCTTCAATTTTGCTCACCTAAAAATGGGGTGATCTGAAACAAATGGTGATATATCTTAAGATGTTAAACACATCTAAATGTAAATACCCGGAAATAAAAGATGAAATTCTGAACTCTTGTCTCATATTCATCGTTTGATCTTAAACCCAAACGCATTCAATGAACAACAAAAACAAAGGAATTGGTCTTGTTGCAATAGTTTTGGACGAGTCTGTATACGAGGTCTGATAAAAAAAGTATCGGTACTTTTCCTATGGGTACGTAGCTTAAGTACGCAACATTGTCCGTTTGGCACAGATGGACCTTTGAAATATGTCACGCATGCACATTAAATTAAAACATTCTTGCTCACTTCCGTTGTTTATAGAAGTGGTTGAAAAAAAGTGTGTAGAATGTGGTCGTCTCACAACATGAGAGAGGTTGCCTGAGTGACCATGGTTTGTGTAGCGGTTTTTGGCGAAATACAACATTCCCCGGGTCCGACAACCACCATATTCCCCAGATCTCGCCCTTTGCAAAAAAAGTATTTCCAGGAATGCTGTATAAAATGTATAGCTTCAAAAGAGGACTATTCCGAAGAAGATTAAATGCCGAACTGATATGTGTTGTAGATGCCGATACTTTTTGATATGCTCTCGTCTGTATATATATATATATATATATATATATATATATATATATATATATATATATATATATATATATATATATATATATATATATATAATCATTTCTGGCAAGGTGACGTGAATTAATGGACTTTAAACAGAACATGACACTGGGTATCAGACAGATGGAATGTTTCATTTTTGAAATTGCGAGACATTTGCCCTTCCTCGATCTCTGCCGTTACGCCGACAGCGCCAAGTCTGAGCACGAGTCCTTTATAATTGGTATTAGAGAAGGCTAAGTATGATAGACAACAGAGATGGGACATGGGCTCGAATCCCAATCACATATCCAGCAAAGTAGTCCAGCGATTTTTAGATTTTTATGTTTTATGTGATTTTTTTGTGATATTTTTATGTGAAAACAATCACCAGGCTACTCACTTTTAACACTACGAAACCGAACACAGAGCCTCACATAGGCTAGTGACAACGCTAATTAGACCATGGAGTACTGGCAATATGCAGTGTTATCCGATGTTATCGTCTCTAGATATTAACAAGGCAGGTTTTTGGGGGTTTCATACGTGTGCTGGATGTCGTCACATAGCATGGATTGGGACAACTGCTTCGTCTAACCAAATCACTGACCAATGAACACTATGCTACACTGTTTCATAAGCATCTATACATATTCATGCACTTCATGTCACCCAACAACGATGAGTTGTTTTTCAGTCGATTAACTACAATAATGTAACCATAAAAAATTTAAAGAATTTAAAGAAAGCGACTAAGTAAGGACCTTTTTTTTTTTTTTTTTCACTTATGTTTATAAATAGCATGTTGCAAAATAAAATCCTTTCGTTCGCTTAGATACAGTTCATCAGAGGACGAAACGCGTTGGTAAAGAAAAGTTTTCCTTTTGTATTTATTGATACTGTCTTTTTCCGGATATTTCCTATGCGTTTTCTAAAAAAAAAAAAAAAAAGAAAAGATAAACTATCATGGTAATTGTTCTGATGAACTTTCCTCTATGGTACCTAGACTTCGTGAATTTAAGCGCAATACTAGATTGGCGGCAAGGTCTCATCATTTTACAGTTGAAATGGCTAGATATAACCGTAAATTCTATACTGACAGTTTCTTCTATTGCACTTTTCGCTCTTCCGACTCGTTGCTCACCAGTCAACTTTGATCTCTAAAAATTTAAGAGCAATGTCAATTGTTATCTTCTGTCTTCTTTTTTCTTTAAATGCCCTCTCTCTTGATTAGTATTTTTCTCATATTCACTAACACCCAGTAACTCCTTGCTTGGGGCATTTTTATGCATATGTATTCATGTATCTGCGATCTTCGGAGCATGGGAAACTGGTTTGAACATCGCACTGAAGCGTATGACTGACAGCCCCTATGCAGTGTTGATCCCTATGTCCACACCGTCTATATGTATAAACGCTCTATCGACGATACTGTGCACTCGTCTCCTATAAATATAACAACATTTTAACAATAAATATCCAAACAAGTTTTGTCAAATTCAACCGGCAAAATAATTTTTTAATGCGTTTTTTTCCCCAATTTCGAATGACCTCTTGTCCCCTCGGAATCAAAACTGCTCAAATTTCGTGTTTGTTCTGTTTTTGTTCAAGTGCTTTCAAGCGTATCAGTCATTGTCAAGAACTGGTTGTTGTTACTATGGTAGGTAAGATTTTGTTGGCTCTATCTTAGCATTATTTAAAGCTTGTAATTCGAATCACGAATCAGGAGGCAGGGGGGAGTAATGGACAGCAGCTCGGACTGAGGAATTACATCCACTTACGTACCAATAACATTGGGAAAGGTATAAATCCTCTTCTTCTCCCTCCCAGCTATGGGTAAATAGCAGGACAGACCGGGTTCTATAGCCTTGAATGGCAACTGGCCTACCGCAGAAAGAAATGGCAATCTAGTGCGGGAAAAATAATCTGCCTCGTCAGATGCATGATCTCCTAAGCATGGCACATCACTGACTGAATTCGAATCGGTCGAAATTGACGTGATGTGTAACTACGAGATGAAAGTGGAGCGTTATTATTATTATTATTATTATTACTGTTTTTATTTCCTTTGATTTCTGGCGTGTACACATTTCTTTTCGGGTCCCGCCCAGAGACCTAAAGTTAGAAATGGCATCATGACACTTTCCACTGACAATATATATATATATATATATATATATATATATATATATATAAAGACATTTTTATGTTTAACATTCTTTTTTTTATAGATACAAGTATTTAAGTAAATGGTCTGTTTATAATAAACAGTACTAAATAACATTTACCGGCCTGAATGTCCGAGAAATTTTCATAGAAAATGTTAAACATAAAAATGTCTTTAAATAATTGTCGGACTTTGTCCATTTCATAATATATATATATATATATATATATATATATATATATATATATATATATATATATATATATATATATATATATATATATATATATTACGTAGATAAAGCCCTACGTAAAGTGTGGTTATTATTATTATTATTATTATTATTATTATTATTATTATTTACAGGTATTAAATAATTTGTATACACTTCTCCTATGGTGAAAATATTCTATTTAACATGGGGAGTTCTTTCTTTTGTATAATCATGACTTCTAGAATGATGCATCTTTCCTTGCAGTGAAATTGGCTCCTAACGCCTTGATTACAAGGAGAGCCATTTCTGCATCATAACGACGCATTTGTTGCTGCTGCCCACTTATGATAAACACATTTTGCTGTATTTGTTTCTGTCTTTATTATTGATATTTCGATGCTTGTTAAGATCAGAATTGTTCTTACATTTATCATGCAATAATAATAACGGTTCTCGTATTATTAGCCGTTTCCTCATAAGGAAACATTCAGAATTCATTGATTGAGCATTTAGACTTACAGTCGGCTGAAATTTATAAAATCTTTTTTTTTTAAATGTACAGGAAAATAAGTTTTCCAAGATCAGTCGCTATTAATGCTCCTCCCATTATTGATGGTGCCTTCCTTCTTTGCTTTTTGCTTTGGGGAGGGGGGGTGAGGAGATCGTCAGAATTTTGATGGTCTTAATAAATTTTGTCTTTTTGCTACTTCTCGTAAACCTTGTTCTGCCATCCATTTACTCAATCTGTTATACATTGTTTTCCTCTGCCCCTCTTGCCTTCTAACTGTCCTGTGTGTATCAGATTTTCCAAGCCCTATTTCCTCGTTAAGTACCCTTTTAACCCTTCGGCCTGGAAAGCGGTTGTATATAGTTGAGAGTTTAGGTATTTCTGAACGGGTTTAACGTCATACAAGGGATCAATATGAAGGTCTCGATCTCGCGAGACTATTTAATATCATGGCTCTCGATTTTACTTTAATGTTTTGGTTGTGACGAGGCTCACGATGTTGGACGAACCTACTCCTAGCATATCCAATTCTTTGTTAAATTGTCTTATCTCCTATACAAAATTTGTTGTAACTGATCCCTAGACCGAGGTATTCGATTGTTGAGCTATTAACGAAAACCTCTATTTTATGGTAACATTTATATTCTATCTAATGATCCTGGACATGACACCTCATAAGGTTTCAATCCAAATTGTGATAAGCAGACAAGGCCACAAATGAGTCAATAGAAACTCTTTCTATCTGCACGTTTTACTTTAGTTCTGTTTATACATTTTTCTTAGTACGGAGTAAAGCCTCAAAGTAAAGCCTCAAAGTAAAGCCTGCCCCCAATCTTGATTCTCTACATTGATCAAACATAGAAAGTGAGTCTTTG
>OZ038503.1:19659950-19717450 GCA_964036315.1 Acanthosepion esculentum | reverse complement strand
TTCTTCTGTCTATATCTATGTGATGAGGTATTATGATTACTTGCATTATTTACATTATTCGGACTGTTATCCTCATCTTCATTGCCATATTCAAAACGCTGTACGCTCTGGCCTTCTTCAAGTGATTAGAATTACGATTCGAACCCTTTATTTCGTTCACCGGGGTAGATTGTTCTAGTTTCACGTGCCATGTCCCTTCCGGGTGGCTCAGTTATTTCCCTTTAACTCAACTCTTCAAGTTTTGGCTTTGGATAAAGGCGTTGGTTAGAGCCAGTGACTGGACCCATAGAACTGCGAGTTCAATACCAGGCCACAGCCGTTGTGAATCAAAATATGACAAAATATGGCAAGTAGCTGATCATATTTCTCCATAAGTACCTGTCCTTTTTTTTTGCTCTAAGTATCTATTGACCCTTTACCAATATTTGTTCTGCCTTCGCTGTCTCTACCGACTTCATATGCCTACAGTACTTCTTTTGAGTTTTAGATTTTCCAGACCCTTTTTCCTCGATTGCGTACCCTAGCGATTTCAGCTGTTTCGTTCCGATTGTAAGTATATGTTTCCTTTATTTCTTAAAATTTCTTCGTTGCTCACATGTTCTGTCCACGAAAATTCTCAGCACTCGTCGGTAGAACCACCTCTCTGTCGCTTCAAGTCTTTTCTTCATCTGTGAAGAGACTGTCCAGCATTAGCCACTTAGGTATTTTTTTGATAGTTCAATACTCTTTATTTCTAACGCATCTTCCCTGTCTTTTGTTTAGATTCATTTTTTAGTATTCCAATATGGCTTCGGCTTTTTGTATCACATTTCACGTCAAAACACTACCCAAATGATTAATTCCATATCATTCATTTATTTATTTATTCACTTAGCGCATTTGGCACCGCCGCTGTGGACACCACTCCCCTTCATCTTACGATTGTGGCTCATGGTAACATTCAAGGCAGAATAATGCAGTTACTTTCCGGTTCCTTTTGCATCAGTGATGTTGAAGCTACTCCGTTCATCCTCTCAGATGTTAAAGAGGTAAGGCATACAAAGCAGTAGGTGGTTTGAATTCAGAATTTTCCTTCTCCTAGACTGTCGATGATATATGGAGGCTGTGCGCTACCCAGACTAGATGCCCCCCACCCTCTCAGCTGTACTGACAAAATCCAAAGGAATACAGGGCATCACATTTCGGGAAGGTCTTTGCTGCAGGAGTTGCCGGGAAGTTAGCAGTGTTGTATAAAGACGTTGGTTAGATCCAGTGACTAGACCCAAAGAGTTGTGAGTTCAATACCAGGCTACAGCAATTGTGAAACAAAATATAACAAGTTATCAGTGTTGGCAGCCAACGGCCTTCAGTGCTCCACTTCAGGTTTATTGTCTGGATTTAATTCCATCGTCTTTTAAAGATATGGCCGCAAGGCAACGAAAGTTTAAAATCAGGGTTTTCTCTCCCCTACACGGATTGCCTTTCTTGGCTGTCGAGCATCATCTACCCGAAGCGGCTGGTTATGAGGCGCTAGTTTTCCGCCATAGACATAACCCCGTTCATGCCGTCAGGTTTCGCATTATCTGAGTTGTTAACCATGATTTGTCTTGGGATTGATAATGAAGTGGTTTCCCGTTGCTTTATCCACAGTGGTTTATGGAGACACTACCTCTAGTTAGCTGGTCGTTGACTCAGCGAGTTCCCCCGCCCTTTGTTAGGTCTTGTTTTTCATCCCAGTGGCTTGATAACGAGCCGGCACGCTTGAAACTCGGAATGCGGTAGTCGGCTTAGTCGCCGACATTTCGACTGGAATACTTACGGAAAGGTGAGGGAAGAAAAAAAAACAATTTAAGTTTTAACTGAGTTAAAATCCTGATGTCTCTTGCTAAAATGCTAACAAAGAGGGGGGGCATTAAATTCACTTCATTTAGAGAATAAATATTTGAGAAACAACAAAAGTAAAATAAATAGTAGTAGCAAACAAATAAAACTCTAGGGAAGAGAAAGATGAGCCAAGAACCTCGACTGGCAGCAAACAGCACGCATGCGCATAAGGAGCGAGTTCAGTGAATATGCAAAAATAGAAAGGGGTGAAAGGCAAGGATGCTTCTTCTCACCCGACCTTTTCAACCTATACGGCGAGGCAATCCTGAGAGAATTGGAAACTCTACCGGGATTTAGCATTGGAGGCCACAATCTTAAGAACATAAGATACGCAGATGACACAGTACTGATAGCAGACACGGAAAAGAAATTAAAAAATCTCCTACAGAAGGTAGCGACGGAGAGTGAAAGGACTAAGCACAAACTACAAGAAGACGGAGTGCATGGTCGTCAATAAGAGGATGATCCCAAAATGCGATCTGAAGAACGGGAACACTAGAATCAAGCAAACGTGGAAGTTTAAATATCTGGGAAGCGTCTTGACAGAGGACGGTATGTGCGACACAGATCCGTAGACGTATTGGGATGGCCAAGGACACATTCTAAAAGCTGGGCAGATTACTACGAGACAGGAGGATATCTTTGGTAACAAACAAAAGAATACTGAACTGTCACGTGACATCTGTCTTTCTTTACGGCAGCGGATGTTGGACGATTTCCTCAAAGATGAAGAAGAGACTCGAGGCGACGGAGATGTGGTTCTACAGAAGGATGCTGAGGACATCATGGACCGAGCGCGTGAGCAACGATGAGGTCTTAGAGAGGTTGCAAACAAGGAGGGGGCTTATACTTAATATCAGGAAGAGGTAGCTGAAGTTTCTGGGGCACATAATGAGGATGGTGGGCCTGGAGAATCTGATACTCACGTGTCGAATAGAGTGAAAGAGAGACAAGGAAAAACAACGCATCACATACCTGGCGGACTTAAGCAAGTGGATGATAGAACGTGGTCTGGGGGAGGAAGCAGAGGGAAGGAACTTGTTGAGAGCTGCAAGGCATAGAGGGAGAGCCATGATCGTCTACGTCCTGAAAGGTCGTGGCAGATAAAAAGATAAGGAGTTTTCCGCTTTCACTCATTCTCCGGGTTGAATTTGGATTTAGTTATCAATGGCTATTTGGGACGCATGCCTCGGAAGCATTTTTTATAGACAGTGGAAGCTTGTATCCCACTATTACCGCCAGCTTGACAACTTTTGAAACATATACAGGCTGTCCATAAAGTTTGTGTGCACTTTAAAAAAATTATAACTTTATTTGTGTTTGTGATAGAAATAATCTGTAAAAACTGTTATAAAGTTTAATGTACCTAGTTTTAAGTATAGCTAAAATAACTAATGTGGTTTCAGGCATTACTGTAAATCAGTTGGCAAATGTTTTCCGTGAACTGCAAAATCGTATTACCCTTTGCATTGCTAATGATGGAGGACAGGTGGAATCTTAAATAAAATTTCAATAAAACCTTAAAAAATATAGATTTACTTCTTTCTAATCCTTTTTACAAATTATTTCTATCGCAAATACGAATATAAATATAAATACAAATATAATTTTTTTAAAGTGCACAGGAACTTTATAGACACCCTGTATAGTGTACCTATATAAACGTTTATAGATATTACGTATTTTAGAAGCACCCAAAAAAAAATTAACGATTTTTTTTAAATATAGAAAACGTTAGGTAGACAAAAACAGTAGCACAGAAATAAACAAACGCAAATATTGAAAATTTGTTACATTTAGAAAAATAATGGAAGAAACAAATGAAAATATATACAACTTTCTAGACTATTAGTTCATATAATTAGCAAGTTTAAATACTTATCTTATCGGTTGAAAGGAAAGTTTAAAAACATTTTTGGTTGATTTCCTACTAACAGAAACATCATCCGTCACGCTGTAGTAGGAAGCAAGATGATCTATCAAACCAATAACAATAAATTAATTACTAACTGTGTACTTTATAAGTTTTTTCATGTGTGCCAAATTTTGGCTTTTTAACGAACTTACTGTCTATCGAACCTCCATATCGTGAGTAAGATTTAGGTGAAAAAAAGAAAACATTAGTTCTGATTTTCTTTTAACACTGATTGACTAAAATATCCAGGTAGTTGAATTATTGTAGCTGCTTATGCTGACATCCCTAATGCACAATGCTCAATTTTGGGCAGCCTTTTTTGCTGACAACCATTCATTCTTCATTATTGCAGTTTTAATACTTATAACAGTTTTCGTTTGGGTTCGTCTATCAACACAATCAATGAATAGCCAATGCAAATAAAAACGATGAAAACACAGTTTAGGTATAAAAAATGGAAAAACTGACAGATAGAAAGCAAAGAATAATAAAAAATGAAAATTCATGGAGACAACAAGAGAAAAAAGAAGAGATTGGGATACGTGGGGTCTGCCTTGCACATTTCTCCAGTTGCACTGGTGGTTAGTGTTGGTGGCAGGTAAAAACCAGATTTCCTAATTTTGACTCACCGTGAGGAAGAGGCTTTTTTTCTCAATGTCTTACTTGACAGATTAAGGGCTACACAATCTTCCTACTTTTTTTTATATTTGATTTAGTCTTGTGCCCGGATAAAGTAAGTTTAGTAAATAGCAAGAAGAAAAGACAGAGAGAAGAAAATAAAAACAGAATAAGTAAATAATTATTTTTGCTTGGAAAAAGCGAATGAGAAAAAATAGGTAAGAAAGAAAGAAAGAAAGAAAGAAAGAAAGGACGTGAAACAGAGAGAAAATACTGTGAGAAACAGAGGAGAAAGAAAAAATCTAAAATAGAGAGAGAGAGAGAGAGAGAGAGAGAGAGAGAGAGAGAGAGAGAGTGAGAGAGAATGGGTTAAACTGGAAAAATAAATATTTTGAAACGGAGAGAAAGAGTAAAAAATGTGAAAAACCAAATTGTCACATACACACAACCACACATATAGATTATAAAAGAGAAAAAAAGAGTGTCATACATAGAAATAGAGATGGAGGGAGAGAGAGAGAGAATAGAAAGAAAGAGAGAGAGAATAGAGAGAAAGAATGAGAGAAAATAGAGAGAAAGAAAAAGAGAACCAATTAGAGAAATATATATTCTCAAAAGTAGAGAAAGACTAAAAGAGATGAAAAAGGACACACGCACACACAAGTACACATAAATGAAAAGAGGATAAAAGTGCTTACACACACACACACAGATAGAGAGAGAGAGAGAGAGAAAGGGAGACAGAAAGAGAGAGAAAGGGAAAGAGAGAGATAGAGAGAGAGAGAGAAAGGGAGACAGAAAGAGAGAGAAAGAGAGAGAGAGAGAAAGGGAGACAGAAAGAGAGAGAAAGGGAAAGAGAGAGAGAGAGAGAGAGAGAGAGAGAGAAAGTGAGACAGAAAGAGAGAGAAAGGGAAAGAGAGAGAAAGGGAAAGAGAGAGAGAGAGAGAGATTTAAACATGGAAAAAAAATTTTCAAACGGAAAGTAAGATATTAAGATAGACTAGAGAATGAAAAACTGTTGACACGCACAAAAAACACAGACGGATTAAAATAGTGAAAAAGAAACAGAGAGAGAATGAAGAGATAGAGAGGGGGAAGAGAAAAGAGAGAGAGAAAGGAGAAAGATAGGAGAAAAGAAAGAGAGATAGGAAGACTTAAACATGGAAATACATATTCTCAAACAGATATAAAGACAGTGAGATATAGATGAAAAAGCGAGATACACGCCCGGATTTAAACAGAGGAGAGTGTCAAACACAGAGAGAGAGAGAGAGAGAGAGAGAGAGAGAGAGAGAGAGAGAGAGAGAGAGAGAGAGAGGGGCGAAAGAGAGAGAGAGAGAAAGAAAGAGAGAGGGGGGAGAGCGAAAGAGAGACAGAATGAAACTATTAAACAAACAGAAAGACTGTCACATAAAGCACCTCTCTCATTTTTCTCTTTCATACACGCAAGGAGCAAGATCATAATAATCTGCCAACAATTTTTACAATCTAAAAATATTTTCTGGCTTTAAGTGAGACGTAAAATATTGATAATGTAATCCGAGTAGCAAATTTTGATCGGAAATTGAGGGTTCATATTTCCGTGGATGTGAACCGAAATTTGTGAGATTTTGAATAAGTTTTGTTTGTTCAATGGATTTCGAATTGTACCTTAAACGAAATTTCATAGTTTCTGTTTTAATTTGTTTATGTGTGACTTACTTGTCAAAATATTTATTGATTGTCATTTGGCGAGGATTTTGTTTTTCCGTAAATTTTATTCCACCAGTCTACTTTTTTTGGAAAGAATTTCTGCATTCACTATAGTATGTTTTTAACCATTACCCTATATCGTAACACCCGCATCAAAGTTCTTTTAGCTGTTTTCTTGAAAGAGTGACTTAAAAAAAAGAATACACTGCAATGAATCAAATTGTTGATTAGCGAAAATTTAAAACATTCATTTAAAATGGCGAATTTCTTTTTCTAAATCAGTGATACATTTTTCTATCATATCTTGATTTCTGATTATTTTCATGGAAACAATAAACAAATAAATAAAAATCCTTGTAGCTATATACAAAAAACAGTTGAAATCTAACCTGAACAAAATAAATTATGAAATCTCCACAAATATTCTTAAAAGCCTCTAATTTATAACAGTTTATACCAACGGCTTCCCATACTTAATACTTCTCGTTTTTTTTTTACTCTCGCGTCGTCATGTGTGAGATCACGAGCTGCGACGCGATTTTCGCTTCCTCGTCTTGTATATACGAGTTTGTCATTACTTTGAGCTATTCAAGCAGCAAGGGCGGACTATCATTGTAGTTTCGTCTGTGTGTTGTTTGATTTATTAAAATTGTCATCTTTGATAATGGCTTATGTAAGCCGAAAGCTTAGATTGGATTTAAACATGTATCAATATAGTGTTTTCCTTTCGTCTTTTAACGATAATGTGATTAAGCTTATCAGACATTATGAAAGGAACTTACTTAAAATAAGTAGACAAAACCTGTCTATATTATTTAATGAAACATGCATTAATCTCTCTCTCTCTCTCTCTCTCTATATATATATATATATATATATATATATATATATATATAAATTCCCAAGAGGATAGAATCAAGGTAGAACTCAATGTCCAGGACAGAGTAAGAATATAATATAAAAGGCTCAAACCCTAATATTCCATGGTTATAAATTATTACATTGGAATCGTAATCACGATCCAATTCGTCAGACCTACAAATTCAATCTTTTAGAATTTAAATTATAACCATGGAATATTAGTGTTTGAGTCTTTTATTTACACACACACACACACACACACACACACACACACACACACACACACACACACACACACACACATATATATATATATATATATATATATATATATATATATTAGCACAACGAATTGGTGTAACATTTTTATTTTACCCTGAGTCAATGTTCTGTCAATTCTTGTTACTTGGGAACCAGAATTCGCCACCGACGAACTAGCCGACATCGCTACAGATTCTTAAGACGTAAGTTATAGGAATGTTAGCGTTCCTGACACTTTGGTTTCCCAAAGCGCCGAAGAAGTGACAGGAGCTCTAATGCAAAGAATGGTCACATGGGACCCTCAACAATGGAACACTTGTAGAAAGGGCTCTCGAGTTGGACATTTTGACAGGCCGAGAGAGAACAAAAATGAAAAGATACATTAATTGAAAAGCATAGGATTAAAGAAAGAATCGAAATGCGCGGGGGTGGGTGCCCGGGGTGGGGTACGGCACGAGGAGGAAATATTTAATACGCTGATAGGAAGTGTAAGATAAAGTTCGAGGTACAGGTCAAACGAGAATGAAAGAAAATGTAAGGAACAACGAATATATGTGACCTTTCCTTATCCACTCATTCTATTTTCTCTCTCTCTCTCTCTCTATATATATATATAATATACATAAAAGGTTAATGGTCAGAGTCAGACCAGGAAACAGTGGTATTAAAAAGTGCCCAATATACGTATGAAAAATAAAATAACAGTTAGAATAACATGCAGAGCTTTTAACTTTAAAAATCAGGAGGTCAGCTAAATCCGTTACCTTCAACCTTTCAACATCCCTAGCCGACGGATGACACCATCAGTTTGAAATCAAGGTAGCGGATTCAACTGTTTTTTGATTATTAAATTACACACACACACACACACACACACACACACACACACACACACACACACACACACACACACATATATATATATATATATATATATATATGATGAAAATGTGGAAAAGACAAAGCAAAATCCGAATATGTGAGTTTACTGTTTTTTATTTTGTTTTTATTCGGATTTTGCTTTGTCTTTTCCACATTTTCATCATACCGTCGGATCTACATCCACATATTTGCTTATATATATATATATATATATATATATATATATATATATATATATATATACACATGATAAGATAAAGAACAAATAGGAAACCTTTATGAATCTTATGTTTTTCTTTATCTTTTCATTCTGTCTGATTCCGATCCATATTTGAACTATACTTGACCAATTCATATATATATATATATATATATATATATATATATATATATATATATATATATATATATATATATATATATATATACACGTATGAAGAAATATAGTCTTAAGGTGTGCTAGATTTATGGGTTAAAGTGTTCAATACCATGGATAGAGCGTGTGTAAATATAAAAGTGAACATAGAAGTTCATATATATATATATATATATATATATATATATATTGCGTATATTTTGACAGCATATTTTCATTAAGACATGTCTCATTCAATAATTTAGACAAGTTCTCTCTAGTTAATTTCAATATGATCCTCACATATTCACGGACAAGATTCTTACTATCCTTATTAAAGGATAATATGAATAAAGATACTAAGAAGCCTGTCCGTGAATATGAGAGGATCCTATTGAAAATAAACAAAACTTATTCAATGAGACATGGCTAAATATATATATATATATATATATCTGTGTGTGTGTGTGTAGTAATGATACAATATGGTAATCCGTATGGAATTTCCAGTATGATATGAATACAGGGAGATTTCTATGTCAAAAGACAGAACAAAAGTTTTATTAACTAAAGAATATCAAACACTTAATGCCTCATAGGTAATAATTTTTATTTCATGAGAGCTCTAAAAAACTCAGCCCTCAGTCTTCCAGATGTACAAACAATTGTTTGTAGGTCTTGAAGATTGAGGACTGCTTTTTTTAGAGCTCCCATGAAATAAAAATTATTACCTATACGATTTTAAGTGTTTGATATTCTTTAAATAATAATAATTATAATAATAATGATAATAATAATAATATGATATATATATATGTATATTTGGACATATTTTCATATATATATATATTAAGACATATATATATATATATCTATATATCTGCGTGTGTATGTATATATGTATGTATATATATATATATATATATATATATATATATATATATATATATATATGTATACTGTGTGTGTGTGTGTGTCTGTGTGTGTGTATGTGTGTGTGTGTGTGAAATGTTTGTGGCCCCCCTCTGGATTTCGTAAAATCGACCTAAAAATTGAGTTTACATGCCTTTTTCAAAACTAAAGCACGTGTTCACTTCGGGTCAGAGGGACCTTCCCTTCCTGAAAAGTTTTATCATAAAAATAGCAACAAATTAAGACATTACTACAGAATGTCTCCGGAAAGTCATAGCTCTTTTGCCTCTTATGATATATCTTACTGGTTGATAGTAATAAGAGGGATTACGAATTTCAATTTTTGGCAACCGCCTGCGTAAAGAAACAAAAAAAAACGCAATTCACTAACATATTAAATAGCTTCAGCAGGAATTAAATTAATGAAAGACTGTATGGAAATTGCATCAAAAGTTTTGACCGAGAGAGTATAAGCATACGAACATCCACAGGATTTTCTAAGTGTAGATTGGGTGTGGCACAAGGCCGAAAGTAGTCAGGATCGAAAACACACTACTCAGTCGTAAATTGAACTAACGAGACAAGCTTGCTAATCATTACACCACGCTGAGGCATAATATGTATTATAATAAACGTCGTTATTTTAGAGGCCATTTCGTATTTGAAATAGACGCCCCATTTTTGTTTATCATGTCTATCGGCAGACTCATTCAAGAAATCTTAATGAAAATATATGTTCTCCGGCAGAGATTGAAGATATTTGCCATGAATGGCATACACACAATATTCCACTCTCGCTCTATTTTGTATTATCTTTACACACACACACACACACACACACACAGATATATATATATAGAGAGAGAATGAGAGAGAGAGAGAGAGAAAGAGATAGAGAGAAAGAGAGAGAGAAGAAAGTGCGTATGAAATAATGGGACAGAGAAAGAAAATGAAAGTGTATGTGTGTTAGAGAGAGAGAGAGAGAGAGAGAGAGAGAGAGAGAGAGAGAGAGAGAGAGAGAGAGAGAGAAAGATGAAGTTGTTTATGAACTATTGGGAGAGAGAAAGAAAATGAAAGTGTGTGTATGCGTGTTAGGAAAAGAGAGAGAAAGAAAAGTATATTATGCGCGCATATTAGAAGGGAGAGTGAAAAAGCGAAAGTCTGTGCGTGTAAGAAATGGAGTGACAAAGAATATGAAAGAGAGAGAGTGAGAGAGAGAGAGAGGGAGAGAGAGAGGGAGAGGGAGAAAGTGATAGAAATGAAAATGTATGTGAAAGAGTGGGAGAGAGAAAGATAATGAAAGTGTTTGTGTGTACATTAGAGAAGGAGAGAGGAGAAAAATGAAAAGGGGTGGTTGTGTGTTAGAGGGGGTGAGAAAAAAACCCGAAAGACTGTATATAAGAAATGGAGAGACAAAGAAATTGAAAGAGCGAGAATGAGCGAGAGAGAAAACGATATAAATGACAATGGGTAAAAGAATGGGAGAGAGAGAGAGAGAGAAAATGAAAGTGTGTGTGTGTGTGTGTGTGTGTGTGTGTGTATTAAAGAGGGAGAGAGGAAGAAAATGAAAAAGGGCGTGTATTAGAAGCGGAGATAGGAAGAAAATGAAAAAAGGGTGTCTATTAGCGAGGGAGAGAAAAAGAACATTGAAAAAGGTGTATATTAGAAAGTGTGAGGTAAAAAAAATTAAAAGTGTGTTTGCGTGTGAGAGAGAGAGAGAGAGAGAGAGAGAGAGAGAGAGAGAGAGAGAGAGAGAGATAGATAGGGAGAATGAAAGCGTGTTTGTTTGTTAGAGAGGGAGGGCGACTGTTTATAAGAGATCAGAGGCAAACAATATGAAAGGGAGAGTGTGTAAATGTGCGTGTTAGAGACGCAGAGAGAAAAACTGAAGCCCGTTATTAATAGATGGTGAGACGACATTCATGCAAGTATGTGTGTGTGTGTGTGTGTGTGTGTGTGTGTGCGCGTGTGTTTTAATAGAGGGAGATAGAAAGAAAATGAAAGCGTGGGTGTGTAAGGAAAAGCGAAAAACGAACGGCTGCCCGCGTAAGACATGCACAGAAGAAAAGAAAAGAAAAGAGATAGAGAAAGAGTGGGTATGTGTTAGAGGAGGAGAGAAATGAAAAAATGAAATACAGTATACCTCAGAGACAGTGGGACAAAGAAGGAGAGATAGAGAAGAGAAATAAGGAAACGAATTTATAGAGAAACAGTAGACCTTATTCAATTCTGTTTATTAAAACATCTTAACGATATGTTAAAAAAAAAAAACCCTTCGAGAAGCAAACGCGATGTTCAGGATATGTTGCGACTTTGGGATTTTTAGGTGATATTTGAAAAACATCAAAGGACGCCTTTTTGGAATCCATTTTTATTATAACAATGATACACCTTTGGAATTGAAGCTTGGAAAATTCTCAATATAATTGCAATATTATGCTGACACTATATATAAAACACTCACAGTCTCTCTTTCTCTCGCTGTCGGCCCTTCTACTTCTATCTATCTATCTATCTATCAATCTATTCTTTGACTATTCACTTATCTATTTATCTATCTTTCTTTCTTTTTAACTGTTCACTTATGTATGTATTTATCTACCTTTCTCTTTCTTTGACTATTCACTTGTCTATCTTTCTTGTTTTGACTATTCACTTATCTTCTCTTTTTTTGACTATGCACTTATCTATCTATCTATCTATCTATCTATCTATCTATCTATCTATCTATTTCTTTGACTATCTATCTTTTTCTTTGACTATTCACTTATCTATCTATCTATCTATCTATCTATCTATCTATCTATCTATCTATCTATCTATCTTTTTCTTTGACTATTCACTTATCTATCTATCTATCCATCTATCTATCTATCTTTTTCTTTGACTATTCACTTATCTATCTATCCATCTATCTATCTATCTATTTCTTTGACTATTCACTTATCTATATATCTATCTTTTTTTACTATTAAGTTATCTATCTATCTATCTATCTATCTATCTATCTATCTATCTATCTATCTATCTATCTATCTATCTCTTTTTACTATTAAATTATCTATCTATCTATCTTTTTTGACTATTAAATTATCTATCTATCTATCTATCTATTTATCTTTTTTTACTATTAAATTATCTATCTATCTATCTATTTATCTTTTTTGACTATTAAATTATCTATCTATCTATCTATCTATTTATCTTTTTTGACTATTAAATTATCTATCTATCTATCTATCTATTTATCTTTTTTGACTATTAAATTATCTATCTATCTATCTATCTATTTATCTTTTTTGACTATTAAATTATCTATCTATCTATCTATCTATCTATCTATCTTTTTTGACTATTAAATTATCTATCTATCTATTAATCTATCTATCTTTTTTTACTATTAAATTATCTATCTATCTATTAATCTATCTATCTTTTTTTACTATTAAATTATCTATCTATCTATCTATCTATCTATCTATCTATCTATCTATCTATCTATCTATGTTAATATCTATCAAGACAACCAGCTCGGTGTATTCGTATCCCCCTCTCACACACTCGCTCTCCCTATGTATGTTTCTCGTTGTCTTTTTGCGCCTTTCATCTGTCTATTTCCCCTTCTCTTTCTCTAAAGATAGATAGATTGATATGAACAGACTGAGATAGATTGATAGATACGAACACGCTGAGATAGATAGATAATGAACGGATTTAGATAAATATGAAAACATTTTTGATTTCTGAGGAAGGACCGAGGTGGTCTGAAATATTAAATATATACAAAAACACAGAAATAAATACTTTCATAAAAAAAATACCCAATTTTTTTTTCAGTTATTTTATCCATATATTATATATATATATATATATATATATATATATATAAAGACATATATATATATATATATGTATATATATATATATATATATATATATATATATATATATATATATATTTATAGATAGATATGATCAGACAGTGATAGATAGATATGAGTAGACTGATATAGATAGATAGTTATGAACAGACTGAGATAGATAGTTTGATGATCGTTCAATCGTTCATTTAAAAATTAGGCAAATGAAGAAAAGAAATATTAAAATATAGAAAAAAGAGAAATAAAGAATAAAAAAAGATAAAGATAAGAAGAAAGAAGGACAGAAAGAAAGGAAGAAAGAAAGAAGGACAGAAAGAAAGGAAGAAAGAAAGGAAGAAAGAAAGAAAGAACAGAAAGAAAGGAAGAAAGAAAGAAGGACAGAAAGAAAGGAAGAAAGAAAGGAAGAAAGAAAGAAAGAACAGAAAGAAAGGAAGAAAGAAAGAAGGACAGAAAGAAAGGAAGAAAGAAGGACAGAAAGAAATGAAAGAACAGAAAGAAAAGAAGAAAGAAAGAAGGACAGAAAGAAAGGAAGAAAGAAGGACAGAAAGAAAGGAAGAAAGAAGGACAGAAAGAAAGGAAGAAAGAAAGAAGGACAGAAAGAAAGGAAGAAAGAAAGAAGGACAGAAAGAAAGTAAGAAAGAAAGGAAGAAAGAAAGGAAGAAAGAAAGAAGGACTGAAAGAAAGGAAGAAAGAATGAAGGACAGAAAGAAAGGAAGAAAGAAAGAAGGACAGAAAGAAAGGAAAAAAGAAAAGAAGAAAGAAGGAAGGACAGAAAGAAAAGAAGAAAGAAAGAAGGACAGAAAGAAAGGAAGAAAGAAGGACAGAAAGAAATGAAGAAAGAAAGAAAGGAAAAAAGAAAAGAAGAAAGAAAGAAGGACAGAAAGAAAGGAAGAAAGAAAGAAGGACAGAAAGAAAGGAAGAAAGAAAAGAAGAAAGACGAAAGAAGGACAGAAAGAAAGGAAGAAAGAAAGGACAGAAAGAAAGGAAGAAAGAAAGAAGAAAGAAAGAAGGACAGAAAGAAAGAAGGACAGAAAGAAAGGAAAAAAGAAAAGAAGAAAGAAAGAAGGACAGAAAGAAAAGAAGAAAGAAAGAAGGACAGAAAGAAAGGAAGAAAGAAGGACAGAAAGAAATGAAGAAAGAAAGAAAGGAAAAAAGAAAAGAAGAAAGAAAGAAGGACAGAAAGAAAGGAAGAAAGAAAGAAGGACAGAAAGAAAGGAAGAAAGAAAAGAAGAAAGACGAAAGAAGGACAGAAAGAAAGGAAGAAAGAAAGGACAGAAAGAAAGGAAGAAAGAAAGAAGAAAGAAAGAAGGACAGAAAGAAAGAAGGACAGAAAGAAAGGAAAAAAGAAAAGAAGAAAGAAAGAAGGACAGAAAGAAAAGAAGAAAGAAAGAAGGACAGAAAGAAAGGAAGAAAGAAGGACAGAAAGAAATGAAGAAAGAAAGAAAGGAAAAAAGAAAAGAAGAAAGAAAGAAGGACAGAAAGAAAGGAAGAAAGAAAGAAGGACAGAAAGAAAGGAAGAAAGAAAAGAAGAAAAACGAAAGAAGGACAGAAAGAAAGGAAGAAAGAAAGGACAGAAAGAAAGGAAGAAAGAAAGAAGAAAGAAAGAAGGACAGAAAGAAAGAAGGACAGAAAGAAAGGACAGAAAGAAAGGAAGAAAGAAAGAAGGACAGAAAGAAAGGAAAAAAGAAAAGAAGAAAGAAAGAAGGACAGAAAGAAAAGAAGAAAGAAAGAAGGACAGAAAGAAAGGAAGAAAGAAGGACAGAAAGAAATGAAGAAAGAAAGAAAGAAAAAAGAAAAGACGAAAGAAAGAAGGACAGAAAGAAAGGAAGAAAGAACGAAGGACAGAAAGAAAGGAAGAAAGAAAAGAAGAAAGACGAAAGAAGGACAGAAAGAAAGGAAGAAAGAAAGGAAGAAAGAAAGGAAGAAAGAAAAGAAGAAAGAAATAAAAGCGAGAAAGAAGGGTGAAGGAAAGAAAAAAAATCGATTCATCGAAAACCACATCGCGGGCCTTATAGAACCGGTAAAAGGTCAGGAGTTGCAGGTAAAAGTCTCCTTGCAAAATATTTGCTTTTATGTTACCCCCCCCCCAATTTTGTTGGTGGCCTTCTCAAATAAAGAGTGCATACGAAAATTAGTGCAAGGGAGATGAACAAACCAAACCAAAAGTGCAACGTAAACTGAAACTGAGAAAAAGAAATGAAAAACTTGACATCAAAAGAATTTCCTTTTTCTTTTACAGGTAATGGCTTCCGGGCCGTGGTTAGTGAGTGTCACGCTGTTGATGAATATTTTACAGTTTCTTTTAATTGAACCAACGCGGGAAATATTAGAATTTAAAGAGAATACCGCTAATTACACTGTTAAGAATAGCACTGTAATTAAAACTACTCCCAACATGAACATTATATATATATATATATATATATATATATATATATATATATATATATATATATATATATATATATATATATATACAGAACCCCTCCCACATATATATATATACTGTTACACACATGTACGCAGCATACAGACATACAGACACAAACACACACACACAAACATATATATATTGTGAAATCAAAAAACACTTTTATAGTAAATGTAGTTATATATTTAAATGCATATCATGGACATATATACATATACAGTTTTCTATATTTATATGATACGCACAAACATATATGTTTATACAAATGTTTGTTTTGAATGAGTGGGTGTAGATAAAAGTAGTTTGTATGTCGAAATATGTATGTGTAGAAAGAGAACACAAGTGACCTGATAGATAGATAGATAAATAGACAGATAGCTAAAGAGATCGTTAGAGAGATAGATAAACTGTGATAGAGAAATAGATATACTGTGATTGATGGATAGATAAACTGTGATACATAGATAAACTGATAGATAAACTGTGATCGATACATAAACTGTGATAGATAAACTGAGATTGATAGATAAAATTTGATAGATATACTGTAGTTGATAGATAAACTGATAGATATACTGTGATTAATTGATAAACTGTAATAGACAGATAGATAGATAGATATAAACACTTAGATAGATAGATAGATAGATAGATAGATAGATGTGAACAGACTGAGATAGATAAATAGACCAAATGGAGATGAAGAAGAAAAGAAAGATCGTGCCAAATGGTGAGAGTATATCAGTATTAAGAGGTAGATAATGAACAGAATGCGATATATATATATATATATATATATATATATATATATATATATATATATAGGTAGATAGATAGATAGAACATTTATGAAATTGATATGAATCCACAGATGTGCACAGTCTGAGAAAACCAGACAAACAGGCACACACAAACTACGAACGGTCGTTAGATAGCTTGATAGATGTAAAGATAGATAAAAACAAGCTTAGCGTGAGAAAAAGAGAGAGAATGAGAGACCGATAATAGATAGAGATAGATATATTGATAGAGAAAAGTAAAATGTGTATGAAAAATTGCTTGGCGGGCGCGAGAGATGGAGAAAGAGAGAGATAGTGCGAGAGAGAGAGAGAGAGAGAGAGAGGAGGCGGTAGGGTGAGATAGATAGATAGATAGATATATAGATAGAAAGAGGGAATGAGAGAGTCAAAAAGGAACAAAATATACTATAGATATAAAAACATTACGTATGTCCTGGAGAAATAGCTCTATATTTAGAGAAATAGCTATATATTTAGAGAAATATCTATATATTTAGAGACTCTTGATAAAATCCAAAGAAGAATCAGCAATGTTATTGGTCCTGACCTGGCACCCCTGCTTCGATCACTTCACCTGGGGCCGTAAAGTAGCTTCCCTCTGCCATTTCTATTAATATTTTTATGGTAATTGTTCTGCTGAACTTTGCCCTATGATACCTAGTCTTTAGGAACTTAAGAGCAGTACTAGATTGGCAAAAAGGTCTCATCAATTAACAGTAGAATTGGTGAGATTTAACCGGAAGTTCAGTGCATTCAGTTTCTTCCCTCGCACTTGCAGAACTCGCTTCCAGCTTCTTGGTTTCCATCCAACGTTGATTTTCAAAAATTTAAATGCAATGCCAATCGTTATCTACTGTCTTCTTGATTCCCCTTCTTTTTATTTTTCTCGCTCTTTAATGTTTTTCTTTTTTTCTTATTCTTTCACACTCACTAACCGTTTTTGTCTTAGTGGCTTTACTGCCTTGCTTGGGAGGGAAATGCTTAATATATATATATATATATACATATATATTTATATATATATATATATATATATACATACACACACATATATATATATATATACATACATATATATACATACATATATATATATATATATAAACAATAATATATATATATATATATATATATATATATATATAAACAATAATATATATATATATATATATATATATATATATATATATATATATATATATATAAACAATAAAATCCAAATAATAATAATAATAAACCATAAAATCTAAAATCACCTTAAATGGGGAATAACCTATTTCGGCAAATGAAGATATTGGTCGTCTATTTTATCAACCCCCGTGTGGATTGACAGGAACTTAGTCCACACCGGAAATAACAAGACAGACGACCAATATATTCATCTGCCGAAATAGGCTATTCCCCATATGAGGTGATTTGGGATTTTATTTCAAATAAAACGTTTGTCGATAAGCTGATGATGTTACCATAAGCATCTCTTACTCCAGAGTTTCATAGACGGGTACTCTGTCCACTCATCAGGATGTATCAGCAATTATATATATATATGAAATAGATTAATTCCGATATTTTTTTATTTAATATCTATAAAAATAAAGTATCAACAGGACTATATATATATATATATATATATATATATATATATATATATATATATATATATATATATATTATGTGTGCATGTATTGTATGTACATATACAATTCACGATAGAGAGAAGGAATTGAAAAAGAGAAAACATGTAGAAATTCGTTAAGTTCTGTCAGTTTGATCCTCATTGTGTGCTCCCAACCGCTGATCTTGTGCCAAGTTTAAAACACTTAGCAAATGTTAATGTAACTCAACGTGAAGCTACGATTACTATGTTTTTCATCAAGATCGTTAGCATTGCAATTTTATTTGTCGTCTTTGTGGCCTTATGCCATACAAAGTACAACTCATCAAGATACGTTCTGGTCAGTTTCATGCCTGGGGGAGCTTTGTTTTATGCACAGGTAGCAGAGGCCAAGATTAGCTAGTAAAATTCTTCACGTTGAAATCTTGTGATCTTGTCAAATGTTCCAAATTTGGATTTTTTTAGGCGAACTAAAAATAAGACAAAGAAAGTATAAAGAAAGAAGACCATTTAGAGTAAAAGAAATATATTAAGTCAAAGGAAGTATGTAAGAAACGGGTCCATTTTTAGTTAGAATAAAAGAAAAGAGAACTTAACTGCTATGCAATATCAAGCCTAGTATAAAGCTGTGAATGTTGGACAATTTACCTCACAAGAGAAGTGGAAACTAAGGGCAACAGATATATGGTTCCTGCTGAGAATGCAATAGAGAGAACATGTGAGCAATAAAGAAGTTTTAAGCAAAATGAAAACAAAAAAACACTTATAACTTAAAATCAGAAGAAGAAAGTTGAAATTTCTTTCACATATAATGAGGAACGTGGGCTCGGAGAATTTGACACTCGCGGGATATATTGGGACAGGTGGTCAAAACGAAACCACACGTAAACTACCTAACGAATTTATGTAAATGGATAGTAAGATGAGAAATATATTTATAAGGAATCAGGACAGGTGAAATTTCTGGTACACATAATGAGGAAAGGTGGCTTGGTAAATTTGACACTCGCAGGATATATTGAAAGCAAAAGGGGCAGATGGAAACAGCGATCATCTAACTAACGATTTAGGGTAAATGGATGTCAGAACAGGGTGTGGTAAGGATAGTAAAAAGACAAACGTTGAGCGACAAACAGCTACAAAGGATAGGAAGTTGTCGAGAGCCATTATCGCTTATGTCCTGATGGGACTCAGGACGTAAAAGAAGGATAATCTAATAAATTAAGAAAGATGTAGGGAAAATAGACGAGATAGAAATATAAGAAGTGAAAGGAAGATTGGGAGAGACGTAAACATGGGAGAGACGTAGAAATGGCGAGAGAGAAAGATAAAAAGTAAAAGATTAGGAGCTACAAAGAAATCCTGGGGAGAGAGAGAAGTAAAAGGAAGATAGGGAGAGATGTATAAATGGCGAGAGCGAAAGATAAGATGAAAAGGAAAATTAGGAGAGACGTATAATGGCGAGAGAGAAAGATAAGACGAAAAAGAAGATTGAGAGAGACGTAGAAATGGCGAGAGAGAAAGATAAGAAGTAAAAGATTAGGAGCGACAAAGAAATCCTGGGAGAGAGAGAAGTAAAAGGAAGATTGGGAGAGACGTATAAATGTCGAGCGAGAAAGATAAGATGAAAAGGAAGCTGCGAGAGACGTATAAATGGCGATAGAGAAAGATAAGATGAAAAGGAAAATTAAGAGAGACATAGAAATGACCAGAGAGAAAGATAAGATTAAAAGAAATATTGGGAGAGGCGTTGAATTGGCGAGGGAGAAAAATATGAAGTTTCTGTGATTATAAAGTAGTTTGTATTGAGTAGCGAAGGAAAACGGAGATCGATAGATCGGGGAGTATAAAGAGAGTAGCTGGGAAGACAGACAGATAGATAAATAGAGAGAGAGAGAGACAGACAGACAGATAGATAGATAGATAGAGAGAGAGAGGGAGAGAGAGAGTGAATGTGTGAAATGTTATTTGAGTAAAGATAATATATGTTGATTTAATATTGTTTTAATATGTCTAAAATTCGTAGTGTAAAAGAAAGAGACTGTTCAGAACAGAATAAAAGAAAATTAGTAATAGTCACAGCAGAATAAGAAGGTTACTAAAATATCAATACAAAGGATAAGTATAATGTGAGAATGAGGGATAAAAACGAACAGGAATAACAGAATTATGAAAGTGGATATGAGTTAAAAAAAACTGAACAACAATGTAGAATAAAAAGAAAAAAAACAGACTAGAATAACAAGAATATGAGAATAATAAAACACGAAAACAAAACAAGTGTAAAAGAATGTACAGTCGGTTTGAAAGGTTTAACACGGAATAAAGTTAGGTTGAGGTTGAATCGGGGGTTGTTTGGGTGTATTGGGAGCAAGATGACGGAATGGATGTAGTTGGTAGGCGAGAAAAAGCAAGACACGAGAACATCAAAGGACCGCCGAAGAATGGTGAAATCAGCAGGGAGTATACATAGAAATATATCAATAGCTGCATCAGTTTGTTGCTAGCAGCATAAACGATGCAGGACCTGGCAATAACTGACGATGGCGTCAAAGACAACTTAAAATGTGGTGCCAGAGAAACGGAGTATAGAATGCGAGTAGTTAATTGTCACAGCAACAGAAGAGAGAATTTAAGAAATAGTAAAAGGAAATATCGTGGTTTAAAAGTTTGGTGTTTTTTTTTCTTGTTTAAATGATATACGGTTTGAATAACATGACCTTGGTCTAAAAGTTTATTCTATGCTCATTTTGGAAATTATTATTCAATCGGCCTTCCTATATAGCAGTGCATGCTGAACAATCTCCTCACAGGTGAAGAACGGAAATAGGTTTCTTTTTTTAATAATCGAATTCCCTCCCACTAAGAAAGAAGGGGGGGGGGTTACTGGGCGCGAGAAAGCAAGAAGCCGAAAGAGATTTCCACAAGCGAGAAATGCGAGAAAAGAAACTTAGCATAGAACTTACAGTTGCATCTCTGCCATTTCAAGTACAATTTAGGACTAATAAAGTCATTTTGGGACTAAGCAAGTTCATAATGAAATAGCCAAATTCAAAATGGAATAGTCAAATTAAAAATAGGATGTAGCAAATGCCAAATTGAATATTCAAATTTAAATTGGAACATAGCAAATTAAAAATGCAACAGTCAAATTTAAATTGGCACATAGTAAATTCAAAATGGAATAGTCAAATTTAAATTGGAACATAGCAAATTCAAAATGGATTAGGCAAATTCAATTTGGGAATGAGCAATTATTTTTCTAAAAAAACTTTAAAATTAAATATTTTCCATGATAAAATAATGTTCAACTAAACTTTACTCTTGAAATGTTTTATCTTCTAGGAGCAATCAATAAATCAAGAAAATTAATGAAAGTTGTATGTTTTTTGGATGCAACTTTCAGCGCTTAAAATCCCTCACTATGCCTATATTTTTTCAAAATCTGTCTTGTTATATGTATTCAGTATTTCCTTGCTGCTTTTTCTTAGGACTTCGAGATTTCATTTTAAACAACTTTATAATTCTCTCTTTTTTAACATTATATACAGTCTATCCATATCTTTCTTTCTTCTTCTCTTCACCGTGATTGTCTTACCAATGAAAGTACCAGAAACACTAACTTTGACACAAATTTATCCGTTCAAGAATAGCCTCTTGTAAGGAATTGATAGTAAAATCTACGCAACGCTGAGCCCCGATTTTTAATTATCTGATTTATCGCCCAGTTGATTTTTTTATTCCATCATATTTGTTTATTGAAACGAGAAGATAAGTTTGAAACATTTTTCCATAATGAATCTGCTTAGTCCCAATTCAAACTGGCTTATTTCATTTTGAATTTGCTACGTCCTATTCTGAACTTGGCTATTTCATTTTGAATTTGCTACGTCCCATTCTGAACTTGGCTATTTCATTTTGAATTTGCTACGTCCCATTCTGAACTTGGCTATTTCATTTTGAATTTGCTACGTCCCTTTATGAACTTGGCTATATCATTTTGAATTTGCTACGTCTCATTCTGAACTTGGCTATTTCATTTTGAATTTGCTACGTCCCATTCTGAACTTGGCTATTTCATTTTGAATTTGCTACGTCCTATTCTGAACTTGGCTATTTCATTTTGAATTTGCTACGTCTCATTCTGAACTTGGCTATTTCATTTTGAATTTGCTACGTCCCATTCTGAACTTGGCTATTTCATTTTGAATTTGCTACGTCCCATTCTGAACTTGGCTATTTCATTTTGAATTTGCTACGTCCCATTCTGAACTTGGCTATTTCATTTTGAATTTGCTTAGTCCCATTCTGAACTTGGCTATTTCATTTTGAATTTGCTACGTCCCTTTATGAACTTGGCTATTTCATTTTGAATGTGCTACGTAAGATAGATTCAAGAGAGAAAAATTGTTTATCGGCAGACCTAGCACTGGATTCAATATAGTCTTTCCACTTCATGTCAGCCGAGAATTTTAGCCAAAGAAGGCTCAACGAGTCAGTGACGCACCTGGAGGTTAGCATCAGCCATACATAGAAGACAGAAATAGATTAATAGAGAGCAGTTTTCTTTGGGTGCGTTAAAATTAACAAGCTATCCTTTGTCCCAATTAACAACAGACTGAAGATGAGCCGCCATTTTTACCATATCAATCTGATCAGACTTACTATCGAGACAGGTGCAAATGGTTTTGTCATCAACATGTATACCAAGTTGAGAGGTGATGCCATCAGGAATGTCATGGATGAAAATTAAGAACAAAGTAGGCCCAAGGATAGAGCCCTGGGGAACACCTATATATGAAAAGACCTAGAACAGTGACCGTTCAGGAGAACTTTTATTCGTGAGGACTGGAACGATATATTAATAGATACTATAGCGTGATCAGAGTTACCGAGAGGACGGTGCTGTGAAGCTCGACAAGTGCTAGGAGAGAAGGCAAGGAACAAATCAAGTAAGGAAGCATGTTGGATTTATTACGGAAACGAGTTGGGAAGACCGCTATTTGAGTAAGAGACTAAGCAACGAAAAACTTGAAAGTCTGAATAGTGGTTCTACAGAAGGATGCTGGAAGTACTATGAACTGAACATGTTGACAATGACGAAGTGTTTGGAGAAAATGGAAAAAAGGAAGAAGGTGCAGAAGAAGAAGGAGAAGAAGAAGAAAAAGAAGAAGCATAAAGAAGGAAGTTGTATGACAGTGTGTCATATAGAAAGAAAAACCGACAACGAGGATCGAGGATGACACTCCTGACATATGAATATGTTTTCCGCTAGGTGTATAAATAGCGGTGTCAGGCTACTGACTGGGGTGATTATTAAATGGAAATATCCAGTCGAATTAGTGTGAATTATTGTGCGTCGAAGATTTGGGTTTTGATTTAGCATTTACCGGACGTTAAGTCGAGCCACTCTACTAACAAGGTACTCACTGAAATGGTTAAATATCTTTGAATGACTTTTACTTCTTTGTTCTTGTTAAGTATTTATTTGCGGTTGTAATTAAATCCTGTTTTATTTTAACATTGAAGTCTTGAGTTATACTAAATCATTAACGTCCACCATACGTCACAAAACATCGTCAATCTAAAGAAGAAGAAAGAGCCGGAAGAGGAAGAAAAGAAGTAAAACAAGAAGGCGAAAGGAATAAGACTTGAACTAGGAAAGAGTATTACACTGTTAACTTAAATAAGAAGGTGGAGGAGAAGAAGAAAGGAAGGAACAAGAGAAGACAGGAAGTAGGAGGTGTATCAAAGTGTTAACCTAAAGAAGAAAATATAAAACATGTAAAGATTAACACTTTTCACAAAAGCATTTGTGCGAAAGTGAATGCAACATCGCTGAATAATCGAAATTAGCACATGGTTCTCTGCTATCTCTTCCATGACCGATGACCGCTATGTCACGTGGGCATCACGCTTGTAGATCTGGCTAACACTTGCTCTGGCACTATGCTGCACACTTTCAACCAGGAGGCGTGGTAAGGCTGCACGTATTGACCACTGAGAACAGAGGGTAGTATGTCGGGGTTTGTTTTTATTCATTTCACCCGAAGCAAGACGATAAAGCCGCTAAAACCCAAGGGACTACTGAAAGTGAAAGGATCCGAAAAAGAATCAATGTTAAGAAGAGAGGACAATAAAAGAACAGGTATTAAGTAGATAAAAGATAACGGCTGACGTAACATTTAATTGTTTTAATCAAAATTGACTAAAAAGCAAGAAGCCGGGAGAGAGTTCCACAATGCTGATACCAGTGCTTCCTGGAAGGCTCGTCTATGAAATATTAGCCTAAGAGATGATGAAGGTAACATCAATCAGCTTAGTGAGAAACCTTTTACTTGTATATATTTATATATTGTATTAATTATATATTCGAGGATACCTGTCTACTAGGGCGGCTAGCCAATCCCTATTGCAGACGCTTGCTCAGGCCTTTCAGTTTATTCAACATCCACAGAGTCCACCTGTGCTTTATACTGCAACTCTGCTGAGCAGACCTCGGTTACAGTTTCTGGGAGAGAGCGTGATATCTAGCGTGATCAACAATTTGAACAAAGACATACGCTCAAGCCTTCGGTCACGATGACTTGTGACTCCGTGCTAGCACAGCTCATGTGAAGATATCGGTCGTCTGTCCTATTAATCCCGGTGTGAACTGAGTTCCCGTCAATCCACACGGGGGTTGATAAGATAGACGGCCAATATCTTCATTTGCCTAAATAGGGTATTCCCCATTTGAGGTGATTTTAGATTTTATTGTTTATTATTATTAGGATTTTATTGTTTATATATATATATATATATATATATATTAAGCATTTCACCCCAAGCAAGGTAGTAAAGCCACTAAGGCACAAACGGTTAGTGAGTGTGAAAGAATAAGAAAAAAGAAAAACATGAATGAGCAAGAAAAATAAAACAAAGAGGAATCAAGAAGACAGTAGATAACGATTGACATTGCATTTAAATTTTTGAAAATCAACGTTGGATGGAAAGCAAGAATCTGGAAAAGAGTTCTACAAGCGAGAAGTGTGAGAGGCGAAACTTCTGGTATAGAATCTATGATTATATGTGGCAATTTCAACTGTGAAATCATGAGACCTTGCTATCAATCTAGTACTGCCCTTAAGGTTTGTTTAGATATCAGGTTAGGTCTAATAATATATCAGATTATTCTTTTGATTTTGTCAAGAATCTTTAGATACATAGGAGAAACATGAGACTTGATGAAACAGCAATATTCCTTGTATGGAAGAATGAAAGGTTGAAGATAGATTCTGTGAAACAACTCTCCAAGCAGCAGACCGAGCAATATTTTTTTCAGCACAGCAGATTATTTTCTATCTGGAATTTGGTGAAGCAGTCAAAAATACAGGAATTATTCCCCTAAACTTTGCTTTCGTCCGTTACTTTGCCCTTTTCAGCGACGACATCTTACATTGTGAACTTTTTCCCCATTGGGAGCCAAGAGGGAAAGTCGATAAATTTTCGACACTATCACTGTCCAGAATCTTTGGCAGCATCAAAATATCTTGAGTTGGTATTCATCCGTAGAAAAAAAAGGTGAAAATCATACCCCAACCTCTCCGAACACATAAGTGCATACAAACACGTAGATATAGGTATTTGAAAATGCCCATAAACTCCACATAAATAAATGCGAATGTCAGTGTCACACCTTTTCAACTTTACTCCTAGAGGCCGTAGCACGTCATATGATATCATTTTGGAAACAGACCGACTCCCCGAGCAAATTAAAAACATTCCGTGTCGGATCTGGACCTGCAATCCTGAAATATTGGATTCCCAAGCTTTTCATTACTGCGATTGTTTTCGGGGATGTTTTTTGGTGATTTTTGCACGATAACAATTTTTATAACTTAGATATAAATTTGGGAATAATCGAAATTAATTGTGAAATCTAGCGAAATTTAGCCATGAAATAAAAATAATTCTTTGTACGGAAAATAAAAACCTAAGAACATCAAATAGTTTTTAAATTAAGTGCCGCAGAAGAATTATCGTTGAACTTTTAAAAAGGATGCTTAAATATTAATGCAATACTGAAATGCAGCGACCAATTTAGAGTTCTTCTGTGGTTTATTGTTGCCTATCTCATACGGAAGCAGTATGCCTAGCAAAAAGAAAACTTTGCCAACAGAGGTCCAGATTGAAGTCGAAAGAGCCAAGGCTGCAGTGAGTAAAACAAAGTCCTGTGAAAAATAAAACCCAGATAAAACGGCAGCCAGGAGAGCTTCCATTACTGAGAATATGCAAAGAGTTAGTGAATCTCAAACTCTTGAACAAGCCGAATGCCCAAGGAAGAACCCTCTGCAGGAGCTAGCTTACTTGCCGCCCGATATGGTGTCTTTTAAGCTACTCCTCTGTTGCATTAAAACCATATAAACAATTCTACACATAACATCACTTCTAGGATAGGTATATTTTCATATTTGAAATATAGCGTTTCTATTTCGATCTGAATTTCTGGGATGGGGCTTTATCATTATTTACACTATTTATATCCGGTCTATTATCCTCATCTATATTATCACAACGTTTCGGCCGTTTTGCTCTCCAGGCTTGCTCAGGTGTATATTAATCTGGGTAACCTACAGGGAAATATGAACCGAACCCTTTATTTAATCTACGGAGATAGACTGTTCTCGTTCCACTGTCCATGAGGGATATCATATCTAGTCCTTATTTTTAGTATTGCTCACGCATTGCGCTGAGTCTACTGAGTCAAATCACACGCTGCCCGGTCCTGGTATGGATCGCACAATCACTATGTCAACACGGGACAATGGCCTAGTGGATTAAAGCGTGGGTTCATGAATTTCGGTCGAAACGTTGTGATAACAACAACAAAGATGAAGACAATAGTCCGAATATACAGGTTGCGATCGGTAAATTGTCGCCATATCATATTTTTAATTTCGCGTATACGCGTTGATTGTTTGTGATTTTGTCGACAGCACAGTATCTTAGGGTCAGTTGGGTACCGTCTGTGAGAAAAAAAGTGCACCATGAGGCAATTCACTCCGCTAGAAATATGGAAACGGCATGCGGGACATTCGCATCGGAAGCTCCGAAACCAACATTCCAGGGTGTTTGGGTGTCAATTTGAAGACAGTGCAGAGGATTCGGAAAGATTTAGATGATATATCCAGTCCACATCAAGGTATTTGGAGTGATCACTAGTGATGACGACGTTATGCCTCCATTCATCTTCCCACAGGGCCTCAGATTCGACGTGGAGACCAACAAGTGCCTTGAGAAAGTTGTACAGCCCTGGGTCAAGAGGGTGGTTGTTGGAAGATCCAATATCTGGCAACAGGACTCTGCACTATGCCACACAAGCAGGAGTACCCAGTCATAGCTGTCAAACAATTTCTGAGACCACCTCACCCATTACATTTGGCCATCTAACTCGCCAGACTCTAACCCCTCCTTGATTATTATGTGTGGGGCGCAGTTGAGAAATTTAGATGTAATATGATTCCTCCTATATAGCAAAGAATTCCGATAAATAAGTGACTTTATGCAAAAGAAATTTGGTTCTACAGAAGTGTTATGGGAACTTAAGCATAATAATAATAATGGACTATTCCGGACATGATAAATACTGCGCCTCTCAAGAGGGAGGAGAGATAATTGTAAGAACATTGGAATAGTGATACTTGTCGAGACAACATAGTTCACTCTAACCAAATCTGATAGTCATTACTAATACTTCTACTTCTTTGTATTATATTTCTGTTTGTAATATATCTTGTGTTATTCCATAGCTGTGTTCGAGTTATTTCTTCATTGGTTCTAACCTTGGACCATCACCGTGGTACAAGGAACTTGGACCATAACAAGAAGGATACTGAGAATCCAATGTACTTCACATGTCAGTAACGAGAAACATTGACGGAAGATGGAAACAAAAAGGACACTGGTACTTAGAATCAGAAAGATACAATTTAAATTACTAGGACACATAGTGAGGAAAGATGGCTTGGAGAATCTGACACGCGCAGAACATACTGAAGGCAAGAGGGACAAAGCCGTGAGTAACTTACTTGATGAACTTGTGGAAATGGCAGGTAGAACAGAGATTAGAAAAGATAGCAAAAAGACAAAACTTGCTAAAAGCTTTTTAAAAAAAATATCATTTCGCCCCAAGAAAGACGATAAAGCTACTAAGTCGCAAGGAGGTTATTGAGTGTGAAAGAATATGAGAAAAAGAAAATCATTAGTAAAGAGAGAGAGAGAGAATATGAGAAAAAGAAAATCATTAGTAAAGAGAGAGAGAGAGGGAATATCGCAAATGGCCCAAAGAGTTAAAATGGCGAACAGAGGAGGTACGGGGATGGATGATAAGATAGCAAATGTTACTTATAATTGCAGGGGAGAAAAAATATGGAAAGACATAATCGCACGTGTCTTGAATGGACATCGGACATCCGAACAGAAGTGTTCCTAAAAATGGCAGGTTGAAGCGATTTTTCCCAAATCAAGGCAACAAAGCAACAAGGTGTTACTGAGTGTAAAAGAATATAAGAAAAAGAAGAAAAAAAATTAATAAGGCTCAAAAACAATAAAATAAGATAATGAATGACATTTTCGAAGATCAAGTTTAACTGAAAATCCTAACGCCGTAAGAGAGTTCCACATGCGATATGTGCCAGAGAAGAAACTGTTAGCATAGAACTTGCGGCTACATTTAGCAATTTCAACTGTAAAATAATGAGACCTAGCTGCCGATCAAAGACTATGTTTAAATTCGTACAATCGAGGCACTAGAAAGAAAAGCTCATCAGAACAGTTATCATGTAAATATTTATAGAAAAGGCAGAGGGTAGCTGCGTTACGACAGTGGGAAAGTGACTGAAACCGGAATGCCAGGTCAGGACCGATAACATTGCAGAATATTCTTTGAATATTATCAAGAACCTCTAAATACATAATAGAAATACCAAACCAGACGTGGCAGCAATATTCAATGCTTAGTCCTATAAATATGCACAATAAAGAGAACAGACATTACGATCAGGAGACTTACCAATAGATTCAATATAATCTTTCCATTTCGTTAGACAGAGAAGGCGCAATGGATCACTTTCCTGGAGGTTAGCATCAGCCATAATGATGAAGACAAAAAAGTTTTTCTAGGACGATTAAAACAGACCATTTCTTATGCCAGTTAACAACAGACAACTATAAAGGAGGGGGAATTGTAGAGAGCCATGATCGACCACGTCCTGAAGGGACACGGTACATAGAACACGAAATTCACTCATACTGCCATGCGCTTACATATTAATTCAAGACTGGTGATTTAGACACATTTACATACATAAGTTTACGCACCGACACTGAAAAACAAAATGACATTGACGAATGATGCCAAAATTTAGTTCGTAGAAAAAGTAGGTTCGAATTTTAAAAAATCAGCCACTCCGTGCGTCGAAGAGGCTTAAAATTTAATCTTGATTTTATATTGATTTTGACTTCCGTCGACCAAAACTTTAGAGATGAGTCGAATGGCTGCTACAAGAAAACATGTGAAGTATTAGATTATATTAACCAGATTTTGGTGGTGAAACCTAAACGACATTTGTTTTAAATATGAACTTCAACCTGACATGGATATTCCAGCTCTATTTGCAGAATTTTTTTTTTATTCGGAATAGAGAAACATGCTTTCCATAAAAGAGACATCATGATATTAGCCGTCTCCTTATAAGGAAACATTCGGTATTCACCGATCGAGAAAACTATTTTCTGTTGAAATATATTAAATCTTTCTCTTAAAACAGTTTTTCTGGAAAATAGTTTTCTTTAGTTCAGTACTTGTTGTCGCTCTTTCCAGTATTGATGGGGCTTTTGTTTGAAGTTTATAGAGTATATCATTGTTTTCTGTTCAAGTTACATGTGCTATCCATTTTAGTTGTTACTGGCGTTGAAAGTCCTCATGTGATGTGGTTTCCGTTATTCGGTACAACCTTTATTTTTTCATTCTGTAGCGCCTGTGCACGAAATTTGAAAAAATAATGGCACCCTTTAAGACCTACCGGCTTCCTCCGCTCGAAGCCATTTTAAACCATTGATCCGTGAAAATTATTTTATACAGGGGATATTGTAAATATTTGGCACTATGCATCTATAAGTAAGTCTCGATCGGGGCTTTTTAAATGACATGTCTCGCGGTTTTAGGTTAATGTTTTGGTTTTGTAACAGCCTATTGTTTTAAATGTCCTTATCTCTTATACTAAATCCGTTATACTGAACCATACACCGAGGTACATGAAGTGTTTAGTATTTACTAATTGGCGTAATTCCACATAAATAATACGCATTTTTTCTAAAAAAATAATAAGCAAAATTAGGGGTGCGTATTATGCACAAGTATAAAAACCTTTAAAAAATTGCTGTTTCATAGTTTCTGTTGCGGAATGACTACTCATCACAAACATACAACAATTTGACACTAACATTCGGTGATTGCGACCCCATAAGGATGTCAAATACAATTATATGTACCTAACAATACTTACAAATATAAAATAAAATAAGAATTATTATAAAACTAAATTAGAATAATATTATTCGAAGTTTCAAATCAACGTTTTTTTTTTTTTACATAAGAGTAGGAAACGCCGGCCGTAATGAAATTGGAGAGGTACAATTTATAGGGTTTGATTACCAAACAAGGGGTGCGTATTATGCGTGAGTAGAAGCATTTTACCCACCCTTTCAGCACAAATTTAGGGATCCGTATTATGGATGATAGCCTATTATACATGGGGGTTTACGGTACACAATGAGCTTTTTTTTACGATGAATTCAGAGTAGGTGCCTTCACTTAGTTTTATTCCAGTGTCGGATCATATTAACCTTTCTGGAAAGGTTTATCTTGAGTCCAATTAAGAGATGAGAAAATGTGCCTAGGAATAAATGAGAGAGTAATTAACTGCTACGTAACATCTACTATGGCATTGGTCCCTGAACAATTTATTCTCTGGTGAAAAAGAGACTAAACGCGACGGGAATGTAGTTCTACTGAAGAATACTAATAATATCATAGATATTGAATGTGAGTATCGAGAGTTTTAAGAAAAATAGACACTGCAAGCACGTTCATACTTGCTTGCAATTAGAAAGTTGGAGTTTCTAGGAGTCATAATGAGAAAAGAATGCTTGGAGAATCTAACACTCACAGGGCATATTGAAAGCAATAGAAACAGCGAGAAAGAATGAATAATGTGTTTGAATGAATGGCCCCTAACACGAATACAATAATGGAAGAAAAATGGACAGACGTTACTTATATCAAAATATAGGAAGTTGGAGAGAACCGTGATCACCGAATTTCTGAAGAGACATGGCACTGAAAAGAAGAAGAATCGTCACATTCTTCGTAAATTTATCTACATATTGAAAAATACCGCTTAAAAATGGTGCCAGAAATGAAAGCACAGCAGAAGAAATCCAAATGCATATTCAGGTATTTCGCACGCCTTGGAGTCACCCCACTCCCCGATTGACCATGTCTTCAGGTGGGTAGCCGTATTCATCACGCCTGGTCAATTGCGGACTGGTGAGGCTATTTTAACCCATAATTGAAGGTTTTGAATTCAGAGTTGTCCTTAAACCAGGACCAGTTGCCACCCAATGAAACCAGTTAGCGATACTATTTAAACCATAGCTGTGGGGGAGAAGAAATGGATTTATACGTTTTCCAAGAGCATTTACACGTACTCGATTAGAATTTGAACTCGGCTCTCCGATTCCTTAATCTGAGCTGCTATCCATTGCTCCACTCTGGTGTTTTTGGTGTGTGTGTGTGTGTGTGTGTGTGTGTGTGTGTGTGTGTGTGTGTGTGAGGAGGGGGCAAGTTAATTACACTGAGTTTAGGAAAATATGCAATGTGTAAATAATTTCATTTATTTTACATGACAGTGAAGAATGCAAATCTATCGAATAGACGGCCTTCATGTTAGCACATTGAGATAACTTTCAGCTTTTTAGGAATTGATTAAGACACTTAAAGTATCTGCCATGAATTTAAATGAGACTATTCGCCTTTGAAAGGAACAAACAAGAAAAGTATATTTTCTAACAGTCAGTGTGATTACCGCGGCCATAAAAAAAAAAGATACGGAAAATGAAAAAATAAAGAAGAAATGAAATGAATATAAATCATTTTGTTGCAAAAACATTTATTTTGTCTTCAGTTTGTTTACTAGAATGTAACTTTCAAGTTTATTCAAATATCTATCTATCTATCTATCTATCTATCTATCTATCTATCTATCTATCTATCTATCTATCTATCTATCTCAGTGTAATCATATCTATCTATCTACCTATCTATCTATCTATCTATCTATCTATCTATCTATCTATCTCAGTGTAATCATATCTATCTATCTATCTATCTATCTATCTATCTATCTGTCTCAGTGTAATCGTATCTATCTATCTATCTATCTCAGTGTAATCATATCTATCTATCTATCTATCTATCTATCTATCTATCTATCTATCTATCTATCTATCTATCTATCTATCTCAGTGTAATCGTATCTATCTATCTATCTATCTATCTATCTATCTATCTATCTATCTATCTATCTATCTATCTCAGTGTAGTCATTATCTATCTATCTATCTATCTATCTATCTATCTATCTATCTATCTATCTATCTGTCTGTCTGTCTCAGTGTAATCGTATCTACCTATCTATCTATCTATCTATCTATCTATCTATCTATCTATCTATCTATCTATCTATCTATCTCAGTGTAGTCATTATCTATCTATCTATCTATCTATCTATCTATCTATCTATCTATCTATCTATCTATCTGTCTCAGTGTAATCGTATCTATCTATCTATCTATCTATCTATCTATCTATTTCAGTGTAGTCATTATCTATCTATCTATCTATCTATCTATCTATCTATCTATCTATCTATCTATCTATCTGTCTGTCTGTCTGTCTCAGTGTAATCGTATCTATCTATCTATCTATCTATCTATCTATCTATCTATCTATCTATCTATCTAAGTGTAGTCATTATCTATCTATCTATCTATCTATCTATCTATCTATCTATCTATCTATCTATCTATCTGTCTCAGTGTAATCGTATCTATCTATCTATCTATCTATCTATCTATCTATCTAAGTGTCGTCATTATCTATCTATCTATCTATCTATCTATCTATCTATCTATCTATCTATCTATCTATCTGTCTGTCTGTCTCAGTGTAATCGTATCTATCTATCTATCTATCTATCTATCTATCTATCTATCTATCTATCTATCTATCTATTTCAGTGTAGTCATTATCTATCTATCTATCTATCTATCTATCTATCTATCTATCTATCTATCTATCTATCTATCTATCTATCTATCTATCTCAGTGTAATCATTCATATCTATCTATCTATCTATTACGACAGAATTTATACAAATATTCTAATCTTTTTATCTTGATGCACATACGATCTTCAACTAGATCTGCGGCGACATATGCACACAGCCCTAAAAAACATAAATTGCATTCAGCTGCGTTTTCTGTCATGAAATTGAAAAATGCATTTGACAAGAAACAAAATAAATGAAAAAAGAAAACATTATTTATATAAATAAATGGGAATGTCAGTGTTTCAGTGAGTCAACCTTTTTCAACTTTTCTCTTAGAGGCCCCGTAGCCTAATATACTATTTTGGAATCAGGCTGTTGTGAATATGGATTAACTCCCCTTTGATAATCCAAGCTATAAACGCTGTACATTTCCGCTTGTCAAGTAGACGAGTAGTAAGATTCTTAATTGAATAAAAGATTACTAGACAGAATCTCTTGTCCTGTTTTCATTACAATTTATTCAATTAAGAATCTTACTACTCGTCTACTTGACAAGCGGAAATGTACAGCTTTTATAGCTTGGATTATCAAAGGGGAGATAATCCCTATTCACAACACAGGCCAACTTCGTAAGCAAATTAAAAACATTCCGGGCCGGATCCAGACCCCCAATCCTGAAATTCTCGATTCCCAATTTTCATTACTGCGATTTTTTCGGTGACTTTTTTACGTAATTTTTTGCGTCGAATTTTTTTGTACGATAACAATTTTTATAATTTGCAAATAAATTTGGGAATAATCGAAATTAATTGCGAAGGTCAGCCATGAAATAAAAATAATACTTTGTACGGAAAGTAAGGACCTACGTACATCAAATTGTCTTTAAATTAAATAGGGGCAGAACAATTTTCGTTGAAATATTAAAAGGTAAGCTTGAATATTAATGCAATATATAAATGCAGCAGTATGCCTTGCAAAAAGAAATCTCGGCCAGACTGCAATCAAAATAGCCAAGGCTGTAGCGAGGAAAAGAGAGTCCTCTGCAAATGAAAACTCAAATCAAACGGTAGCCAGGAGAGCTTCCAATGCTAAGAATACGCAAAGACCTTGATACTCTCAAACGTATGAACAATACTTACAAATATAAAATAAAATAAGAATTATCATAAAACTAAAATAGAATAATATTATTCTATGTTTAAAACCATTTTTAATAAGAGTAAGAAACGCTGGCCGTAATGAAATTAGAGACGTACAATTTATAAGGTTTGATTAACAAAAAAGGGGTGCGTATTATGCTTGAGTAGATGCATTTTCCCACACTTTCAGCACAAATCTAGGGATCCGTAATATGGATGAAGGCCTATTATACATGGGGATTTACGGTGCACAATGAGCTTTTTTTTTCGATGGATTCAGGGTAGGTGCCCTCCAGATCATATTAACCCTTCTGAAAAGATTTATCTTGAGTCCAATTAAGAGATGAGAAAATGTGCCTAGGAATAAATGAGAGAGTAATTAACTGCTACGTAACATCTACTATGGCATTGGTCCCTGAACAATTTATTCTCTGGTGAGAAAGTGACTAAACTTGTCTGGAATCTAGTTCTACTGAAGAATACTAATAATATCATAGATATTGAATGTGAGTATCGAGAGTTTTCAGCACAAATTTAGGGATCCTTATTATAGATGAAGAAACCTCTTCAGAAGCAAGCTCAATTGCGACCCGATAGGGCGTCTTTGAAGATACTAATAAATATATACAGGATGCCATGGATAAATTGTCTGCTACACGGCGCAATAATGAAAATATCACTGACATATCATTTTAACAGATATATTTACCTAAATTATACAAAAATATCTTGAAATACTAAAGAGTAAAAGGCTTTCAATTTATTCGAAATTTATAACATAAATATGTTATAAAATCACTACAAAAATAGCCATTTTGTTTCAACACTTCTGGTGTCTTATCAAGTGATGTTGTTGATTCTAGTATTTGTTGGTTATTGGAATTTATTCCGTATACACCAATCCTATACCTGGGTATACATACATACATACATATATATATATATATATATATATATATATATATATATATATGTGTGTGTGTGTGTGTGTGTGTGTGTGTGTGTGTGTGCGTGCGTGCGTGTGTGTGTGTGTGTGTGTGTATAAGGCTGTAACACTAATATTTCATGGTTATAATTTATTACATTGGAATCGTAATCACGATCCAACAAATCAGACCTACAAATTCAAAAATGAAATCGGCAAATATATCTCCCGGTATATAAAAAAGATATATATTGTATTTATATATAATATTTTATAATTACATTTTCCGATTTCTTTTTGAATTTGTAGGTCTGATGAATTGGATCATGATTATGATTCCAATGTAATAAATTATAACCAATGGATATTAGTGTTTCAGCCTTTTATATTATATTCTTGCTCTGTCCTGGACATTGAGCTGTACCTGGATTCTATCCTCTTGGAAATATATGTATATATATATGATGAAAATGTGAAAAAGACAAAGCAAAATCCGAATATGTGAGTTTACTGTTTTTATTTTGTTTTGTTTTTGTTATTCTGTCGACGAAACTGAAATTCTAAAATAAAAAAATTCTAAAATAAAAAAATTCTAAAATTTTCTGTTTCTGACCAGTCCTGTAAATATTGTCTCTTCATCTAACTTAAATCTAATATAAATATGTCTCCATTAACCATGTCCTGAAGAAGGTCTATTTGACCGAAACGTCTGACGTCGACAGAATAACAAAAACAAAAACAAAATAAAAACAGTAAACTCACATATTCGGATTTTGCTTTGTCTTTTCCACATTTTCATCATACCGTCGGATCTACATCCACACATTTGCTTACACACACACACACACACACACACACACACACACACACACACACATATATATATATATATATATATATATATATATATATATATATATATATATATATATATATATAAACGGAAGAACAGTAAGATATATAATCCGGTGTTCTTACTAATATTTTTTTTATTTTTACAAAACAGTGCTCAATGTAAATTTACAGAGCATAAATATTATAAATTAACTGATAAAAAATATGTTTTTTCGCTACACAGTAATAACCATGTTTCAATGCTTTTGATTTAATTATAAAACTAAATTTGAAGTTTTTAGCTTCCATTTTTTAAACATGGTTATTACTGTGTAGCGAAAAACCATATTTTATATCAGTTAATTTATTATATATATATATATATATATATATATATATATATATATATATATATATATATATATATATGAGACCTTGCCATCTTCTGAGTCAATTCTCCCGTGGGTGTGAGGGTGGTTCTCGTGCAGTCCTTTTTTAATCTGCGCATACATTTGGTTCGGATCAAACTGAACAGGTCGTCCAGAACGCGGAGAGCTGTGAGTTCGAACTTTCCCTCCTTGAAATGAGAAAAACATTTCTGTGACATTCTGTCTTTAATGATGTCAACTACGTACATGTTACAAATTTCTTTAAGAGAAGCTGGGCTGATCTCATCAAGAAAACTCAACTGAAAATTTTGTTGCTCTTTTCAAAAGGAGTAACAATTTGATATCTAAATCCAGGATTAACTTACTCCTGTTGGAGGAATCTGTCTCTGATTGACCATGCCTTCAGGAGAGAAGTCGTACACACTATGCTTGGCCAAGTAAGGGTTGGTGAGACTATTTAACCTATAGTAGAGGTGGCTAGACGTTAGCTATGGGGATTTCATCCGCTCTGTAACAGATCTTGTCCATTTTGTGCTGCTGCGGTTCCACTTAGACCCTTACCAGATAGGGTCTTGTGGTTGAGCCGATTTAGTCGCCGACCTGTTAATCACTCATGTCTTGAGTTCAGAGTTGTCCTTTTCCTACACTGCTTGTCACTCAAGGCTATAGGACCCAGTCTGTCCGGCTATTTACCCATACCTAGGAGAAGGAATGATGGATTCATAACTTTCCAAAGGTTATTTGCGGCTAATTGAATATAACGAACCCGACTGGAATTTGAACTCCGAGGTACTATCGATTACTCCACCGTGCCTCCTGATAATAACTTGATAACTGGCTACTCTCGCTTACAATACAGATGTATTTAACATCTGTATTGTAAGCGAGAGTAGGAGAATTAGAAATTCAAGGAAAAAGAGATTAACATGACGATGGTGTTTTTGGCTATGCTAAAATCTTGAAGATGGTTCTGAACATATGAGGGCTCTTGTCATCACTCAATATCCAGTGATAATGCAGTGATTATCCATTGATAATCCAGTGATTATCTAGTTAAAATCCAGTGATAACCCAGTGATTATCCAGTGATAATCTACAGACATCTGGTAGGAAAGGGCAAATGCATGAAACTAAACATTTTTTTAACTTTAGATAACGGAGATAGAATTTAAAGATCCTAACCCTTCGGGCTAAGATGAAGAACTTGTCCCGTCCTCGGTATGCCGATAAACTATATCCGGCAGCAAGACCTCTAATCGGCAGCCCTTGAGGAATGTGGAACAACCTCATAATTGCTGTTGTTCCCAGGTCTAGCCTGACTCGGGGTGCTCGAACCTGTTAGTGTCCCAGCTGTGGGCAAATAGTTAACCCAAAAACTGGGGCTAAACACTATGAAAGTACAAAAATAGATTTTTGTAGTAAAAGTACCAGCAATACATTTTTAGAAAAAATATTACCAGCAATGCATTTGACACTCGACAAAAAAAAAACTTTTTACAAAAATACGTCAATGAAACCTGCTCTTCAAATTGATTCCTTGCAAAGAATACATATTCTATTCATACGAACCTATCCGGCATTAAATAACCAATTGAGGTTGATATGCCGTAAAATAAACCAAACTAAACCGAAGAACTTAAGTGAATGTAATCGATTCGACTGGAATTCGTACTCGGTTCTCTGATTCCTGAATCCGTACCTAGCGTCCAACTGAAACAGTGAAATGTATAAATTCTGCATTAAGGGTTACCGGTAAGTTAAGGTTTAGTTTCCAATAACGATTGGTCTTACTACATTCCACTTCCTCATGAAGTCCATTCCACACAGGGGTTGAAAAGACAGACAAGCACTTTTGTCATCTGCCTAAATAGATTATTCTCTATATGAGGTAAAAGGATTTGTTTGATTATTAATTATATATTTAAGACATTTTTATGTTTAACATTCTTTTTATAGATACAAGTATTTAAGTAAATGCTCTGTTTATAATAAACAGTATTAAATAACATTTACCGGCCTGAATGTACGAGAAATTTTCATAGAAAATATTCGACCTCCGACAGGAATCGAACCTGTATCCTATACGGAACCGTCATATAGCCTGACGTGCCGTAACCGTTTCGGCCACAAAGGATCGTTCGGTTGGCAAGGTCGAATTTACTACTTATAAACTTCAATCTTCCATGAATCTCTCACGCACATTCATAACTCATAGGCGCAAAACACTAATATTCCATGGTTATAATTTATTGCATTGGAATCACTGTACGAGTTATAAGAAGAACAGTGAGTTCGAATCTCATTGTCTTCGCAGCAACTCAGAAGACATATTGAATGAAGAACCCTCTTCAGAAGCAAGCTCAATTGCGACCCGATAGGGCGTCTTTGAAGATACTAATAAATATATACAGGATGCGATGGATAAATTGTCTGCTACATGGCGTAATAATGAAAATATCACTGACATCTCATTTTAACAGATATATTTCCTAAATCATACAAAAATATCTTGAAATACTAAAAGAGTAAAATGTTTTCAATTTATTCGAAATTTATAACATAAATATGTTATAAAATCATTACAAAAATAACCATTTTGTCTTATCAAGTGATGTTGTTGATTCTAGTATTTGTTGGTTATTGGAATTTATTCCGTATACACCAATCCTATACTTGGGTATACATACATACATACATATATATATATATATATATATATATATATATATATATATATATATATATATATATATATATATATGTGTGTGTGTGTGTGTGTGTGTATATATATATAAGGCTGAAACACTAATATTCCATGGTTATAATTTATTACATTTGAATCGTAATCACGATCCAACAAATCAGACCTACAAATTCAAAAATGAAATCGGCAAATATATCTCCCGGTATATAAAAAAATATATATTGTATTTATATATAATATATTATAATTACATTTTCAACCTGCTTAATGGGCTTGCGTATAGATATGACAGACGAGTGACTGGAGGGAGAGTAAAGGGTCAAACATTGCTATAAAGGAAAGAGTAGTGAGCTGCTATTGCATATCTAATGGCAGTGAATTACTGGACAACTTTCTTCACAGATGGAGAGGAGATTTGAAGCAAGAGAGATGTGACTCTACAGAAGGATGTTCAGAATGCTGTACGGAATATGTGAGCAATGAAATTTCAAGCAAAACAGAGAGTAGAAGGATGGATACTTCTATTCTGTTTACTAAGTATCACAAAGAACGAGTTAAGATCTCTCGGACAGATAATAAAGAAAACGGGCTTGAAGAACTTGACATTCACAGGATATACTGAGGCAGAAGAGGAGATCGAAACACAGGTTAATCTATAGAACAAGTTTTATTGAATGAATAATAAGGGAGAAACGTTGCTTGGGGCTATAAATGTGACATTTTCACAACATTCTCTGTGGTTGAACATGTGATTGGAAAGAGATTTTAACGACCACTGTCGTTCTTCCGTAATCGGAAGAGTCGGTTGCGTCATAACGTTAGTTTCCGCGGCTTTCGTGAGTTCAGTTGGACCGTCTTTGCTTCTTACTGAAAATCAAATTAGCAAATATCATTTATCTGAAAAACTGATTTCACTAAAAACGTTAGATCGTATCTTCATTTCAGGACATATCTTGTATTTTGTAATAGCAACGTAGTTACCCTGTGCCTTTTCTATAAATACTTTCATGGTAATTTTTTTAGCATTTCACCCCAATCTAGTTACCCGAAGGGGTTACAGAGAGTGATAGCAAGAGTAAAGAGGGGTGCTGTGAGGGTGTTGTAAAGAGTTGTGAGGCGTCTTGTTGAGGCATGGTGCCTCAAGAAGAATATTTCCATTGACTGTGTGTTGTATCCTTAAAAAGCTTACAAACAGGCAAAGGTGGTAATCAAGTGGAAGGAACAGCAACACAGGCGTAAATGGAAGAAAGTGAGGTTTATTGTAAAAGTGAATAAACTACTGAAGACAGAGAGTCGACTAACACTTCCGGAAGCCAGTCAGACTGACAGACAGATTCTCGTATGTCCTACATATATTACCGATATAGTCAGTCCACAATAGGTAATAGGGAGAGTAGAAAATTCCAGTATAAAGAAAGCAAGTTAGAGGAAGGGAGTTCCACTGCCGGGAAGTGTGAGAGAAGAAGCTGTTGGAGCAGTTACATTTAACTGTATCGACAGTGAAAGGGTGGGACCGAAATGCCAACCTAGTAGTACGCTTAAATTAATGGATTCTAGGTACCAGTGAAAGTAACTCGTCTGAGCAGTTGCTATGAAAATACTTTTAGAAAAGGCAGAGGGAATCCACATCACGTCTGTGAGAAAGTGACTGTAGTCTAGATGCCTTGTGAGGACCTATCACATTGCATATCCATCTTTGGAATTTGTCGAGACCCTCGAGATGGACAGCGGCAGCAACAGACCATATATGGCAACAGTATTCAGTGCAAGGACGAATAGTAGATATGGAGGATGGAATCAGACGAGAGAAAGCTTCTGGCGCGACACAGAGAACCGACTTTCCTTGAGGTAGATGAAGCTATTGATTCAATGTAGTTGTTCCACCTCTGGTCAGTGTACAATGTGAGACCAAGAAGTCGCAGAGAGACGCTTTCGTGGATGTGAGCATTGTTCTGATTAACTTTCCGCTCTGGTACCTAGACTTTATCACTTTAAGTTCAGTATTATATTGGTGGCAAGGTCTCATCATCTTACAGTTGAAATGGCTAAATATAAGTGTAAGTTCTACGCAAACGGTTGTTTCTCACGTACTTCTCGCTTGTGGAACTCTCTTCTGGCTTCTTGATTTCTAGTCAACATTGATCTTCAAAAATTTAATTGCAATGTCAATCGTTATCTTTAGTTTTCTTAAAATTTTGTTCTTTTATTGTTCTTTCTCCTTAATAGTATATTTTCTCATATTCTTTAATACTCAGTAACTCCTTGCGTCTTGGCTTTATTGCCTTACTTGGGATGATATGATTAAAGAAATAATTTAGTTTACTTACTAATTTACTTCTTACAATAATTCGTACTTGGTACGTTCTAAAGAAATGGCAGAAAAAGTTGAAAGAAGTGCCGTGGTTGGGTGTCGGCAGCGTGCATATCAAACTCTAGAAATCTCGGATTTGAAATAGATTTTCTTTGAAATTTTCCGAAGTCAAAGCTCATAGAAGCAAAGACGGCGAAAAAAGACGAAGATGGGCAGTCAATCACTTCATTTACAGGATTGTAGCTGTCGGTTGCAAGTAGAAGAGAGTTCCAGGAAGAAAGGGTGCAGAAGCTATAGTAATACAAGGAGCAAGTATCACGTGACGACTTGATAGTTAACCAAACTTTGGCAAGTGATTCCCATTCAAAGAATTGGCAGAAGTATATTCCGTTTGATGTTGATCTCCCCTTGGGCGCTCTCCTTTTTAGGAGTTACGAATCGATGAAGTCGTACTCCCACCTCTACTCTTACTGCTCCCACTCCGACGAGCGCAGTTTCCTTTCATTGTTTGTCCCTTCCTTGATCTATTCATTCATTCATTCATTCATTATTCCTTTGTTTGTTATTTATTAATAAGAATTGTTTTGCTATTTCTATCGTATGCGATTTACTCTCGACTTTATGTTGAACGTAATTTAGTGCAAATTCACACACACACACACACACACACACACACACACACACACACACACACACACACACACACACATATAGAGGCAGATTTTTTTCCCGCAGTAGGTTGCCATTTCGTTCTGCGGAAGACCAGTTGCCATCCAAGACTACAGAACCCGGTCTCTCCTGCTATTTACCTATAGCTGGTGGTGGGTGGAGAAGAAAAGGATTCATACCTTTCCTATGGGTATTAGCACATAAGTGAATCTAATGGATCGACTGGAATTCGTTCTCGGTTCTTCGTTATCTCATTTCTCGACGCCATACGTTACACCACCCGCACATCCTCTCCAATGAAATGGAGGCAGTAGTAGCAGTAGAGTAGTTTTTCAATGAACAAACAGTAACACGCTTAGGCGATCATGTATCTTTCGATACATGACTGACGAGGCAGATTTTTTTTCCACAGTAGGTTGCCATTCTCTCTGCGGTAGACCAGTTGTCATCCAAGGCTATTGAACCCGGTCTGTCATGCTATTTACCCTTAGCTGAAGGGAGAAGAAGAAGATTCATACCTTTCCCACTTCTATAAGAAACAGCTTAGAACCTTCTTCTTTTATGTGTTGTGTCCTTTTAGGTTGTGGGCGGTCATGGCCCTCCTCAATGGTAATTTTCCAAACGTAGATTAGATGTGGCACAAATCCTATAGTATGTGGACATCCAATTAGGAACGAACTTACTATTCAGCCGTAATTTTGCTTACAAGATAAGCTTATTAACCATTACACCACATTGAGGTGATATATGTTAGAGTTTCGAACCGAACCCTGTATTTCGTCCACGGGGGTAGATTGTTCTAATTCCACATGCCATGCCTTTTTCTGGATATCTCAGTTTCGGTTAGTTGAACTTGGTATCTCAAATCTCCAAGTTTTTGTTCCCTCTATTGTGGCCAGGTATTGAACTCACAACTTGGGTCAAATCACTTGATTACTTCACTTTATCTACTGGACCATATGTCAAGGAATTAATTTTAGGGGCTTATAAACCTAATTTCTCAGTAACTATTTTATACCAGAGATCATATTATAATTTTTGTTTTTGTTTCTTTTTTCTTTTTCTCGAACTCTGTATTACTGGTTCCCATGTCGATGCTTGGCCGGCATAGGACATTTTTGTGGCCTGAAGAAGGCTGCAATATACAACGGCCGAAACGTCTTGAATATGACAATTAAGATGAGGACAAGAGTCTGAACAATGCAAATAGTGTACATAGTTTCAATGCCTCATATTAGAAAAATAGACAGAAGTGTTTAATTTAATTTAATATTTAAGTAAAAAAAACATTAATATTTCATAATTTTAACCATTAATTTTGTTTGCAAGTCAATAAATACCACATCTATTATCATTTAAAGAGTGAGCACATTTTGGGGGATAGACGGTATATTTGAAAGCATGAAAATGTTTTTTTGTTTTTTCCAGAGTTTTACTACAATGCTAATCTAATTTTCCACAACTAAAACACTTCTGTCCTTATTGTATATGTATATATATATATATATATATATATATATATATATATATATATATATATATATACACTCTACGGTAGCCTCAGGCGATTTTTAAAAACCTTTTAAACCAGAAATCCGGAGTCATAAGTCCTTGCTTGTATATAAGAAAATGTTTCTTAAGTGTATATGAGGCTGGATTATAAAGGTAATTTAACCCCCCACTGATGCACTTACTATACATTTGCTTTTCTTTCCTTCCCCCTTCTTCTTCTCTTTTTCTTCTTCACACCCTCCTCCTCCTTTTTACACTCAACGTCGTGCGTTTGTGTATTTATTTTTGAAAACAATAATGTAGCGTTCTTTAGTTAAAAAAAAGCGTTAAGAGGTCATTTGATAAAAAAATCACCTGAGGAGACCGTAAGGTTGAAACCAAGGTAACAGATTCAACTGATCTCCTGATTTTTAAAGTTAAAAGCTCTACGTTATTTTTATTTTATTTTATTTTTCACACGTGTATTGAGTATTTTAATGATTCGACTCTGATCATTAACTTTATGAATATATAATAGTATGCTTTTCTCTCTCTCTCTCTCTCTCTCTCTCTCTCTCTATATATATATATATATATATATATATATATATAATAGTATGTATATATATATATATATATATATATATATATATATATATAATAGTATGTATTTATATATATATAATATATTTATATATATAATAGTATGTATTTATATATATAATAGTATGCATTATATTTATCATTTTTACCACTAGCCTTCGGCCGGAATTTAGGCTGGCTCTCGTGGTGGCGTTTTATGCCTTCAGCCTTTTACTTTCAGCGTCCTAAGTACGTAAAATTTATAAGAATTTAGAAATAATAAAATTATTTTATCTTTATTCGACACCATAATTCGGCATAATCTTTCTTCGAATACGCAACCGATCTCCGTAGTTTGTTTGCATTTATTTGGTGCGCAGTTTTTCTTTTCTTTTAAAATCAGCATTCTTTATGATCCTTTCACATAAAGTCACTCTTAAAAGACATTAGGGAACTCGAACTTGGTAATATTTCGAATACGTCACAGTAGGCGTGCTAGAAAAAGAAAAAGAAACATAGGAGCAGCGTAAAGTGCTCGGCTTAAGTTTTAATTAGCTATTAATATTATCTATAAATATCAATTGCAACTGCAACGAAAACGAAATTAAAATTAAATCTTTAATAAAGAATTGTTTCTTGTTAACATTTCATTGTTTGTTTTTTGGGAGTTTTATATCAACCACTATGGGTTATTTTTGCCAGATCCAGTATCTACTAGATATATCAAAAACGTATAGCTGGCAACATCATTGTTTCAAAAACGTATAGCTGGCAACATCATTGTTTCAAAAACGTATAGCTGGCAACTGTTTCAAAAACGTATAGCTGACAACATCATTGTTTCAAAAACGTATGACTGGCAACATCATTGTTTCAAAAAAGTTTAGTTGGCAACATCATTGTTTCAAAAACATATAGCTGGCAACATCATTGTTTAAATTTTTTTCTACTGATTGACCATAAGCCACTGCTTCCGATCACATTTTAGGGGTAAGGTGTTAGTATATTTAGTGTAGGGTTTGGATGGGAAAGTTAATTGTAAGTTGTAGTTGTTTTGGGATGGGTTAGATGTGATGGAGCATGACATGAGCAGCCGATTGATCGGATCGACGGCCTTTTGGTTGGACGTAGTTTATCGTCATACCCAGGACGCGGATGTAGTTTATCGTCATACCCAGGACGCGGATGTAGTTTATCGTCATACCCAGGACGCGGATGTAGTTTATCGTCATACCCAGGACGCGGATGTAGTTTATCGTCATACCCAGGACGCTTTTAACATTTCACTCTGTTCGATATTTAAATTTAATTTTAACTGAGTTATTTAATTTTTAGTCGCGTACAACTACAGTACCTGCTAATTCAGTTTGTTTATGTTTCGCCGAGATCGAAAAACAGGCGGACACACGTACATTGCGTTACACACACACACACACACACACACACACACACACACACACACACACACACACACACACACACACACACATATATATATATATATATATATATATATGTATATACAGGGTGTCCATAAAGTGTCTTTACAATTAAAAAAATATTACAAAACCAAATGAACAGACAAATACGTGGAAAATGTTACAAAATGAGGAGTAGATATTGAAGTTTTTAACTAATTTAATCCATCGCTATATGGGCACCATTAGTTGCACGAAGCACATGAAGACGTTGTGAATATGCCAATAAAGATGAGGATGACAGTCCGAATGATATAAATAGGGTAAATAGTTATTATACATAATCTGAGAAATATAGACAGATTTCAACAATTGCTGAGTTATATAATATCGTATTTTGTATTGTCGTCCTGGGTATGACGATAAACTACATCCGGTAGCAAGGTGGGAGGTATTCAGAAGAGTGGAACCATCTCTAAATTGCCGTTGCTCTCAGGTTCTCTCTGACTCCGGGTGGTAGCAACTGTTAGGTTCCCACCTATGGGCAAATAGCTAACCGCCAAACTTAGCGCAAAACACTGTGAACATATAAAGATACATTTTAGATAGTGAAAATACCAGCAATGCATTTTCATAGTAAAAAATTATCCGCAATACATTCTTGAAGAAAAAAAATTACCAGCAATAAATTTTTGAAAAAACAAAAACAAAAACAAAAAACAGCAGCAATAAATTTTTGAAAAAAAACAAAAACAAAAACAAAAAACAGCAGCAATAAATTTTTGAAAAAAATAACAGCAATAAATTTTAAAAAAATACCAGTAATAAATTTTTGAAAAAAAAAACAAAAAACAGCATCAATAAATTTTTGAAAAAAAAAACAAAAAAAAACAGCATCAATAAAGTTTTGAAAAAAAAACAAAAACAAAAAACAGCATCAATAAATTTTTGAAAAAAAAAACAAAAACAAAAAACAGCATCAATAAATTTTTGAAAAAAACAAAACCATAAAACAGCATCAATAAATTTTTGAAAAAAAAACAAAAACAAAAAACAGTATTAATAAATTTTTGAAAAAGAACAAGAACAAAAAACAGCATCAATAAATTTTTGAAAAAAAACAAAAACAAAAAACAGCATCAATAAATCTTTGAAAAAAAAAACAAAAAAAACAATAAACAGCATCAATAATTAAAAAAAAACAAAAATAAAAAACAGCATCAATAAATTTTTGAAAAAAAAACAAAAACAAAAAACAGCATCAATAAATCTTTGAAAAACAAAACAAAAACAAAAACAAAAAACAGCATCAATAAATTTTTGAAAAAAAAAACAAAAAGAAAAAACAACATCAATAATTTTTTGAAAAAAAAACAAAAACAAAAAACAGCAGCAATAAATTTTTGAAAAAAAAAACAAAAACAAAAAACAGCAGCAATAAATTAAAAAAAAAAACAGCAATAAATTAAAAAAAAAATTCCAGTAATAAATTTTTGAAAGAAAAAAAAGTAGTAATGGTCAACCAGACTAGCCTCGATTCATCCACATCGAGGCGTCCATATTCTGCCTTGGTCGACCTGAGGGTCAACATTAACTGGGACAACCTGATCTGGGCATGTAGTTACTCCCAAGGCCGCACCGAGGTAGTGCGGATGCTTGAGAGAGGTTTTAATTAGCCCGCGAATCATGTATATTGCGTGCAAGTTTCAGTATATATTCATATATATCAGTAGGAAGATCATCCAATAATTTCCACACAATATGGCTTACGCAAAACACATAAGCACAGCATACCCATTAGGTATATCGTACTCAGCATCAACAGCCTCACGCAACCACGAATTAACCAAAGCGATAGCAAAACTCTTAAACCTTTCCTAGGTACCATCAATCCAATAGATTTTAAACACTCTGGTGATTTAAACCAAAGACTAAAAACGCATATATAAAAAACAAAATTATGGCAAGTTTATTGTAACCAAATATCAAAAAGTGCTTTAACGTCCTTAGAATCAACCTTACGAAATCTAAAGAAAAATCGTCATATAGCTTGACGTGCTATACCATATGGAATACAAACTCTCTCCTTCCGGGCAGAGAGGATCCCCAGACGAGGCTATGTCGAAGGGCAGAGTCTCGTCTTGGGAAACAGCTACCCGACGTCGTTTTATACTGGTGTTTACGGGGAATTTTTGGCCGAACCTACGAGCTCGGATACCCCACATTAAATTTGGCCTTGTAACAAATCTGACCTCATGGAGCGGTTGGTAGATATCCTGCAGTTGAAGATTCGTCTCCAGCTGTGCTGGTCAAACTCTCTGTCTCCGAGTAGACGAGGCTATCTCGAAGGGCAGTCTCGTGTCGGGAAACAGCTACCCCGCTACGGCGTCTACGGGGAATTTTTGCCCGAGCCTACGTGCTCGGATACCCCACATTAAATTAGGCCTTGTGCCACCTCTGACCGTCTGGGGCGGTTGTAGATATCCTGCTGTTGGAGATTCGTCTCCAGCTGTGCTGGTCAAACTCTCTGCCTCCGGGCAAAGAGGATCCCTAGACGAGGCTATGTCGAAGGGCAAAGTCTTGTCTCGGGAAACAGCTACCCGACCCCGTTTATACGGTATCTATGGGGAATTTTTGGGCGAACCTACGGACTCGGATAACACACATCAAAAATTCGGCCTTGTGCCATACCTAACCGCGTGGGGTGGTTGGTAGATATCCTGCAGTTGAAGATTCATTGTGGAATTCACTTGACTCACTTCTAGCAGTTGACTACTTTTCCCACGCGCCGCTGGCGAATCTTATATGTGTTGTTCTTGTCCTAAGTATTATCGTTCATTACCAACCTTCGTTTGATTATCCTATTTAGTAACCTTCCCTCGGTTACAATACTAACAAAATTTTCCTTTCTCTTAATACTTTGCTTAGATTTTGGAAGGCTTCTTTTACTATTCCAATGTGTCTTCGGATTTCGGTGTTGCAATTTCCGTCTCCTGTAAAATCACATCCCAGATATTTAAATTTGTAATTTGCATTTTGAGCGCATCTTCCAGTTTATGTTTATTCCTTTCTTCTCACTTTCCTTCACTGCATTCTGTACGAGCTTTTGTAGTTTCATTTCTGCTATCAATACTTTTTCATCTGCATATCTATATCCTATATTGTTATGGTTGTGGTCCCCCCTAATGAATCCTGGTAGGACTTTTAATTCTCTCAGAATTGCTTCGCTGTATAGGTTGAATCGTATCGTATCGGCATCCGTCCGTCTCGGGAGACGATGGAGTAGCGCTGCAGTGCGCTACGAACCTGGGCGGGATGTATGGGGAACTAGGGCTGCCCGGACGTCTAGTTCCCCCTCTCGGCCTTGTTAGTAGAGTCCAAAGGAGAGGATGAACCAATACAGTTTGGTACCAGCGCGGCTGCAGGAGTTGCCGGAAGGTAGCACAGAGTGCCGTCCATCCGCTTTAGGGGCTCCACTCCGGATTTGTGTAGGGTTTACTCCTTAGCTTTTTCTTCTCCCGAAGATTTCCACAAGGCAGTGGAGCTATTTAACCCATAGCTGGGATTTGGTTCATGAGCACCAGGGCATGTCCACACACCGGTGAGTCTGCATGTCGCATGTTAAGAGGGCCAAACTCCTCCTCCGTCCCATGTAGTTTAGCCCGAGTCAGCAAGGTGCTCGGTTGCCATGTGTGGCCACGAGGAGGCACTACGTAGGGCTTGCTGATGGAGAGGCTATATACTGGCAGGGGAAGACTTACGCACTCGGCTCCCCTTTTCGCATTGCTGCTAGCCAGCGGCGGTAGCTGAAAGCGAGAAGCGACAAGCACTACTACTACAGACTACCACACTAGACACATCACAATAGTCGTTGAGATACACATAGGTTGAATAAGTCCGTAGAAAAGACACATCCTTGTCATGCAGACTGTCTATTTTTGCATATCTACTGAACTCATTTTCTATCCGTATGCAGCCGGTTTGCTGCTAGTACAGGTTCTTGGTTATTCTAATATCCTTCTCAAATATGTCAATGTTGCTGAGTACTTCTATAGATATTTGTGGCATATTTTAATGAAACGCCGTACAAACAGCAAAAATGATATGTGCCGCTTATGAAGATGGTGCTATACCTGAAAATACTGTTAGTGGAAATTTTGAAGACAGAAGACGTCCTTTGCTTCATCTATAAAACACAGGTACACGCCCTTCTGCATTTGTATTGCTCTTTATGATAATATTCTGAGTATAAGTATCTGTCTATAGGGCACGGTGGATAAAGGTGTTAGTTAGATCTAGTGACAGGACCCAAAGAGTGTGAGTTCAATACCCGGTTAATGCAGTGGAGAACTTGGAGAGGGGAATTAACAGGAGATAACTGATAACAGACATCCATTAGACATGGCACGTGGAACTAGAACCCCAGTGAGCGAAATAAAGGGTGCAGTTCGACATTCCAACCACCCGAAGAAGGTATATATAATCTTGTGTTTGTCACTAACAAATTCTGTATTGTTTGGCCAGCTCGTTTTACATAGGCCTAAAATATTGACATGTAACCTGTTCATTTCCGGTTTTATATTTTCTAATTGGTCGCAGTAGTTTAATGTCTAATATTCAGGGAATAATTTTTGTTTGACGTGAACAGTAGTTTAATTTATAGAAAATATTGAGCACTTTAGGAAATTTGAAGATAGATTTATGTCTTTCGTTTTTCATGTTTTTTTCTTTTTCTATTGTCTTTGTTTTTGTATGTTTTCTCCTTTGCCAGGATTCGTATTCTCCTCTCTTTCTGCCCCTTTCCACTCCTCTCTCTCTATCTCTCTCTCTACACACACACACACACACACACACACACACACACACACATACATATACACACATGCACTCTCTCACACACACATACATATATGCGTGTGTCTGTAAGTATTTGTGTATGCACGTATGTGTAGTTTTACAGAGATATTGGTAAATCTAAAAAAGAAAAAAAACGAAACGCTTATCACTTATCGCTTTTAGCATTCAAAATAGGAAGTGTCACATTTTATTTATATATAGGATATATTTCAAAGCGTGGAACCTATTTCTTAGACATCGCCAGCCTTAGCTATTATTTGTTCTTATCAAAGGTTGCTGTGCACTTAAGACGCAAGTACTTTATCAATGAAGAATAAAACGAGAGCCAATAAATACAACGGAATGAACTTTGTTTGTAGAGATCAAAAAGATGGCAAAGTGTGGCGGGAATTTTTTTTTTTATCTTCAACTGTACTTATACATTAGATTCCAATTTTATCAACCTCAAATGTTTTACGGTTATTTTATTAACTGAATAAACTCTCAGGTTAAACAATAAAAACGCATCTAATTCGTTCATTTAAGTTAATTATAAAGTTTGTTAAAGTACAAATTACGGATTACTATATTGCTACGAAAACTAGCTCCTAATAGTCATACTGATGCTGTAAATAATAATAATAATAATAATAATAATTATAATAATAATAATAATAAAAATAATAATAATAATAATAATAAAAATAATAATAATAATAATAATAATAAAAATAATAATAATAATAATAATAATAATAAAAATAATAATAATAATAATAATAATAATAATAATAATAATAATAATAAAAATAATAATAATAATAATATTACGAAGGGCTTTATGACCCACACTTTACGAAGGGCTTTATCTATGTAAATTTTTTTTGTCAGTAGATAGTGTCATAATGCCATTTCTAACCTTAGGTCACTGGGCGGGACCCGGAAAGAAATGTGTACACTCCAGAAATCAAAGGAAATAAAAATAATAATAATAATAATAATCGGCCAGACATCGTGATCAAAGACCACAAAAAACAGAATGTGCTTTCTTATTGATATGACAGTCTCTACAGATTGTAATGTATCAAGGATCTTGTGGTGGATATCGCAAAAATGGGGCACATGAGGACATCAATATTTTCAGTTGTAGTTGGATCCCTCGGATTGAATTGGAAAAGGTTCCAATAGACTACTTTAAGGAATTACTGTTGGCCCATGCCTTAAAGAAATACAAATAATTGTACCCACAAGTACAGCTCTCACTTTACAAAGAGCTTTATTATTTTGTATAATCTGTGTGATTTTAGTTATTTTTTTTCTTTTACTCAAATTTTCAGAGGAAAATGTCACGAAGCCATTTCTGACCTTAGGTCTCTAGTTCGGTCCCAGATGGAAATGTGTGTACAAAAGAAATCCAAAGAAGAACAACAACAACAACAAAAATTACTACTACTACTACTACTACTACTACTACTACTACTACTACTAATAATAATAATAATAATGATAATGATAAGGAGGCACGGTGGAATAATAGATAGCGGCTCGGATTGAGAAATCGGAGAGCCGAGTTCGAATTCCAGTCGAATCCATTACATTCATTGACGTGGTAATAATGAGTCCTCTTCTTACTCTCCAGATATGGGTAAATAGCAGGACAGACCGATTTCTATAACCTAGGAGTAGGACAACTCTGAATTCAAAACCTGATCCTCCAGATTGGATGTTGTGCAGTAGGCTAACAACCTACCCATTTAAAAACTTGCTCGTTATAGAAACCACAACGATATCTTTCGGCCCTATGTTCCTCAAAGAATTTAAAGGAATAATAATAATAATAATAATAATAATAATAATAATAATAATAATAATAATAATAATAATAATAAAGACCACAAAAGAAAAAAGTGCCTCCTTATTGATATGGAAATCCCTGCAGACTGCAATATATCTTTGAAGATATTCAAAAAGCTGTCGAAATACAAGGACCTTGAAATCGAAATCTCAAAAATGTGACACATGGGAACATCAAAAATCCCTGTTGTAGTTGGAGCCTTTCGATTGGTTGGAAAAGATTCCAGTAGACCAATTGAAAGGATTCCTGGAAGCCCATGCCTCAAAGAAAAAAAACAAATTGTTCTCACAAATACAGCCCACACTTTACGAAGAGCTTTATCTATGTAAAATATGTGTTTTTTTTTGTCAGTGGAAAGTGTCATGATGCCATTTCTAACCTTAGATCTCTAGGCGGGACCCGGAAAGAAATGTGTACCCGCCAGAAATCAAAGGAAAAAAGAAGAAGAAGAAGAATGGATACTTTGAATTGTAACTGATGAATAGCGAAGAAACGCGTACCTATTGACAGGAAAAAAAACAAGTGAAAGAGAACCTTATAAGCAAAGTATACGGGAAGAGATTGATGAAGGAAAAGAAGTTCAAAGTAAGAGAGACAGTGTCACTTCATGAAGAATTTGAGAGAGACGCCAAGATTATTCAGTGAGTAAATTGGTCTAAAATATTGGTTACTTGCAAACGAAAGGTTTCCATTCATAACTCTAATGTTATCATTTAATTTTCATAAAGAATATATATATATATATATATATATATATATATATATATATATATATATATATATATATATATATATATATAAATATAGGTAACTATACTCGTGTCGAAAAACCTTCGAATTCTTGATTTAACAACAGCCAAATCAATCACGAAGGAAAAAAAGGTTTTAAAAAAAGAAAGAGCCAGGAACATGAAAGTCTGTCGAAAATAATCGCACAGATACAGGTTCAAGGCCCAAAGAAAAAACCCCGATACGAGTAAACAACTAACTAAAGAGCTCAATACAAGCGTAGAGCAAACCTAGTCAAACCTAATGAGCCAGACTCACCTACCAAGGTTTCACTTAGGCAGATCGTCAGGGTCGGCTGGCCAGTAGCCAGCCGAACCTGACGATCTGCCTAAGTGAAACCTTGGTAGGTGTGTCTGGCTCATTAGGTTTGACTATATATATATATATATATACATATATATATGTATATGGAGAAAAGGCTATAATTCATTTTTTGTGGAAGAAATGTGTATTTCTAGGTAATTACTATCTACATGTACTGGATATACTACTAGTAGTAGATACCAAATGTAAATACAGAACGACATAATTAAATCTTTTATTTTGTTTTAAATGTTAAGTGATTGGTTAGATATTTGAAATAGTTTACAGATAGTTCAAAAGCACAATAGAGCACTGCATGCAGTCCACTATATTAAGATCAATCATTTGTGTTCACTTGATGATTGTTCAAATCTGCCAATAACTGCTTCTGCATCCACTTCATCTAACAATTCCTATTCAATAGATAGCAACCTGTATGATTCCAAATTCTCTTCAGTCAGTAAATTTTTCAATCTTGTCTTTATGATTGTTAGCTTTGAAAATGTCCTCTCACATTGAACTTGAATAACTGATTGTGTGCAAATGACTTGATAAAGTTCTTATTCCTTTTTAGTGCTAATATTTACAGTTGTCTGTATTTATTTCTTTACCGTATATGACGGCATATAAGACGCACGTGTGTATATGATGCACCCCAATTTATATAGGACAAGTTAAGAAAAAATAGTAATTAGTAGAATTAGTAAACCTACATATGGCATATAAGACGCTGGGGAATTTTAAAATATATTTTTAGTAAAAACAAATGCGCCTTATATACCGTCAAATACGGCATTTGCGTTTTTTAGCAGGGCAAATCAAGAAAATGTTAGTGATTAGTAGAATTAGTAAACTCACATATGGCATATAAGACGCTGTGGAATTTTAAAAGTTATTTTTGTTACTATTTTATTATTTTATATTAATTTCTCTGTTAATATAACAAATATGTTCACCAAACACAAGTTTTCGTGGTATATATTTGTGGCAGCCTGCTGGAGGTACGATAAATGGCGTACAGTACGATGTTTATTTTAAATACAGCTATACTTTTTGACTAGTGTAAATGGATATATAGTTTGGTGAACGGCGTAGCCATGGTCAGCAGTACATACGTTAATTTCATATCTCGTGTATGATGCGACCCCTTAAAATTACCCTCAAAATTAAGTATTCAAAAGTCGCATGATGCGCGGTTATATACGGTAATTTCTAGGAGTGCTGTCCCAGTTGTTTACAACTAGGTGGTAAATGACTGGATTGCATACCCGCTGTATAAGTCGACTCCTAATTAGGGAAAATTGAGAAATTTCACCCTGAAAGAGTGAAAAACAATAACAAGAGAGAAATGAAAATAACATGAGTCGTCTCCCCTGAATGTCCTCTCTTCGCTTATTAATTAAGGGAATAAAAGCAACTTTTACTGGCAGATTTTATCCCTCATAAAATATTTAATTTTTTTTCTTTATAAAATATCCCTGTTTGATTGACACGTATGAAGAGTATGCCTTAATTTTGATTCCTTTGATGAATTTTCAAAGGGTATGATAAAAAGATTGATGCAACCGTAAGTTCTATGTGAACAGTTCCTTCTTTCGCACTTCTCGCTTGTCGAAATCCCTTCCTGCTTCCCAGTCAAATTTGATCTTAAAAAGTTTAAATGCAATGTCAATTGTTATCTTCTGTCTTATTCTTGTTCTTTTATTGTCCTCTCTCCTTAATAGTAGTTTTTTCTCATATTCTCTAACACTCAGTAACCTCTTGCATCCTAGTGGCTTTATTGCCTTTGATCTTCAAAAACTTAAATATAATGTCAATTATCATCATCTGTCTTCTTCATTCTTATTCTTTTATTTTCCTCTCTCCTTAATGGTAGTTTTTCTCATATTCTCTACCACTCAGTAACTTCTAGCACCCTAGTGGCTTTATTGCCTTTGATCTTTAAAAATTTAAATGCAATGTCAATCGTTATCTTCTGTCGTATTAATGCTTGTTCTTTTATTGTTCTCTCTTTAATATTTTTTCATATTGTTGACAGTCAGTAAACCCTTGAATCTTAGCAGCTTTAATGTCTTGCTTTGGGTAAAATGAAAAAAAAATCCATGGGCAAGTGAGATTTTATATTTTTTCTCCTGAGTGGATTCACCGAATAAAGATGGTCACGAGTCGAGTAACACCTCTTAGGAAAGGGAGGTCATTTTGATGGACTCAATTCAAGTGATGTGAAAAATATCCAGTGAGACACGGTTGGGTAATTTGATAGTTGAATAACAAGATAAATATCTGTCTGTTCAAATTCCACAAAGTATTGGCGGTAGCACCCCAAGACCACATATTTATTTCAATGGCTGGCCACTCGTATGACTGTCTACTAGAGCGGCTAGTTGCTAATATTTGTGTTTGTCCAACATCCATAGAGCCCACCTGTGGTTTATAATGCAACTAGACTGACCGTAACTTAATTACATTTTCTGGGATGTGGCGCATTATCTGGTGTGATCAACAATTTGAACAAGGTCAGTGCGTTCACTTTGCACAATCACCTACACCTCCTAAATAGTTCAGGCTCATAAATTTTACTCACAAGGTTTGGGTCAACCCGTGGCATGGCTTTCGGGTCATATTCAGACCTTTCTAAAAGTGCCGCATGCTTTGATCACCTCCACCAGGACAATAACATCAAGATAATCATCTTCCTGACAAATCGGCCATGAGATTCGAAACCGTGTCTCATGGTCGAAAAGCGAACGTTTGAACCATTCAGCAACGCGCTCATTGTAATTTTTAAGCCGACATGTTTTTACACCTCGTGCAGGTTCGAATCCAGTACACAGGCCAGTAGACGAAATAAATAATGTTAAAATAGACATAGCGTCTACTCAAATACGGGTATCCAAAGAATAATGTTTAAAGAAATAATAATAATAATAATAATGACAATAATAATAATTATAATAGTAATAATAATAATAATATATATATATATATATGTGTGTGTGTGTGTGTGTGTGAGTATGTGTGTGTCTGTTGGGTGTATAATATATGTGCGTGTGTTTGTAGAATGTGTATATATATATATGTGTGTGTGTGCGTGTGTATGTGTATTTGTGTGAGTGAATGTATGTGTGCATGTGCATGTAGGATATATATATATATGTGTGTGTGCATGCATGTGTGTGTGTTTCTAGGATGTATAATAGTATCCAAAACAAAAGTAAAAACGATGAAACAAACTGGAAAATTTTATTAAAGACGCGTTTCGCCGAAGAAACGTACGCTTTCGTTGGCTTCATCATTTTAAAATGAAAGAAAGGCAAAACTGTAGGAAAAAGCCTAGAGCATCTGAGGATAAGTGGGTATCATAAATCAAATTAATTACCCTAGGTTATCAAAGTCCATACTTGGAGAGTGTCTGTCCACCTGAGTGCTTCTTTGTTTTATCTATATCTGTATTAGAGTCATGTGAGCATGTGTGTGTTTGTATCTGATAAGAATTTTGAAATTTCTATATTAGCATGAGATATCGAATTTAGTAGATTTTTTTTCTTGGGGAATGGAATTCTTTTTTCTGGAGAAGTTTTACCAAATGTCTTAAACATTTACCATTCTGTCGGATTCTCATTCACACCACTCGGATATATATATATATATATATATAAATATAAATATATATATTTATATATATATATAGATGTGTGTGTGTGTGTGTGTGTGTGTGTGTGTGTGTGTGTGATGGATTAAATCCTACATGGCCAAAGATTGCATTCATGTATGAAACAGACTATCGCAACTAT
>OZ038503.1:19574950-19657450 GCA_964036315.1 Acanthosepion esculentum | reverse complement strand
AAGATAACTCTCTACTCAAAACCTGAGTAGTGTCGTCTGGAGACCTTGTGCACCAGTTCTCTGTATTTACTGATTCCGAAAAGTATGGTGGGTCCTGCACAATCCTTCCAAAATATAATTCCGTTGCATGTGTGTGTTAGTTTGGCTGTTCGCTTTTAAGAACTGGGCGACGGGACACCCATACCTCGAAAACCACAGGGGTTTCTCTCTTTCTCTCTCTCTCTCTCTCTCTCTCTCTCTCTATATATATATATATATATATATATATATTTAAAATATAGTATTAAGTTATGTTATATTTATTGGTAAAGTAGATATTGATGTCAACACATGGTTGTGATAGTCTGTTTCATACAGGAACGCAATCATTGGCCATGCAGAATTAAATCCATCATATATATATATATATATATATATATATATATATAATCCTCGTGTGTGTGTATTGATGCATGTTTCATTAAATAATATAGACAAGTTTTGTCTACTTATTTTAAGTAAGTTCCTTTTGTATTGTCTGATTAGCTTAATAACATTATCATTGAAAGACGAAAGGAAATCACAATATTGATACATGTTTAAATCTATTCTAAGCTTTCGGCTTACATAAGCCATTATCAAACATGACAATTACATTTCAATATATCAAAAAAATGTACGGACGAAACAATAATGATAGTCTGTTTTTGTTCCGTGAAAAATTTCAAAGCAACGACAAACTCGTGTATACGAGAGGCGGAACCGAAAATCGTATTGCAGCTCGTGACGTCACACATGACCACGCGAGAGTGAAAACAAGAATTATTAAGTATGGGAATCCGTTGGTAAAAACCAATGGATTCTGTTATTAATTTTAGGCATTTAAGAATATTTGTGGAGATTTCGTAGTTTATTTTGTTCAGGTTAGGTTTCATCTGTTTTATGTATATAGGTTCAAGAATTTTTAGTTTTTGTTTATTGTTTTCATATTTAAGTCTAGTTGTGTTTTCAACAAGGATTTTCCGGAATTGTATACGCGGTCAAATATATGTGAGGATAAATCAAGAAAAAACCTTAATAGTTTGAAGAGATGAATATAACAATATTCATGAAATAAATTATGACCGATATGGATTTATCAGTTGTTTTCTAATTGATCATTATATATTGCTCTGCAACTTACATTGAGCACTTTTTGGATTAATTTCTTCCTTTGAATTATCCGTACCAATTACAAATTGTGGAATATATATATATATATATATATATATATATATATATATATATATATATATATATATATATTGATGCATACTTCATTAAATAATATAGAAAAGTGTTGTCTATTTTATGTCAATTCTTTTCATATCGTCTGATAAGCTTAATAGCATTATCATTAAACGAGGAAAGAAAATCACAATATTGATACATATTTGTAATCCTGTCTAAGGTTTCGGCTTACATAAGTCATTATCAAAGATGACAATTACATTACAATATATTAAGCAATACACGGACAAAAGCTTATCAGACGATATGAAAAGAATTTACATAAAATATATAGACAAAACTTGTCTATATTATTTAATGAAACATACATCAATGAAAAAATGCTGCCTAAACACACACACACCACACTCACACACACACACACATATATATATATATGTGTATATGTATATACTTAAAATAACATACTCACACACACACACACACACACACACACATATATATATATATATATATATATATATACATATATATATGTGTGTGTGTGTATATGTATATACTTAAAATAATTTTTAAAAAATTCCGTATGCCGAACTTAACACTTTGATCGATACAAATTATAAATATTTAATTTAAATATTATAGACAACAATAAGAAAATGAACAAATCTTAACACAATTTTAAATCAACACCATGAGAAGGCGAATTTCATAACGCTTCTGTGCCTGAAGATTGCGTATCCGCACGAAACTCTGAGTCGTGCTATCGACCTGGATATGATATATATATACATATGTATATTCTCTACCTCATCGTCACCGAGGCCCGTTAGAACAGTTGCCTGGTAACGTAACTGTCCGGGTTTCAATTCTAGGTAGTGGATGCGCACTGCTGATGAGTCCCAAATATAAGACGAAACGGCCGTCCAGTGCTTTCTACATTCTGTTGAGGTTTCTTCTAGAAATTACTGAATTATAGACTCGATGAATTACTTAATTATAATTATCTCAATTCTCCTAATTTCTATCACTATCCAAGCATCAATGTCCACTTTTACACACACACACACACACACACACACACACACACACACATATATATATATATATATATATGTGTGTGTGTGTGTGTGTGTATAGTTACATATATGTTCTTCATACCATCACTCACTGTGCGTTATATATCGTTAAGTATATATATATATGTATATATATATATTTGTATAAATATGTATAAATATATATATACAGTAGACATACGTACCAGCCTTTATCTGACCGTCACTTTCAGCCTTCAATTTGAGTTTCAGACTTGAAAATGAGGCGTGAAACTGACACCATGCAATATAGATTCATTTGCATACTCTTCATACATCTATACGTACGGTTCATGCTCCTCCATCGTCTCTTAAAAAGGCGTAGTGTTTCATCACTCGTTTTCTGTTTAGAATTGTGTTTCCGTTTCCTTCGATTTCAGATCTATACTTCTAACGTCTCCACCTTACCTTGGAAATTTTATTCACTGACGCCTGATATCTGAAATTTTATTTACTATATTTTTCTATATTTTATTAATATATAGTTTCGCCTCTCAGCCGGTTCACGCTCCTTTTAAACGGGGGCAGAATTTTATCTCCTGTTAAATGTTTAGGATTGGGTTTTCGGCCTCTTCTACACTCCAAACAACTCCGTCTGAACTCTGAAATTTTGTTCACTAATTATTTTTTCTCCTCCCCCAATAGAAGTAGATGGGTTTACGTATCGTCTCCACCCAGGTATTTTGAACAGGAGAGGAGGTTTGTCTCTTGTTTCCTGTTTAAGATTGGCTTTCCGGTTCCTTTTAAAACCTACCCACACACTTTACTTCGAATGTCACCGACTGAAATCAGAGATGTTATTCACTACTTAAAACTTGACCGTTTCAAGTTTAGAATTAGGCGTTATCTTTACTACATAGCCCCAAGAAATTCACTTCTTGCCTTTTCTTACGCTAATACAACCCCATATATTAACCCTCTACATTGACTGGTTCTTGGGCCTAGTATTGGGTGAAAATTAGTTAAAAACAGTCTAACTCTGTTATGGGTGCTATTTGCCTATAAATATAAAAAAACAATAAAATCTACAAAACAGTTCAATGGCACAAATCTGGTCATTTACAACAGCCAAAATCATGCTGCCAATGTCTTTACCGTAAACTCAGGTAAAGATGACTTCCAAAGTGCAACCCGTCATTTGATCGTTACGGTTTTGAATTCAGAATTGTCCTTCTTTTAGACTGACCGCCAACAACTGTAGGAGAGACCAGTCTGTCATATAATTTGACCCATAGGTGTGGGAAATAGAAAATCGACTGGAAGTCGACCACGACTCTGGTTTCTCATTCCGAATCGCTATCCACTGCATATATACATACACACACAAACACACACACACACACACACATTATATATATATATATATATATATATATATATATATATATATATATATATATATATAAAAAGAAAGAACAATAAAATATATAATCAGGTGTTCTTATAGATATTTTTATTTTTACACAATAGTGCTCAATGTAAATTTACAGAGAATTAATATTATAAATTAACTGATTTAAAATATGTTTTTTCGCTACATAGTAATAACCATGTTTCAAAATGTTTCCATTTTTGAAATATGGTTATTACTGTGTAGCGAAAAAACCCATATTTTAAATCAGTTAATTTATAACATATATATATATATATATATATATATATATATATGTATATATATATATATATATATATATATATATATATATATATATATATATATCAAATCAACAACAATAAATTAAGTAATAAATAACGAGTAAAAAGTTTAACAACATTATGAAATTGTTATAAATAATCCCATTGTGATTCAAAATAATTCACATACAATAGCGTATAGAACAATTTGAAACATAATCGTCAGCGACCACCAACAAAACGCAAGGATAATACATCAGATCTTATTAACCATAAAGCATATTCACCAGCATATATATATAGTCGAACCAAAACACAACACACATAGCCTAAAGATTGCGTTCACGCATAAAACAGACTGTTGCCGCTTAGTGTTGACCTCAGTGTCTAATTTTACATTTACATACGCTCTATCTTATAAATAAATATAGCATACCTTAAAATTATATTTTTATCATTACCTATCATACACATGCTCATAATCGTCCATACAACACCCTCCACCAATAACCCTCTAGATTGAGTGGCTCTCGCGTTAGGTGAAATGTTAGTAATGAAAAAAGGTGTATTCATAAGGTAGGGTATTATCGTGAAAATGAAATATTAAATGACGCGAGGAAATGAAAACGTTTTCACCATTCGGCTACATACTTATTGACTTACCTACGTGATTGCTCAACGGTTGCAAGCCGAGGTGATACATTAAAATACGCATACGGGTCAATACAGATAGCGATGTTCGTCGTGACTCATGTGAACTTGAGTGTTCCCTCTATCCTAACTATCGGCTTTTGCCTCTTTTCCCATTTAAATATGTCGCCATCTGACTGCTGTAGATTTTTTTTTTTAGTTGGATTGACACCGAAGCTTATAGTTTATCTTTCAGGCCATAATATGGGATTTCCTTTCTACATTTTATTAATATCTGGAGTTCTATAAAAATACGTGTATACTTGAGTAGGTAGACCTCTGGGTGACTGTTATTTATTTTATTATTTATTCCTTCAGGGAATCGCATGTGTTTTTTGGTGGGAAAAATATTGAGTGTTGTATCGTAGCTGTAAGTAAGCGGGTCTAGCAGACTATTACTGCGTTAGTAATTTTCATCTTTTAGCGTTGTACCAGACAAAACTGATATATATATATATATATATATATATATATATATATATATATATATATATATATATATATATACACAGGGTGTCCATAAAGTTCGTGTGCACTTTAAAAAATTTATAACTTTATTTGTATTTGCGATAGAAATAATCTGTAAAAAAAGTTATAAAGTTTGCTCGGACAGTTGTCCTCACATTTGTTGCCATATTTACGTGGTTTCGGCCGATATACGCTCCGGCCTTCTTCCGGTGACTTCAATTTCGAACTGAACCCTTTATTTCGTCCACCGGGGTAGACTGTTCTAGTTCCACGTGACATGCCACTTCCGTATGTCTCAGTTATCTTCCTCTAACTCAAATCCTATTTTTGTTCGACACTGCAGTAACCAGGTATTGAACACACAACTCTTTGGGTCAAGATACTGGATAAAGCCCAGTGATCAAGCCACTGGTCAAGGAGACTGGATAAAAACCAAAGCTTTTATCCACTGGGCCATGTAAATAATGTAAATAATTACAGTACCTCATCTCAGAAATATAGACATATATTGGTTTATTTTGTTTTACGGCATATCAACCTCAGTGGGTTACTTAATCCCGACAAAATTTTTAGGATAGTTTCGTATGAATAGAGTAGATATTCCTTGGTTTACTTTTACATTATATATATATATATATATATATATATATATATATATATATATATATATATATATATATATGTGTGTGTCTGCTATAACAAATTTCATTTATCAGTGTGGTTTTGTCGACCGCAGCAAGGCTGGGCTAGTATCATACTTAAGAAAGCACAAATTAAATATGACTTTCCCTTACCTGATTTGTCTCCACAATATTCCGTTCTAGTATGCATAATTATAAAACAAAAGGCACCATCCAATACTAAACCTCATTTATCGTTCACGATAGCAGTCCACCATATATATATATATATATATATATATATATATATATATATATATATATATATATAATAAGTTGTATGGATATGTGTTTGTGACTCTGGTTTTCACGCTTTTGCAATCACCAGACAAACTGAATTATTTTTTAAAAGTGGATCTATTTATGCTTGTTTGACTATGTTTGGTGGCGGGAGGGGGAATCTACTTCTGTATATGTTGGGGGGCACTATCATACGCATAGACACATACATACAGGTGTACGCATCTTAGTTCACACCGACACAGGCATATAAGCAGTTCGAGGCTAGGCGCAGATACACATCCGTGCGTTCGGACATACAGGGGTTGAACAAAATAATTGGAACAGGTGTAAATTTCACTCCTATATTTCAAAGACCTATTATATTAAGAACTTTAACTAAAACTTTGTAATTGCAGGTTATATCTATTGTAAATACGTTTATTTATCTAATTTACTGTCCTTGTCTTATTTATTTTTAGAATTTAGTAAAATTTAAGCTAAATGCGTGACCTCTCCGAGTTCGAAAAAGGGCAAATTGTTGGAGCTTGCATGGCAGGAGCCTCGATCACTAAGTTTGCTAAACTGTTTGGTTTTTCAAGAGCTACCAAATCAAGAACTATGAGGCAGTTCGAGAAACAGGGCAAAACCTCTAGCAACCGTAGCAATTCGGGTCGGACTTGCAAGCGTACTGACAGGGGCAAACGCAATGTGACAAAAAATCATCGGACTACTGCTGTCAAAGTGACTGCTGAGTTGAATAACCATCTGAATCGTCCAGTTTCTACTAAAACTGTTCGTTGTGAGTTCCATAAGGCTGGATATCATGGAAGAGCCGCCGTAAGGAAACCTCTTCTCTCCACTCGCAACATTCAGAAGAGGTTAAAGTGGTGCAGAGATCACAATGCCTGGTCTGCAGACCAATGGAAGCAAGTCATATTCTCAAACAAGTCCAGTTTCTCTCTTTTCCCAACTTCAGAGCGAGTTTATGTGTGGAGGCAGCCCAAAGAAGTTTACAACCCTGACTGCCTTCTTCCAACAGTAAAGCATGGAGGTGGATCAGTGATAGTTTGGGCCGCCATATGATGGAAATGTCTCGGTCCAATAGTTGCCCTGCATGGTAGAATCAACAGCAAAGATTACCTGAACATTTTGGGAAATCATATTCATCCAATGGCCCAGACTTTATTCCTTGATGGTAACTGCATCTTACGAGACGATAATATTCCAATACATACCGCTAGAGTGGTTAAGAATTGGTATGAAGAGCATGGAAATGAGCTAGAACACATGGAGTGGCCTCGCCAATCTCCAGATATCAATATTATTGGAAATTTGTGGTGTATTTTGGAGCAACAAGTTAGGAGCCTCTATCCTCCACCGTCGTGTCTTAAAGAGCTGGAGCAGGTGTTAATGGAAGAATAGCTGAAAATTCCTCTGGATGCAGTCAGGAAGCTGTATGATTCCATTCCTAGATATATTAAAGCTGTATGTGAGTCTAAAGGAGGACCAAATCCATATTAAATAAAATTTCTTTGAATTTAACAAGTGTTTCAATTATTTGTCCAACCGCTGTACATACACACGCAGTTGCATTTCTATAGATCCACTTTTAAGAAATAAACCACTTTGTCTGATCGCAAAAGCGTGAAATCCAAGGTCACACACTCATATCCATTCAATTTATTATGTTTACTCTATCACTGATATCGAGCGCTTTTCACTAAGTACCACGCATATAAAATAATATATATACATAAAATCATAGGTGCAATCTGTGCATCGCCGAAAAGATCTTTATTATCAGAGATGAAAATCAGGATGAACTGTTAAACCTTCGGAGTGAGATCCTCTCCAAATGTAGACACATAAAACGGTTCAAAACATGAACACCGTTTTGTAACACGTTGTCGGGTGTGACACTTCCACTTTAGCCCAGTAACATCGGGCATGACTTTCTGTGTATTGAATATTACTTGTATGTATTATTGTGTATGGTTATGTGAGGCGCCATGTATTCCAAATTTTTTTCTTCCTTTTGTAGGCTTCATCCATGTAATGACCATTACTTATATGTATCATTGTGTATGTTTATGTGATGCGCCATGTATTTCTAATTTTTGTAATTTTGGTTTTTCTTTATTCACGTGGTGATACATGTGTGAGTGGTTAAGTAGGTAAACATTTCCCCTAATAACTGATTTGCAAAATCAGATAGCATTATAATAGTTAGACACCTAGGTATACATTCTAACATTAGAGATAGATACACGCTACTCACCCAGCGGTTTTAGAATATAATATATATTTTTGAATTGGCCTTTGATTTGGTTTAAATATAGAAATGGATATGTGCGTTCATATGGGTGTATGCGTGTGTGTGTAGACGTGTATATATAAGTATACGCATAAATATATGTATATATATGTGTATGTGGGTAAGTATATAAATATGTGTGTGTGTACACCTACATGTATGGACGTATGGATACGTAGGTAGAGATATATATGCAGATGTGGTTATGTGTGTGTGTGCATAGTTAGATATATATGTAGACATATAGCTGTATATGGGTGTAGATGTACGCAGGTATGTATAATCAACCGGAAGTCCGAAGAGTGAAAATGGAATTTTGTCTAGGTTTTTCATCTGTCTTTTATCTTGTCAGCGGGATTTCTCCAAAATTCCTTGTGTTGGTCAAACGGTCTCGTTTGGGTTGTTATTTGGGATGGGGGCGGGATGAAAACAGGCCGCCCGAGAATCATTTAGCCAGTCCGATAAATTTATGGGGGCAGAGATTGTTGGTTTATGACTTGGCCCGGCTAGACAATATGTTCCCGAGCGCTGTCTCTACTTAACTTCAAGGAATCCTAAAATCTTTCTAATGTTATCTTATCCAAACTTTTCCTTTATCTCATTATAGCGAATTTAGCATTGGTTTTGAAATCGGCTGTCCTAGGCGTGCAAATGTAGATGTATATATATATATATAGATATAGATGTGTGTGTATTGTGTGTGTACGTATGCGTTGTAGAGTCTGGGTGGGAGTATAAGATTTTATCGCCTATGGGGTGTGTGTGTCGCCAAGAAATGTACACTCTTCCGGTATATCTTCGGACGTTTGAAAATACGCACCCTTTCTCACTGAAACCCCTCTTTAAATCTTCCCTCTGTTAGATTTTAATCCCCTCTCCACCTTCGGACCTCCCTGTCTCTCTCGTCTGTTACCCCTCTATATAGATCACAGGTCCCCCCACACTCTCACACATACTCTCACCAATTTTTCCCGGAGTTGTTGTTCCGTTTTCTTTTTGAATCTGTAGGTCTGATGAATTGGATCGTTCTTACGATTCCAATAAAGTAAGTTGTGACCATGGAATGTTGGTGTTTGGGTCTTTTTATTATATATATATATATATATATATATATATATATATATATATATATATATATATATATATATATATCATAAAAATGCTTAAGCGCTAGTATTCCATGGTTATAGTTTGTTACATTGTAGTCGTAATTACGATCCAATTCATCAGAATGAATTATGCATCGAAAAATAATTCATATTTATCTGTATCTGAACTCATTTAAACCGTTATTTAACTCCTCTCTTTAAAACTTCTCTCTGTTAAAATTTAATCCCCACCTTCACCTTTAGGTCTTCCTGTTCTTCTCTCGTCTGTTACCCCTCTCTATTGCTTTCTTTTACCTCTCACATTCGTCTCCCACTCTCAGACATACACTCTCACTAAATTTTATATTTTATTCCCGGAGTTATTTTTTCTGTTTTCTTTTTGAATTTGTAGGTCTGATGAATTGGATCGTTTTCACGATTCCAATGGAATAAATTATGACCATGGAATATTAGTGTTTAAGTATTTTTATTATATATATATATATATATATATATATATATATATATATATATATACAGACAAGACTGACTAAATTGTTTTGTTTTTATTGTATTTTTCTATTTTTTTAAATATGATTTTTGTATACTGGCATCGAAGATGTGGATAAACTGTTCGACGTTCATGTTTGTCCGGCTGTTATATTCAAGTACTTTGGAACGTATCAGTCATTATGAAGAACAATGTTGTTACTGTGTGATAGGCAAGGTTCCGTTTGCTACATTCTGGTATTCTTCAGATAGCTGAAAGTTTAAAATAGTCCATGGTGACCTCATGCGTAGCATTTAAGAGGACGGAGACGGCAGCAAAAAGAATGTTTATTTTTATTTTATATGCGTAATTTCTATTTCATACAGACTTCAATATAACGTTTCCTTTGGTGGAAAATATTTAATGTGATTAGTTATTTTGTATCATAAAGGCTTCTAGTATTTTCAGTCTTTCCTTGCATTGGGTTCTGTACTGTAGTTTGATATTATTGTCGGACCCTGTCGGAAGTCCCACATTTTATCAAAGCAATTGGAAGGAAATGCTTAACCAACATTGTTGTCAGTCTGGTTCAGGATATAATGAGGCCTCAAAAGTAATCCAAGGACTACGATCAAATTGTACTACGTAAATTACTCTTTTGGAGTAATTTTACGTCTACTTATCATCTCTCAGTTGCGTCTCTGTCTTTGGGCAGAGTGCACTCAGGGGCGACTCCGTCAGAGGACAGAGTCGCAGCTGAGGAAAATTACACTGAGAGGTGCCGGCCCTGGGGAACAACTTCCCGAGGTCGCGCTTTCTCATTGCACTAGAGAGAAGGATCGGTGCACGCACCGAGGCTAGCGCAACCGACGGTTGCGGGGGCTCCACAAATCTTTGTTCCTTATCGGGTCCACGCGCTCGGGCTCCCCACATTAAACCGACCTTGTGTCACAACCTTACCTCTTGGGGAGGCCTCGTGGTTGAGTAAATAAAAATTACGCTTTTTGAGTAATTTCACGTCTACTTATGATATCTCTCAGTTGCGTTACTGTCTTTGGGCAGAGATGCAATCAGGGGCGACTCAGTCAAAAGATAGAGGGGCAACTGAGGAAAATAATACTGAGATGTGCCCAGCCCGAGGCCGCGCCCTTCCATTGCACCAGAGGGAGGGTTAGGTGCTCGCACCGAGTCCAGCGTAACCGTCGGTTGCGTTGACTGAGGGGAATTTTTGTTCCTGTCCCGGGTGTACGCGCTCGGGTCCCCATCTAAAAGTAGACCTTGTGTCTCATCTCGTCCTAGTGGGGGAACAGAGCAAATACCCTACGATCAAATTTTAGTATATGTTACAGTTAAAGCAGGTTGGTGTCCGATCAAGCGCAAACGGGGGATGGGCAACAAATAGACCAATATTTGACCATTGATCTGAGTGTACGTGCTCGGGGTCCCCACGTTTAATAACTGACCTTGTGTCGCATCCTGATTCGGTGAGGAGTCTGGTAAATACCTTTAGTATGTCTTCCGCTGCCAGGATCAGCTTTGTGCTCGATCTTGCGCTCGCAGGTCTGGGTAAAAATTGACCAATGTCCCGCTCTCAAGCTCCCCATGTTAAATAACGACCTTGTGTCGCATCCCGTGCCAGTGAGGTGAACATGGGTAATTACCCAGGCGTTCCTCGGCCCATGGCTCCTGGCCATCAGCAGAAGTTCCAGCTAGCTGGCCACCATCATCACTAGCTTGCCATCTGCCGTCGCTCCAGCGGTATATCAATTGCAATGGGCTAATTTTTTCAAAAATAGATTGCTGGTAATATTTTTTTCGTTCAAAAATGTATTGTTGGCAATATTTTTTCTTAAAAAATATCTTGCTGGTAATATTTCCTTCTTTCAAAAATGTATTACTGGTAATAATATATTGCTGGTAATATTTTTTTTCCAAAAATTCACTGCTGGTAATAATTTTTTTTACAAAAATGTATTGATGAGTTTAAAATCTATTTTCACATTTTCATAGTGTTTTGAGCCCAGTGTGTGGGTTATCTAATTGTCCGTAGCTAGGACTCTAACAGGTGCTACTACCCGAGCCCGGATAAGGTTGCTCCTGAGATCACCAGCAATTAAGAGGTGGTTCCACGCTCCTCACAACCTCCTAATCAGAGGTGTTCCTGTTGGATATAATTTATCGTCTTACCCAGGACGCCTTATTTTTGGGGGGGTCTTATCGTATTCTGAAGTCCCAGTCGGCAGGGCGAAGGGTGTGTCAGTGGTTATATTGCGGGTGCAAATCAATGATAAAGTGTGGGTTATCACTTTTCAGATATGGTTTAAGAAGACAATGGTATTCAAACCAAAATAATTTCTATCTGCCGGATCAATTAATAAAGAATAACGTTGACTGTGTATGGATATGAATTGTATCGAGAATCTTTGTATTATTGTTAAAGATTTCGTTTTTAAATGAGCAATGTAGAAAGTAGATAACGTAGGGCCTTACGGCTACCCCATGTCTACACCGTGTCTGTGTAAACGTAACCATAATGAACATAAACATATAGCATAAAGTTATTAGTTTAACAAAAGGAAGGTTTCTCTTTACAATAATGCGGAAAAGATAATGATTAAGCCTAGATTTTAAAAAAGATTAAGATTGTAGTGGCCGGAAAATCATTCTCTTGGGTGTCGGTTCCACAAAGCAGCGGTTCGTGGGAAGAATCTGTTCGAATGGAACTCAACAGTAGAATGCGAAGTGTTGTTCGCTACAATGCGTGTGACATGAAGAGCCTCACCTGTGAAGGTTAGAATTGGTGGATCTAAGAAATGTAACACTTTCATGGAAATAACGATAAAGCAGCGAGAGGAATGCGAAGTTTATGTCTGTGGGAAAGAGGTTGCAGGGTGGAAAATAATTCCATTTTCGGTCTGACCTGTCCCTTGTAAATGTAGAAGATATCAGGTGAAGTTAGATCCTTACTGGAGCGATACAGAGAACCGACATGTTTCCACAATCTTTAGCGATGGGTCGTATTTACGAGTTCCGTTTGGAAAAAAATTCTAGATTGAATTTAAGTCCTAATAGACACTCAAAGCATGGAGACTATCTGAGAGAATACAAGTTCATCGTGATAAGTGAAAATTCACGGCCTGCCCGGCGATGATAGAATGTAACTAGTTTGGTTTTTGAGACACTGAATGTGACCAGTCAGTTTTTCCCCTACTGAGCTGTTAAAGCTAAGTCAGATTAGAGATCAGCTGTCAAGTTCTGGTCATCTGTTTTGAAAAACATTGAAATTTACGTGTAAAAGCAAGCTGATTTGGCTAGTTTCGATTACGTTGTGAACGTTAAACACGGTTTTTGAAAATTTAATTTGCTATTTGAAAACATTAGAAAACCAATGAAATTATTGAAAATCGATATGGAATCGATCGTTGTATCATCAACATACATATTCAGAAATGAATGTAGCATATTCTTAGGCAGATCATTTATGTAAAATAGAAAGAGGGTTGAACCAAAATGCTAGCCTTGGGAGACGTCTGCGTTGATCGCGTGAATCTCAGAGAACTGGAGTGAAGAAAGTTCATTTCTTCTTTAGGTTCCGTGTCCCCTCAGAACATAGGCGATCATGGCCCTTCACAATTTCCTGTCCTCTTAATAATTTTTGTCTTTTAGTTATTTCTCCTAAATCCTGTTCCAGCATCCATTTACTTAAGCTCATCAAGTATGTTTTGTAATGTTTTCCTCTGTCCGTCTTTCCCTCAATCTCTCCTGTGAGTATCAGATTTTCCAAGCACTCATTCCTCATTAAGTGCCTTAGAAACTTCAACTCTCTCATCCTGATGTTAAGCATAGGTTTACTTTTTGTTTCCCGTTTCTCAAAACTTCGTCGTTGCTCTCATATTCGGTTCTTGGTATCCTCAGCTTCCTCCTGTAGAACATTTCTGTTGATTCAAGTCTCTTCTTCATCTTTGAGGATATTTTCCAGCATTCACTGACATATAGAAAGGGGGAGCATAAATTCAGTACTCTTCTCGTATTTGAAGGTGGAATTTGTGAAATTATGGAACTTATATTGACGTGAAAAACATTTGGGCCATGTTGGTAAATAAATTTCTTTTGTTAACTGTTACTCTAAAATCGACATTGATCAGCATTACGCTTTTCTCAGTACATTCCACCTTCTCTGAGGTTCCCAAAACAAGTTAGTGCATTTTAGTTCGTGCAGTATGATTTATTATAGAGCATCTTAAATGTAGTGATAAAGGCCATACTTGGCCACCATAGAAAATTTCACCTTTCAACTCTTTTCTTTAATTAAAAAGGATTTTCTTTTTGCAAAAAGTGATCTTTATTATTACCGAAAAATCAAAACGTCAAAGCATGGAATTATTAATTAGTGTTGCTACCTTTGGCTCGAATAATTGCCTCAGATCGATGTGGGTATGAATGTGTTGAGTCTTGACTCATTGTTGAATCTCGCCTAATGCAGGGAATAATAATGCAACACAAAATGTACTTAGAACAAGAATGTATTATAACAAGAAAGTGTACACAATAAGTACATATAGTATTTCTGTATATTTCTGGGAAGACGTTCCTGGAGAATGTGTTGACTAGTCGCAGTCGATCAGAGTCTCTAGTTGGATCTCGTGATTCCTTCTCCTCGTCTTCCGGTACCAACCATTATTTATATAGTTGGTAGTCACCTATGCAGATTAGGTGGATCCTACACAACAGAATGGAACAATGTCCAGATTTATTCATCGAGAATTTATTCTCATCCTTCTTGGACCATCCTCTCCGCAATTTCATTTAACTGAGTGTTGTTTTGTATGGGCCACATCCATTTAGTGCTAAGAATTATACATAAGCTTTCTTCAGCAAACTCTGGTGCATTATCCGAAACCAATGTCTTAGATACACTGTTCCTGTTTTATAGTACTTGCTTTTCTGTCCAAAAATTTAACGACTTCGGGTCAACCTGAATATGAATCTACTAGTATGAGGAATAGTCCTACATCTTTAATGTATTCATGATCCATAGGGCTCCTTTTCTTTTGGCCTTGAATGAATCTTGGTTTGCCTAAAGCTCTTTGTCTTTGCACACTTAGAACATTTTCTGACATAATCCACCACGTCTTGCATCTAACCTGACCATCAAGCTTGTAGTTTCAACCTCATTTGTGTGTTCAATACACCACCATGTTGTCGTGTACTGCTTTAATAACATCTTTTCTTAATGTTTATGGTGGTACAATAAGATCACATCTTTCAATTGTTAATCTATGCCTTGCTTCCTTAAAAGGCCTTTCTGTCATAGAACAATTGCTCCAGACATTATTCCGTATTCTATTCAATATTCATTTAATATAGGATCCGGCTCAGTTTCAAACTTAAGCCACCTGAAGGATAACACATCTGTCTCTACCCAGTACAAAATTCTGTCCTCACAGCTGCCCTTTGTTTCAACATTCTGGGTATTAAAATTCAATCTTGACAATGTGTCTATGTGTGGAATGGCATTTCCTTTACTATACATAATGTCAAAACTGAATTCCATAAGCTTAATCTCCCACCTCAAAATTCTTTAGGCAACTCTTTCCTCAGGTTGAAAATGAACTCTAAGGGTGTGTGGCCTAACTTTAGTAGAAATTCCTTACCCAATAACAAATTACACACACTTTCAGTTCTCCAGACAATTGCTAGCACTTCTTTTCCAATGTTAGAATAATTTGTGTCTGATGCCATCAACTTTCTGGACAAATACATAATAGGATGTCCCTCTACATAATACATAATAGAATGTCTCCCTCTGGTGACAAAATCGCTGCTATGGCACATTCACTAGCATCAGTTGTGAGTGTGAGTTCTTTTGTCAGGTCAAATACCTTAACTACTAGCTTGTTTCTAAGTGCTTCCTCAAGCTTTTTGAGTGCTACCTCCCAACTTTCAGTCCACTGAAATTCATTATTCTTCTTTTTCAAGTTTGCAAAAGCTTCAATCATGTCGCTATATTGAGGTCTATAATTATTATAAAAGTTAGTCAAATCCAAGAAAGTTTCTTTCTTATTTTTTGGTGAAATTATTTATATTTGGCATATGGTGAAAATCCCATCTTTAAATATTTGATATCCTAAGTATAAAATCTTCTCGCAATTAAATTTACACATATCCCAATTAATTGTCATGCCTGCATCACTCAAACTGCTTTGAACCTATTCTGCTTCATTTTTTAACTCCTCCTCTGTACAAGTGACAATACCTATGTTGTCCTGATAGATAATGATGTTTTTTACTCCTTTAAAAACTTTCTCATTAGCCTTTTAGAATATGTGGCTGGATGTTTTAATTCCAAACGGCAGACAAGTCCCCTTAGGAGTGTTTATCATTACTTCTTGAAAATGATCATCAATTTTAACCTTTAACACACTGCAGGCGATAATAGTCTCTGTAGAATTATCTCCCTTTGCTACTCCAGGTGCCTTCTGTTACCTTGATATGGTTGCTATAAATAAACACTTGTCGACTGTTATTTCGGGTATTTTAAGCTAGAAATTGTCTACTATTGCTTTGGAAAAATGTTAAACTTCCATTTTCCAATGCCATTTTGAATTCTTCTAGACTCTACACACGGTGTAAAATCGATTAACCCACATTAATTTTTTCGTGATTTTTTTGTAAACAAAAATGGCTGCATCAATATCCAACAAAGCCTTTATTCAGGAGTTTTTCTTTCATTAGGAGTCCGATGATGACTTTGGAGGCTTTACTCGAGTGGATATTGACGGTGAAGTGGTCGAAGACGATAACCACATTGGTGACGTAGAGGAAAGCGACGATGACAACTAACCGCTACTATCATCCATGCCTGACTAGTTTTATGGAAATTAGTGGCAACCATCGATATATCTGATAGCCTTTCTGAAGGTGAATTATTTTGCCCATTTATAAACGACGAAATAATAACTTTATTTGTCAACGAGACAAATAATTATGAGTCAGATGAAAGAAAGAACAAACAAATGCTAGTGTCGACTCGTATGTATACAGGAGGAAACACGTCACTTTTTTTGACGAAATGAAAGCATTTTGCTTCTTATTGCGCCCCAAAACTCCTTAAGGAGTAATAAAAGTTAAAGTACATTTAATTATTTATGTATTTTTAATGTATTTGTTTTTTATTTCGTGTTTTAAATTTTGTTTTCAATCTCAAACATGCATGCAAAACGTAATGCATTACATAATGCATTACATCAAAATATTACTCATTCATTCTTTTATTAGTGTACAAAAATTATAATCTATATGCTCAATACAATGACCATGATCTTTTATGCATGCCACAACTACGATTGGTATTGCCTTGAATTGAGTCTTAGTCTCATACACCCTCTCAAAGCATCCAAGTGTTTTAATGACTGACCCATCAAACTGTTTCAATTACAGATTGGTCCTCCTTAATTTCGGTCTTCCCTTTGTCTCTCCAAAATTCTTAGGTATTAATATCACATCACTACCTGGAAATGTTTTTTCTACTTGAACTTAAAACACATCTTTCCAAAAGCCGGGCATTTATAGTGATTTTCCAAACGTAGCTCAGATGTGGCACAAGGCCGAAAGTAGGGGGCACCCAGTGAGGATCGAAATCACTACTCAGTCGTAATTGTTCTAATGATACAAGCTTGCTAATCATTACACTGCCTCGAGGTGCTCCAAACAGCCAGGCATTTATACTTTCCATCTCATGTTCTTTGTCACAAAAACAACATTTACATAAACTCTCCGTAGTACTGTATGTATCCACATTAGTCTTAGGGGCATTAAATCTCTGAATTATCTCTAGCTGCTGTAGCAATTCAAAACTCATTTCAGTATTTTTGTTCTGAACTTGAAGCTGTTCCAAAATCATACAGTCCTTGAGTTAACCCTAACTCTATTAATACTGTATCTTCTATAGACATCAATCCTGTACCCAACTTTTCAAATTCATAGTACCTCGATGCTTCTTTTAGCCTTTGAATATGTTGTCTAATGGTTTTCATCTGGGTTTTGCCTGATTTCAGGGAACTTCATCATCTTAACTATGACCAGTTTCTTTTTTGGATGTACATTTGCTTGTACAATATTGGCAATTTCCTCAAATGTTAAGTCTTCTAACATCTTCAGATAGACCATTTTAGAGATCATTTTTACAGCTTCACAACCTGCTGATGCTAGAAATAAATCCATTACTTTGATTACTCCTCCTCTAGATTTGCTGTCATTAAATTTATTGACTTTCGGCAACACTGCAAAACATCTCATAGTCTCAACAACCTCACAATCCTCTAACGTGGTTAGATATCCTACCGGCGACGCCATGATGTTGTGTCGTCTAAAGTTCCCACAAGTACGCAGTGTGGTCAAGGAAAAATAACTCCTTATTTATTACTGTAAACATACAATAATTGTGGCACAAGTCCAAAAGGGGGAAGAAGGGGGAAGCTGGTCAATATTAACTATCGTTTGCCTAGCTAATCAGATTCACGATCCATCCATACATTACAATTTACTCATGTCATCCGTCGCCATTCACTCAAACATATAACACAATATCCCATATTCACAGAGAACCTAGAAAAACGCCCCATGGCATAAAATCTCTTATATGCAAAAGTCCATAAAAATATATAAAAGTATGGTGATGGTATGAAATGAGGGGGAGGGAATGAACCCTACAAAGAAACTAAAATATAACAAAACACACAGACTAAAAATAACAGATGTTAGTAGGACCCGGCCCACCCCTTCAAAGATGAGTGGCCGCTGTATTCAAACAGACTCGAGAAGCTCACTAACGGAGAGAGAAGGATAAAATAAATACCAGCATGAGAAATCAAAGACTGGCCAAGTTCAGATGAAAAACGAGGCCTAAAAGAGTCTGGGGATTTTGGGAATCTCGACTTGGGTCATAACAAAAGAGGAAGTCGCGATCAGGTCGGGAACGACACTTACATTAACTAGGTACACTAAGAAAGTCTATTTTAATCAGGGGTGGGTTACACAGAAAACCATCCCGTTGTGACAAAGGGAACTTAGAAAAGAAAATCAAGGTTAACCCCGTTCACACGAATCAAGCTCGCTACTTTCACCCACCTTACGCTGAAATCTCTCAATAAAAAACGCTTCATCTTGAGCTGATTGGAATAGCTTTTGTATTGCAACATTCCCTCCATCATTGTCGTCCAAATCACCATTCTTGTTAGAAATCTGTTTCATCCCAGAATGCGGGGGCGACACATATACATAATCAATGAGCACGAGTTTTTACTTTAGCCGGGGCCATTTTTTTCATCTGCATCGCTGGTGCCTCTAGATTTTCCCTTATGGTGGCCCCACAGCGAAATAATTACAAAGGTCCATGTCCGTCTATGGCGAACCCACTCTGCACCTATCATGCGACCCCACATGGTGTTTCAGTATTCGCATGAATATTGGTGAAGATCTGTTGAAGATCAGGCTTGACTCCTCCTTGTCCTCGCTATGTTTGTGAAAGACTGAAGTCATCGGTGTAGATGGCAAACTTAATTAATTTCAACAGCACTCATTAAAAAGTGTAAAAATAACAACTTTTATTTATGGTACTATGATTGATTAAGCTCATGAATATATAATCAAAAGGGACTTGAGCTTTTAGGAAGAGATTGACCGGCGGTTGCAGTTATGGCTAAACAGCCTAGAGTCGTTCAAGTATTTCGATGAAGGCAGTTGATCGACGGACAAAGTGGCGCAGAGAACAGGTGTTTAGCTGAATGAGGCACCACGGTCACCCAGCTGGGAGTCTTGGTCTTCTAGTGGCGAGACTAGTTCGATTTTTTTGCGCTTTTTTATGGGGGTGCAAACACAATTCCACTGCTCTGATTGGCTAACCAATAATAATGCTTGACCTTGTATCATACGCATCGAAGAGGAGGAAGAAAATTGGTGATCCAATCAAAATAAAGGCCTTGTGTCTTAAGTATTGGAGAGGGAGGCGAGCAGCCCTTCTCTCATTGGTAGACGAGTAAAAATTCTGACCTTGTATCGTTCATATCCACCTTCAGTGGAACATTTACCGTACTCTTGAATCACACCCTCATTTGACCTGATTATCGCAGATGTCATCATTATCTCCATCAAAACAAACCTGACCTGTAAAGATTTACTTTGTGTCACTCGTTTCAATTAATAATTCCGTTATGAAATGAAAAAAACACTCCAGTTCAAAAGATCTAAGAAGCAGCTAAGACTACCTAACGACCTATCTCGACCAAGATTACAATTTCACATCTCACACTATGCTCCAAAAGTGACACAAATCTGAAATTTCATCGTATCGAATATGTTTTAACATGAAAAAATATTTTTCCTTCCGTAGAAATAAAAATTAGATCGCCGGTTTGATGGTGTCATGTAACATTTTTAGGATTTGTCTGGTCAGGAGTGGAGTAATGGATAGCGGTTCGGATAGCGGTTCGGATTGAGAAATCGGAGAGCCGAGTTCGAATTCCAGTCGAATCTATTACATTTACTTACGTGCTAATACCCTTGAGAAAAGTATGAATCCTCTTCTTCTCACCCACTAAAGACCGGGTTCTATAGTTCTGGATGCCCATGCTCTGCCGTAGAAAGAAATGGCAAATCTGCCGCGTCAGTCATGTATCGAAAGATGAAAGGTACATGATCGTCTAAGCGATGAGCGTCCTGGGTATGACGATAAACTACATCCGCGTCCTGGGTAAGACGATAAACTACATCCGCGTCCTGGGTAAGACGATAAACAACGTCCACCAGCAGGGCCTCTGATTCATGGCGGCCGATAGCATGTCCGCTAAACTCCTTCGTCTCATCAAGGGCTACTACCGGTCGACGCGAGCCCGTGTTCGTGCTTATGAGGACGTTTGAGGTGAAGACTGGTGTGTAGCGAGGGTGTTCCCTATCCCCTACCCCATTCAACTATACAATCGACTACTACATCCTTAGCAAGGCCCTTCGGTGCTACGCTGGAGTTGCGGTCGGTCGGAATGTCAGGGTGTCTGATCTGGCCTACGCGGACGACATTGTCTTGGTCGGATAGAACTGTGACGATGTGCAAGCAGCGCTCAATCGTGTGCAAGCTGCAGCACGGGATGTGGGTATGACCATCAATGCCTCGAAGACGAAAGTTATGCCATCCCTGGTTGATCCGATCAACTGGCAGCCACTGGCGCTGGACGGGGTCAATCTGGAGGACGTGCAGTCTTTCGTTTATCTCGGTTCAACCATTATACCATCCGGGCAGACTGCTGCTGAGGTCGAACGCCGTATAGGGGCTGCAAGGTCCGCATTCGTGCGTCTCAAGCGGTCACTATGGGGGCGACGAGAGATTTCTTCGGCTACGACGGGGCGAATCTATCAGGCTATTGTTCGGACAATCCTTCTCTATGGCTGCGAAACGTGGCCATTTAGAGCGGTTGACCTACGAAGGCTTGAAGTGTTCGACAACGATTGCCGTCGCTGCATTCTGAGATGCCGCCGGATCGATCGTGTGCCCACAACCACTCTACGTCGTCGCCTGAGTCTCCGTCCTCTTCCACCAGTCCTGCTCCAGCGTCGTCTCTGATGGTTCGAGCACGCAGCTTGACGCCCGGAGGGAGAGCTCATCCGCGATGTACTTCTCCCTACTTCTCTTCCTGGCTGGCGAAAGACGTGTCGGTGGGCAGCTGAAGACGTGGGCTAGCACGATCAAGGATGACCTAGCAGTATTATCGGGTCCGAAAGTAGTTGGTCTTCGACGATGGAATCGCGAGTGGCTCGCCATTTCGTGTGACCTGGCTCAGGATTGGCGGGCGTGGGCAGCGATGGTCTGAGATGCTGTACTTGCTCGGGAGGAAGCCGGTTCAACTCGATCAGGGTGAAAACCGATACAAGTCAAGTCAAAAGTCAAGGGCCTCTGATAATACGTTTTTGAAAAAATAATGTTGCCCCAGCTGTACGTTTTTGAAAAAATAATATTACCAGCTATACGTTTTGTTTTTGAAAGAATAGTGTTGCCGGCTATACGTTTTTGAAAAATAATCTTACCAGCTATACGTTTTTGAAAAAATAATCTTACCAGCTATACGTTTTCGAAAAAAATAATCTTACCAAAATCTTTTTGAGGAAAAATATTAACAGAAATAGATTTTTGACAAAGCCAAAATATTAGAAAAAAAATGTCGGCATTAAATGACCCATTGAGGTTGATATGCCGTAAAGCAAAGCAAACCAAACCAAACCCAAGCGATGGCACATAACTAACTGATTGCTCAGAAATAATATAAAGACGAGATAATAAGTTTCGACGCGACGATGATTAGCATTTCGACGCGAAACACGTGGGTAGTGCAACGAGTTTAGCCAATTTTCTTGATTTACTGAATATCATAATTCTCGTTATCAAGCGCTTTTCGGCAGAACTACTGCAAGCCTGAAAAATGAGCTACATTTCCGTAATATTCACATACTTTTTTTTATCACTTGTATTATTATAACTAATAGAAGTATTATTATATACACTAAGATATTCGGGAAAGTTCTCACCCAGACCAAGTTTGGAAATTCAGTACAATTCATACATTTTTGATCAATTCATCCCAATCAAAGCGATAATGACATTGCAATGTGCCACTGAGAGTGAAAGAGAATTAAAAAGACATTAGAAGAAACTGGAAACCAAATTCTAAAAAGAAAACAAGGAATATACCTCTACTCCTGTTTAAAAGACTGGGGAGAAGTGTGAAACAGACGATAGGCGAACCTATCTACTCCTACTGAGGAAAAAATAGTAAATAAAATTTCAGAGTTTAAGCGAAGACGTTATGAGTATCGACTGGAAGAAGACTTTAGAAAGAACCGGAAACTCAATCCTAAACAGGAAATAAGGGATAAACTTATATTCCTGTTCAAAAGACCGTACGATAGGAATAGGCACATCAGTAAGTCCGTTGATTAAAAATAGATAAAACATTTATTTCACGCAATAAATATTGATTTTTCAACATGATCTCTTTCCTCTTAATGAATTTAATTTGCCGCTTCTCTAGAAATCCCGCAGTTCGATCCTTTTATAGTGAAATTTTCAGTTCAAAACACAGTACATTGATTTGATTTTTACGGCTTATCAACCCTTTGCAGGTTATTTAAAACGAAAAAATGTTTTAGATTGTAAGTTCTATTGTGTGAACGCAACAGGCGAGGTCGGAATTTGAACTCGGTTTCACTTTCCAAACCGAGATCCATTACAAGAACAAAGAACAAAGGGATCATGGCTCTCCATGGATTCTTGTGAAAAAAAGTGGCGGGGGTTCCCGTTGCTTTCCCCACTGTTTATGATGTTGTCCTTCTCTTAGACTGGCTGCCAACCATTGCAGTCTGATTTCACTGTTTAACCCACAGAAGAGTCGGAAGAAAGATATGTGAAAATTGTTCGAAAGTAAACGCAGCAAACTAGGTGAGTATTTGAACTCCGTTCGCCGGTTTCAATTTAACCGCACATCCAGTTGCTGTGTTACGATAAAAATAAACCAAACACCCAAGGAAAGAAAGATTGATTTGTTTTTTTTTTTACAGTTTATCAACCTTTTGCAGGTTATTTAAACCCAGAACATATTTTTAGATTATAATTTCTTGGCGATAGTACTGATTTACTAATACAATTCCAACTAATTAACCCATAGTTTTGGGGAGAAGAGGTGGATTCATCCTTACTGGAAATAGAACTTGGTTAACAATTCCGAGCCTTAATGCAACTCTGAAAGACAGCCAGGTGCGCCCCCCCAACGTAGGAGCAATTTATTAATTATTTATATCTTTAAAAACATCTTTATTTTTAAAAAGCTGGAGACATCAAGCACATAGCTTCCATATCTAAGTCATGTCTTTGATATTTTAAACTGGAAGCTAACTTTCTTTAAGAAGGAGTAGATAATCCTTTCCCTTTTGCCTTCTTCGATGGTCTTAAATAGCTTTCTGCAAAAAGAAAAATAACAGATTCTTCATAAATACATTTGTACCGATTAAATATACGATGTAATTTCTTAAAAATAAATACTTATTTCGGGAGACTTCTTTATTATTTTCAGATTTCATGAGAATTTTTTCCTTATTAGAATTTTAAAAGTGCCTCAGAGTTTTAGTAATTCTTCTAGTGCGCCTTGAAATAAAAAGGTTGAGAAACACTCCTTGATACATTATACTACTCGCCCATCCAAGCAACTGGCATTCCCATTCGGTTACCCATCTAGGTACTGACCAAGCTCGACGTTGCTTAATTTCGGTGATTGTACGCGGTCCGGTGTTTCAGTTAGTAAGTACATGTTTGGCTATACTGTTGTACATAGTTTGGAAACTATATTTTTTTCCTTATAATATAGATTAGCATTACGTCTTCAATGAGTGTATTGTGTTTATTTGAGAATGGTGTAGTCTTATGTGATATAATAGAAAGAAAACATAGGAATCTACAGCATCTTGTACAACACGTTGGAAACGATGCGAACATATTAGCTACACATACGTAACGCAGCGGAAACTCTATTTCATCAGTGAGCATGCGCTGTCACACACGGTCCCTAACCATCACATTTCAGCCAATCAATAGACATATTCGCCCGGAGCCTGCGGGTGTCAACTGAAGCATCTATTCTGAATCCTGAATATGTCCATTGACAAAAGATAATATTTACCATGGACGGATAAGTAATAATACTGACACGTGATTTGTTTCTATGGAATTATATAATGATTTTGGAATTTTTTTTTTATTTTAGTATGTTTTTTTATATTGACTAGTTTTTTTTTTTTTTTTTTTTGCATTATATTTTTGTTCGGCATTTTTTCCCTCTTTTTGTCGTTATTTAATATCTATCTGCCGTTTTGCAGGGAGGGTACACAAAAACGGTCCATTTGAATTCTGTCGCAAACACTAATGATTTGCCTCTACTTTTTATTCATCTTACCTCACCGTCTACTGCGCAATCTCACCCGTTTCGCTCGAGCACGAACTCGTCTCCACAGCCCATCATCGTCTCGTTCATTAAATACCGTCTCTTTACCCTTTTGTTCCCACAACTCCCGCGTTTCTATCCGGATTTATAAGTTGTGCCTATGAGTTTTTTTTTCAAGAGGAAGAGAAGGAAGAGGAGGAAAGAAAAAAGAAAATGGCTGTTGTCGGTGGCAGGCGAGATTGAATGTAAGATTATTTGGAACAAACATCGATCTTGTTTTAACAGGCCTTGTTCCTCTAACGGCCGAAACTTTCTTTCAGACTTACTTCCATCCGTCCCCATCTCTAGGCGCCTCTTACCAATTTCGGGTTTTACAGTTATTCTTGATGGCTCTCGATCGATTCAAAAACGAATCAATACTCGATGAATAAAAATCTTCGAAGCAGAAAGAGCCGAGCAAAGATTTCTGTCGCCATGAAAAAAGAGAGAGAAAAAGAATAAATGAAAACACAAACGTACACACACAAAACAGAAGACGAAGAAGAAGAAGAGAAAGAAAAAAAGGACAAGTGATAGAAACAGTAATTATTGAAAAGAGACTTAAAAACAAAAATATAATATCGACAAAAAACATGGACCTTTAAATTCTGGCTTAAGAATTGGTCCTTTCTGTGTATCCATACTGTTTTTTGGACAATGTCACTTCAGTTCTTCCATCTTCAAGACCCACCACTTCCTCCAACGACTTTACTCTAAAATAAATACTACGGAGAAAGTTTACTTCTTTCCTTATTGAGTTTTCGACAAAAGATTCAAAATGAGGCTGTTTATCTTCTGGGTCACATGACAAAGGAATGATTCCGGGTATTAAATGCCAAAGCTTACCCAAGTAATACATTCAACAAAGTTGCAACCTTTTTCTTTACAATTTCATCGGAAAAAGATCAGCAGATTTACGTTCAAGAGATTTATTGTCAAGTTGCAAATATAATTTATTATTATTGCGTATTTTATTCTATTGAATGTAGAAAAATTTAAACCACAAATTCATCTTGAATCTATCTATCTATCTATAATTTTTGTAATCGTTTAAATCCAAGCAAGGTAATAAAGCCACTAAGACACAAGGGGGGGGGGTAACTGAGTGTTAGCTAATATTAGAAAAATAGCACAATTAAGAACAATAAAAGAACAGGAATTGAGAATAAAGAAGATAACGATGGACATTGCATTTAAATGTTTGAAGATCAAAGTTAATTGGCAAGCAAGAAGCTGGAAGAGAGTTCCGCAAGCGAGAAGTGCGATAGAAAATACTATTAGTATAGAAGTCATGGTTACATCTAGCCACTTCAACTATAAAATAATGTGACCTTGCCGCCAATCTAGTACTGCGTTTAAATTCATAACGTCTGTGCACCAAAGAGGAAAGCTCAGCAGAGTTATTACCATGAAAATATTTATAGAAAAAGCAGAGGGAGGCAACGTTACGGAGGTGGAAATGTGACTGAAGCCCAGTTGTCAGATCAGGTCCAATAACATTGCATATTCTTCTTTGGATTTTATAAAGAATAAATAAATTTATAACAGGAGCATCAGACCATCTTCAGCAACAATCTTCAGAGCAAGGACAAATGGTAGACTTATAAATATGTAAGGCAAATTCCGACCAGAAAAAAACACGACACAGTAAAGAACTTTCAATGTAATCTTTCGACTTCATGTCAGTTTAAAACATTAGAGCGAGAAAGTAAAAAGAGTCGCTCGTCTGGAGGTTAGCACCTGCCATGATGATGAAGGGCTAAAAGGTTCTTTCAGACAATTAAAACAGAGACATTTCATTTTGGAGGCGTTAAAATTAACAAGCCGTTAAAATTAACAAGCCGTTAAAATTAACAAGCCGTTCCTTGTCCCAGTTAACAACAGATTGTAGGTCAATTTTAAGATCAACTGCCAACCTAGTTGAAAAACTAAGGGAAATAAACAACTAAAAAACTCATTGCCAATGTAGATATAAAATCCATAACCACCAACGTCCCGGTTGGAAAATGGCTAAATCTCTTTAAAAAAATCATCTAACGCAAAGATAAACCTCTACCTATCTTTAGCTAAAACAATAAAAATATGTATCATCACCAATCAATGCTATTTAACATTTAATAATATTTTTTTTATAAACAGAAATGTGTATTACCAATGGGATCGCTTCTTAATGGAGTGATAGCATGTATTTTGTTAGAATTTATCGAGTCTGGTCTGTTCCAAATTATTTTACCTAAACGATCAACATATTTCCAATATATATGGATGATGCTCTGTTAATATATCCTTATGATAGCAATGAAGCTGAAATTCATACACAGATGTCCTCAAGGACACATGGCACAGTGGATAGTTCCAGTGACAAGACCCAAAGTGTGTGAGTTCAATACCCGGTTAAGACAGTGGAGAACTTGGAGAGGGGAATTAACAGGACAACTGACATCCATTAAACATTGCACGTGGAACTAGAACAGTCTACCCCAGTGAGCGAAATAAAGGGTTCAGTTCGACATTCCAACTACCTGAAGAAGGCACGAGCGTACAACGGCCGAAATGTTGTAATAAATATGGTGCCAAAATGAGGACAATAGTCCGAATAATGTAAATAGTATAAATAATACCTCATTTCAGAAATATAGACAGATACTGAAGGGCCGAAACGTTGTAATAAATATGGCAACAAAGATGGGGACAATAGTCCGAATAATGTAAATAGTGTACATAATACCTCATCTCAGAAATATAACAGATACTGAAGGGCCGAAACGTCGTAATAAATATGGCAACAAAGATGAAGACAATAGTCCGAATAATGTAAATAGTGTACATAATACCTCATCTCAGAAATATAGACAGATACTGAAAGGCCGAAACGTTGTGATAAATATGGCGACAAAGATGAGGACAATAGTCCGAATAATGTAAATAGTGTACATAATACCTCATCTCAGAAATATAGACAGATACTGAAAGGCCGAAACGTTGTAATAAATATGGCAACAAAGATGAAGACAATAGTCCGAATAATGTAAATAGTGCACATAATACCTCGTCTCAGAAATATAGACAGATACTGAAGGGCCGAAACGTTGTAATAAATACGGCGACAAAGATGAGGACAATAGTCCGAATAATGTATATAGTGTACATAATACCTCGTCTCAGAAATATAGACAGATACTGAAGGGCCGAAACGTTGTAATATATATGGTAACAAAGATGAGGACAATAGTCCGAATAATGTAAATTGTGTACATAATACCTCGTCTCAGAAATATAGACAGATAATGTAGCTGAACTTATAGATAAACGAAAGAAAATTGAGCATACGATAGAATTTACATACGAATTACACGGAAACAATACTTTACATTTCCTAGATATCATGCTACAATGTGTTAACAGTAGGTTAAAACTTAGTGTCCACCGAAAATCATAAAATAAAAACGATCTAATAAATTTCTATTCGCATCATAAGAACAAAATAAAAGCTGCAATAATTATTGTATTATACTTAGGAGCACTAAGAGCAGCTGTCGATATTTACACGAAGAGAAATACATTGAAAAGATTTTCAAGCTTCTTCAATACCCTATTTTATATCCGATGCTAAACAAATGGCTCATCAAATATTCCAAAATAGAAAAACAGTTCCTCTTGCCAAGCCCAGTGAATCAAAAAATGTATCGTCCTACCAACTAACTCTATTACAATTGCAATTGAAAATCATGTATCTAACCTCAACATAAAATTTGTTACAACTACATCTAAAACAGTAAAAACTTAGCCAATACAAAACAAAACAATAAGCGAAAACTTGAAGGAGGAATTTACTCTATCGCCTGTAATGATTGTCACAAAAATATAGAGGAGAAACCTCAAGGGATTTAAATAAAAGATGATATGAACATAAAACGGGTATTTTACAGAACACATTAAATGCATTAGTTGAACACCTTAACGAGACTGACCACAAAATTATATATAAAAAATGCTACTTTGATCAAAGGAGAAACAATTCACTATGAAAAAAATGTTTAGAGAGTACCGTGATCGAGAGATCATCTACAGTAGATTTGAGCTCATGTTCTTACAACATTTCACAATTCCTGGCAGATCTAGTATTATCAGAATGTGGGAGATCTAATAACAAAAGTGATGGCAAAAGATCTAATTGAAATCGGGTAAAATATATACACAAATAACATTAAAATAATGAAAGATAATTAAAAATTTCAAGCATCTCTCTATCGTGCGCGTACGTAGTCGCACCAACGTAATCAGACTTTGTCTAATGAAGTTTTAAACGACGAAACGCGTCACACTAACATTTTTACCCACTTTGTCATACATCTTTCCCCAATATATATATATATATATATATATATATATATATATATATATATATATATATATATATATATATATATATATATATATATATATGTAAAATGTCCAACACTAATATTCCATGGTTATAATTTATTACATTGGAATCGTAATCACGATTCCAATGTAATAAATTATAACCATGGAATATTAGTGTTTGAGCCTTTTATATTCTATTCTTACTCTGTCCTGGACATTGAGTTCTATCTGCATTCTATCCTCTTGGGAATTTATTTATATATATATATATATATATATATATATATATATATATATATTGACCACTAATATTATATATATATTGACCACTAATATTATATATATATATATATATATATATATATATATATATATATATATATATATGTGTGCGTGTGTGTGTGTGTGTGTGTGTGTGTGTGTGTCAATTACTTCCCGCGAGCAATCATCAGGCAGTCGGTAACTGTTTTTTTTAAAAGAAAGGACATTTTATAACCCCTAGGCGAGTACAAGATGTTACAACTAGTGTAACTGATGTATACTAGAATTTGAAACCCTCAATATTTACATGAAGAGGCGAACTAAATCGAAAATACTTTCAATAAAAAAAATTAACGATACAAAACAAACAATAATCTAAAACTTAAAGGATGAATTTACTCTATCGCCTGTAATAATTGTCACAAAAACTACACCCGAGAAACCTCAAGGAATTTAAATAAAATATTATATGAACACAAAAGAGTTATTTTACATAACATTACACTGAATCACACGATGTATATATACTATGGTAGCTAGCCAATACTGTTTCAGACGATATATGTTAAACTCAAATCTCGCTTTCTTGTTAGATGTATTTATTTATTAAGAAGAAAATTTTGTGGATTTCTAATTTTTCACCTTTTGGTCTACACAATCGTTCTTCTTAGTATTTGGCTGAATATAGGAAAATTGTGCCCTGAAGATGACAATTTGAAATTATCGAATGTGCTTGGCATGTGTCTTCCATCTGACAACAACTCGAATATAAGGATCTTATTATTCAAGCAATTGATAGTAAGATAATGTCATATTAAGTTCTGTTAGCGAAGTGATTTCGCATTAAACACATTAACATTGCTATTTAATTCTTTGTATAAATTGTTTCTTTATGATATAAAATATAAGCTGCACACTCTAATGTATTGGTATTTATTTCTTGATTATTATAATTAAATGTTATGCAGCTCCGTAAAAGTGTTTTCAACGGCCAGAATTTAGAAAACCAATAAAATTCAACAAAATTCCTTTTGTTTTCACGCCGACATGAAAGTATTTTCGCGTACGGAATGTAACGAACTCGACTGGAATTCGAACACGGCTCGATGTAATCCATTCCACCACCGCGCACCTTGACGTTAGGAGAAAGACGTACTGAAAACAAAAAGAAAACCTATACTTAACATCAGGAAGGCACAGTTGATATATCTAGTGCAAATAATGAAGAAAGAGGACTTGGAAAATCTGATACTCACAGGGCAGATTGAAGGTAAGAGATCCGTTAGAAAACAACACATATCATACTTGAAGAACTTGAGTAAATGGATAGCGGAACAGGGTTTAGGAGAAATAAAAAGACAAAATTTATTAAGATCTACAAAGGACAAGAAGTTGTGGAGAGTCATGATCGCCTACGTCCTCAGCGGACGGTACATAAAGAAGAAGATATTGAATACTGTTGCCATCTCTGGTCAGGTGATTCTGCTACTCATCTCGAGGTTCTTGGCCAAATCCAAAGAATGATCTGCAGTGTACTCGATCCTAACTTGGCATCTCAACTTCAGTCACTTTCTCACCGACCGGACATGGCTTCCCTCTGTCTTTTCTACAAATATTTTCATGGTAACTGCTCTGACGAGCTTTTTTTCCCTGGTGTCCGGACTACAGGTATTTAAGCGTGCTAATAGATTGGCATCTACGTTCCAGCCTGTTACTGTTGAATTACGTAAATAAAACCGCCACTTCTACTCCAAGAGTTTCTTTTCTCGCACTTCCCACCTGTGGAACTACCTTCTATTTCTTTGCTGCCTTGATAACTAAAATCTTCAAAAAATTAAATGCAATTTCAATCGCCATCTTCTATCTTCTTGAACGCCGTTCAGCGTTTATCCTTTTCTCAGTCCCCTCTATACCAAGTCTTCTCTCTCCCTTTCACTCTCTGTAACCCTCTGCGCACTAGTTGCATTCACGCCTTTCTTGGGGCGAAATGATTATATATATATATATATATATATATATATATATATATATATATATATATATATCAATCAGTTATGCGCCATGCGTGATACACGCTTTAGTTGATCATGTATCTTTGGATACATGACTGACGAGGCAGATTTTTCCCCTCAGTAGGTTGCCATTTCTTTCTGCAGTGGACCAGTTGCTATCCAAGGCTATAGAACCCGGTCTGTCCTGCTATTTACTTATAGCTGGGGGGGGGGAGAAGTTTCATACCTTTCTCAATTGTATTAGCACGTAAGTGAATGTAATTGATTTGACTGAAATTCGAACTCTGCTCTCCGAGTTCGAATTCCAGTTTGTGATCTTGGGTTTCACGATTGCAAGGGCGTGAAACCCAAGATCACAAACTCACATCGATACAACTGATATTGAGCACTTTCCAATAATTACCGCGCATATATAATATATATATATATATAGAAATTACATATATGAATAAATTTATATATATATATATATATATATATATATATATATATATATATATATATCCGTTGCGATGAGAACGAAAGTAATATATAAATTCCAACGTTCACAGCATTAATTCAAAAGAGGGCTCGATACCGATAGTGGAGCGATAATTATTTATTTATTTTAATTTTATCATATAGACAAAACCATTTTACTCACTACAAAGATGCAACTACGTTTCAGTGCATTTCAACTGCACTTCGACGGGTGAGGGTCGAAAATGGTTATGAACATTCCTGCTTGTAGGCAAGCCGGATGTGAAACGTCACTTCCTTTTTTCCATTTGTTCGAGAAGAAAAATATATACATAAAAATAAATATAGGTTTCGGAGTGAAACAATTGTGCTTGTTGATAGCAGTTTGGTGATGAATGGACCGGGTGCTTAATGTTGATTGGTCTGTGGAAATTTTTTTCCGCTGATAAACATCGGTCAAGAGTTTAGGCACATCATCTCACAAGCGTCCTAAGAGTGAGAGGTAGGGGAGGGAAGATAGCGATAGGGGATAATATAACATTTGTAATTCGCTGAGCGAACCTTGCTTCTTATGTTTACAGGAGAAAATATGTATTATTGAACTCTTGAATAATACACAATTATTAAACCAAAGATATGAAACAACCGTTTTCTGTAGGCATACTAAGGATCTAACACTACGATCTTGTCTTTCAAATTCCTTTCCACATCTCTCTCCCTATTTTTATCTTTGTCTACATGTGTCTGTCTCTATGTTCATATCTATATAAAAAATATCTATCTATCTATCTATCTATCTATCTATCTATCTATCTATCTATCTATCTATCTATCTATAATAATAATGGCAAATAATTTGAGTTGAGAACAAAGAAAGTCGATTTTAAAGTAGTATAGAAAAATTGAAAAATCCTGGCAGGTGCGCAAAGCGTGGGGAGAAGCAATTTGACTCTGTTTTACCAACACGGTTGACAATTTATCATGTGACAGATAAATTTGAATAGAACAGGTTCAGTGGTTAAAGCAACGAAATGTGGACGTCGAGGTTGAATGAAGAAAACGAGATGAGCGGTGATTTGACATTTGTGAACAGTTGAAAAAATTATAAAAAGACTTATAAAATATATACCTACTTTTGGCCCACCCTGTATATTTATGTACTGTATATATACAGAGTGAGAGAAAAGTTTTGTAAAAGCACACACACATCTCTCTCTCTTTCTCTCATATATATATATATATATATATTTTTTTTATAAAAGACATTTTTATGTTTATACGTTCTTGTTTATATATATATGTAATATATATATATTATATATATACTATATATTATATAATATATGATATATATATAATATATATAAAATATTATATATAGATTTATATACATATATATATATATTATATAATATATTATATATATAATATATATATATTATATATATAATACATATATTATATGTATATATATAAAGAACGTATAAACATAAAAATGTCTTAAAATATATATTATATATATAATATATTATATATATATATAATATATATATAATATATTATATATATATATATATATATATATATATATATATATATATATATATATATATATATATATATATTTCCAAGGAAGACATTAATCCAAAGAGAGCTCAATGTAAGTAACAGAGCAATATAATGTGTACAAACGATCCTTAAAAATCCATTGAGTTATAATTTATTTCACGAATATACAAATATTGATCTCTCCTTCTCTCTCCCATTCTATCATTCTCCCTCCCTCCCCAATGTTTTTTAAAAACCTTATATTGAAATTTTTCTTTTCCTTTTTCGCCCTTTTAATATTAATTTTTTCCTTTTCATTTTTTCTTCTTTCCTCTCCCTTTTCCTTTTCGTTGTAGGCTCGCCACATTTACTGTAGCCGCAGTAGTGTTTCTTGGGCAAGATAGCCTGACGGAGCCCAATGAATTCAGAGTTTTTCCTTCTCCGAGACAGCTTGCGACCCAAGATTATAGAACCCAGTCTGTCCTGCTATTTACCCATAGCTGGGTGGAGACGAAGAGGATCCATACCTTTCCCAAGAGTATTAGCATAAGTCAATGTAATGGATCCGACTGGAATTCGAACTCGGGTCTCCGATTCCTCTATCCGAGCCACCATCCATTCCTCCACTGAGCCTCATATATATATATATATATATATATATATATATATATATATATATATATATATATATATATATATATATATACCCAAGTTTAGGATTGGTATATACGGAGTGAAATCCAATAACCAACAATTAATATTCTTTAAAGAGTGCTCAATACAGAGTAGAGCAGATATAATTATTTATTTGAATATTACAACATAAATATGTTATATATATATATATATATATACATGTGTGTGTGTGTGTGTGTGTGTGTGTGTGTGTGTGTGTGTGTGATAGAAATTAGGAGGATTTAAGATAAATATAATTAAGTAATTCCTCGAATCTAGAAGAAACCTCAACAGAATGCAGAAAGCACTGGACGGCCGTTTCGTCCTATATTTGGGACTCATCAGCAGTGCCCATCCACTACCGAGAATTGAAACCCGGAGAGCAAACGTCATACCAACTGTTCTAACGGGTCTCGGTGACGAAGAGGTAGCGAATCAGCGGATATATATATATATATATATATATATATATATATATATATATATATATATATATATATATATATGTGTGTGTGTGTGTGTGTGTGTGTTTGTGTGTGTGTCTGTGTGTGCGTGTGTAACGCCGAGAGATGTTGTTTTCTATTGATCAACAGATTAAAAATCTTTTATAAAATAACACCTTGGAGCCATATGCGAAGATTTCGTCTTTGCCAAAACGATCTTCATAAATCTATTTTGATGCTGTATTTATTTACGGCCTGCGGTGAGGTGTGAGCCGTTCCTTTTTTCCTCAAGGAATAACACAACCGCCTTTGTTTTTTTTCCTGCTCTCTGCAACTTTCAACGCAAACAAAAGCTCTGCACAACTCGATTGAGACGGAGTACCGTCACTTCCTATTCACTAATCATTCCGCCCGATCCAAAATAGATCAAGCTGCCTCTTCCAGAACTGCCTACGGTGTATTCTCTCCTCGACTGAAGACCGCCCCCTTTTTTTCTTTTCGCTTCCTGCTTTGGTTCAAGTACTTGGGCGCATCTAAACAATTTATTTCAATTACCAGCGTTGTACTGTTATAATAATTAGCATTGATCTTATTGTGAAACAATAATTACTACAGCCTAACCCCAAACGACAATAGTGACATATTTAATACTTATCATTGGAACGATTACACAAATCTCAAGGTGAACTTACTCGATACAGAATACAATAAAACAACGAGAATACTGAGCAAGCATGCTGGTTGGATAAGAATCCTTAGTGTTGCTTTACCTTCGACAGATGACGTCAGTTAACAACTGTAATATGTTTCTCACGGCAGTGTTCTACCACTAACGGTATTTCCTTTCCCCTCATTTATTTCTCTTGTAAGTATATAAACGATCAGCTGTGATAGATGAACGTTGCTAGTACACTGTTGCTTAGTCTGTTTTTCCTATGTACCGTGTCCCTTCAGTGCGTTGGCGATCATGGCTCTCCACACTTTTTCTGTCCTTTGTAGCTCTTAATATATTTTGCCTTTTTGTTATGTCCCAGACCTTGTTCCGCCATCCGTTTATTCAATTTCGCTACATTATGTCCTGAGTGTATCGAATTCTCCGTGCCCTCTTTCCTCATTATGTGTCCTAGTAATTTCAACTGTCTCTTGCTGATGTGAAGTATAAGTTTTCATTTTTTTAAATTTTCTCTAAATGCTGGGTCCATGATATTCTCAGCATACGAATAATAATAATAATAATAATAATAATAATAATAATAAGAATAATAATAATAATAATAATAATAAGAATAATAATAATAATAATAATAATAAGAATAATAATAATAATAATAATAATAATAATAATAAGAATAATAATAATAATAATAATAATAATAATAATAAATTTGCAATACACACAGACAAAACAATAATAGTTAATCGCAGGCATATAGTAATCAAAGACCACGAAAACAAAATATGCAAAAACCTTGAAAATGAAAGCAAAAGCAAATGCAGCCGTTCACATGCAGACACGACGGCAAGATAAACCTCTTCACGGTCAATATTCTGCTAGTACCAAACAAACTGATATAGACAAACCGCGTACCTATCAGTGGCTACATAGTGCAGGATTAAATGCTGAAACGGAAGGTTTTATTCTTGCCGAATAGGATCAATGCTTGTTAACTTGAAATTACCAAGCACACATACGAAAAATTGGTTTAGCCCAAAATGCAAATTCTGTGATTAATATCCAGAAATAATTGACCATCTTGTACTCTGTGATACGGTATTGCGCCCACCGAATATAAAAGCCGGCATGACAGATTGGGCAAATATCTGCACTGGAAAATCTACAACTCCTACGGAAAGGAAATTGCAAGAAATTGGCATGAACCCTACACCGGTAACAATTTTATGGGTCTTTACAGAGATAGAACAATCAAAGCTATCCGCCCGGACATCATGACCAAAGACCTCAAGAAGAGAATATGCTTTATTATTGACATGGCAGTCCCTGCAGAATGTAATGTAACCTTCAAGATCTATCAAAATACAAGGATCTTGAAATATGAATGTAAAAAATGTGGCACAAGGCGACATCAATAATTGCAGTTGTACTTGGAGCCCTCGGTGTGATTGGCAAAGATTCCGATAGACTCATTGAAGGGAAGCCCGTGTCTTAAAGAAATACAAAAATTGTACTCACACATTACAAAGAGTGTGCGTGATCTTAGGTTTATTTATTTATTTATTTTTTTTACAAAAATGATTAATGAAGCCATTTCTTACGGTAGATATCTAAGAGGAACACGGAAGGAAATGTGTATACAGCAGAAATCAAAGAAAATAACAACAACAACAATAATAATAATAATAATAGTAATAATAAACCAGTTTTGGGCAAAAAGATTTCCTGTGCATTTCACATGAGAAATGAACGCAATGAAAAATAAACCACTATTATACAATGTTTTAAATTATGGGATTCTAAAAGTTTGGGAAGGGCTAGTAAAGAAAGTAATTACAGTACCAGTGATCTGTGGAGCAAAAAAACACGGGAGAAATCTTGCAGATATTGGATTGATATTTGGAAATAGATTCTTTGCGAAACGCATATCTGCTCGGAACAGCAAGGATACTTCGCAAAGTACTGCATATTAAATTCTTTTCTTAAGTCACAGGTGCAGACTTAAGAATAAAAGGTTTATCGACTACCAACGTCATATGCTGTCCATATTAGTATTATTATTGTTGTTAGTAATAGTATTGGGAAGAAGAAGAAGAAGAAGAAGAAGAAGAAGAAGAAGAAGAAGAAGAAGAAGAAGAAGAAGGAGGAGGAGGAGGAGGAGGAGGAAGAGAAGAAGCAGAAGAAAAAGAAGGATAAGAGGAAGAAGAATGAGAAGAAGGAGAAGAGTAAGAAGAAGTATAGGAAGAAAGAGGAGGAGGAGAAGAAGAGTAAGAAGGAGGAGAAGAGTAAAAAGAGTAAGAAGAAAAAAAAATGTCTGACGGAACTGTTCCACTATTTTCCAACACTTAGAATAGAGCGAGATTTAAAAGAAATGCCAGTGTTTCGACAGTATGTCTGTCTTCTACAAGATACGTTTAAAAATTGCATATAAGTATAAACTCTTTTCTTTGTTTTACTTTTCTTAATTTGCGCTCGTCTTAGTGTTGTAATAATAATAATAATAATGATGAGGAGAATCAGCATAATTAGTTTCACAAATAACTGAAGACTGGTAAAGCCAATTTATCAACAAATATCAACACACACACACACACACACACACACACACACACACACACATATATATATATATATATATTCGAAAATTATAACATAAATATGGTATAAAATCACTAGAAAAATATCTATTTTGTTTCAACATTTCTGGTGTCTTATCAAGTGATGGTGTTGAATGTAGAATCTACATTCTACATTCAACACCATCACTTGATAAGACACCAGAAATGTTGAAACAAAATGCATATTTTTTTAGTGATTTTATTACATATTTATATTATGATTTTCGAATAAATAATTATATTTAATCTACCCTGTTATGAGCACTCTTTTAATAATCATATTTGTTGGTTATTGGAATTTATTCCTTATACACCAATCCTATACTTGTACATATATATATATATATATATATATATATATATATATATATATATATATATATATATATATATAGCTCGAAGCAAATTAATGATAAAGTGGAAAAAATTGTTTGAGGCCTTTCGTTATTTACGAATTTATCGGCCTAAAGTTATGTGATATATATATATATATATATATATATATATATATATATATATATATATATATATATATATATATATATATATATATATATATATATATATATATATATATATATATATATATTAGGCTTTCTGTAGACTGTGCAGGTAGGATAAAGGTTATTGCCGCAGTAAGTGTAATCGCTGGACCGAGTTCAAATTCCGATTGATTCTCTGTCCTTCCCTTCTTCACACACGAAAAAGGAATGAATCCACTTTCCCTGGGCTGTGGATTAAATACCGGGGCAGTCTGACTTCTCTAAGCCTTAGTTTACAGAAAGTCTTGGGAAAGGGCGACTCTCAGTTCAAAATCTGAAGGGCGCCGTTCGGAAATTTCTGTACAAAATGTGCAACATTGTTTTATTCTGAGTTCTGCCGAAAAATGTGTTTGTTTCTACACAAGCTTTTCGCGAAAAAGAAATCCTCTGTGTTGGTAGTCAAGCATGTCGGGGTGAGGACGCTAGCTATTTAGTCCTACACCGAAATTTTGGGTCCTCATATCTCGAAATTGACGGGGGATTTCAAACTATATATATATATATATATATATATATATATATATATATATATATATATATATATATATATAAAAGTGAACATTAATGTCAGCACTCAGAGGCGACAGACTGTTTCATGCTAAACACAATCATCAGGCCACATGTGTTGGTTTTCATGTTGGTCATTTTGGGCTGGAGTGGTGCTGGATTTATTTAGATTCATTTATTTTATATATATATATATATATATATATATATATATATATATATATGTATATATATATATATATATATATATGTATATATATGTATATATATATATATATATATATATATATATATATATATATATATATATATATATATATATATTGAAGTCAACACTGAGAGGCGACAGGCAGTTTCATGCTGGACGAAATCGAATGCTGGATTTTTCCTCGGCTATTTATATATATGGGTCAGTGATGCATTGTGGGTAATCTATTCTGGCGGTTATTTTAAAAGGAGTGATTTGTTTATTTATTTTTTTATTTGTTGGGGTCGATTTATTTTGTTTTTCATTTTTATTTTGTATTATTCTTTTCGTTTTTTTATATTTTATTAACGTAGTAAAAAATTTTAGGAATAGATTTGCTTAGGTCGCTTATTTAATAGTTTGTTTTGGCCTGAGAAGATAATTAAAGCTATTTATTCGTCCAATGTTTAGATTGCTTCCTGTAGTCTATTCTGTTATTTTGCCGGGTGGACAGTTTTTAGTTTATTTACTTGGATTGATTATTTTTACTTGTTTTTGCTTATTAATGCCTATTTTTATTAGTTCTTATTGTTATTTTAGTCGGGCCGATTTGTTAATTTGTCATTTATTTATGTATTGGGATTAATTTTATTAGTTTTTTTTATTTATTTACTTATTGTTTTTTGTATATTTTTATTCATTCTATTTGGTTTTCGATTTTTGAGTAACGTAGTGATGATTTTTTTTATCGATATATAGCATTTATAGCTATTTTTACGTCCAAGTTTTGGATTGGTTGTTCTAGTCAATTCTGGCGGTTATTTTGGTGGGATTCATTTGTTAATTTGTTTATTATTATTTACTTTATTTACTTATTTGGGTTGATTGTTTTTACTTGTTTTTTATGTATTTTATTTTATTTTTTTATTTCGTCTATTCTATCAAGAGTGGTTTGTTAATTTGTTTATTATTTGTTTGGCTTAATTTATTTTACTTGTTTTTTATATTATTTTGTTTATTTGTATTTATTCATTTCAGTTTTCGATTTTTAAGTAACGTAGTAAAAATTCGTTTTCATGTCTGCATTTTGAGATGAGCTCAGATCGTTTATTTAGTAATTTATTTTGGTCTAGGAAGGTAATAATAGCTATTTTTTCCTCCAAGCAAAGTTTGCAGGTTTTTGATTGATTGTTGTAGGCTGATGATCTTTTCCTTATTTTCAATGATATTTTTTGTTTGATTTGTGTTTTGTTATTAATTTCCCAGATGTACTTGGAAAGCAATCTACCGTTCGCGTATTTATTATTTGTGAAAGATGTCTTGTGTGCATAGTTTCTTTCTTTTCAGGGTCCTTCAGTTACTCCTATATATACTTTTTCTTCATTATCTGCTTATTTTACCGTAGCTTGGTACGTTGTTTTGTAAGCAATTTCCGTTTAGGGGACAGTCATACTTTATTCTACAGTTACCCGTTGGTTTAATTTGTTCGGGTGGTTTGTTGATAGTTTTCATGACCGAATGAACAGTATCTTTGGGGGATACCCTAAACCACATATGGTTTCCTTCACAAAATTGATTTCATCATCTAAGAAATACTTTGAACATATCATTAATGCCCTATGAACTAGGGTTCTAATTATTTCCAGTTCTGTCAATGGTTGGGCTGAACCAACCATTGACAGAGCTGGTCTCAATGGTTAGCCATCCTTGTAGATTTTTGGAAGCCCATACAACCGGGTACGAATTGACCCAGACGGTCGAATTTGGTTGGTTCGGCCCAACACAAGGTTGCCAAATGGCTCTCATCACTTTTGGAACCAGTGTTGCAGCGTTTAAGTGAATTTTGCATAAATGACTCTTTTTCCTTTGTTGACTGCATCCAAAATTTGTCTTCTTCATGTAAGTTCATGTGTTCCTTTTTCACTTGTATCCCTCTTTTGGAAACTATTAATATTTTCTGCGATTTGCTTTATCGCAGTTCTTTGTCTCCACCGAGTATTCCTGAGTCTGTATTTGTGGATTTGATGAGATTTTCCACGTCGTCTGTCGAATTCAGTTTTTAATAATACTATGTATCGACAGATTGACGGTGTTGCTATGGGCTCCACTTTGGGTCCGGCACTTGCCAATATTTTTGTTGGCTTTCACGAGGAGAGAATACGTATTAATGTACTTCGCCCTAACTGTATAGTCGATATGTTGACGATACTTTTTGTTTATGTAATAATGTAGTTGAGGCTGATCAGTTTTTCTCTTTTTTAATGGTATTCATCCAGTGCTGAGGTTTACGGTCGAGAAGGAATCCAATTTTCAACTTGCCTTCTTGGATGTTCTAGTACATCGGCCACCGACAACTTTTCTCACCTCTGTTTATAGGAAACCAACATTTGCGGGGTTATATACGTATTGGGATTGCTTTTGTCCTACAAAACGTAAGATAAACATCATTAGAACCCTACTTCATAGGGCATTAATAATTTGTTCAGTGTCTTTCTTAGAGGATGAAATCAATTTTGTGAAGGAAACCTTATGTGGTTTAGGCTATCCCCCCCCCCGATACTGTTCATTTGGTCATCCGGAACAAGAGGAGTTCAGAATTGTCAAACATTGTACAGTTAAAAAGTGCTCTGTTTATCCTAGATTGCCCTGGATTGGATTCAAGTGTGAAAGCATAACCAGGCAGATTTCAGCTAATGTTCGTCGTTGTTTTTTCTCGGCTGAAGTCCGCATATTTTTCCAAACCCGGCCTATGTTTCGTTCTGGGTGCTAGCATGCTCTCCCTCCCCATCAAGTTAATTCTATTGTTTATAAATACAATTGTAGTTGTGGTGCCGACTACATAGGGAGAACTACTCAACGCCTGGACATGAGAATCAAACAGCATATTCCCACCAAGATTAGGAATCACACTTTTGGGGCGCACCCACCTTCACAACCACAATAGACTGATCCTATTATAAATAGAACAGTAGTTCTAGAGACTGTGAGCAGCGTAGCAGTGTAGTGCAGTGCAGAGTGAGACTTCTGTAGTGATCAGTTACACTTCCGTTTCTCGACCGGAAGATACCGTTAGACTTTATTACTATTACTTATTGTTACTACTAACCTACGTTCGTTCTACTACTAATCTCTCTGATGTAAATACCTCTATGAATATACCAGTATTTTTCCCTAACCTGTGTTTGTTCGTTATTACCATATACTCAACATCTCAACACACACCTTATCTTTGAATGGACGTGTCCGCAATACCTATGGTTCCGCCATATGTGAGCACCTCTTAAATAACAGAGGGTGTGCTGCTAATTTCAGTGTTGACTGGTTCACTGTTTTGTCCCGGTCGCACTCTTTATTTCTGTGTAAACAGCGTGAATGTTTATTGGGGCTCGCTATTATTTGTCTCTAGCTCTGTGTGTTCATTTTTTCCCATTCTCCTCCTCATTACACATTTTCTGTTGTTTTAATTTAAGTTAAATCTCCCGTAGAGGCCTGAAGAACGGGAGCGAAACCGGGTGCTTCGCTTTTAACATGTCTTGTAATATTAAGCTACACACTTTTATTTTTGTACACACACACACACACACACACACACACACACATATATATATATATATATATATATATATATATATACACATACATATATGTTGTGCCTTGGAGCAGCAATCCCTGTTTTATATAAGAGTTTTCTTTTCTCGACATGAAGTGTGTAAAATTGTTGAAAGGTTGTGCATATCCGAGCGCCTTCTGCTATTCTTTTAGCCATTAATAAGGATGATTTTTTTTTTTTACTGAATGCATGGACTTTTTTTATGTATGTATCTAGAGTTATAGGAATGTTTTATTTTTTAAACACGGTCAGAATATTGTGGCCGTGTTCATATTTGATGTTATTGATTGTTGTCTTTTTATTATCAGTACTTCCATTATTTTTAATCCTTTTTTTTACATGTGTATAAAGCTAGTATATTTTTTTTATTTTCTACAAGTATGTTGTGGATGGAGTTTGATAGGATTCTGTTTCTGTTTAAATCAATTCTAATTGAGATATGTTTAAATAGATGTAACAAACATACATGCATAAAAATTGTGCACATTGAATTAAAAAATAAAATAATAATCATTCCTGATAATGCAATGGACGAAATCTGCAGGAGAAATGAAAAAAAAAATTGTCTATATTTCTGTGATGTGGTATTATGATTACTTGCATTATTTACATTATACGAACTGTTATCCTCATCTTCATTTCCATATTGAGATGGACAAAATAAAGGGTTCGATAAGAAATGTCAATTATTTGAAGAGGGCCGGAGCGTACAACGACCGAAACGTTGTGAATATGGCAATGAAGATGGGGATAACAGTCCGAATAATATCAATAATGTAAAATAATAAAAATGTCTGCAGGAAAAAAATAACTCTCAAATCGTCAGCGATGTATTTAAAAATTTGCAGGTTTAGCGGAACGAGTCATATTAGTTCTCAAAGTGGTCGCTTGGCGGCAGTGGTGGGCCTTTCAATTGTACACAAAGACGGGTGTACAGTATATAAAGTACGACACATTAGCCCGTGCGTGAGAAAGTAGCTGTGAGAAATCTTTGTTATTTTGCTTAATATATCTATTAATTTTGTCTTTATTTATGTCATATATACATGTTTATAGCATTTACATTGTGGTCATAACTACTGGCAGTTACTATAGTGGTTTTATGACTCAATAATAATAATTTCTCATCAACGGACAATCGGCTTTAACCGACCATACACCTCCCTATTAGTCTGTTGATGTGAGATCTATCTATCTATCTATCTATCTATCTATCTATCTATCTATCTATCTATCTATCTATCTATCTCTATATATATATGCAATTACCCTTATACAATTACAAGTATATTTAATTGTCAAAATGTAGCGTTCTCATAATAAAAAAAGCCAGGATGAAGCTAACAAACTTTTTTTTTCTATAAAACTGAAATTATTAAGTGCAAAAGGTTCAATCCAATAATAAAAATATGATAAATTTAATTTTGATGTTCATCAATTGAAATATACAAAAATACAATAAAAACAAACTCACATCAATCCAACTATATATATATATATATATATATATATATATATATATATATATATATATATATATATATATATATATATATATCGAGCGGCATTTAAGCTTTCTCCTGCGATGGGCTCTTGATTAGGCCTTCAGCTTGTTTAGGAGTTTGAGTGTCCCTAAGTCTTTGCATACTTTTAGCATTGGAAGCTCTCCTGGCTGCTATTTCATCTGAGTTTTCATTTGCATGGGATTTTCTTTTCCTCGCTGCAGCCTTGGCTCTTTTGATTGCAATCTGGTCCTCTGTTGGCAGAAATTTCTTTTTGCGAGGCATATTGCTGCTGTATGCGATAGGCGACAATAAACTACAGAAGAACTCGAAATTGCATTAATATTAAGCTTACCTTTTAAAAGTTCAACGATAATTCTTCTGCGCCACTTAATTTTAAAACAATTTGATGCGCGTAGGTCCTTAATTTTCGTACGAACAATTATTTTATTTCATGGGTGACTTTCCCTAGATTTCGTAATTCATTTCAATTATTCCCAAAATTATTTCCAAGTTATAAAAATTGTTCTCGTTCAAAAAGATTCGTCGCAAAAAATCACGCAAAAAATCGGCGAAAACAATCGCAGAAATGAAAGCTTCGGAATCCAAAATTTCTATTACATAAGTTATTCCCTTGAATTGAAACTGTGTGACACAGAAACACACAGATATTGGCATTTATTATATAGATGGGTTTAAAAAAAGACTAATTTCAACTTCGTAAATTTTTTATTCATAATTATAATGTCCCTATAAATGAATGAAAATAGTTCCGATTGTTACATCTTTTGCTTAACTTTATCAACAGGCTAATGTCGTCTAAAAAAGATCTTCTTTGCAAGTGATCACAAAAAGGGGCTCCCTGTCTTTCAACTTCCTTTCCACATCTCTCTCCCTATTTTTATCTTTGTCTACATGTGTCTGTCTCATACCTATATAAATCTCTCCTTATCTATCTATCTATCTATCTAGCTACGCTTCTGTCTATCTATGTATGCTCATACCTATATAAATATCTCCTTATCTATCTATCTATCTATCTATCTTATTATTATTATTATTATTACATATGTTTAGTTTGACTATTGTCTGTTGGCTTTTGATCAAACAAGGGATGATCCCAAAGCAATACTTCGTTAACTAAAACCGATACATGGAGAACAATAACACTATTTTTAATATAGTCACTGACATTCAGTAGACATTTATATAAGTAATGAACATCGTTTGTTACATATATTCCTATTGACATTGCTCTAGCACAGTACCCACCGCTTAACTGTGCTCATATCTATTGTTTGGTCTTCGAAAAGTATCGATGAATGTCCATATGCATAATTTTGTCCGCATGATGGGATTAAATGACACGTGTCTCCTTCATAAGCAGTTTCATGCCACACACAATTTTGCCAGATTGCAGCTGAGCGACTGTCTGTAACAAGACAAACAAATATAGATTATTGAGACGGAATGACGCTTCTCTACCAAAGGACGTAGTGAAATAAGAAGGATTAACTTTGGAGAATCCTTTCTATATATACAAAACTAAAATTCATTATTTGCAATTATTTTTGGTTTTCCATTGTCAAGCAAGTTTTTCGTTATTTATGCGTTTTGGACTCTACATTAAATATGAAGAAAAAGAAACAATATGAAAAGATGATTAAAACAATAATATAAAGAAAAAGAAACAATACGGAAAAATAAATAAAGCAAGTTATTCTTGTAATTTTATCTTTCGCTTGACTATGATTAGGAGAATACAATGAGGAAAGAAGGCTTGAGGAATTTGACACGAGACATAATAAAGATAAGCCGAGCAGAGCTTGTGTAAATGGATGGCCCAACAGGGTCCGGTGGAGGATAGTAAAGCACCAAACATTGTTTAGCGCTGCCAATGATGAGATGCTGTGGTGAGCCATGATCGGCCGCATCATGAAGGAACACAGCACATGAAAATAAAGAAGACTGTAGATGTTTAACTTACTCTCACTACAGACACCTACACGTGATTTCGATTTCAGAGGTCTGGTATATAAAGAATACCTTTGTGTGGTTCATTATTCGACAACAGTTGCATCCGATTTCAGTGCGATGCTGCACCAATGGGCTGAATCTGCAAGTACCTTTCGTTTGTTATTTACAAATCACTGAAATAACACTTGGTGACATTTCCCAAGAGCGAAATGTCGCTAAACCGGTCGGTATATATCAAAGGCACACAGGGGATAAAATCAAACGGGTCGGTTGCCCCAAAGAGAAATAAACGGAAAAAATATCAGAAATAATGTGAAAGAAAAAAAATTACACTTGAAAGTTTACTCTACACGACATCAACCTTCAAGAATTCATTATTGCTTTGAAACTAATGGCTGACAGCAACTGCGTTGGGGAAAAATTATCTCCCTTCCTTCCTTCCTTTGTTTGTTTGTTTCTTTCTTTCTTTCTCAATGTTTATGTGTGGGTACACGCGAACATGTGTATTAGTGAGTATTCATTTGTAATAGTTTCTATCTATCTATCTATCTATCTATCTATCTATCTATCTATCTATCTATCTATCTATCTATCTATCTATCTAAGTCTGTCCATTATCTATCTATCTATCTATCTATCTATCTATCTATGTGTGTCCATTTCTATCTATCTATCTATCTATCTATCTATCTATCTATGTGTGTCCATTTCTATCTATCTATCTATCTATCTATCTATCTATCTATCTATCTATCTATCTATCTATGTCCATTATATATCTATGTCCATTATCTATCTATCTATCTATCTATCTATCTATCTATCTATCTATCTATCTATCTATCTATCTATCTATCTATCTATCTGTTTGTCTGTCTGTCTTTTCTTTAAGCTTGGGAGATGCATATTTGCCTGTATTAGACAATGAAGTCAAAGCAAAAATTTAGGCATTTCAAGACAAATAGTTTCTCTAAATGAGAGATTTAGCGCAATATGCTTTACGTATCAGTCACTACAATTGCATACTTATAAAATATGAAATGTCACTGTTATTAATTTGTCCATGTCGAGAAATATGTAACTAATTCAAACATCATTCCATCCAATCACCAAAATGGAGTATATTATCAATTGTATTTTGAAAGCTTAATTGCCACACGTAAACTTGGCTTCTTGGTAAACGCAACAGTATCTTTGCTCATTGTCGTCTTTCCGTTGTCCTGCAGTTGTCTGTCCACATCTTGATTACTTACTTTCTGCTCCTTACACGTCAACTAACCCGCTATTCACACAAGGACGAGTGTGTAGAAAAGAGACATGGCTACCCTTGCTAACCCCACCCTCAGTGGCTGTCTCTTTGTCGTCCACATCGTCGTCCTTATTTATTTCATTGCTTCAATGTCCAGTTGAATGAGACAGAATGCCACTTCGAGACCACACGTATAATTTGTAGGCGATGCGCTGACAGCCATCCATTGTCCAAGACGGCACTGTTCGCTGAATGGCGAAAGTCCATTAATTCCACGAGAGAATTTCAGACCAATGCGTAATTCCTTCCCGCCCAGTCCTGTTCCAGAACACATCCTTTTTCTAGTCCAACCCACTGCTTCTAATTTTCGGCGCAAAAGACAGGGTAGTCATTTTTAAGATGATGGCGAGAATGTATAAGTAGATGTGGAAGCTGAAGATCACACGATTTAGGGAGCAAGATTGCAATAGCGGGAATTCAGGAAATGCAATTTGAATAGAATGATGGAGGTGTGCAAAGAGGAGAATAAGAATCGGGTAGAATTAAGAAGGCAAAAAAGAAACGGATAAAGAAAACGACGGAAAGGGATGAGAAGGAGAAGAACGAGAGGGAAAGAGAAAAAAGTGAAAAAGAGAAAGAGTCAATCCAGAAGGAAAGAAGAAGTGAAAAAGTTAAAGAAAACGAGGAGAAAGAGAAAGAAAAGGATGTGAAGGATAAATGAAGAAGAAGGGTAGAAGAACGGAATAAGGTTTAAAAGACGATGAGAAAGAAAAGAACGGGGAAAAGAATAAAAGGCAAAGAATGAGAAAATGTTTCAAAGTAAGAATAAAAATTTTAAGTTTATGTGCAGAAAAGGTGCAAAAGAGAGAGAAAAAAGGTGACGGAAAATCTTAAGAAAGGTAGGAATAAATTTATAATTTAAAGGAAAAAATGGCTGAAACATTTTGATAAGAAGCAAAGTAAAGTTAAAAATAATAGGAAGGATTTATAACCAGAAGAAAGAAAGGATTGAAAATTTGCGAGAAGAAGAGGAGAATGATAAAGAGGAAATGGTAAAAAAGAATGAGAAAAAAGGGGAGTTGAAAATAGAACGAAAAGGAGGTTGAAGAATTGTGAGAGAAAACAAAGAGGGAGAGAGATAAGATGGAGAGGGAAAGATTAAAAGAAGATAAGGAAAGGAAAGAAAGGTAAGATAAAGAAAGAAAAAAAGAAGAAAAGAAAGGGAAGATAGAGAAAGAAAAGAAAGGGGAGATAAGGAAGTAAAAGAAAGAGAAGTTATGGAAAGAAAAAAGGGAAGAAATGAAAAGAAAAGAAAGGGAAGATAAGGAAAGAAAAAAGAAAAGAAAAGAAATAATGGGAAGATAAGGAAAGAAAAGAAAGGGAAGATATAGAAAGACAAGAAAGGGGAGATAAGGAACGAAAGGAAAGGGAAGATAAGAAAAGATAAAGAAAAGAAAAGAAAGGGAAGATAAGGAAAGAAAAAAGAAAAGAAAAGAAATAATGGGAAGATAAGGAAAGAAAAGAAAGGGAAGATATAGAAAGACAAGAAAGGGGGAGATAAGAAACGAAAGGAAAGGGAAGATAAGAAAAGATAAAGAAAAGAAAAGAAAGGGAAGATAAGGAAAGAAAAAAGAAAAGAAAAGAAATAATGGGAAGATAAGGAAAGAAAAGAAAGGGAAGCTATAGAAAGACAAGAAAGGGGAGATAAGGAACGAAAGGAAAGGGAAGATAAGAAAAGATAAAGAAAAGAAAAGAAAGGGAAGATAAGGAAAGAAAAAAGAAAAGAAAAGAAATAATGGGAAGATAAGGAAAGAAAAGAAAGGGAAGCTATAGAAAGACAAGAAAGGGGGAGATAAGAAACGAAAGGAAAGGGAAGATAAGAAAAGATAAAGAAAAGAAAAGAAAGGGAAGATAAGGAAAGAAAAAAGAAAAGAAAAGAAATAATGGGAAGATAAGGAAAGAAAAGAAAGGGAAGATATAGAAAGACAAGAAAGGGGGAGATAAGAAACGAAAGGAAAGGGAAGATAAGAAAAGATAAAGAAAAGAAAAGAAAGGGAAGATAAGGAAAGAAAAAAGAAAAGAAAAGAAATAATGGGAAGATAAGGAAAGAAAAGAAAGGGAAGCTATAGAAAGACAAGAAAGGGGAGATAAGAAACGAAAGGAAAGGGAAGATAAGAAAAGATAAAGAAAAGAAAAGAAAGGGAAGATAAGGAAAGAAAAAAGAAAAGAAAAGAAATAATGGGAAGATAAGGAAAGAAAAGAAAGGGAAGATATAGAAAGACAAGAAAGGGGAGATAAGAAACGAAAGGAAAGGGAAGATAAGAAAAGATAAAGAAAAGAAAAGAAAGGGAAGATAAGGAAAGAAAAAAGAAAAGAAAAGAAATAATGGGAAGATAAGGAAAGAAAAGAAAGGGAAGCTATAGAAAGACAAGAAAGGGGAGATAAGGAACGAAAGGAAAGGGAAGATAAGAAAAGATAAAGAAAAGAAAAGAAAGGGAAGATAAGGAAAGAAAAAAGAAAAGAAAAGAAATAATGGGAAGATAAGGAAAGAAAAGAAAGGGAAGCTATAGAAAGACAAGAAAGGGGAGATAAGGAACGAAAGGAAAGGGAAGATAAGAAAAGATAAAGAAAAGAAAAGAAAGGGAAGATAAGGAAAGAAAAAAGAAAAGAAAAGAAATAATGGGAAGATAAGGAAAGAAAAGAAAGGGAAGATATAGAAAGACAAGAAAGGGGAGATAAGGAACGAAAGGAAAGGGAAGATAAGAAAAGATAAAGAAAAGAAAAGAAAGGGAAGATAAGGAAAGAAAAAAGAAAAGAAAAGAAATAATGGGAAGATAAGGAAAGAAAAGAAAGGGAAGATATAGAAAGACAAGAAAGGGGAGATAAGGAACGAAAGGAAAGGGAAGATAAGAAAAGATAAAGAAAAGAAAAGAAAGGGAAGATAAGGAAAGAAAAAAGAAAAGAAAAGAAATAATGGGAAGATAAGGAAAGAAAAGAAAGGGAAGCTATAGAAAGACAAGAAAGGGGAGATAAGGAACGAAAGGAAAGGGAAGATAAGAAAAGATAAAGAAAAGAAAAGAAAGGGAAGATAAGGAAAGAAAAAAGAAAAGAAAAGAAATAATGGGAAGATAAGGAAAGAAAAGAAAGGGAAGATATAGAAAGACAAGAAAGGGGAGATAAGGAACGAAAGGAAAGGGAAGATAAGAAAAGATAAAGAAAAGAAAAGAAAGGGAAGATAAGGAAAGAAAAAAGAAAAGAAAAGAAATAATGGGAAGATAAGGAAAGAAAAGAAAGGGAAGCTATAGAAAGACAAGAAAGGGGAGATAAGGAACGAAAGGAAAGGGAAGATAAGAAAAGATAAAGAAAAGAAAAGAAAGGGAAGATAAGGAAAGAAAAAAGAAAAGAAAAGAAATAATGGGAAGATTAGGAAAGAAAAGAAAGGGAAGCTATAGAAAGACAAGAAAGGGGAGATAAGGAACGAAAGGAAAGGGAAGATAAGAAAAGATAAAGAAAAGAAAAGAAAGGGAAGATAAGGAAAGAAAAAAGAAAAGAAAAGAAATAATGGGAAGATAAGGAAAGAAAAGAAAGGGAAGCTATAGAAAGACAAGAAAGGGGAGATAAGGAACGAAAGGAAAGGGAAGATAAGAAAAGATAAAGAAAAGAAAAGAAAGGGAAGATAAGGAAAGAAAAAAGAAAAGAAAAGAAATAATGGGAAGATAAGGAAAGAAAAGAAAGGGAAGCTATAGAAAGACAAGAAAGGGGAGATAAGGAACGAAAGGAAAGGGAAGATAAGAAAAGATAAAGAAAAGAAAAGAAAGGGAAGATAAGGAAAGAAAAAAGAAAAGAAAAGAAATAATGGGAAGATAAGGAAAGAAAAGAAAGGGAAGATATAGAAAGACAAGAAAGGGGAGATAAGAAACGAAAGGAAAGGGAAGATAAGAAAAGATAAAGAAAAGAAAAGAAAGGGAAGATAAGGAAAGAAAAAAGAAAAGAAAAGAAATAATGGGAAGATAAGGAAAGAAAAGAAAGGGAAGATATAGAAAGACAAGAAAGGGGAGATAAGGAACGAAAGGAAAGGGAAGATAAGAAAAGATAAAGAAAAGAAAAGAAAGGGAAGATAAGGAAAGAAAAAAGAAAAGAAAAGAAATAATGGGAAGATAAGGAAAGAAAAGAAAGGGAAGCTATAGAAAGACAAGAAAGGGGAGATAAGGAACGAAAGGAAAGGGAAGATAAGAAAAGATAAAGAAAAGAAAAGAAAGGGAAGATAAGGAAAGAAAAAAGAAAAGAAAAGAAATAATGGGAAGATAAGGAAAGAAAAGAAAGGGAAGCTATAGAAAGACAAGAAAGGGGAGATAAGGAACGAAAGGAAAGGGAAGATAAGAAAAGATAAAGAAAAGAAAAGAAAGGGAAGATAAGGAAAGAAAAAAGAAAAGAAAAGAAATAATGGGAAGATAAGGAAAGAAAAGAAAGGGAAGATATAGAAAGACAAGAAAGGGGAGATAAGGAACGAAAGGAAAGGGAAGATAAGAAAAGATAAAGAAAAGAAAAGAAAGGGAAGATAAGGAAAGAAAAAAGAAAAGAAAAGAAATAATGGGAAGATAAGGAAAGAAAAGAAAGGGAAGATATAGAAAGACAAGAAAGGGGAGATAAGGAACGAAAGGAAAGGGAAGATAAGAAAAGATAAAGAAAAGAAAAGAAAGGGAAGATAAGGAAAGAAAAAAGAAAAGAAAAGAAATAATGGGAAGATAAGGAAAGAAAAGAAAGGGAAGATATAGAAAGACAAGAAAGGGGAGATAAGGAACGAAAGGAAAGGGAAGATAAGAAAAGATAAAGAAAAGAAAAGAAAGGGAAGATAAGGAAAGAAAAAAGAAAAGAAAAGAAATAATGGGAAGATAAGGAAAGAAAAGAAAGGGAAGATATAGAAAGACAAGAAAGGGGAGATAAGGAACGAAAGGAAAGGGAAGATAAGAAAAGATAAAGAAAAGAAAAGAAAGGGAAGATAAGGAAAGAAAAAAGAAAAGAAAAGAAATAATGGGAAGATAAGGAAAGAAAAGAAAGGGAAGCTATAGAAAGACAAGAAAGGGGAGATAAGGAACGAAAGGAAAGGGAAGATAAGAAAAGATAAAGAAAAGAAAAGAAAGGGAAGATAAGGAAAGAAAAAAGAAAAGAAAAGAAATAATGGGAAGATAAGGAAAGAAAAGAAAGGGAAGCTATAGAAAGACAAGAAAGGGGAGATAAGGAACGAAAGGAAAGGGAAGATAAGAAAAGATAAAGAAAAGAAAAGAAAGGGAAGATAAGGAAAGAAAAAAGAAAAGAAAAGAAATAATGGGAAGATAAGGAAAGAAAAGAAAGGGAAGCTATAGAAAGACAAGAAAGGGGAGATAAGGAACGAAAGGAAAGGGAAGATAAGAAAAGATAAAGAAAAGAAAAGAAAGGGAAGATAAGGAAAGAAAAAAGAAAAGAAAAGAAATAATGGGAAGATAAGGAAAGAAAAGAAAGGGAAGCTATAGAAAGACAAGAAAGGGGAGATAAGGAACGAAAGGAAAGGGAAGATAAGAAAAGATAAAGAAAAGAAAAGAAAGGGAAGATAAGGAAAGAAAAAAGAAAAGAAAAGAAATAATGGGAAGATAAGGAAAGAAAAGAAAGGGAAGCTATAGAAAGACAAGAAAGGGGAGATAAGGAACGAAAGGAAAGGGAAGATAAGAAAAGATAAAGAAAAGAAAAGAAAGGGAAGATAAGGAAAGAAAAAAGAAAAGAAAAGAAATAATGGGAAGATAAGGAAAGAAAAGAAAGGGAAGATATAGAAAGACAAGAAAGGGGAGATAAGAAACGAAAGGAAAGGGAAGATAAGAAAAGATAAAGAAAAGAAAAGAAAGGGAAGATAAGGAAAGAAAAAAGAAAAGAAAAGAAATAATGGGAAGATAAGGAAAGAAAAGAAAGGGAAGATATAGAAAGACAAGAAAGGGGAGATAAGGAACGAAAGGAAAGGGAAGATAAGAAAAGATAAAGAAAAGAAAAGAAAGGGAAGATAAGGAAAGAAAAAAGAAAAGAAAAGAAATAATGGGAAGATAAGGAAAGAAAAGAAAGGGAAGCTATAGAAAGACAAGAAAGGGGAGATAAGGAACGAAAGGAAAGGGAAGATAAGAAAAGATAAAGAAAAGAAAAGAAAGGGAAGATAAGGAAAGAAAAAAGAAAAGAAAAGAAATAATGGGAAGATAAGGAAAGAAAAGAAAGGGAAGCTATAGAAAGACAAGAAAGGGGAGATAAGGAACGAAAGGAAAGGGAAGATAAGAAAAGATAAAGAAAAGAAAAGAAAGGGAAGATAAGGAAAGAAAAAAGAAAAGAAAAGAAATAATGGGAAGATAAGGAAAGAAAAGAAAGGGAAGATATAGAAAGACAAGAAAGGGGAGATAAGAAACGAAAGGAAAGGGATATAAGAAAAGATAAAGAAAAGAAAAGAAAGGGAAGATAAGGAAAGAAAAAAGAAAAGAAAAGAAATAATGGGAAGATAAGGAAAGAAAAGAAAGGGAAGATATAGAAAGACAAGAAAGGGGAGATAAGGAACGAAAGGAAAGGGAAGATAAGAAAAGATAAAGAAAAGAAAAGAAAGGGAAGATAAGGAAAGAAAAAAGAAAAGAAAAGAAATAATGGGAAGATAAGGAAAGAAAAGAAAGGGAAGCTATAGAAAGACAAGAAAGGGGAGATAAGGAACGAAAGGAAAGGGAAGATAAGAAAAGATAAAGAAAAGAAAAGAAAGGGAAGATAAGGAAAGAAAAAAGAAAAGAAAAGAAATAATGGGAAGATAAGGAAAGAAAAGAAAGGGAAGCTATAGAAAGACAAGAAAGGGGAGATAAGGAACGAAAGGAAAGGGAAGATAAGAAAAGATAAAGAAAAGAAAAGAAAGGGAAGATAAGGAAAGAAAAAAGAAAAGAAAAGAAATAATGGGAAGATAAGGAAAGAAAAGAAAGGGAAGCTATAGAAAGACAAGAAAGGGGAGATAAGGAACGAAAGGAAAGGGAAGATAAGAAAAGATAAAGAAAAGAAAAGAAAGGGAAGATAAGGAAAGAAAAAAGAAAAGAAAAGAAATAATGGGAAGATAAGGAAAGAAAAGAAAGGGAAGCTATAGAAAGACAAGAAAGGGGAGATAAGGAACGAAAGGAAAGGGAAGATAAGAAAAGATAAAGAAAAGAAAAGAAAGGGAAGATAAGGAAAGAAAAAAGAAAAGAAAAGAAATAATGGGAAGATAAGGAAAGAAAAGAAAGGGAAGCTATAGAAAGACAAGAAAGGGGAGATAAGGAACGAAAGGAAAGGGAAGATAAGAAAAGATAAAGAAAAGAAAAGAAAGGGAAGATAAGGAAAGAAAAAAGAAAAGAAAAGAAATAATGGGAAGATAAGGAAAGAAAAGAAAGGGAAGATATAGAAAGACAAGAAAGGGGAGATAAGGAACGAAAGGAAAGGGAAGATAAGAAAAGATAAAGAAAAGAAAAGAAAGGGAAGATAAGGAAAGAAAAAAGAAAAGAAAAGAAATAATGGGAAGATAAGGAAAGAAAAGAAAGGGAAGCTATAGAAAGACAAGAAAGGGGAGATAAGGAACGAAAGGAAAGGGAAGATAAGAAAAGATAAAGAAAAGAAAAGAAAGGGAAGATAAGGAAAGAAAAAAGAAAAGAAAAGAAATAATGGGAAGATAAGGAAAGAAAAGAAAGGGAAGATATAGAAAGACAAGAAAGGGGAGATAAGGAACGAAAGGAAAGGGAAGATAAGAAAAGATAAAGAAAAGAAAAGAAAGGGAAGATAAGGAAAGAAAAAAGAAAAGAAAAGAAATAATGGGAAGATAAGGAAAGAAAAGAAAGGGAAGCTATAGAAAGACAAGAAAGGGGAGATAAGGAACGAAAGGAAAGGGAAGATAAGAAAAGATAAAGAAAAGAAAAGAAAGGGAAGATAAGGAAAGAAAAAAGAAAAGAAAAGAAATAATGGGAAGATAAGGAAAGAAAAGAAAGGGAAGATATAGAAAGACAAGAAAGGGGAGATAAGGAACGAAAGGAAAGGGAAGATAAGAAAAGATAAAGAAAAGAAAAGAAAGGGAAGATAAGGAAAGAAAAAAGAAAAGAAAAGAAATAATGGGAAGATAAGGAAAGAAAAGAAAGGGAAGCTATAGAAAGACAAGAAAGGGGAGATAAGGAACGAAAGGAAAGGGAAGATAAGAAAAGATAAAGAAAAGAAAAGAAAGGGAAGATAAGGAAAGAAAAAAGAAAAGAAAAGAAATAATGGGAAGATAAGGAAAGAAAAGAAAGGGAAGATATAGAAAGACAAGAAAGGGGAGATAAGGAACGAAAGGAAAGGGAAGATAAGAAAAGATAAAGAAAAGAAAAGAAAGGGAAGATAAGGAAAGAAAAAAGAAAAGAAAAGAAATAATGGGAAGATAAGGAAAGAAAAGAAAGGGAAGCTATAGAAAGACAAGAAAGGGGAGATAAGGAACGAAAGGAAAGGGAAGATAAGAAAAGATAAAGAAAAGAAAAGAAAGGGAAGATAAGGAAAGAAAAAAGAAAAGAAAAGAAATAATGGGAAGATAAGGAAAGAAAAGAAAGGGAAGATATAGAAAGACAAGAAAGGGGAGATAAGGAACGAAAGGAAAGGGAAGATAAGAAAAGATAAAGAAAAGAAAAGAAAGGGAAGATAAGGAAAGAAAAAAGAAAAGAAAAGAAATAATGGGAAGATAAGGAAAGAAAAGAAAGGGAAGCTATAGAAAGACAAGAAAGGGGAGATAAGGAACGAAAGGAAAGGGAAGATAAGAAAAGATAAAGAAAAGAAAAGAAAGGGAAGATAAGGAAAGAAAAAAGAAAAGAAAAGAAATAATGGGAAGATAAGGAAAGAAAAGAAAGGGAAGATATAGAAAGACAAGAAAGGGGAGATAAGGAACGAAAGGAAAGGGAAGATAAGAAAAGATAAAGAAAAGAAAAGAAAGGGAAGATAAGGAAAGAAAAAAGAAAAGAAAAGAAATAATGGGAAGATAAGGAAAGAAAAGAAAGGGAAGCTATAGAAAGACAAGAAAGGGGAGATAAGGAACGAAAGGAAAGGGAAGATAAGAAAAGATAAAGAAAAGAAAAGAAAGGGAAGATAAGGAAAGAAAAAAGAAAAGAAAAGAAATAATGGGAAGATAAGGAAAGAAAAGAAAGGGAAGATATAGAAAGACAAGAAAGGGGAGATAAGGAACGAAAGGAAAGGGAAGATAAGAAAAGATAAAGAAAAGAAAAGAAAGGGAAGATAAGGAAAGAAAAAAGAAAAGAAAAGAAATAATGGGAAGATAAGGAAAGAAAAGAAAGGGAAGCTATAGAAAGACAAGAAAGGGGAGATAAGGAACGAAAGGAAAGGGAAGATAAGAAAAGATAAAGAAAAGAAAAGAAAGGGAAGATAAGGAAAGAAAAAAGAAAAGAAAAGAAATAATGGGAAGATAAGGAAAGAAAAGAAAGGGAAGATATAGAAAGACAAGAAAGGGGAGATAAGGAACGAAAGGAAAGGGAAGATAAGAAAAGATAAAGAAAAGAAAAGAAAGGGAAGATAAGGAAAGAAAAAAGAAAAGAAAAGAAATAATGGGAAGATAAGGAAAGAAAAGAAAGGGAAGCTATAGAAAGACAAGAAAGGGGAGATAAGGAACGAAAGGAAAGGGAAGATAAGAAAAGATAAAGAAAAGAAAAGAAAGGGAAGATAAGGAAAGAAAGCGAAGATGCATAAAGGAAAAGAAAAAGAAGATAAGGAAAGAAAAGAAAGGGAAAATATGGAATGAAAAGAAAAAAATGGATAGGGATTATAGGGAAGAAGAAAAAGACAGTCCATAAAATTGTTGAGTGACGGGAAGCCCAAGTGGGTGGCATTTGTGGTAGGGTAAAAAAAAGAAGATTTTTTCCCCTGATTTTCTGAAGTGCTCTAAGGCACGTAACTACAATATAGTGGACTGATGGGTTTCGTGGAATGTTTCTGCTCAGATTCATTAGTCAAATTCCTTCGAGGCGAAGAAGTGGGGCCCGAAAACTGATGCAATCGGAACGTTCGGCTGGAAGAGGACGAGACAATGTTTGGCCGGAAGACGACAACAGCACCAAGGAATGGGGAGTAAGAAGTGTTCGAATTGTCTCGTAGACAAAGAATAATCGAGAGAGAAAAGGGAAGTTAGACAGAAGTGACGGGATTAGGGGTTTAGTTATTTCCTCTGAAGCTCTTGGATGGCGCAAAGTTTCTTATTTAATGTGCTGCGTCCCTACAGCACGTCGGCAATCATGACTCTCCACAACTTCCGGTCTTTTATTGCTATAAGTAACTTTTAACTCTTAACTATTTCTCTTTGTCGCTATTCTGCTATCCATTCACACAAGCACCCGTTTTCTTTCTGTTTTTCTTTCTTTAATACAGACTTCGTGTGGTAAATTTTCCAGGGCCTATTTTGCCAATATGTCCCAGAAATTCTAATTTATCTTTAAGTTAGCAATAAGTATTGTGAATTTCCGCTTATAATAGCCTACTTTATTCAAATATTGAAGGATCTACAATGTAACAGATCCTTACCTGGCACCTCGACTTCGGTCACTTTCTCACCGAGGGGACGTGACTTCCATCTGTCTTTTCTATAAATATTTTCATGACAACTGCTCAGACGAATTTATTTTCCCTGGTGCCCCGACTACATGAATTTAAGTGTGCTACTAGATTGGCAATTAGGTCCAACCGTTTTACTTTTGAAATAGATAAAATCCAACCGCCACTTATATCCCTGGCAGTTTATTTTCTCGAACTTCATACCTAGGAGACTCTTTTCTTTTTACTTGCTTTCCTGATTATTACAATCTCCAAAAATTTAAATGCAACGTTAATTGCCATCTTCTGTTTTTTCCAATGCCATTCAACTTTTGTCCTTTCCCCAATCTTCCCTATTCTCTTTCACTTTCATTCTCTGTAACCAACTCCCATTGCGTACTATGACAATCCCGCCCTGCTTGGGAGGAAATAATTAAAAACAAAACAAAAAAAAATCTTCCTTTTAAGGGGTTAGTTTCATTATCCAAAACGACGATGCGAAGCGACAGTTTTATTTATGACTAAATCCGAAAGATATAGGCTACGTGTAGAAACATATATATGATTAACACAATGTCACATATACCTAAATAAATTATTATGTCACATATATATGAATAAATTATTATGTCATATATATCTGAATAAATTATTATGTCACATATATCTGAATAAATTATTATGTCACATATATCTGAATAAATTATTATGTCATTGTTTCCTGTTTTATCAGTTTTTACTGGTCAGTTTAACTTTTCTACTGTTTTGTCATTAATAAGACTTGCAACAGTTTTTCTTGTTTCCCAGAGGTCTTTTTTGACTGAACACGGTTTTGCATTCTCTTACACAGACAAAAATAAATAAATAAATAAAATAAAATAAAAATAAAATAAAATAAAAATAAAAATAAAAACTACTATAAATAAAATCAATTATAATTTAAGAGCCTGAATCCTTAAATGCATATAAAAAATAAGTAAATTGTATTGAGCACTTAAAAAAAAATGCTACGAGCTGTGGATTTTTACCCTGTCTGTTATTTCTCTCATTTGGATATATATATATATATATATATATATATATATATATATATATATATATATATATATATATATATATATATATATATATATATATATATATATATATGAAAGTGAACATTGAAGTCAACACTTAGAGGTGACAAGCTGTTTCATGCTAGACGCAATCTGTCGCCTCTAAGTGTTGACTTCAATGTTCACTTTTATATTTACACACGCTCTATCTCTGAAATTGAGCACTTTATCCCATAAATATAGCACAGCTTAAGAGTATATTTCTTCATATATATATATATATATATATATATGTGTGTGTGTGTGTGTGTATGGAGAGTGAGAGGGAGAAGAGAGAGAAAGAGAGAGGGAGAGAGAGAGAGAGAAAACCGACGTCCTCTAGACCGACTCAGTTATGGAGTGCGTCGCCGACTAGGCAAAGTCGAATAATGCAATATAAACACAAATCTTTCTCGGATTCTTGAAACGTTCATATCTGTTCAGTTTCGTATCCTAACGTAAACAAAACAATTTTTAAAGGAGTTTTTTTTTCTTAATATTTTTCGGATATTCATATTTGAGTAGACGTTGTATTTGTTTATCGAACGGCCTGAATATTCGAGACGTGACGTCTACTCAAATATGGATATCCAATAAAAATAACCTTTAAATGATATCATCAGTCGGAACAATGAACCCAAATCATTCCTTGTCTACGTCACAACACTCTTGACCCACGTGACTAAACTCACCATTTCTACGAAATTCACCATTTGTCTCGACCTACCCTGATGATGACTTAAGAAAATCGAAAGCTTGAACCATATTTCTTCCACAAAAGAAGTTCTCACAATTTATGACAAAATTTCCCTCTTATCTGAGTAGGATTATTCGCAATTTGAAAAAGTCGTTCAATAAAATTAATCTAGAAAAAACATCTGTTGTCATTAATAACATTTGCCATAAAGAACATTTGCTGCGGAAATACATATACACACACACACATCATATATATATATATATATATATATATATATATATATATATATATATATATATATATATAGTTGTATATTTAGGCAGCAGTCCTTCGTTTATGCATGTTTCATTAAAAACGACAGACAAGGTGCTACGGTTAAGCTTTTTATTCAATGTTTCTTGTGTTCGAACAAGAGCTTTCTTTATAGGACAAAGGGTGTGTAAGAACTGTCCAAAAGTTTTATATTTCCGAGCGCTTTCGGCTATACCTTTAGCCATTATCAAAGATGGTTCGATTTTTCAGCTAAAGTGTGTGCATTATGTGTGTATGTTTTAGTGTGTGGTAGGGATGTTTTTAATTTCCGAATACGGTTAGCACACACACACACACACATACACACATATGTGTGTGTGCGTGTGAATGATAAAATATAGTTTTAAGGTATGCTATATTTACGGGTTAAAATACTCAATATCAGGGATGGAAAGTATGTAAATTTTGAAGTCAACACTCAGAAGCGACAGTCTGTTTCATACTGAACGCAATGACTTGACGATTGCGTTTAGCATGAAACAGGTTGTCGCCTCTGGGTGTAGAATTCAATATTCACTTGAAATACTAAAGAGTAAATTTATTCAATAAAATTGCAATTGGCTTCATCCCCGGCCTCCAGACGACTTCGGAATCTCCTGCAACTCTTCTGGAAGGTCTCTTTGTTTAAGTTGGTGAATGCTGCCATAACTGTTATATTCAGTTCATCTTGTGTGTCACAAGGAGTTTTGTTGGTCTCTCGCTCAACTGCGTTCCAGTAATCAAGGGGGTTGCAGTCAGGGGAGTTATATGGCAAGATATAAGGTGTGATTTGGTCGCAGAAATTGTCTGACAGCCATGAAAGGTTTCTCCTGCTTGTGTGGCATGATACAGAGTACTGTTTCCAGACACAGGATCTTTCATAAGACATCCTCTTGACCCAGGGCTACACTACCTCTTCAAGGCAACTGAGTCTGAGGACCTGTGGGAAGATGGAGGCATAACGTCGCCATCACTAGTGATCTATGAAAACACTTTCGTAATCAGCATCCCACCCTATATATATATATATATATATATATATATATATATATATATATACATTACGTAATAATTTAAGAAATATTGGAAAACGATAAACTACATCCGCGTCCTGGGTAAGACGATAAACTACACCCGACAGCAAAGCCTTTGATCAGGAGGTTTTGAGGAGCGTGGAACCACCTCTTAATTGCTGGTGTTCCCAGGTCCAGTCTGATCTGGGGTGGTAGCACCTGTTAGGGTCCCAACTATGGTTAAATAGTTAACCCCCAAACTGGGATCAAAACACTATGGAAAATATGTTTTAATACCAGCAATACATTTAAAAAAAAAATATTACCAGCTACATAATTCTGAAAAACAAATATTACCAAATCAGGAAAATTATTACCAGCAGGACATTTTAAAAAAAAATATTACCAATGAAAATTCGTCCTGGGTATGACGATAAACTACGTCCAACAGCAAGGCCTCTGATCCGGAGGTTTTGAGAAGCGTGGAACCACCTCTTAATTGCTGGTGTCCCCAGGTCCACTCTGACCCGGAGTGATGACACCTGTTAGTGTCCTAGCTATGGGCAAATAGTTACCCCACAAACTCGGGTCAAAACACTATGAAATTGTAAAAAGATATTTCTTTGTAAGAAAATTATTACCAGCAATAAATTTTTGAAGAAAAACTTATTACCAGCAATGCATTATTACCAACTATACATTTTTGGAAAAATGAAAAACTATTACCAGCAATACATTTTTTGAAAAATTATTACAGCAATAAAAATCTTGTTGGCATTAGGTAACGCATTGAGGTTGATATGTCGTAAAACAAGCCAAGCCAAACCATACCAAACCAAACCAAATCAATGGAAATTTTGTCGGCATTAAATAACCCATTGAGGTTGATATGTCGTAAAACAAGCCAAGCCAAGCCAAACCAAACCAAACCAAACCAAATCAATGGAAATTTTGTCGGCATTAAATAACCCATTGAGGTTGATATGTCGTAAAACAAGCCAAGCCAAGCCAAACCAAACCAAACCAAATCAATGGAAATTTTGTCGGCATTAAATAACCCATTGAGGTTGATATGTCGTAAAACAAGCCAAGCCAAACCAAACCAAACCAAACCAAACCAAACCAAATCAATGGAAATTTTGTCGGCATTAAATAACCCATTGAGGTTGATATGTCGTAAAACAAGCCAAGCCAAACCAAACCAAACAAAACCAAACCAAACCAAATCAATGGAAATTTTGTCGGCATTAAATAACCCATTGAGGTTGATATGTCATAAAACAAGTCAAACCAAACCAAACCAAATCAATGGAAATTTTGTCGGCATTAAATAACCCATTGAGGTTGATAAACCGTAAAACAAAACAAACGAAACCAAAATCTATTAGATTATTTTCTGCAGGGACCTGTTGGGAGAGTTCATTAATTTAGTACCTTTGAAAAACTTCTTTTGGCATAGTTTTCAAATGTCAGTATTCATTCCTCAGGTATACATCGATCTTGGTAACCTACAGGGAATTCTGAACTCTCGTTCCGCTGCCCGTGTCTAGGGATATATATCGTTTTGTTCTTTGTATTTGTAGTAATGCTCACTTATTACTCACCCTGTTTCCACTGAGTTAAGTCCACACTTTCTGGTTCTGGGATTTTTTTACGGTAATGTCCACGCTATACAACAACCGGGGACCACACCTGGGAGGAGAAGATAACGTTTTAAATCTTGACTTGAACAAGTTTAAGATTTTAATGATCGGGGAAACACCTTCTTGGGAGTCTGTTCCACAGAGCAGTGGTTCGCGGCAAGAAGTTGAGTGGAACTTATTTCTCACCAGTTGAAGACGGGAGGGTGATATATAGGTAGTTTGCTATAATGTGAGTGGCATGGTGGGTCCTAGCGGTGAAGGTTAGACCAGGTGAACTAAGGAATGTAATTCGTCCGAGCACTTTCCATGGAGATAGCGATAGATCAGTGAGAGACTCGCCACATTCCGCGTGTGAGAGAGAGTTTGCAGGGTGGAAAATAATTCGTCACCTACAAGGACTTGGAAACGCTTTTGAACACTATCGAAACTGGAAAGTGAGGAATGAGAAGCTCCCGACCAAATATGACAACAATACGCCATTTTCGGCCTGTTCTGGCTGCTATACAAGTGGAGGATAGCATGTTGTAGGAAAGAGTGTGGAAAGGTGTACACGTAGAAGTCGGGGACAAAGTAAGAAAGACGCGTATGTGAGATTGAGAGAGAGGTGGAAAGAAAGACATGAAAAGAAAGAAAGACAGGAAAAACGTGTATGTGAGATTGAGAGAGAGGTGGAAAGAAAGACATGAAAAGAAAGAAAGACAGGAAAAACGTGTATGTGAGATTGAGAGAGAGAGGTCGAAAGAAAGACATGAAAAGAAAGAAAGACAGGAAAAACGTGTATGTGAGATTGTTCCACAATGTTTTTCAAACCTGGACAACTCTGAATTCAAAATCTGCGGAGGTTTTTTTGGGGTCCTTGTGGCACGCAGTGCATCGGATCTCTGTATTCGACCCCTCAAAAAGTCTGGTTCGTTTTTCACAAAACCTTCATCACTATAATCAAATCATATGTGCTGGTGTCAGGCTGTCGGTTTCTAGGAACTGAGCTGCTTGACCCTCATACGTCGAATACGACGGGAGAGTCCACTATATATATATAAGGAATTGGAATAAATCTGACATTTTTTTTATTTGAACGTTAATTTTAATGGATACCCATATTTGAATAAATGCTTTGTTTCTATTAAATAATATATTATTTTAATTACATCTACGGACCTCAATATTCGAGAAAACTTGTTAGAAAAATATGTGCACTCCGGTAGGTTTCGAACCTGCGTCCCCTAGGGGAAAATGTCATTATATCTGACGTGCCTTGGCCTCTCAGCCTCCTCATCAAGCCAAGCCTGAATAGTGCTTCTACACACATATCTTACCGATTCTCGAAACATCCATATCTGTTCTGTTTCGTATCCTACTGTAAACAAAGACTTTTTTTTTAGGAAATGAATTAAATCCGACATATTTTTAATTTATTTGTTTAAATGTTATTTTTAATGGAGACTCATATTTGAGAAAATGATGTTTTTATTTCATTATTAAACTGTATTTATTTGATTAGATCTGCCGGTTTGAATATTAGGGAGATCTTGGTAGAAATAGCCAGGGGTTGCCTATTTTTCTTACAAGATTTGAAAAAGTACGGTCCTCACTAAGACCTGCAGGCTTCACTCACTGGAAGTCATTTTGCACCATTGATCTGAGAAGCTGGTTGTATAGAGCTGACAGTTTAGATATTTCTGAACAGGTTTGGTGCCATGAATGTTATCTATATGAAAGTTTCAATATAACGAGGCTGTTTTAAGAATATGACTCGTGTTTTTACAGTAATGGTTTGGTTTTTGCTGTGATGAGCGGACCTACCCCTGCTGCAACCTATTCAACGTTCAATTTCCTTATCCCCTAAACTAAATTTGTTGTAACTGATCCATACAGCTTGGTATTTGAACTGTTTAATGTTTATTAATTACACATCCGGATTTTTTTATGATAGATTCTGAGTTGGTGCCATCATTGCTTTCATTCCAGATCATTGGTTCTCTTTTGGAAAGTCGTACTTTTTGGAACACTTGGGAGAGGAATTAAAAATTTATAAATGACACAATATGTTTTCTTACCGTTTTTTTTGTTTACACCCTGTATAAATCCCGGGGGTCACTCGAGGTAGAGGATTACATTAATAGGCAAATTTATGCGGATAGGAGTGGAAGAGTATGGTTAATCCTAGACTTGAACAGATTCAGAATGTAGTGATCGTGGGAACATCCTCTCGGGGGTCTGTTCCACAGATCAGTGGTTGGCAGAAAGGAACTCACTTCTTACCAATCGAACACGGAGGGAATGTGGGTGGTTTGCAACTATGTAAAGGGCGTGGCGAATCCTTGCCCTGAAGGTTAGATGTTGCGGAACCAAGGAATGTAGTTCTTCCGAGCACTTTCCATGGAAGTAGCGATAGAGCAGTGAGAGGCTCGCCATATTTTGCCTGTGAGAGAGAGGTTGGTGGGTGGAAAATATTTCGTGACCCACAAGGCCTCGGAGAAGCTTTTGAATTCTATCGAGACTGGAATTTAAGGACTGGGCAGCTCCCAGCCAAATATGACAAGAGTAGTCTATTTTCGACCTGATAAGGTATAAAGGTAGAGAATAGCATGATTGTAAGAAAAGAATCTGTTCGAGTGGAAATTACTTCTCCCCGATCGAATACGGAGTCAATGTAGGTGGGTTTGCTACAGTACGAGTGAACATTAGAACTGGGGGGGCAAGCAATTTACCTCCGCATTTCATCCAATTCTATCATCCTAAACCTATTTAACTCGTTAATACACACCAACAAGTTCTGTAATAATTAGAAAAAATAAAATCAAAATCCTGTATTAATTATAGGGATATAATAAAATCTAGAGTTACTTATAGGTTTATAACAATCCAGAATTAATTAAATCTTTCTACCTATAACCCATTAATGGCCACTGTGCTGAAAATACGACGATGCGATATAATGGGTTAAAATCTATTCATTCAAAGAACATATTTCTTTCTTTTAAACACTTCATACCAAAGGAAGGCGATAATGCCTCTAAGACAAAAGCAGGATACTGGGAGTGAAAGAGAATAAGAAGACTTTAGAAGGAATGGTAAGTTAGGTCTGGTCAGCTTACGCCCAAATATGACAACAGTACGCCATTTTCATCCGAATCTGGCTCTTATACTCAAAACTAATATGTCACCAAACTATGTACAAGGAAACATTTGGATAATAGTAATAAAGATTAGGACCATTGTCCACGTGTAAATAGTGTAAGCAAAGCCTTTTTTTCTTGTTGGATTATTACCTGCCCATTAATTTAGTATCTTTGAAAAAATTCTTTTGTTATAGTTATCCAATGTCAGTATTTCAGAATGCATGAAGAAACATTTTAATTTAAAGCTTCTTCCTTGTGACTTGCACCAATTAAAACACATCTCGTCCAATAACTTACGATAATTCTCTGCACTTATATTGACACTTTTATCAGTTTTGAAAGTATCTATAGTTCTACTTCTAATAATAAACTTCCAATCACTAAGTCCCCACTCCAGTCATTGTTGTCTTGAAAGTCAAGTTGTTTCGCAATTTACATTAAGGATTGAGCTTTAATGTCCATCCAATGTAGCTGTACGTTCATCCCTAAAGATTTTTCGTTTTACTGTGAAAACATTCATTTGAATAATAAAATATGCCATAATATAGCAATTTTTGAGTGGATCAGTTTATTACTTATGAACAATAAAAAATCGATCCCCTTCTTTGTGTCCAGTAGAAGCATACATACATTAGTATTTAACGAAGATATATATTTTAAAGATAAACTCAAAGACAATCTGAAGTGATGCAGCACCCCCCCCATTTTCTTTTTTGGAAAGTAAAACGTCCGAGCGAAAGAGATGGCTTGGGAGAGTAATGATTCTGCCAGGAGAAGTGATATTCGGAAAAAACCTAGGCGTAGATTAATATTTGGATAATATTCAATAGCGGCACTCTCAAGGATTTTCATTATGAGTGAATTATTTTTTTTTATGTGTGTAGCATTTATAAAATCAAAATTGTGGTTGAATTTATTTCTATGTGTGACTAGTGCATTTGCTAAATTGTTATTTATAAGATCTATTTTGTGCTCACAGAAGCGCTTTTTAAATTTCTGCATTTTTTCTCCAAGCCAACGGACACACGAAATATATCAAGAAATCAAAAGAAAACGGTTGAATCCGTCAACACAACAATACAAAGAATATTTATACTCGTGAAAATATTCTCTTCAAACATAAAGTAATTGACGTAATTTTTCAGTTGACCATATGTATATACAATAACGTTTCTAAATTCTTCTAGCTGTTAACGACATTTTGTTCGTTGTTTATAGATATTTTGTTTCAATAAATTCATTTCGTTTTTTGCCTTGAAAAAGTTCACATTGAACGCAACGCGTCGGCTAAAACTACAGTTTTCTTATTGTCATTTCCTTAATACATATTGTCTTTTTATGCAGGTTAATTCTGAGAAATTTTTACACACACACACATACACACACACACACACACACACACACACACACACACACACATATATATATATATATATATATATATATATATATATATATATACAAACGACACTACACACTAAAATCACCGACACCCACAACTATCTACACTTTAAGTCTCCCCACCCTAAACACCTCAAAGAGAACCTTCCCTATTCACAAGCACTTAGACTCAGAAGGATATGTTCTAAAAATGAAGAATTAAATAAACACATTGAAAATCTGGAGAATCAATTTACAACGCGTGGCTATAAACAACACCTAATCAGGGAACAAATAAATAAAGTAATTTCCACACCTAGAGAAGACACCCTAATGTACAAGAATAAAAATAAACCCAGCCGCATTCCTCTCGTAACCACTTTCAACCCCACTCTGCCTCCACTATCCCAAATAATCAAAAGTCGCTGGGAAATACTACATCTCAAACCAGACCTAAAAAAATTGTTCGAGGAACCCGGTCTTCTATCATATCGTAGACCTAAGAACCTAAAAGAAATCATAGGTAGTAACCACATTTCAGGGGACAAGGTAATCCGTAATAAACCAAAAGCAAAAACAACAGGATTTTCCCAACCATGTAACAACAAAAGAAGCTTTTGCTGCAACCACATTAGACACACGAATTCATTCACTAGCTCAGTGGCTAAATCTACTTTCAAAATCTACCATGATTCTAACTGTAGAAGTCATAACATAATTTACCTCCTAGAATGCACACTATGCTAGAAACAATATGTAGGAAAATCTGAATGGCCCTTTCACTACAGAATTAATAATTATCGCAATCGAATTAAGTCGACTCCCTATGAAAGATTATTACCTGTAGAACAACATTTCCGCGTAGAAAAACACGCTTTCAAAACCCATGCCAAATTCACTATAATTGAGAGAATAGAAAAGTCCAGAGCAGATAACATTAGAAAGATTTTAGAGTTCCATGAAAATAAGTGGATACAACGTTTAAAAACGCATTATCCAGCCGGGCTTAACCATGAATTTAACAACATAGATAGTATTAATATATAACCCTACAAATCAAAACCTACCCACATTTCTCACCCACACAAAACAGACATGCTTACGGAGGTGTTGAGGCCTCACATTTATTCACACACCCACACGAATATACACACTTACACACATCATACTCACTCACTCCCTAATGAACCAAATGATAACACACACGCACAACAATATACACGCTTACACATACCATACACACTCACTCCCTAAGAACCAAATAACACACACACACACACACTTAACAGAGACACATCCCCTCTCCAGGAAACAATAAATCTGTCAGACTGACCAAGGGAATTCAGAGCAGCATGGATCCATCCAGCTCTTATCTCAAATAACAACTTAAAAGAGACTGTTTGACCAACACAAGGAATGTTGAAAAATTCATGTTAAAAAGATAAAAAAAACAAACAAACGAAAACTACAGACAAAAGTTCATTTTCTGCATCAAGACATTAATTTCTGTATTTCACTGCTACCAGCAAGCAGAAATATTGTTCCCCTGATGATGGCCATTTTGGCCGAAACTAGTCGAGGAATCTAAATGAAATAATAATAATAAAAACGAATGAATATTAATCTACAGCCCAGTGTGTCTGAAGATTTTAAGTTTTTAAATAATTTTTAAATAATTTTTATTGTTCAATATATATATATATATATATATATATATATATATATATATATATATATATATATATATATATATATATATATATAACATTTTTCGTTCATCATTTGGTTAATGCCAATTTTAATACGAAAGAATTGTAATAAAATGTGCCACTGTGTTGAATCTGAAGCTATAATTACGCTCAGTTTCACAATATGTATGAAGCATCAGAGTAAAATGTTCAATTCACTTTAGATGTCTTTTTTCTTTTCTTTTTTTTTCAATACTATATCCCGAATGGATCTCAGAGTTTCTAGCTTTCTACATTTTTTTATTTAGTAATTAATATTTTTTTACCGACTGGTTATTTAAGTATAAGAGTATTAATTATGGAAGGTTAGGTTTATAACTGTATTTTATTTATTGTTGTTTGAATATATATATATATATATATATATATATATATATATATATATATATATATTATTTTTAAAAATAAAAAAATAATTATAAATTAAAAAATAATTATATATATATATATATAATATATATATATATTTTATGATATATATATTATATATATATTATATAATACATATATAATATTATTGAAAAATAATTATATATATATATATATAATTATTTTTTAAAAATATGATTACTTCGCTACATAAGAGTTCTCATGTTTCAAAACCAAGAGCTGAAAACTTCAATATAATTATTAGAATTAAATTGAATTAAAGCATCAAACGCTGTTTCATCTTCAAGCGAAATTTTTGGAATAACTAAGCATGAAATTTTGTATCGAGCACTGTTTTTTAAAAATAAAAACAAAAATACTAAAGAACTACGGATTATTTACCTAACGAGTTCTTTCCTATTTTCTACATATATGCACACACACACACACACACACACACACACACACACACACACACACACACACACACACAGACACACACACACACACATTTACGCGCATGCGCGCGCGCAAACACACACACACACACATATATATATATGCACAGATTTATATACATATATAAATGCATATGTACATATATATTAATACTAGCCGAATTACCCGCGCCTGTAACACATTCTTTTTAAAGAAAATGCTGCTTGATTTTAAATCATTGTTATAATTTGTGAAGGAAAATGATGCATTTCATTATTAATCAATAATCTTGCTGATGTGACCTCCATCTTCTGGCTTTCTCCATCTATATTTTGGATAGGAGCCATTCACTTGTTCAAATTTAGATTTTTTTAAATTAATAGGAAAAAAAAATCAGTGGGATTTGTGCAGAAACAACTTGATCTGACTTGATTGTATAAATTGATGAGCAGATTTCAACATTCATATATCAATTGAATTATCGCAACAATTATCTATTGAAAGGCACAACATACAGATTGCTGATTTCTTGCTCAAGCTGACGTCCATATTTTCTCATTTTTATCTTGTCGGTGTGACCTTCAACTTCTGGCTTTCTCCTATAATTTGGAAACGAGTCATTCACTTATTCAAATTTAGATTTAATTTAAATCAAAGGAAAAAAAAAATCAGTGGCGGGTTTATACCACCGGAGACCCTCTTTGATCAAAATGAAATATAATTATCCAAGTACCCTGGGTAATGTATTTTCAGAATATATTTTGTTGTGAAGGTCTGTCTCCAAAATCCTAGGAGGAGTTCTATAACAGACAGATAGACAAAAAGCAACAACTTTATATATATATATATATATATATATATATATATATATATATATAGTCACCCACAGACAAACTGTTCCACAGATCTTCAGTGTGGCTAGACGTCCGGTTGCCTTTAGCTAGGATCGAAACCCGACTGAATTGGCATCAGTCGGAAATTCTACCACTAAGCCATCGGCACACGATAGAGATGAAATTGAATTTTAGCGTATTTATTTTTAAATAAAAACACAGTGACCGACAGGACTCAATTCGCTTTTGCCGAAGAGTCACGCTATATCAGCTTTAATAGTCACTGTTTACAAACCCACACTTCCTTCCCCAGAGAGCTCAACCGAAATTAATTTTTTCAGGAGCCTATATATATATATATATATATATATATATATATATATATATATATGCTTAAATGGCGAAGTAAATGTTTTGTAAATATGTTTGAATATCATTACATTTTTCGTATTCTGTAGTTTGTTATTGTCTGGCTCGGTGATATCTTAAATATTAGGCTATTAATTATGGAAGGTTAAGTTTATAAGCGTATTTCTTTGTTGTTGTTGTTTGAATTTAATTAATGCTTAAATGATAAAGTAATATTTTATGTCTTTATTTTTTTCTCATTATTTAACAGTTGAAATTTGTTGGGCACATAATGAGGAAGGAAGGCTTAGAAAATGTGATACTCACAAGTGAGTTTGAGTGTAAGACGAACAGAGGAAAACAGCGCATAAGATACTTGACGAGCTTGAATAAATGGATAGCGGAACAGGATCTAGGAGAAATAATGAAAAAAACAGAATTTATTTAGAGCTGCAAATGACAGTAAAATTGGGGGTGTGGGTGCATGATCTCCAACGTCCTGACGGGGGAGGCACTTTAGTAGTTTGTTTTTATCTGGTTTGGTGTTGTCTTAAGTATTAGAGTATTCTCCCCCCCTCTCTCTCTCTCTCTCTGTGAGAGTGTGTACAGAAGATGTCTTTTAGAATATATATATATATATATATATATATATTCTTTGCTATTTACATCACATTTATTTATTTGGAAGATTCATGAATCCACTTCTCCATATTCATCTGTAGGATAAAAATTGTCACGCCGCTGGCTTGTCACGGGGGTTTCAGAATGATAGGGGTGTGAATACTTGGAAAAATATTCTCGAGTGCATGTGCTGGCAGCGTAGCAGTTATCGGCGCGGTAATGCTAATTGGACGAGCTGCGTTCATATTCCAGCTTAGCCTGCTACATTAGCATAAATGCCCTTGGGTGAGAGGTAAGGGTGCCTCTGTTCTTTTCCCAACTATGGCTTAAATAGCAGGGTAGTCTAAGAGGAGGAGAGCTGAATTCGAAACCATGGAGAAGGCAACAAGACACCACTGTACTCTGTCTCCGAAGAATGTATAGCAATTTACAGATAATACGGAAAATGGACTCTGTGGAGAGCCGTGATCGCTAATATCAGCTTTAATCAATCTTTCTTTTCTGTTAAAGCGTCTTTTTAATGGCAACCGTGTGCGCTGAGTAGTGATCGTCTTTTAGTTGTTGCGACTTTCTGATAAAAGAAAACTGACCTTCTTCTCAAAGTGCTCAAAGATATTTTGGGGGGAAAGAACATTTGTAGTGCGTGCATTCTAATCTTTTGACAGACGGAAGGGTTTTTCTTTCTCGGAATCTTCGGACTTCTGTGATTATTAAGAACGGTTGCATTACGGTTATCGGCGCAGGAAGTGGTTTCGGCCAATTCTATCAAAGCGTTTCGTTCATTTACATACTAATGCCCTTGGAAAAGGAAGCATCCATATTCGTACAGCTGTTTGTTAGAGACATAGAGAGAAAGAAAAACAGAGAAAGAGAGAGAGAGAGAGAGTGTGTGTGTGTGTGTGATGGGGGCGGGAGGAAAGCGTTTATTATTTTAAAAATTTTTTTAAAAAAGAAATCAATTCAAAACGAAAACAGTTAATTCAAAATGAATTAAAAGAGACTAATTTCAAGACAGTAAATTTTGTATCTATGATTATAATGTGACATTGTTGATATAAATGAACGAAAATAGTTCCGATTGTTACATCTTTTGCTTAACGTTATCAAAGCTTTAATGTTATCTAAAAAAAGACCTTCTTCCGAAGTCATCACAAAAAAGAGGCTTTCTGTCTTTCAACTTTCTTTCCACCCCACTCTCATATCTATCTATCTATCTATCTATCTATCTATCTGTTGAGTCTTGACTCATTGTTGAATCTCGACTAATGCATGGAATAATAATGCAACACAAAATGTACTTAGAACAAGAATGTATTATAACAAGAAAATGCACACAATATTTACATATAGTGTTTCTGTATATTTCTGGGAAGACGTTCCTGGAGAATGTGTTGACTAAGTCGCAGTCGGGCAGAGTCTCTAGCTGGATCTCTGTATTCGCTCTCCTGTCTTCCGGTACCAACCATTATTTATATAGTCGGTAGTCACCTATGCAGATTAGGTGGATCCTACCACAACACTATCTATCTATCTATCTATCTATCTATCTATCTATCTATCTATCTATCTATCTATCTACAGTCAACGACGAAATTATTCGTACACCCATCAATTTTGAATAGTTCTATCCATTTCTCAGAATCTAAAGCCCGTATGATGCCAGGTTTTTCATATGCTAATAAGCACACAAAAGGAATACAAAAAGTTTCAGAATAATAGGTTAAATACAGAAAATTTGACAGGCGAATTATACAAAATAGGAAGACAAAATTATTCGTACAGCAGAAAATACCGTTTTAAATTGATTGATTCGTGTAAGTATAAATAATTTGCATAATTATATTATCGGTGAAGCCTTCTAGAGTATATATTCAGTAGAATATTTGTGATAATTCCAGCAAAGAACATCACATGGTGCATAGACTTGAGGCAGAGTATTATTAACTTCCACAAGTCGGGAAATAGTTATAGCACTATTTCAAACCGGTTAGCTATCCCTAAATCTACGTTACATACCGTTATAAAGATGTTTAAACAGTTTGGCACAGCAGAGAATTTATCCCAAATTGTTGCCGAAAACTGTGTTGCGAGGTTAATATAAACCTTAGAGTTGTTTAGAAAGTTTGGATACAATGGTTATCAGCGGAAGTACTCGCACAATACAACGTTGTTTAAATAGAAATGGGTTGAATGGAAACTTACCACGACCAACCCCACTTCACAAACCATGTCACATTGTTGCTTGGTTTAATTTTGTCAAACCGTTCTCGGACAAAGAAAATTGCTTTTTAAAATAAGTACTATGGGGTGATCAAGCAAAAATTGAGCTTTTTGGACATAATGATGTACAGAAGATTTGTCACAAGAAAGCTGAGGCTTTCCTTCCAAAGAATATAGTGGCAACATTAAAACATGGAGGCGGATCCATGAAGTTTTTGAGTTGTTTTAGCTCAAGGGGGTGGGCTGGACAATTAATTGCAATAAGAGGAATAAGGAAATCTGCAGATTATATCAAAATTCTGGATGAAAATCTACAACTATTAGCGCCAAATCTTCATCTAAGTCAGCAATTTACTTTCCAGCAAGATAATGTTCCCCGAATTATGTCTAAATGAGTGACTTCATGGCTTAAGAAAAAGATCACAGTTCTGCTATGGCTTTTAATGAGTCCTGACTTGAATGCTATTGAAAATCTATGGCAAGAATTGAAAGATTGAATAAATCGTCTATCACCAAAAACCTACAGGAATTAGAACGTGTAACCAAATTTCATTAAAAACTTTAGAAAACGATTGCAGCAAGTTATAAAAATGAGAGGCCATGATATTTATATTGTGAACATTTTTCATATTTTTTCTATTTTTCATCCTGTACGAATAATTTTGACTTTTCCTATTTTGCTTAATTTGCCTATCATATTTGCTGTATTCAACTTATTGTTCTGAAAATTGAGTTTTATATTCCTTTTTTTGTGCTTATTAACCAATAAAACCCGAATAATTTCCTCGTTGAATCTATCTATCTATCTATCTATCTATCTATCTATCTATCTATCTATCTATCTATCTATCTAAGTTTATTCATATCTCTCAGTCTATTCATATCTATCTATCTATCTATCTATCTATCTATCTATCTAAGTTTATTCATATCTCTCAGTCTATTCATATCTATCTATCTATCTATCTATCTATCTATCTATCTATCTATCTATCTATCTATCTAAGTTTATTCATATCTCTCAGTCTATTCATATCTATCTATCTATCTATCTATCTATCTATCTATCTATCTATCTATCTAGGTTTATTCATATCTCTCAGTCTATTCATAATTATCTATCTATCTATCTATCTATCTAAGTTTATTCATATCTCTCAGTCTATTCATAATTATCTATCTATCTATCTATCTATCTATCTATCTATCTATCTAAGTTTATTCATATCTCTCAGTCTATTCATATCTATCTATCTATCAATCTATCTATCTCAGCCTATTCTCACCTATCTATCTATCTATCTATCTAAGTTTCTTCATATCTCTCAGTCTATTCATATCTATCTATCAATCTATCTATCTATCTATCTATCTATCTAAGTTTCTTCATATCTCTCACTCTATTCATATCTATCTATCTATCTATCTATCTATCTATCTATCTATCTATCTATCTATCTATCTATGCTCATACCTATCAATCTACGAAAGAGAGGGGGAAATTATAGATAGTGGAGACACGAAAAACAATAGCAATGGGTAAGTAAGTTTCAGGCCTCAAACGATCTTCAGAATGTGACACTAATTCCTTTTCGGGTAGAAGAAATAAGCGCTTGGAATTAAGGAAAATGGAGTAAAGAGAAAATCGGTCCTTCTGACTTCGCTTGCTTAGGGCTAATGCTTTAGGTTATTTGCGGTCATGACCTTTAGTTGTCTTATTTCGTATATTTTCAAAGAGAGAATACATATATATATATATATTAATTCATCGAGCCTAGAATAATCTTCAATAGAATACAGAAAGCACTGGATGGCCGTTTCTTCTTATTTGGGACTCATCAGCAGTGCGCATTCACTACCGAGAATCGAACCCGGATCATTTCCATACAACGCAAACGCCATACGAACTGTACCATGGTGACGAAGAAGACACAAACTAGATTGTATATAGCGCCGCTACTCATTCAGTCCCTGAGTGATATTCATCCAAGTATGCAGATCAACCTCGTAACAGTGCCCCAAGAGCCACGTCAGTCGTTATTAATAAAATACACACACACACACACACACACACACACACACACACACACACACACACACACACACACATATATATATATATATATATATATATATATATATATATATATATATATATATATATATATATATATATATGTGTGTGTGTGTATTTTATTAATAACGACTGACAAGGTGCTTTTATTTAGATTTTATACAATTTCTAATGTGATCTAATAATGTTTTCCTTTTCGGAACATACTTGTCGACAGCACAAATATAATAGCATCATCCACTTGCAAAAAAAGGCTAAAAATAATGCAAATCTTATTAATAAAATCAAACAAATCAACACTTAATAATATTAACTTTGAACATGGACATAATATCTTGACCGTGTTTTAAAACAAATAAATGAAACATTTTATAAAACGTACATATAACAAACTAGTTCTAATTCTAACAGTTAAAATATAATCCTTGGAAATGGCTACATGTATAGCCGAAAGCGCTCGGATAAAAAGAACATTCGGACAGTTTTTATATAATTTATCATCTGAAAAGAAAAACATTATTAGATCGCATGAGAAATTGTATAAAAAACTCAATAAAAGCACCTTGTCAGTCGTTTTTAATGAAATGTGCATGAAAGAAAGATTGCTGCCTAAATACACAAATATATATATATATATATATATATATATATATATATATATATATATATATGTGTGTGTGTGTGTGTGTGCGTGTGGTCTTCCGCTGCGTAATTGGTAGCAGCATTCTTCGGCCACAGGAGTGGTTTACCTTGAATAAAAAAAGGAATAGAGCTTTGACTCCTTCTGGCAAGTGCATTTTCATTAATAATGCAGTTTATGTAGAAATCCCTCCCACATAATGGTAAGACATCAACTAGATGAAGACACAATTGCCGCTAAAGTCTTACTATTATGTGGGCGGTATTCCTGAGAGGTACGTACAGGATGTATTTTTGTACTTCTTGATCTAGGCCGGTTGATATTAATTTCACTGTTTAAGTAAATAAAAAAACTTAACCGAAATACACTTTCAGTAATATTTAACGATATATATATATATATATATATATATATATATATATATATATATATATATATATATATATATATATATATATATATATGTATTAAATTGTGCATATATATATATATATATTGTGTTATATAAAGAATTAATTAGCAATGTTAATGTGATTATTGGTGAAATCACTTTGCTAACAAGACTTAATGAGACATTAACTTACTATGAATTCTTTGAATAACGCAATCCTTATATTTGAATTGTTGACAGATGGAACTGATGATTCTAGGCCGAGTACTTTCGACAATTTTGAAATTGTAATATTCAGGGCGTAATATTTCCATTTACAGGTAAATACCAAGGCGAAATAAATGTAGTGTAGACCGAAAGATGTTTTAGAAATATGCTATTTATTGACAGTTATATTATTTTTGAAAGTGGGATGCCGCAACGCTAGAGTTCTTGCTTATATGATTCAAGGGAGAATTTTTATTGAATTTAGTAATGTGATAAATAGTCCAACTAATAGAGTAAAATGTTTTAGTAGTTTTTTTCCACAGAATTTTAGATTCTGAATGTACTGACAACAATTCAAATATAATGATCGCGTTATTCAAGGAATTGATAGTAAGATAATGTTTCATTAAATCTTCTTAGCGAAGTGATTTCGCCATTAATCACATTAACATTACTAATTAATTCTTTGTATAATTACTTCTTTAAGATATAATATATATATATATATATATATATATATATATATATATATATATATATATATATATATATATATATATATATATTTAAGTGAACACTGAGGACAGCATTCAGCTGTTAGAGTCTGTTTCTTATTCAGACAAAGGTCTAAAGAGTGAGTTTAAATATGAATCCAATTATAGCCGCTGGGTGTTGATATCAACGTCCTTTTTATTTTTATATTTACATAGATCTAACTCTGATATAGAACACTTCAAAGCATAAATATATTATACCTTAAAACTATATTTTTATCATATATATATATATATATATATATATATATATATATATATATATATATATATATATATGAATATGCGCGCGCACGTTTGTGTATGTGTGTTTGTGTTAGAATTTTGCAGTAGTAAATCCGCGCTTTAGAGGAAAGTTCAGTCAATCGAAATATATCACTCTTATTTTAAGTTTAAAATATCACAGAAATGCATTTTTAACTCGACAATACTTGTTTATTTAAGGCGTTCGCCTGTTTGTCACTTTCATGACAGATTTATATTTATCTAATGTTGTTCTATGGAGTCTTTAAACGTTAAAGTAGGAATGGAATTAATAAGCTCCTTTTATATATACTTTTTAATTACTCAGTACTCTTAAAAAGTGAAGAAAGTATTCTACGTAATCTAATGTTTTATTGAATTTTAAATATTTTTGGCTGTAAATTTACTATAGTTATCGCTCTTATTTTCTGATAATGTCGTGTATGGGCATCCTTATAAAGAAAATCGGTGCATAAAATATTCAACATTCTTTTAAAACTACAGCTGCTTAATGATTTGTATTAAGTTTTTCAATTTATATTTAGTAAATATAGTTTTCACTTAATAATAATAATAATAATAATATCATCAATTAAATCCAGAATTAAATTAAATACAGTTACATTAATACAGCATTTCAAAAGATTAAAAAGTATTTAAAACTTAATAAGTTACTCTAAAACAAAATAAAAACAAATATTATAAAATTAATTATTCATGGAAATTTTTTTTCTTACGACAATAGTGTTCTTAATATATCTTATTTTAAAAATCAATTAAAAGCTTTTCTAATAAAATAACGTCTTAGCTTTATTCGATTTCTTATTTTACGGTTCAGAAAAATATTTTCAGTAAATGAGTAACAGTTTGAAAAAAAAAATGATTATTTACATTCTCCGAGGAGACCTTTCCGTTAATATGAAGAGGGACAAAAATTAATTTCTGGAAATTTCATTTATTAATTAAGAGTGTTTGTTTGTTTGTTTGTGTGTGTGTGTGTGTGTGTGTGTGTGTGTGTGGAGGGGGTAACAGATGTAAAAAACATATTTCTATCAAAGATTTTCTAAGAAAATGATACTAAAATAATTTTATCCATTTGTGAATAAGTTTTGAAAGTTTCGTTAAAATGCGAAAATTATTTGAGTTTTGCAAGAATTTCCAAATCAATGTGTTTTTTTACGGTAAAAAAGGCTAAAATATCTGAACTGTTCCTCTCAATACATTGAAGCAACTTTCAGAAATTTAAAAAAAAATGTATCTATGGCCAAAAAAAGGATCTTACACAGGAAAATTTATCAAATGCATTAGTTATACATAGCAAATAAATTCAACCACAACTTAGATCTAAGGAATGCCACACTTATTAAAATAGAAAGAAAAACGGAAAATTCTCGACATTGGCGCTATCGAATCTTATCAAAATATAAATCTGCGCCCGGATATTTTCCCAATGTCTCCATTCCTGAAAAGAACTACTACTTTCCCAAGCAAATGTACATGACTAAAAATATGTTAAAAAAATGATTGAAAAGGGTTGAACCCATGACTTCACTGATGTTATTCAAAAATATATAACATTCCCAAACTAAATTAATTTTGATACTAACTTGCACAAAAAATAAAACATAACTTACTCATTTTCCTTTATTAGACATTGAATTGTATCACTTCGTGTCTCCCATAGCTTGCATGACGTTTCAGGTAACCTTAGGAATAATGATTGTTCCTAAACTCCAAATTATGGAAAACCAACTACATTTTTGCTCTTGTATATAAATACTTGTTACAAATAAGATCCTTGCATTTGCCTTGAAGTCCCACAATATATATATATATATATATATATATATATATATATATATATATATATATATATATATATATATATATATCGATATATATTTGTATATATCAAGAACAGTATTAGGGAAATTGTATGACAAATGAGAAAATTTTACATGTGACGCGTTTCGTCCTTCAGGATTTCATCGGACCAAATTTGTTATGTTTGTGGGCAATGCGGATGGAAAGGCACATAAAATATACCAAAACAAGAAAATGGAGAAACCCAATGAATCCAAAAAATATATTACTCTGCTTACTAATTCTATCACATATTACAATCCAAAAGAATCTATCTAAGCTCAACATAAAAGTTGTTACTACTACATCCAAAACAATAAGCTAAAACCTGAAGCGGGAGTTTACTTCATCGCCTGTAATAACTGTCACAAAATTACATAGGAGAAACCCCAAGGAATTTAATTAAAAGATTATATGCACAAAAAAGGGATATTTTATAAAATAATTCGTCAAATGCGTTGGTTTCCCGTCGGAACGAGAGTGACCACAACTTTGATATAAAAAATGACACTCTCATTAAAGGAGAAAACAATTCACTACAACGTAAATATCTAGAGAGTGCCTTAATCGTAATGCCCTCTGCAGTAAATTTGTGCCCGGGCAATTACAACTTTTCACCGTTCCTGGCAGATCTTCTAATATCACAGTGTGGAATACCAACTGACAAAATTGATGGAAAGAAAAAGAAAAAGACTCTAAATGAATTCGGTTAATTAAAAAAAATTAAAATGGTTAGACAATATAACTGCTACAATATTGTTTTGATTGAAGGTTGTCTTCCCTTGCTCTTTTGGCAGGAGTTAGAAGGAGCGAAGAAAGAAGGAGAGATGGTGAAATAAATTATATAAATGGATTGTTCATTATTTACATTATTCGGACTATTGTCCTCATCTTTGTCGCCATATTTATTACAACATTTCGGCCGTTGTACGCACCGGCCTTCTTTAGGTGTTTGGAATGTCGAACTGAACCCTTTATTTCGCTCACTGGGGTAAACTGTTCTAGTCCCACATGTCATGTTTAATGGATGTCAGTTAACTTTTATCTTCTGTTAATTCCCCTCTGAAAGTTATCCACTGCCTTAGCCGGGTATTGAACTCACACTCTTTGGGTCCTGTCACTGGATGTAACTATCAAGGACACATGGCACAGTGGATAAAGGCGTTAGTTAAACATGGCATGTGGAACTAGAACACTTTACCTCAGTGAGCGAAATAAAGGGTTCAGTTCGATATTCCAACTACCTGAAGATGCCTGAGCGTACAACGGCCGAAACGTTGTAATAAATATGGCTAAAAAGATGAGTACAATAGTCCGAATAATGTAAATAATGTGCATAATACATCATCTCAGAAATACAGACAGATACTGGATTTTTCCTTTCCCGTGGTAAGCAGCCGGCATTTTTATTTACATTCGTTGAAGAACCAGTGGTGAAAGAAAAACGACTTGCGTATGTTTGCAGGAAAAGTGGTCTACAGACTACTTACTCTTCATTTTCTGCATTTGTAACAGAAAAAAAATGCCACTGCTATATCTTTTGTCAGTTTTTATGAACTGAAGAGCCTACGTCACTTTATATTACGGCATTCATAATGTTTGGTTTTGGCGACTAGCCCAATAAAATACCAATTGAAGACGAGAATTCGATGAGGACATCCAGGTAAAATCAAGCAGCTTCTTGTCTGTCATGTCTAATAAAATGTTTAACTGGTCATGCTGAACATTCCTTATCGATGATCTCAGTGGTACCTGACCTCCGACTTCGTCACCAAAGTCTCTCTCCCAAGCAAGTAACGGTGACACTTCTCGACTCAACAAAAAAAAAAAGAAAAAAAAGATGAGAAGCGTGAGTGTTACAGTTAATCAAATTACCGTTAACCGAATTCGCGTTTCTGTTATCGGATTGACGCTTTACGTAACTTAAGAGAAATGGCTGTTTCAGTGATCGAACTGAAAGTAAAGTCAGTAGCCAGATTTGCACGCGGAAAAAAAAGTATAACCTTTTTAATCATTTCACCTCAAGCAAGGCAATAAAGCCACTAAAACACGAAGGGTTACTGAGTGTGAAAGAATATATATATATATATATATATATATATATATATATATATATATATATATATATATATAAACACCAAGAAGTGAGAAAAATAGAAGAAAAGGAATCAAGAAAACAAAAGATAGCCATTGGCATTGCATTTAAGCTTTTGAAGATCAAAGTTGACCGGAAAGCAAGAACCCAGGAAATAGTTCCACAAACGAGAAGTGTTATAGAAGAAACTAGTAGCATAGACCTTACGATTACATCTAGCCATTTCAACACAAAAATGGTGAGACCTTCGCGTCAATTTCGTAATGTGCTTAAATCTGTAAATACTATAGAGAAAAGTTCATAAAATCAATTACCATGAATGTATTTATAGAAAAGGCAGTGAGAAGCTACGTTACGGTGGTGGGAAAGGGACTGAAGCCGAGATGCCAAGTTAGGATCAATAATCAATATATATATATATATATATATATATATATATATATATATATATATGATAAAGAGGTAATTATAGAAAGAATTAATTAGGAATGTAAATGTACTAACGA